>CM068952.1:133113560-133147260 GCA_035128595.1 Eptatretus atami | reverse complement strand
TTCCATTCCCACATGTTTTTTCATTAAAAAAAATGTTTTATTCTGACTTGTACAAATTGAAATTGATGCTATACCATGGTGCACCACCATCTCATGTCACCTCCCATCCATATTGATGATATTTTCTACCCCCATGAACGCTTCATAATCCAATGTTCATACTTGCAGATTACTGTTTCCTCCACACCTCTCTCCTCTTTTCCTGTTTATTTAACCTCTTCCTTATTGTATGCAACTGTTACACCACCCTACGTCACCTTGTTCTTCCATGAACCTTGAATTTTAATAAACCCTTTGAACCCTAGCGGGCGGTAAACCGGCCGCTATTCAAACCTCCATATACCCAAGTGGCTGGTTTATCAGCCGCTAATAAAACCTCTATGAATCTGAGTGGCTGGTCAGTAATCGGCCACCACATGCTCTTTTTTATCACGAGCAACTTCCTGAGCAAATAGCGGCTCCATTATATTGCACTTGATCTTCGGTCTGCATCGCCGTTAACAGCTCAGGAAGTGCGAGGGAGGCTTTTGCTGTGCACACAATTTTTGTGGTTCTCCTATCACTTCCGGTCCCGTCCTGGCATGCATGCAGTGAGAGTATCTTTCGAAAGAAAAAAAAGTGTGAGTGCGAAGGAGGCTTTTGCTGTGTACATGCTTTGTTACACACGCCAGTCGGCCCATCCTTGTGAACACGCCATGCCGTGAGAGTCTCGTTCGAGGTGTGAGTGTGAAGGAGGTTTTTCACGTGCACAAGGTTTGTTACACACACCACTTGGCCCATCCTTGTGTTCACGCCAAAGTGCATGATCTGCGGAAGTCGTAGCATGAGATTCAGAAAGTTTTTGAAGGTTTCTTGCTAAAAATCGTTCCAAAATGAGTCGAAATTTGATGTCACTTGATGAGGTGTTTAGCTCAGATGAGGAAGGTATTGATGATGGTGATTATTATGGTAATGACAGTGATGTTGAGTCGGAGAATGACTTTTTAATCGGGGAAAGTGAAACTGACAGTACTGACAACAATGCTGGGGGAGTTCCCAGAGGTGTTTGTAGGGGGCGTGGCCGAGGTCGAGGGCTTTTGTGGTTGCAGAGGATGTGGAGGGGATAGACCAAGGCCCGACTCTCACCCAGGATGGACAAAAGCCACCGCAGGTTTCAATGAATGCTAGTTTACACCTAATGAGCAACCAGGGCCTAAACATTTACCAAATGTAATGAATGTGGAAAGTACTCCACTTGTCAATTTGGGGTTGTTCTGGGATGATGTTCTTTGGGATTTGCTTTTCACGGAGACTAATCGCCAAGCTGAACTTGTGATTGTAGCCAAACCAAACAATTATGCAGCAAAATCTTTCCAATGAAAGCCTCTTACTTTGGCAGAGTTGAAGGCGTTTTTGGGGCTCTGAGTCACTATGGAAATGTTGAGATATAAAGACCGGTACGAGTAGTACTGGCGGTCTAAGGACGCTACACTTACATGCCTGGTTTTCCAAAGGTCATGACAAGAAACCGGTTCTTTGCAATCTGGTCTCTCCTACATTGTGTAAATGAGGATGATACCCAGCTGGACAAGACTGATAAAATATACAAGACCCACCCAGTGTTCAATTATTTGATTGAGAAGTTCAAGCATTACTTTGTTCCAGATTGTGAACTTTCACATGATGAGGGAATGATCCCCACTAAAAACAAACTGCTGTTCAAACAGCACATAAAAGGCAAGCCAATCCGTTTGGAGGAATTGAGACATTTCTAGTATGTGATAGTGAAAATGGGTATATTGAGAAACGGTGTCAGGAACTTGTTGGAGATGATCAATCCACTGGAGCAGCATTTGGTAATCGACGCTCAGCAGAATTTCATGACGAGCGACGACTGAAACGGGATGCTCACCATGGTGTAGAAAAAGCTCCACATTCAACTACCAACACTCATTGTGTCGTGTGTGGAGAGAAGTACCTTATGGCTAAGCAAAGGAACCCTAGGGCAAAGGATAAGGACTTGCCAAAACGTTGCAAGACAACACACTGGTGCATGCACTGTAAAGAATTCTTGTGTATCGGAAAGTCGGGCAATAACTACTGGTTTGACTGGAACCACAAAGTAGAGTAATGGTGATAAACTCAAAAAAGAAGAAGGTAAGACGGTCTTTGATTGGAAATATCATATACTTGTAATTGTAGGGCAAGAAAATCATTTTTACAGACAGAAACCGAAATTAACCAAATTTCAACTTTTCAGTTATTTTTCTCCAGGGAGCCCAGGGTGGGGGAGCCAAAAGTCCAAGGAGCTCAGGGTTCAAAAGGTTATAAAAGAAAAAAAATTAAATAAGAACACCTCCTCTGAGTCTGGGAGGTCGGTGGTTTGAATCTCGGCCGAGTCATATCAAAGGCTTTTAAAACGTTGCATGCTGCTTCGTTGCTTGTTGCTTAGCATTTAAAAGGAAAGAGCATGGACATTGGTTGGCATCCATGTGAAGGAGGAAATTACCTTGAGAATTCATACAAAGGAGTGTTTCTCCTGATAGGACTCTACTGTATCTGACCATTTGAATGGGCTTTAAGCAAGCCTGGTGATGTTTTCTTCAGCTAAACTTCATTAGACACCCTTATTCAGTTGAAAGAATTGACCAGACATGCATCTGATTTGCACAACTGTGAATATCATCGACACACACAGAATAAATAAAAAGGGAACTCATTACTCAGTTTCATATCATGATGATATTCCAGCTGGAGGAAGGAGTTGACGGAATTGTAACGAGAAATGACAATCAACTGTCATGGAGTGGCCACCTGTATTAAGAGTCGAAGACCGAATTATGCACAAAATCAACTGTGGGAAAAGTCTGAAGCAGAAGACGACAGGCACTATCGATCTGACTATGAATGAGATAGGAAGAGAACCATGTGATGGAAAGTTAGAAGACACAAACATTGCAATTTTGACATAAAATCTCCATGATGTGAAGAACAAAATTGGGCAGTCATTTGAATGTCAGGCAGCCACCAATACAGATCACCAAGCCTTGCTTTCAATGAAATACCAGGGAAAGAGCACTGTTACTCACAAATGACTTTTATCAATGTACTTAATGTGTGGTGTTATATGGACGATGCGATCATTCGTTCATTTGTATGCAGCATAAGGCAGCGTTTAAGTGTCATTGCTGAGGACATGGTTGTGCCACTGATGCAATGCCCTCTCTATCAAGGTTAAGGCAGGATTTTGGAATTTGTTCAGGGTGGCAGTGATAGCGAGTCTACTCTTCACAAAGGACACTGTGGGATATTTAATGTCCACCAACTAATGCTGGGAGACAGGATTCCCATTTAATGTCCATCTGAGGGACAGCACACAGATTGATGAATCACCCTGCATGTGAAACACTGGGATGATAGTTTATAGTTGGGTCAGTATTCAAACTGAGGCTAGACAGCTTAGATGTAAGTGTGCGTACCTCTAGGTCTAGGCCATCCTGGCAGTCCTGATGGTGTAATGAATGGGTATCCTAAAAGTATCTCAGAATGTGGTCACAGATTGTGTGGAAGGACAATCGCAGAAACACATTGCTCATCGTTGATGCCAAGGTCTCATTGTTGATGCCAAGGTTTTGCCGCACCAATTACGTGCTTCATAATTATGAACATGAAATTTGTTAATATTTTTGGCGGGATTTGCAAGTGATGGATGGAGGAGAATCCTATTCAAAACTTAAATATATAAATATAAAAACCTTGGAGCAAATGTCCCATTAATGGTCGAATAAGCTGTTATTATGGCACAAAGAGGCTGTACAAGATATTAAATAGCTTCATACACAAAGCTTGTTATGCGTTGTTTATTAAAAAAAAAACATCCTGCCATATAAATACAAATGGGATAGTGTAATTAGAAAACGTTTTTTCATTATATCTCTTTGGCCTACACATGAGTTTTGTTGCCCCATGTTTAGCATGCATAGGACCTCAAACCCATCATGACAAGCATAGTCAGCCATGTTTTAGCCGGGAATCTTTTCAAAAACTTTCAAAACACAAGATTTCTTTACCTGGGATTTATGAGCACATTCTGGCAACAAAGTTTTGGATAATTTGTAATTTCTTAGACAAAAAACAGCCCCATGGGGCACTGATGGTTATTTCCCCAACAGGCAGGGTGAAAATGAGGGATTAGGGGGAAGGGTCCATGCCCCCCCCCCCTTTCTGAAGCGGTACGGGCCATGGAGGCACAACTTAAGTTAACCAGCATGGTCCTTATGTTTTCATGAAAAGTTGGTCTGCATCTGGCCATCAGTTTCTGAATATTTTTAAAATAAATCACCTGAATTTAAGGCAACCCCCCCCCCACATTTTCAGCCTCTGTGAGGGTGGATCTGGATGGGGAGCACACCTCATGGAGACCTTACTGTTCTGATTTATCATCCCAAATTTGGTCGATATCAGTATGTAGTTTGTGAGGAAAACGTTTGAGTGAATATGAGGATTGGGGGGAGGGGTAGGCTGTGCCTCCGTTCTGGGGAGATCCGGTCATGAGAGCACAACTTAATGTTAGGCATGGTCCCGATGCCTTATGGTGAGTTTGGTCTGGATCAGTTTGGCAGTTTCTGAGAAGAAGATTTTTGAATAAAATACCTATATTTGGGGCAAAACCCTCCTTTAACCCTGTTTATAGGTGGCACATCCAGATAGGGAGCCCAAACCCATGAGCCCTTGCTGTCCTGATGCATAGTACCAAATTTGGTCCATATCAGTTGGGTAGTTTGTGAGGAGATGTTTTAGTCAAATGTTAACGGCGTACGTACGGACGACCGGACACCGGGACCAACTGTATGAGCTTATTTCAGAGAAATAACCTAAAAGTATATGATTGCAGATAAAGATTCTCGATTTGCTTTGTATAAATTAGTGTGAGATGTTTGTTTGATGGAAGAAAAGGTATTGTTGTAGCACAAAGTGAAAGAAACAGCAAAATGTTGAACAATCAATGTGACAATGGTGTATGCACCACAGGGACAGAGTATAGCATAGCACAGTGGGGTAGGATAAAATATCAAAATTCTCCAGAACAACATCGGGTGACAGGGACAAGAGGCTGCAACACAAAGCAGTGTGGGATGAAGCAGAATTGTGTGCATGTAAATAATGTTGTGCGATGTGGAGCAATATGCTCACCTTTGACTGTGCTGTGCCATCTCTAGGGCACGCCGCGCTGTGACTGGGGAGCCACCCTCACTGGAGCTCAACATTTCCATAGACTTCTGCTCCGGTCGCCATTTTCCATGCCGATGCAGCAGAGGGGAGTCGACCCTTTTCCTGGGAGGATCTGGGAAGAGTAAGAAAATGAGAATGAAGCATGAAAGGATAATGCTTCAGCAAAAAGATGGAAAAACACGAAGAATTGAGAAAGAGATAGATGATAGAGATAGAGATAGAGACAAGCCGGTAGGCGACGAGGGATTCGCTAGGATCGAAGCGCTGGATACTATGATTTTCATTCTGACCGATCCACCGACGAAGATTCATTGCCAAGACGTATTGGCTCACATACAATTGTTCCTCTGCCTGGAAAGATTTTTCCTATTGCATATTTTGCCAACTGGCACTCCTCATAAAAAATGACGGTAAATAGACACCCTATTTTTGAAGGACTACCATTTGAAAAATAATTGGTTTGCTGGTTTGTGTGTGGAGCCTCGCGTTGACACACACACACACACACACACACACACACACACACACACACACACACACACACACACACACACACACACACACACACACACACACACACACACACAGACGGAAAACCGATAAACTTCTCTCAATGCTCTTGTTTGACCACACCTCCTGAGCCACACAATATTTTTCATAAGCCACGCCCACTTTCCATAAGCCACGCCCACTTTCCTACGCCACTCCCACTTTCCTATGCCACTCCCACTTTTCATCAACCACGTCCACTTTTCCTAAGCTCCGCCCACTTTCCTAAGCCCCTCATAAAAAATGACGGTAAATAGACACCTGATTTTTGAAGGACTACCATTTGAAAAATAATACCTCAATCAAAATCGGCTCAAGTAAAATTTTTAAATATCTCGAAGTGTTTAATTCCGAGTCTCGTTTCTCTACATTCAAAACTGAAGGACAAGTATTGAAAATACTGTACGCGGTTTTTCGGCCGCTGCACAGCAATGGGTGGTTGCTAGGAAACGAAATTCAAACGCGCACATTCCCAGCACATATTGCACATGTTGGCAAAGTTTCATCGAAATCGGTTCGCTGGTTCGTGCTGTGGAGCCTCGCGTTGGCAGACACACATACACACACAAACACACACAACACACACACACACACACACACACACACACAGAAAAACCGACAATAAGGGATATCTAGCATATATAGCGAGAGAGAGAGAGAGAGAGAGAGAGAGAGAGAGAGAGAGAGAGAGATATATAATATATATATATGTATATATATATATATATATATATATATATATACATATATATATATATACATATATATATATATATATATATATATATATATATATGCTGACACAGCACAAGTAAGGGCAAAAATTCCCTGTGACTTTTCTGCTTTAAAGTAAGAGATTACACATAAATAAACATAGGTAGGTATCATCACAGGCTAATTCCAAAACCACCAGTCTTGGTGAGGGTGATGTGTTGACACGGAAGTGTAAAAATTCAAGTCGAGCAACACCATTTTTGATTTCAACAAGACAAAACTGGTCGATGCAAGACAAATGTAATTAGCCAGCCTGACAGCGATACAATTCCGAGGCAACACGACAACTAGGGAAGCAAAACTCACTGACGAAGAGATAGAAGCAAAAAGTAGAAGGTAGAAACAGGAAGAGGAGGTTGATAGAGGAAAGAAAGTTTTGGAAGAAATAAGGAAAAGAAGAAAAGACCACAAAATCAAATAAGTTCCCAGAATCATTGAATATAATTACTGCCCGTGAGTGGATTTAACAAGATGCAGCACTGAATATTAACGAGTAAGGGTCAACAGGGTAGCTCAGGTAACACAGTCACTGTGATTTATTTGTGGGAAAAGAGTGTGGAAAAAGCTAAAGATATTTTGCCTGTGTTCAATTCCCGGCTCAACTATAAACTGTCACCCTGGTGTTTCCCAAGCAGGGCATTGCACCATTCTGTGGATGTGACGTGAAGCTTGGTCCCATATTCCAGAAGTGGTTGCTGGTACACGTTCAAGATCACGCATTGTCTTTTTAAAAGAGTACATGATTGTCATGGCCAATTTCAGGGTTGGCAGGTTAACCTAGAGACATGTCTAGCCTGTGTTCGAATCGCTTCCCAGTTAGAAACTGTCATCCTGATGTTTCACAAAGCAGGGTAAGGCATCAATGCATGTGCAATCTCTTGGATGGAGGTTAAACTGGACGTTCCATCTGCCAGCATTAGTTGGTGGATGTTAAAAATCCCACGGTGGCCTCTGTGAAGAGTCGGCGAGCTATTGTCAGTACCCTGAACAAAATTCCAAATTCCTGCACTAAACTATAGATGGCAATGCATCGGCAGTACCGTTGTACCCCTGCAACATATGCTAATACCCAGCCACATGCAGCATATAAATGATGACGAATATGGCCAAATTCCAAATTGTTGCTCTAAAATGCAAGGACACCTCTGCATTAGCAGCACACCCTTAGTAATGATGCAGTCAGTTCGCCAAATTTGTCACCCGATCCTGGTGGAACATGCATTTGCTCAATAACTATATGAGTTTAAATAGGGAAAACCTTGTTCAAAATCGATCACAAACCAGCGAAGAGATCTGTAGAGGTTAATAACACAGGGAGATTGTTGAGTAAATTGTTTGGCTTAAAATGCATCCGTCTTCGGGGAACCAGAAAATTAACTGTGTGGGTCCATTGGATAACGTACCAACATCATTTCTTGGTGGCAGGTTCTCATCTTCATGGCTTGGATACCGCTCTTTCCTGTCCAGTAGAAGGAAGTAGATCATCTTCTCTTGCGTCTGTCTGTTTCATTGATTGGAATAAAACGACAACGAAAGTTGTGATTGAGCGGAGTAACGACAAGAACAAATGGCTTTGGTTAAGGGGCTGTCACACCTTGACGATTTAGCGAACGTATGCCGTTTTTTTACAAATTTGCCGAATACGCTGGCACACGTCGAATACGTTATTGTAAGTTTTGTATACGTTAGGAATACCCTGACAAACACTGCCATAAGTCGTTGTACGCTGGCTTTAATCGTTGACTTTTGTGCTTGTTCTCTCTTTTTCGAATGCTTAAAATTTTATGACGTACTCGGCGTTTGGCTCACACGTTCGCTACGCCGCCATAAGGTTTAGGCACGTTATGCGATCGTTGACACACGTTAATTGTATGTTACTCATAAGTCGAAACATGTAGAGGTAACATTCGCGTACCCGAAACTTATTTCTAACCTATGAGTAACGTTTTGTAAGCACGCTACACAAAGTTGTTCACACTTCGCAACACGCTACTTGAAAGTTCCTCATACGTCGAAACACATCAAAGTAATGTTTAGGGTACCCGTGACTTATTTATAACCTATGAATAACGTGCTTGGGAATTATTACGCTATGCATACGCTGGACTATCGTTGGGCATAGGTTGTGGACGCCTAAAACACGATAAACAATCGTTGGTATACTTATGTATAAGTTCTCGAAGCGTTCTGTGTTCATTACTAGTACATTATGCATTTGTCAAAGTCGTTTTTAATACTTTAAAAAGTAAAACAAAGAAATATTTCATCGTGGGAATGAGGAAAAAAAATTAGCCGAAAAGAACATCGAACAATGGTGCAAAGTAGTCTCCTATTCGTGGACGATAAGAGGATCCATCATCACCCACACCCTCCCCATCACGCTCACCTACTACTACTGACATGGACCTACTACTACTACCAATACTACTACTACAACTACGACTACTACTACTGACATAGACATACTACTACTACAACTACTACTACTACTACTACTACTACTACTACTACTGACATGGACCTACTACTACACAATACTACTACTACAACTACTACTACTGACATAGACATACTACTACTACTCTACTACTACTGACATAGACATACTACTACTACTACTACTCTGACATAGACATACCACTACTACTACTGATGTAGACATTCTACTACTACCAATGCTACTACTACAACTACTACTACTATTACTACTGTCACGCACACCAACTACTGCTAATAGTATTACTACTACTGATACTACTGGCATTGACATCTACTCAACATGGAGTCTGGAACAATGATGGTTCCTCTTGTGAAGCCCATTTGTATGTACCAATTCCCTAAACGCTGCCAATACGTCAGTACACGGTAGATGTAAGTTAGAAACACTTTCAGTAAGTTCTGTGGTTGTCCGGAAGACGTCAATTTAATTCGTCTACATACGACAATGTGCGTTATACATACGTTACAAATAGGTTCATAGCATGTTATTCAATGGTTAGATGCACGTTTTACTTAGGTTCAAAACATGCTACACATAGGTTAAACGCACGTTACTCTTACGTTCATAGCACGGTAGCCATTGGTTCAAGGCCAGTTATACATAGTTTCAATGCACGTTACTCATACTTTCCAAGCACGTTAAACATAGGCTAAGCTGACGTTACTCATTTGTTCAAAGCACGTTACTCAACGGTTATAAATTGGGTTTCAAGTATGGTTGCCATTAACTTGACGTGCTTCGACTTATGACTAACCTACAAGTAACGTGTGTTCGCCGTGTTTAAACGATCGCGGAACGTGCAAGAACAGATGCCAACGCATGCGAAACGTGTGAGCCTTACGTCGAGTACGTCTTAAAATTTTCAGCATGCTTGAAATTTCACGACGTATCGAACGGACTAGGTAATATGCCAGCGTACTTCAATGATTTCGAGCATAATCTTAACGTATACTCAACTTTCTATAGCGTATTTGACGTGTGCCTAGCGTTGTAAACCCATTTTTCATAGAATGGCATACGCTGGCAAAATCGTCAAGGTGTGACTGCAATGTTGACAATTCAAAATCTCGGGCAGTTTTGATTTCAATCAGCGTCCGGCAAGTTCTCAACAGGCTACGCCACGAGTTCGCCGGCGATACGTATAGCGCGCAAAGGGTAAGTTGAACTATCGCTCGTCTTAGGTTTTGAACGCCGATCACAAGGTAAGCATTCGTTGTAAAAGTTATGTATAACACAACGAAACGTTCTGTGCCCGTTACTAATATGTTATGCAAACGACCAACACGTTTTGAATACGCCAAAAACTCAAAAAAAACCATCAAAATTTCAGCGTACGTCAACGTTTTAGATCAATTTTTATACGTTGCCATTGCTGGCTTAAACGTCAAGGTGTGACAGGGCCCTTAGGAGGTTGAAGAGAAAAACTAAAAGAGAAGGAATAATTGGACCTTCATTTAGCATTTTTGGTGGGATTATAACAAGTCTATAAGTTACAAGAACAGGAAAAAGTCTAATATTAGTCCTAAAATCAACATCCTAACACATTTCAGTACAAAGCACAACCAGCCTGTATATGTTTGTTTTTCATGACAACCTGCAAGTCCAAAGTGGCTGCGTGAACCTGACTGTCCCAAACTCATATTGAGTTTGCCTGTTAAAAAGCCTTTGTATTTTGGCCTCTTTGAAACACCCTGCATATCACTTTGCAGACGACTCTGCTATGTGCTGCAAAGTCTCTCAAACCAACTATTGCAGGTCGGCTGCAGCTGCATCCTTTTCTGCAGAATTGGAAAAAAAAATCCTCCTTGGACGAACAATATGCTCTGACCTTTCCTGGGCCAATCATATGTACAAGTTGGCCTCCATGGCACTTTGGAATCCTTTGAAGAGCTGTCATTCTTTGGTCTCTCTCAGCTCTCAGCACTGTACAAAGCCTTCATATGCAGTGTCATCGAGTATGCATGTTCCCTTATGGGCTGGCACTGCCAGATCTCACCTTGTGCCACTGAAATCGGTGCAATCCAAGGCTCCAAGGCTAATGGGAGTTAACCAACAGGAGGCTCAGGTCTAAGGCTTGCTCCCCTCTTACTATGCACAGTTTGGCGGCCGAGAAGTTTTCTATCAACTCATTTATGGTCCTCTCCTCCCCCCCCACTTGCCTTTTCAATGATTTGTTCCTCATTTCTGACCAGTCCACACTCACTCAGCTCACAACTCAAACCTTCCTACCCTCTACAAGTCCAGGCCAACTGCTCACCTCCCCCCACATCTTCTTTTGACTCTTAAAACATCGAGTATCTCGTACTTCTCTCCACTCTTAAAATTGTCAGCAGTTATCCCATATTTCTAGTCCCTATCTTTTTTTAAAATTCTCACTGACTCTACTCACCTGAGCATCTGCACTTTCCCACATTTAGTCTGTTTGTCAGCTTTTTCTGTCTGCTGAAAAGTTCCTTGTCTCCTCAACCCACTCAGTACCGTGATCTTGTCTATTGGCGTACGCCCCTATTTATGCTGCGGATATGTGTTCATTTCATCCCCATTTCTTGATCCTCCCTTGTCTGGCAGCTATATTGCTGTGCCAGTGTCACTCCTCTCATTCACCTCTTCCATGAGCCTCGATCTTTGTACAAAAGGAAAAATAAGTGTCACATGACGTGACACGTACAACTTATATTTTGTTAATACGGTTCAGGTTGAGAGGGATTAAAAAAAAAAACTTGCCAAATTATTTTTACAATCAAGATAAATAAATGGTGCTACCTTATCACAATACAAAGCAGCGCATGAAGAGTTCTTTGCAGTTGGCAAGAGTGATTGTTTTTTTTCAGGCTTGCCCAATTTAACTTCATTCCTTCCCCACTATCCCGTGTATCGTCCCACTCTCCCATATCGAATATCCTACACTCACTTTACTCCCACAAAATGTTTTCTCACTCAATATAAACCCTCTTCACTCTTTCCCTTCTTTCATTACTACTCATCCTTTCCTCACCATTCTACTCCTGATGAATGATACTTTTTCCAAGAAATGCACTGCATGAGGTTCTGAGGTCATGAAGGCGTTTGCAGAAGGGGATTTGGAGGTAGGAACCAAACGAAAGAAAACCACATACTAATTATTAAAACGTTGTTTTATATTGATTTACAAGGTTACTTGAAACTACTCTAGGAATAATTGCAAAGGCCAAAGCAGCTTTGCAAAGGCGGCACAGCAATGATTACATCAGATATATCAAGTGTAGAAAAGTAGCTGCACAATTTCCTTGCAGGAACCATTTAAAACAGAGGTAGTGTAGGTGTGTAGCCGTGTAATCTGCAGATATATAATCTGGATTTCATTCCCTACCTGATCATAATCTGTCATCCTGCCACATTGCACGTAGGGCGTGACACCACTGAATGTGCTTTCGTTCGGACAGGTGTTATGTCAGGTCTGCCAGCACATTTTGGCAGATGTTAAAGGTGTCTTTTACAAGAGTAAGTCATTGTGTACCAGTACCCTGTCAGAATTCCAAATAACAGCCCTAACCTTTCACCTACAACTTTGTCAGGGTTACTGAGGTCATGTGCAGTATTAAGTATGAGATGCATTAGGTCCCCAGAGCTCCCAATGTCCACACTACACAAACGTACAGTGCAACAGCATGTTTGGAGTGATGGAATTGTTAATGCAAGAGTCATGGCTTCTCTAAGGATCTACAGGTACAGCTGCAGCTAATCATTGGAAGTAACTGCCACAGTCAGCTGTGCTTCCTTACCGTTCAGTGGAAATCTAGACGTGTATATCGAACACACAATGTTGTGGTTGTACGTGTATAGTGGGGCTTTAATTTAAGGATTTAAGGAATTTAAGGAAGGCTTTAATTTAAGGAAGCACAGTTAATATTGAGCTATTCTTGATGGGATGGGATCTGACTACTAATTATAATCCTGGTGGTCCACAGGCAGGGTGCTCATTACCGAGTGCATCATCATTTTGGAGGGTGTATTAAGCCAATTGTCCCATCTGCTAGTAAGTACTTGTTAAAGTTAAAAGATTGCATTGTTCATTATTAATAAAGGTAATTAAATGTGTACCAGACATACACTGGAAAAAATCCTGAGTTAACTTGGATCATTGACATGCCTTCAACCTCCCACTGGGGCACGGCTGTGCCCCCGATAAGGATTCAACTCGCAAAATATGTTCGGAACTCAATCACAGTTAGATAAGCATTCACAAAATAAGTAAATAATAAATGACCTTTCTGTTAGCAAAGATTGGTAACATCACCTTTAATATCATGCTTATTCATTTTTGTCCCACGATATAATTAATGCACCTTTTTACTTTATTTATGAATGATTACACATTTGAGTTTTTGAGAAGAGGCTTTCCTTAATTTAAAATTACGTGTTAGTATTCCTCGAGCATTGTGCAGCTGTAAATAAAAATCGAGATCTTGAAAGGATTGCCACGTATGATAATGTGAATATTATTCGATTTGGTTGAAATAAGCATAAGATTCGGTCACCGAGTGATTCGGAAAATGGCTTCAAGCGAGAAGCCCCTTTCAATGTCTTAAATAAGCCATACCTCCCTACTCTTACTGCCTCCCTGTATAACTGTAACATGATGTTATGGCCGGTCTTTGAGCAGGCATCAGTGGAGAATAATAACAGAAATAACGTGACGAGTCATTTTGGGCTGAGACAAATGAGGCACTTGAGGAGAGCGGGTGGCTGTGACAGGTGACAAATTAATAGCAATGGCGGAATGTGCACAAGTAAAAGCTTGACAAGATGCTGTTGGCAGCACACAGTATGATGGCTTCAGCACAGTCCTGGCTTTTTGTGGGAAAGCATGCAGGTGACACGGTTTACCTTTTTTTTGAGTCTGAACTTTTGTCAAACTAGATTGTTTTATGCATACCAGTGGGCCCGTTGGTCCATTGAACCAAATTTTTATTGGTTTTCACGGCCTTGTAGCATACCTGCCTCTGCCTGCCGTACTGCTTTGAGCATTAGCTTACCTTTTCAGTAAGCCCAGATGAGTTTGGACTAGGGCGGGGATTATACGTTTGATATTATTATTATTGCCAAATGATACTACCATTATTATTATTGTTAATATTATTAGTATGTATTAATTAATATATGGTTTGTTACAATGTTATCACTGTTTTTGTTATTGATTTTGTAATTAGAATGCCATGCTGCAGAAGGACCGATTAAGCTGCTCTCCACACATTTAAAACATGGGAATTCTTCCGGGTTTCTCATAGTTAATTAGCATAATCAACTTGGAAGACCATGACGATCATTGTGATGCATCACATTCCATATAAGAAAGCTCCAGCAGAACTCCACAAAAAAACCATCACACACACACCTCATCAATTTATAGTAGATTATGTACATTCCATCTAAGAAAGCCTGTTGTTGCTTTAATTGTGGCTGTCCTAAGATCTTAGGGTCTTGAGTTTGAGCTCCCATCCAATTAAATAACACCAAGTGGGTTGACTCAGCCTGTCATCCTTCTGAGGGTGGCAAAATGAGTCCCACCTTACTGGATTTATGGGGCACTGCATCAGTGGCACAGCAGTGCTCCCAACAATGATGCAACCAGCAGCCACATGCTGCATACAAAATAATATTCTGTTGAAGAACTAACATTTTTCTGAAAGAACAATAGCCACTGCCAAATCAACTTCCTGGGCCTAGAATACTCTTGATGGTTCACCATTGCCTTCGCAGTGGAAGACCAAGGCAGGGATTTTGAATTTCCCCCAGAGTACCAGTAAACAATGACCTCTTTTTGAAAGTCGACTTTTGAACTTGAACGTCCAAAAAAAATAAAAAAAATAAGTGGTTGCAAGCATCACAGTCAGCTCAACATCCTCTCTGAAAGGACGGCACAATCAAAGACATGAAACATTGGCAGGAAAGCAACCACAAGAGTTTAGTCTAAATCCTATTCAAATGAGGATCACGATCATACTAGATAACTCAATGGAAAGTACATCACCTCTGAGCTATCCTGTTAGTCCACCACAGATGCATAACCATCTAAAATATTTGATAAAACTCAATCAAACAATCAATTGATTAAAACAAATTTCATGAACGTAGCATCAAAGTAACTGTAGTGGACCATTGGTTGAAATGTAACATGGGTTAGTTTCACAGAAACATCTTTTACTGTGTGTGGTTTCCTTAATCCTCAATTGAAGACAATTTATACATTGCGTCAGTCAATTTCTCCAGAAAATGACTTCGTACTGTTGGGAATCAAGGCTATGGGTAATAAAGATATGTGAGAGAAACTTTTTGCTGCAATTTAATGGCCATGTGAGATTGATACAATGGAATCTCTCCATTTCAATGATACCCATTAGTTTGATATTCCAGCAACTTGAAGAGGAGAATCCAGAAATTTGAACAGAATAGTGTGCTGCAGAGAATAATGGCATAAATTCGAATTGCGCTGCTTCATCTTATTTGGAACTATATATTATATTGTATGGCATACACCACAACATTAAAACCCATGTCTATTTGCTTATGCTACTTCATTCTCCATTCAAATGGGTGAGAAATCAATTCAAAGTTTCCAGTAACTCATAATGATTGAAGATTAACATACAAACATGAAACTTAGCACAAGAAAATGAAAAAAGACATTAGGTAGTTTACCTGCAAAATAATTGATTACAAAAATTTATACCGATTAATCCAATGCAGATGTAGATCAAGCAGTTTTGGAGAATGGTAATGAGTTGACATCACCAAGGGTCATAGACACTGTGATGGAGGTTGAAACGTACATGGTTCCCATCACAATTAAACGAAAATTCAAAAATCTAGTAATTCTCTGTATGTGGATATGTTTGGACTTAAAAGAATCAAAATAGGCTTGGCTGACCTCCAAATTTTGCCTTTGTGCTCAGGGTACCCAGGGTCAGTCGTGGACAAAAAATACCACCCCTCCCCCAAACCCCCTCGAGGGTCAGCAGACGACTTGCGATTTTCACCTGTGCATGTGGCACAGTCTACATGGCTTACAGCCCCCTGCTGGTTGAATGGGGGTATTTCTAGCCAAGGCACAAAATAAATTTGCTCGACCAGAATACTCCCCATCCCAGACCCCCCTCCCCCACCCCAAGTTGCTCCCTCATGGAGCAGGCCTTTATAGTGGCCTAGATTTGTCAAATCAGTGTCTTCAGTTTCAACACATCACACTATTGTCAAGTAGAACTTATGGAATCTGCTTAATAGGTGAATTAATCACATTTTTAGAGCAGATTCCATATGGCTACTGACTACAATAACCTGTGTTGAAAATGCAGAAACGAATTCATCGAATCTTTATCATTGGACAGGAAGTGGGTGTAGTTCAGTCCTCTATCATGGCTATGCTCCATAGAACAAGTCATTTGAGCCTGGCTGTCACCTAAACAATGACTGCCTGTTATGATGACTTCAGCACAGCAGCTTTGATCTTTAAGTCCAAGCCCTATCCTGAACCCTAACATACAGAAATTGCATAGCATACCAAAATACACATAATCATCAACTGCAATATTTCCACCTTAAAGCAAGAAGTATAAGCCACAGTATTTGGGTTTTCTTTTTTCCAAACAGAGAGAGGAAAGAAGAGCAAAATATGACATGGTTGATAAAAGATCAGCCCATCATCTCTTGGGTACGAAAATATCTGCCAATCATTGCTTGGATGCATGATGCTCAACCACTAATAGGTTTACCCCTTAGAGATATAAATCCATCGCTATCCTCTGTAACAGCTTGATCTCAATTTCCATCAATTTCTCGGCATCATTTTTTGCAGGTAAACAAATCTTGTTTTTTTTTTTTACCTCTGCCACCGAAGGTGCATGGAGGTTAATTTTTCACCACTGTCTGTCAGTCAATCTGTCTGAACAGGATATCTCAAAAAGTTATGGACGGATTCAGACGAAAATTGGTGGAAATATGTGTGACAAGGATGAAATGATTCGATTTTGGTGAGGATGTGGATCCGGATACCAGAATTTTTAAAGTGATTCTTCACCATTGAGGAATCGAAGCAAAAATGATATATAGCACGAAATCTCAAAAAGTTGTGGACGGATTCGGATGAAACTTGGTGGATGAGTTGGATAGGTGACAGGAGTGAGCAGATTTGATTTATTTTTCGGTCCGGATGCAGATCCGTCCTATCAATGGAATACAAAACATAAACTGTTCAGCCTGGTGGAGATATACGCTCCACCGAGTGCTGTTCGAGTTAAATTATTGTGTTAAATTTCATGTTTGCATTTCCATCATTTTATTGAGTTCCTAGAAACTTGTATTGGAGCCTAATGTACATAAATAAGCAAAAATGTATAAACACGGACTATAAATGGTGTACACTATATAACAAAAGTGATAACCCCAACTTAAACCAAAATAAGGAAGAATGAAAAATAAATTCCTGCTACATGTATTTCAATTTTTTTCCAATTCAAAAGGTGTCTGAAAAGTATCTCTGGGTGTCAACTGAACAAAGTAAGATCATATCATGTTGTTTTGAGTGGAGATTGTGAAAAGGAGACGTGAAGGTTAGACTTAACACAATATCATTAGAGTTGTAAAGTGAAGTGATACGGTTTGCTTCAGGTTTGATATGAAGTCCTCACTCTTCTGACAGCAGTTCCTGGATGAGTCTTCCCTTATCTTGGAAGCATCCCAATGAGTGCATAGACTCAAGGACATCGGGATCAATGTCCTCCACACCTGGAATAGGCTGCAGAGAAACCTTTCGTGGTTCTGGTTGCTCTGGTTCAGGTTCACTTCTTGCCCCTCTGGGGAAGTGTAAATAGAAAATGAGATGTAAAAAGCATATGAGGAGAAGAAACAGAGACATCACCATTAACAAGATGTAGTGTTGGACACTGAAAATGCTTAATCCACTCGTGTTGGATACATCAGGCAAAAATTAATTATCGTGTTGGATACATCAGGCATCAGGCAAAAAAAATTTCTGGATTTCATGTCATCATTGGGTCATTCATGTATGATACATTAGTTCATTGACCTAGAGGTCAACACTAGTTGCCTTCAGGGATTCTGTTCAAAGGCATAATCTCTTGGTTCTATTCCTGGCATTGCCATGTTGTATTTTTATGCACATACAACAGCAATTTTTCCCATTTGCAACACATGCACCACATTTAATTAAGAAGTTAAAACAACAAGTTGGGAAATCAAATTGAATATTACTGACATCCCAGGAATCCTTGAAGAAAAGGAAACAATAAACAAAGAAATAATTCAGGTTGGCCTGTTTGTTGTTCAAATCTAAGCACTTTGTTCATGCTGCTGGGATCCCACAATCAAATCCCATATTGCTGTGTTTTATCCACTGTCTATAAATGTCCTTATAATTCATGTAAAAATATACTTTGACTTTCCTGAATGTCCTTGACTGGCATGTGATATAGCCTTTAAATATAGGAAAATATATAGCCTTTTATACAAGGAAAAAAGAAATTAATATCATCATAGTTTTAGTAATTTTGTTGTAAGGAGTTAAAGGGCTAGCCCATATTAATTGCAACAAAAATGGCTGCCAGTCTACCAGTTGGCCATCTTTGATAAAATCGCAAAATAAAGTGAGGTGCATGTGTATGCCATCAATTACTGTGCTTGTGCGAAGTTTGAACAAAATTGGACCATGCATGTCTGAGAAATGGTTGGGGACACATTTAAGTAACAAAATGACCGCCAGTCGGTCATCTTGGATCTGATCTCGAAAAAAATGACATACATATGTAAGCCATCATTCAGTATCTGTGTACCAAGTTTAACAAGATTGGTAAATGCTTGTCCAATAAATGGTTGAGGACATGTACAAAATTGGGTGTTTTGAGGATGTGTACAAAATACAACTAAAATGGCTGCCAGTTGGCTATCTTTGATTGCATCACGAAACAAAAAGATGTGCATTTGTACACCATCATGTGTTGGCTTTCTGCCAAGTATGAATAAAATCAGTCCATATATGTCTGAGATGCGGTTGCGGACGCACGCACACACGTACAGACACGAAAATCGAGACCAAATCCATAAGCCCCCGTTTCGGACGAAGTCCAATGGGGACAAATAATACATGAGCATTAAATATAAATAGACAATGTAAAAATTAAGAAACATGGATATGTAAATTGATCAGTCAAATGAAACCGCATCGATTGCTGTCAACAAAGCATTGATAGGGAAAGGAATGTTATTAAAAACAACAAAAAAGGAATTGCATGCTTTTATGGATATATATATATATATCTATATATATCAGGGATGTCAACAGAATATAGGAAAAAGTCTGAAGTGAGGGCGAAGCCCGAGGGGGGCACGAAGGGGTGTATCCCCCTCGTCCAGAAAATTTTCTAATTCTAAGATAGCTTTGGATTGATTTGAAGCATCCAAAAATGATTTTTATTGGGTTCCTATACTCACTCTAAATCAAAATAAAACCTTCAACTTAAGTCTGTTTTTGTCATGTTTGTCAGACAAATCAGTCCTGCAATATCAAAGCAGTCAGCAGCATAACTCTCCTGAAATTGGTTTCCGTAACAATCACAATGTTTTTAGAGCCCAATGTCTAGAGTCGATAAACAAGTATTTACTAGTAAGTAGTCACAGTCAAACCAGATTAAAAGGAACAGCATTTGTGACAGAAACAAGAAACACATCCGAGACAAGACAGGCTACTCCTCACTCAGATTCTTCTGATGGGCAAGTCTAGCAGTCTTTGCTGCCAGCATACTAAGTTCTTTCGCCTTCCTCTTAGTTGCACTAGTGGTGGTTCTCTGACTCAGAGCCATAGCTTCCAGTCTCTTTTTTCTCTCCTTGTCTCTTTTCAACTGAGCCTCTTTTTCCACCTTGTAGGCTGTGCGCATGTTTTTGACCAGAGTAACATTAACCGGATCAAACTTTGGGTCATCCCTCTTAAAGTATTCCACTGCTGACTTTCCAGATGCCCTCAGTGAATATTTTACAGTCTGAATAGCACTGTATGTCTCCGGTGCAACTCTTGCTGTTTGGATGATATAACGTCTCCCATGACATTGAAGGATCCTTCAACTTGGGGTCCATGGAAGCAAGACAGAAGTGCCTTCACAAGTTTACTTAGCGAGGTATACTTGTCCTGTTGAAGACCTGGTTTGCCCACCACTCATCAATTCGCCATCCATCTTCTGGGGCAGCCAAGTTGCATCTACATGGTACTGTCGTACCTCAAGGTCATAGGCAACCTTCTCTTCCTCATTCAAGACATTGGTCATCAAGTCTGGAAGTCGCAACATAAGCTTCACAGTCACATCATGGCCTCTACAGGTGGGTCAATAGCTGATGCTGCACGGAGAATGGGATTCAGTATCGGCATCTTCTTCAAGAGGTACATCCCACATGTGCTAAAGGCTTCCTTCAGATTGGTTTTGAAGTCCTTGACAGTCGTGTTGGATGGATGTAGACAGTTCAAGATGGACTTTGCTTTTCCATGAACATATCTTCAACATTCAACAAGTTTTGGGCATTCCCTGGGCCAACTTGCAGTGATTGTAGCCTTCTGTAGGACAGATCATTAATCACCTGGGGCTTCACATAGCAGGCTAGGAACTCCTTCAGAAGACTACAGATCTCGTCATGGATTTTGTGAATCATGGGAGACCTTGTTTGGAACAGCACTACATACTTCTGAGGAGAGGTAACACTGCAACATAAACCTCCAAGATGAGGCGCATCTTTTTTCTCACATAGAACAAACGATCCAAGATGTTCTGTTTGCGTTTCTTTCCATCTTCGGTCATATTCTTCTTCTCAAGAGTGGAATGTATTTCTCGGATTCTGGCCTGTGCAGTTTCAGTCACCAATTTCCTGTGATAGATTTCAGCCAACAGTGCTTGATATTGAGGGGGATGTGCCTTGGGTAAGAAGCCATAGTAGAAAACTGTGAGGGCATCAAGCTGACGCACAGTATCACACTCAAGTCGTAGGCCGATAGCCAGCGATGGCTGATGAATCGTTCAGGCATGTTGAATTGGACATCAACGAGAGTACACACCTCCTGATATCAGTTCTCTCAGATCAACAGACCATTTCATATCATTGTGAAGTAATGTGAATAATGACTCACACCAACCACCAAATGGTTTGCAGATACCTTTGCAGCATTATGTGCATGGTGGCAGGTGTCCATCAATGTCTAACAAGTGTGGGGCATTCTCTCCACGGATGCGAGTTTCAAAGCCAGTCTTGGAGCCACGCATGACGTTGCATGAATCCAAGAGCATAGACATCAAGTTGGTAAATGGAATGTCCTTTGCCTCAAACAATGCAACAATCTCATCATGTAGAGATTTACTATTCATGTTGACTACTCAATAGATGCCAGATGTTTCACCACAACCGTTTTGGTAGTTTCGCAGAAGTAACTCACAGAGAATCGCAAGAATCCTTTTGAGACTCTCAGAGGTAGACTCATCAATGTTCAGCGAGAAAAAGCACGTTCTCAACTGCTGCAGAGTCTCTTCTCCAGTGTCTTTGCCAATCCATGCCTGGTCTTGTACGAGGCAGACACACGATTCATTGATAATAAGTCAAGAGCCTTTGGGTCTTTAGCTAAAGTTTTTGATAATTCGATCACTTTTGGCACCAGAGTAAATGGCAATGATTTTCACAGACGAATCCACACACCAATGCTTCAGCTGTTGTAACTCGATCCTGGACTGGTGCAACCGTTTTAGTGATGGTCTCGTTGTTAGCAGCTGTAACGGCATTGAACCTGAAGAGGACATAAAATAGTCATGACGGCACCAGAGAAGTTTACCCAACTGGTGTCATGGCAATTCGAAATTCAAACATTCATTTTCCAAGGAAATATGAATGTTTTTGAAAGTCAAGCGTTAAGGAGTTATTGACAATTTCGTGCAGCAATTTCTTCAGATTTCCATTTATTCTGAACATTCAAATTGAAATATCTCTGTTATTTGTGAAGGAATTGACCCCAAACCACTTTCATTGATAGCCAATATAAAATTGCATTTATGATAAATTATCAAGAGTTCACCCCAATTTGACCTTTAACCTTGACCTCTGAGCAGACCAGGCCAAAAGGGCCTAGCTAGCACTGGGAACAAGACCAAAACCAGATGGTCCACCATGCCCACGTGCAGGCGTCCGCAAAGATCGTTTGGTTAATGTTAGTTTATATTTTTGCCGTACGTAATGGCGCTTCACTCGAGCACGTTTTCTAAGGCGCAAAGGCGTGGGCGTTATGATATAGGGGTTATGATAGGCTTTTTGGCCGGGGAGGGGGCTTACCTGGAATACGATAATTTCCTTTCACTGCCTTGGCAGCCTTCACATGTTTGCCGGTGGTGGCATGCTTTGTTAAAACGACCGATCCCGACTGCCTAAGCCAACTCGGAGTTGCAGATAATACAAACAGCACGGCCAGCAGTCTTGAGTTTCCTCACGAACGTCCCCACGATCTCGCCGTCATCGGCCTTTTTTCCCAGCCAGTCCCATCGCCAACGGTTCTTTAAACCGGCTTCCTTATCAACACGATTAGCTTCCGATTCTAATGCAGGGTTGCGTCAACGATATCAGGTCGTTGATATGCAGACATGACGATTTAAATCACAATACCATGCACTGCCATGAATAGTACAAAACGAAACTAAGAGCCTACTATTATGGGATGCCAAAATCTTCTAACCAATCACGGTACTCACACGGCCACGTGATACTCGAATGATCAGGTCATGCTGTTCCTAATATGGTCTAGGTACGAGCTGTAGTGAATGAGTTCATTCATAAAAGATTGGCGGGATTGTCGCGTAGCAACCTCGATGCTGGTTTTATCGCCGTGAAATTGGACCGCTGATAGAGCGCGGGAAATTTAGCGCATAAATTAACGATTCTCAGACAGCCGTATGGCATGCGTCTCGTCTGGACCGGGAGGCCGGGCATGCCCGCGTTTCGCCAGCGGCTTGTTCAGCGAACTTTCTGAGTTTTGACTGAGCTTCCCATAGTCTTTGCCCCTACCCTGGATAGAGAAGACCCCTACCCCCCCCATGATTTTTATTGCAATCTGAACGAATCACAGGACCCAACTTGCGCAATGAAAAAGTCGGATTTCCGCCTTTCGCGGGAAATTTGACATCCCCGATTATATATATATATATATATATATATATATATATATATATATATTATATATATATATATATATATATATATATAATATGTATATATATGTAAATGTATGTATATACAAATATATATGAAGACTACAAGGGGAAACCAGAGATGTCAGGATAAGTCAATTTTTAAGAAACTGAAAACAAAGTTTCAAGACTTTGGTGGACTGTTTAATAACTGTCATATAGATTTCTTTTCCAGTAAAAGGAAGAGTGATCATTGGCCGATCAAATTAAGCATGTAGCATTTGCCAAGCTTCTGTGTTATTTAATTTAAGAGCAAAGAACGAATCAATGTTGCAAACTGACATCACTGGTTATTCCCTTGTTTAATAATTGCCATGCAATTTTAACCAGGATGTGTAGCAAATTCATGCTTGTGGTTATTAGCATACATTACATGACTTTAGTGATCACAGATTATTTTTTTCAACATTAAACGGTCATTGTTTTTTTGTTTGATTGGTGTTCACACCATACTCAAGGGTATTTCGCTTATATGACGACGGATTCTCCATTTCTTACTCCGTACTACTTAATATGATGGAAAACCGGGAGGAAACCAAGGATAAACCACCCCCGCGATAGCCGAAGTCACCTCATGTGACTCCCTCATATACCTAAGCAGGTTGATTGGGCGGTGGGTACATCGAATGAGATGGGTACTCAGACACGCTAACCATTAAGCCACGGCGTGGGTCCCATAAAAGTCACAATAAAGGTTTGACCAGGCTTGAACCACGATATGCACCAACTACGGAGCCCATGATATAACCAAATAGGCTATTGTAGTGCTCAGAGTTTATGCTGTGAAAGTTTTACAACCTTTCATTTTTTAGTTTCTCAACTCTGAATATTATGGTGGAACAGTTAACATGAATGAAAGGGAGATAACCAGGAGTAAAGTACTGACAACTCTGGGTTCTTACTTGTTCAGCTTTGACAACACTTGTTTTTTTCATTGCACGGCTAAACTTTATACCATATAAATTATGTGACACCCCTGGTTATTTGTTAAAGTAATATTGTGAGAGGAAACCTTATGTTGCCAACTATTGCAGGTGCAATAACCCTGAAATTTATAAAAGTGACATCTCTGGTTTTCCCCTTGTGGTCTTCATATACTTTATATATATATAATGTATATTATATATAATAAATGTATATATCTATATACATATATATATATAATACATAGACATATATATATATATATTTTATATATTATATATATATATATATATATATATATATATATATATATATATAGGAAAAAAGGAATTGCAAATATTAATAGGCAATAATGACTTTTACATGAATCACAAGGGCACATAAGGCAAACTAACACAGCATATAGGATTTGAAAACCAACACAGCATATTATGTACCTCAGCTCTCAGCATCATGAGCCATAGGTTCAGATGGGAATAATGAACATGCAGAATATCTTGGAAAGAAAATAAATGCCTGTCTAGTGTTGCAAAAAAATCATTCCAGCAGTAAAAAAAAAACACACGCACGCACGCACACACACACACCTTGAGACAATTATTTAACACGAGCAACTAATAACATCTAATGAGGAAGTTCAGGTCATTGTGCACCCCTACTGATGATTCCTCTACTCATTAACCCTTCCTGACATCTCCCCATATATTTGCACCTTGTCATCCCTTTCTCTGTTCTCCATCCTCATATTTGTTCATCCCTTGTTGTGTCCACATGTGTCTCACTGACCCACTGTCAGTGTGTTACCTTCCCTGTCACCTCAGTCTTCATTGAGGTAAAACGTTCCGTATACAAAACCAGTTTTACAGTGGTTAAAGAAGGAAACTTCCTGTTGACAGTGGGACAGTATAAAGAATAATATTGGGAACATAAATTATGTTAATAGAGAGCAGTGGATAAAAAAAGATTTATCGGGAAGATCAACATTCAAACATCAACGCCCCACCAACGAGTATCACTACTGAGCCCGCAAGGTGAGAGAGTATATCATAATGCAGAATAGCGTATTTTAATGGAGTATGGCACATGGAAGTACTCGTATATGAGAGTACAACATATTGTAAGTCAATGCAGGACAGTGCAGCATGCTACCCATAGTGCAGCATGCTACACGTAGTGCAGCATGATATAGCAGCGTGACTCAGTGGTATTGCGTTGTTCAGATGAAGTGGCGTTGTGGCTCGATCATCTTTTCTGAGTCTGTGAGGTCAGCGATTCGATTCAAGCCTTGCCCGAGTCTTGCCAAAGACTTAAAAAAAGAATGCTAGATATTTAGAGGAGCATGGACAAATCCCGTGGGAGGGGGATGTCTCCCTAAAAATGGCCTACTGATTGAAGAGAGAAAAGCACAATCACAAGATGGCACTGCCTTCCAGTGTGTTCTGGGAAGTAACATACCCCAAGGTCAATGGTGTGTTTGTCTGATGCCAAGTGTGAGGTGATGTGTTGTCTGCTGTCTCTATCTGTAGATGACTGTGTGACTTGTGTGGTGTGTAACAGCTCTTCCCTATGAGCCTTGGAAACTGCATAAGCAGCAGTGTACACATTGTGCAGCATAACAGTCTCAGAATAGTATAACATATAGTACAGCATGGTGGCCGTTAGTGCAGGATGGCGTGCCATATTACAACATAAGGTAGTGCAACATATAGCATAAGTTAATGCAGATTGGACGAGTGCAAGTTCATGGGGGTGAATGTTTTGTTGGTCTGACCTGTTTATTTAAAAGAACAATAACATTTTGGTTATACAATCCACTCACAAATATAGATGCAAAAAAGATCCCTTGGTAATTTCTGAGGAGGCAGCTAAGTCTTCATCGTTATTGGAGGTCCCTAATATGCTGTGAAATTATTCAGTTATCTTTTTGGATGCAGCCTATGGCTGCTTGACTGTATCATTTTCTGGGGGTGCAGCTGTGCTGCTGATGCAATGTCCCTGTTAACAGAACGTTTGTACTCATTTTGCTGACCTCAGAAGGATGATAGGTCGAGTCAACCTTACCTTGTGTTAATACAATGGCCCGACAGGGCGTTGAACTCAACATCCTAGGATCTTCGGCCAGCCTGCCACTTTAACCGATAAGCCAACACCAGGCCTTATGCTGCTGAAATGTTGAAAGTCCTCGACATACTGCGACTGAAATTTTTGACAAATTTTAATTTTAAGAGGAAAGTGAAAACTTTGTTAATGATGGGATTGATTAATTCACTACTTTTGAAATTTGTGTTTATATTCCCATTAAATAATTTCCTGTGAAGTTACCCTGACAAATTTATCATATCGGTGAATGGTTGAAAAATTCATGGAAACAAGTAAGAAAAGCAGTGTTAACAGTATAAGAAGACAGTCTTTTGGTGTATGAGTACATTTGTGGGATCTGAACAAAAGACATGGACACTGGAAAATAAAAAAACATCTTTCCAGTCACTTTTGATAACATAACAATATTTCAAATGAAAAGTGAGGAGAATAGGAGATAGTTGTGTCCTCAGCTTCATAAAAAACATAGGGGCAATACCCCTGGTGCTCATCTGGTAGTGGATGGATAAGATAACCAGGGAACCATGGTAGCATGGATGATCCACAAAATATGTAACGGAGAAGAAAGCCAATACCTATGGATTTTTTTTAATGCCATGAACAAACTTTGGTACATACGGGTGATAAAGGTTGTGTCAAGTTTCATCGAAATTGTGTGTGGTTTCAGAAAAGAAAGCAAATACATATTTTGGGGGGAAACCCCCACATAGAACCCTTCGACCCAATTTTTTTAATGTTGTGCACAAACTTTAGTACATCACGGGTGATGAAGGCCGTGGTCAAGTTTCATCGAATTGTGTGTGTAGTTTCTGAGAAGAAAGCAAATACCTCTTTTGGGGGCAACCGCCCCGTACACCCCTTGACCTGGAATTTTTTGATGGCATGAACAATCTTTGGTACATCATGGTGATGAAAGGTTGTCGATCAAGTTTCATCGAAACTGTATGTGTAGTTTCGGAGAAGAAAGAAACATATTTTGGGGGTCACCCCCTTACACTCCCTCGAGCCCGATTTTTAATGTCATGATCAAACTTTGGTACACATGGGTGATGAAGGTTGTAATCAAGTTTCCTTAGAATTGTGTGCTCTTTTCTGAGAAGAAAGCAATATCTATTTGGGGGGCAGCCACCTCACCCCTGTAAACTCCCTCTGTATAACCCCTCAGACCACATTTTTTTAAAGCTGTGGACAAACTTTGGTACATCATGGGTTATATAAGGGTTGTGGTCAAGTTTCATCATAAGTGCATGTGTAGTTTCTGAGAAGAAAGCAAATACCTATTTTGGGGGGCAACCCCTGGAGACCACCTTAGGGCCCAATATTTTTAATGCCATGAACAGACTTTGGTACATACAAGGTGTTGAACGTTGTGGTAAAGTTTCATCGAAATTGTATGTTTAGTTTCAGAGAAGAAGTTGAAAGTATTTGTGGATGGACGGATGGACGCATGGAGATGGGCTGACGGGCCATAAATAAGCTCCCCGGAGCTACGTCCAGGTGAGCTAACAAGGCAGGCCAGAAATATCCAACTTAAGGTCCCTTCCTGGTCCACCCCCCCCTCCCTCTCCTCCCCCCCCCAACCAACCACACGCATGCACGCACGCACGCACGCACACACACACACACACACACACACACACACACACACACACACACCAAAAAACAAAAAAAATTAGAAATGAAACGGTTCATCCATGTATACCAAATAATGAGGCCAAAAATTTCCCAAATTCAACTTGTTGGTGTCATTTAGGAAGATCTGATACTACAAAGATTTCTCATTTTAACAAAGAAAACTGACAGGATTACTCAAAAGGATGTAATCTCATCTGTCTGACCCCTGACCTCAAATGTTGATTGGAGTACCTCACTGGCATTTCTATGCCCAAATCGACCTGGTGGTGTCCATCTTCTCTCCATTCGAGGTTAGAGCAGGAATTTGGAAGTTGACCATTGCACAGACACACAATGCCTGCCCATTCCTTCCCCAAAATGGCCTACTCTTTTGAAAACATACTGTGGGAGTTTTAACAGATGTGGCAGATGGAACACCTGGCTAAACATCCCTGTACAGGACGGCATACTCATTGATCGGAACAGCTTGCCTGTGAAGCATTACGATGACATTTTATAGTTGGGTCGAGAATATAACCCACACCAGACAACTCAAATGTGAATAGACTCTCTCTGAGCGATCCGGTCAGGCCTCTACAAAGGAAGATAAAATGGAATAGTAGTCTTCATGAAGGCTTGATAGCTGATCCAGCTTTTTTGAATCTATAGCTTCGTGTCAAGAAAATCAATTGCACTTCCTGTTTGGACATTCTAACAGTCAAATAGCAATATTATGACTGTATGGGGTTCTATGTTAGGGATAAATTGTATTCCAAAGAGAGTAATTTATTCGTTAAATTTCAGAATATATTGCCAAGTCAATTGCTACCTGTGAATAACAATGTATATCGACGTGGCTCACACATTGCTTTGCCCTTATGTTATAAATATTTTCAAATGTTCTGGTGTTTATACGTTATTCTTTCATGGCCAAAATGCAGCACCTACAGGCCACACATTTTGGATGTAGGTACTTCAGAATCTGTGCAAGGTTTAAAGCTACCACACGTTGGCCTTGACGTCCATTTTGAGGCCACCAAAGACCGCTATAAAGTGTATTTTGGGATGTGGGGTTACAGGCAAAAGGTAACGACCATAAGGCTAATATCTCCACAGCTTTTCAATGTCCAACAAGTCCCGAAACCACCGCTGGGAAAAGCTCACCAAGCCGGGCACCCCCTCACGTGCTTTCATAAAACCAAATTACATTTTACGAATTAAAAATATTAAGAGAGTTGCAATTATGGTTTTGATTTATAATGTCTGTTAATAACAATGAGGAAGCTGGCCATCTCTCGAGCCCACAAAATAACTTGTAACCATGATAAACCAATGTTCCACATATATTTAACTTCAACCTGATACACTTGTATCACACAACTAGGCCTCTGTGATTGCCTCTTGGGTCACTGTTATGCCACCGCGCATTTCCTATGGACCTCCGTCAAGACCTGAGCTAGTGATACAATGACAAAAGAAGCAAATTTTTAAGAACGAAAAAAAAATAAACAGATGTTTGATGATATCAAGATTTTTCCTTTGTTATTTCCTGTTCATATGCTTCATAGAACAGCAAGATATTTGGACACTTGAGAGAGGAGGTCGTGATCATAATATCCCCCCCCTCTAACACCAGTTTTATGAGAGTATGGAATGACCTTTCCAGTGCATACATCCACAAATTTTGACATTGCATTCAAGGAGAGAAAGGAAGCAAACAACAGAAAAAACTGCATTATTATGACCATATTGTAACGACTGCATTGTAATTGAATTGTTACAGGTGTGAAGACGGCTTGTCCAAAACCTAATTGAACACGAGCTAAAATCTTAGCTTCTCCACCGAGACAAAATCTCCTTGTCCTTCCTGTAATGTATGTACAGGTTTCTCAATGAGCCATGATCATTATAGTCACTCGTAATAAAGGTCACAATAGAATGAAACATCTGCATGCATTCCATCATGTTTTTCTGGCCAGGCATTCAAGCAAAGCAGGACCAGAACACTATCAACAAGCGATGGCCGAAGCCTAGCTCGTGACAGGCAGCCCCATAAAAGCTAAATTACAGGCGCCTTTTCAGCCCAGTGTCGAAGTGATGCATCATCATCCGTCAACTCCTCCTTCACGGACAGTGGGTGAAGACGAGTGCTCAAACCTTTGGAAAATCGATGGAAGGCTCGGTTCCGGAAAGACCATCGAGTGAAAGAAAACAGCACGTCATCATAGCTCTGGCACCAAGAAATCTTTCATGACCCTCAACAAATCTACCGGTGCCTTTTGAAAGTCGACAATATTTTTAAAATCATTTATGCAGTGGCCTATAGTTGCCCTATATGCCAATACACAACACTCGGGTGTTGTGTACTGGAGCATTGTTGACTCCCTTAGGACTGGTGAGGAAAACTTTTGCAGCATTTTCAATTTACTCTACATTCTTGACGTCGTGTCATTTTGTTGAGTTCAACAGCACAAGCGATCCTTAGATTACAAGGTTCATGTTGGTATCTGTGCAGGAACAAGGCTCGCTCTTATCTCTGAAATTTTATCAGTTCTCCAGTCTACTCACAAACTGCCGAATGAATCCAACTTTTACGTGACAGATTCAATAAAATTTACTACTGAAATACACACCACTGCCTGCAAGCATGTGCTTGGGAGAAGGTTTTGTTGTAAAGATAATGTACAGGGCACTATCTGACTTCACCAAATGTGCCCCTATTTAACCCTCAGTTCATGATCACTGTTGCTGTTGCCAAGGAAATGCAAAGCCTTTGTGACCATTTTGTGAATGCTTTGTTCAGAACAGATAGGTAAACAGACAAATGTTTTCCCTGAGGCCTGCAGTTGAAATCTCTCCTGCACACATGTATGTAAATAAATTACAACCTGCCTTCCAGACACAAAGAGGCTTATTTTATAGAACTTTGCCGTTGCTTCTAGATCCTAAACAGAAAATATTATTTCTTTGTTTTTGCTTTCCAACTACGTTTGACATTTTACATTCAAAAGCTTGGATCAAGGACATCAATTTTGCCAAAATACAATCCAGTGTTTCATTCTAGCGAGCAACTCAATGTTCTGAAATCCCAATGAGAAACTCATTGCTGATTGTAATCTCAAACCTGCTAACAATTTGACCATGGAAATATTTACAGTCATTTGAGGTGTGGTTGCCAAGTGGTGAGGAAATGGAAAAAAAAAACAAAGTGTATTGCAGATGTTGTGCCTTGAAATGTTCCTGAGGACATCCCTTGCAACATCTCCTTATAGGATTTGGATACTAAGCAAGGATTAAGGCTTTGAATTCGAAGCTGGTGGAAACTGACTTGGTCTTAGGTAATTGGATTGTGTGTAAAAACCCAGGTGGTTCAATAAAGACCATTATAATGAGGATTCATTGATTCATTTTGTGTGCAGCCAGTGGCTTCTCATTTGCCACATTGCTGAGAGTGTGGCTGTGTTGCTGATGCAGTGCCCCCTGCTGGTTAGGGCAGGAATTTGGAATTTGCTTTGTGAATGAGACCAACCATCCATCAGGACCATACTCTGTGCAGAGCATTGGTGCTGCCTAAGCAGGTTCCTTGGCTAGTGGGCACAATACTGGACAGGTCACCATTCCAACACAGTATACCAGCAAGCTGGCACTCATTTTGCTGACCTCAGAAGGATGACAGGCAGTCAAACCCACTTGGTATTAATTCAATAGCCGAGCAGGATTTGAACTCAGGATCCTAGGATCGCAAGCCCACCACCCTCACCATTAAGCCAACACCAGGTGAATGAAGGAGACAAAAATCCAAATCCATTGGGACCATATTCTGTGCAGAGCATTGGTGCTGCCGAAGCAGTCTCCTGGGCTGTTGGGCACAATCCTGGACAGGTCACTGCTCCAACGCAGGACACTTTAATGGCTCAATCATACCAGCAAGCTGGTACTCATTTTGCCGACCTCAGAAGGACGACACGCTGAGTCAACCCCACCTGGTATTAATTCAACAGCCGAGTTGGATTTGAACTCAGGACCCGAGGATCAGAAGCCCACCACCCGAGCCATTAAGCCAACACTAGGCATATGAAGGGGACCGTGGAATGTTTAATGTCCACCAACTAATGTCAGCAGATGTGAGACCCGTTTAATGACATCTGAAGGACGGCACACACTGATGAATCATCCTGCCTGTGAAACACTGGGATGACAGTTTATAGCTGGGTTGACATTCAAACCCAGGAGAGACAGCCTAGAGGCGAGTATGCACACCTCTCGGCCATCCTGCCAGCCCAATGATGCTTGGATAATCTGCCCGATAGAATTAACATGTAGTTTAAGTTCATACTTTGTGTTTGTGTGTTAATGCACTCAGTAACTTAGGATAGACACAAAAATATACCTTTAAAAAGGCAGTGCTGCCAAAAATCCCCCTGAATTAAACAACTTTTACGAGAACAGCACTCTTCAATGTGACGACGTCAACAGATATGCCTCGCCTACATTATTATATCATTATACATGCTTGTTTAAAGTTCGATTTAAATCACTGAACCAAGATTCAAAATATTAAATAATTCTGGCTGCTAGACCCTACGTCCGGTCAGATTGAAATTTAAAACATATATTCCCCATTACTACTCGATCATAATTGCAAAGTTTCACTTCAAATGATGAAACAGTTCAAGAGAAATAATTTTTTTAAAGATTTTCGCTCAATCAAATATGACTGCCCGACCGTCTGACCTATTAATTATTCGAGAACAACCTGGCATCCCCAAAGCTTGGGGAACATGTGGGTGAGGTTTCCCCTCGACCTGTCAAGCCGTTCTGGAGAAGAACATTTTTAAAGGTTTATTCTTTAAAAAAAAATCAGTTTCCAAACCATGTGACCTATGACATCATAGGTGGAGAACTTTTTGTTCCTCATAGATAGGCCATCGTACCTGTAAAGTTTCGCCTCAATCTGTCCAGCCGTTTTGGGGATTTTGAAGGTTTTCATGTAAAAAAACGAAAATGCCTGCCAAACCACGTGACCGATGATGTCATCAATTCCCTCCCCCCCCCCCCATACAATTTAGCCCGAGATGATCCTCAAAAGTTTTCATACCGGCTGGATAAAGTGTTCCACGTATGCAATTATGATGTTATCATGAAGCCACCTTTGACATCATCAAAAAATCACTTATTTCCCATGGGGAGTACTTGCCACGTGCCAAGTTTCAACTTTTCCTTGGAGCGGTTTCGGAGATACAGAGGTCCAAAGTTTTTCCGTTTTTCAATATGGCTGACACATCACGTGAGCTCTGACATCATAATTGTCATCAAAACATTCTACATGAGGAGTCGCACCTATGGTGAAAAATTTGTGTCAATTAGATTAGCGGTTGCAGTGAAAACAGAGAAAATGAGCATGGACGGACATACGCACATATGGACTGACATATCTACGGACAACCTGAAAACATAATGCCTCCGGAGACTTTGTCAGCGGAGGCATAAAAATCACAGTCACTATATAAGCAGAGACATTCAAAATCATGATTTTGTAACAATAACTGATCAATAAATTTGCAATTTTTTTGCTTCTGAAACTTGTGAAAAGCTATTTAATTGAGCATTTTTAATTCTTCTGGTTCGGGGTTACTCCACATGGAGGTCACCTGAATCAAAGTTGTTTTCAGAACCGGATCCGTTGTGTTTTTGTATTCTATTTTCGTCTCTGTGTGCAGTGTGAATTTTCATCTAAAATTTTCCATGATACATCGTGATTGTTCTCGATATA
>CM068952.1:133097839-133108211 GCA_035128595.1 Eptatretus atami | reverse complement strand
TTTTAAACTTGTCACAGACTTCACATTCAAAATGGCCACCAAAATGGCACCAAAACTAGCATATTTAGAAATAGACAAATATAAGCAATTACTTGGTATTCATATATAAATAAAACATCTTGAAATTTCCTTGGTTCAGACATTTCCGCGAATGAATGAAATTCTAAAAATGTTGGATACATTGTATTATTGTTGTCATAGCCTAAAGTATTTTCTTCTTTTCATATTACAGTGTAATTAGCTGATCATGGACAAGTGTGTTTTCTGTGAGGAACCTCTATCCAATGGAGAGCCAACTTCCACATTACGCATCAAAGGATGTGAAGGCATTGCCAAGGCTAATGAGTTGCGGAACAGAAATATTAGTACTGTGCCTGGCCAAGTTGTGCATGTCAAGTGAAGGAAGGACTTCTGTCCCCACAGTGCATAGTCAGTACAACAAAAAACGAGGACATGACTCCACAGCTCCCAGTAGTTCACCATGTGAGCGTTGATCCACAAGTATGGCATTCAATTACAAAGAAAACTGCATATTTTGTGGTGTTTGCGATGCAAAAAAACCCCACAAACCAACACATAAACTTATCTCAGTCAGAACAATGGATTTCCAGAAGACCATAATGCAGTATGCAAGAACGCAATGATTTGTGGTCAGACATTGTCAGAGGTAGAATTGAGTATGCGCAGGATCTACATGCTGCAGATGCGGTATACCACAACCTCTGCAGCACAAACTTTAGAACAGGAAGGGAAATACCAAATGAGTTCGTTGCAGAAGAAATGATCCCTCCCAAACGGCCTAAGCAGGGCAGAACCTCCAATTCAGTACGAGCAGATGCTTTCATTAGGGTAGCCGAGTATCTGGAGGCCAATGACGATGAACAAACAACTATACAAGATCTAATACATAAAATGGATGAATTTCTGGATGGCACTGACAGTGAATCATATGGATTTACTTACATGAAAGATCAACTTCAAAAACCTTCGGCGCAACATAACGATCACCGAGATCAATGGAAAACTAAATGTGGTTACATTCGCCAGAAAGCATCCGCTATCCTCCACGAATTCTACAGTCAACCCAAAAAAGCAACAACACTGCAGAGAAAATGAGACTCATTGAGACTGCTGCCAAACTGATTAAAAGTGATGTCAAATCAGTGGAAGAGACAAAAGAGGTATACCCAGATTCAAGTACAATGACATCTACTGATGAGGCAATGTCATTCTTACCTGAATCATTGAAACTTCTGCTTCAGAAACTCGCAGTTGGGAAGGATGCCGATAAGAAAATAGCATCGTTGGGCCAAGCCATTATGCAATGCATTCGACCAAGAGTTCTAATTGCTCCCTTACAGATAGGTTTAGGCGTACAAATGCACCACCATTTTGGTCTAAATTTCTCATCGACTCTCTCTATGCACACGGAAATGTCAGAAATGGGTTTATTATGTCCAATAACATGTACCTAAGTGTTTCACATATATTTTTTAGCACTATTACTTGCTGAATATACAGTGGGGAGAACAAGTATTTGATACACTGCCGATTTGCAGGTTTTCCCACTTACAAAGCACGTAGAGGTCTGCAATTTTTATCATAGGTACACTTCAACTGTGAAAGACGGAATCTAAAACAAAAATCCTGAAAATCACATTGTATGATTTTTAAGTAATTAATTTGCATTTTATTGCATGAAATAAGTATTTGATACATCAGAAAAACAGAACTTAATATTTGGTACAGAAACCTTTGTTTGCAATTACAGAGATCAGACGTTTCCTGCAGTTCTTAACCAGGTTTGCACAGACTGCAGCAGGGATTTTGGCCCACTCCTCCATACAGTCTTCTCCAGATCCTTCAGGTTTCGGGTGTCGCTGGGCAACACAGACTTTCAGCTCCCTCCAAAGATTTTCTATTGGGTTCAGGTCTGGAGACTGGCGAGGCCACTCCAGGACCTTGAGATGCTTCTTACGGAGCCACTCCTTAGTTGCCCTGGCTGTGTGTTTCGGGTCGTTGTCATGCTGGAAGACCCAGCCACGCCCCATCTTCAATGCTCTTGTTGAGGAAAGGAGGTTGTTGGCCAAGATCTCGCGATACATGGCCCCATCCATCCTCCCTCAATGCGGTGCAGTCGTCCTGTCCCCTTTGCAGAAAAGCATCCCCAAAGAATGATGTTTCCACCTCCATGCTTCCCGGTTGGGATGGTGTTCTTGGGGTTGTACTCATCCTTCTTCTTCCTCCAAACACGGCGAGTGGAGTTTCAACCAAAAAGCTCTATTTTGTCTCATCAGACCACATGACCTTCTCCCATTCCTCCTCTGGATCATCCAGATGGTCATTGGCAAACTTCAGACAGGCCTGGACATGCGCTGGCTTGAGCAGAGGACCTTGCGTTCGCTGCAGGATTTTAATTCATGATGGCGTAGTGTGTTACTTATGGCTTTCTTTGATACTGTGGTCCCAGCTCTCTTCAGGTCATTGACCAGGTCCTGCCGTGTAGTTCTGGCTGATCCCTCACCTTTCTCATGATCATTGAGGCTCCACGAGGTGAGATCTTGCATGGAGCCCCAGACCGAGGGAGATTGACTGTTATCTTGAACTTCTTCCATTTTCTAATAATTGCGCCAACAGTTGTTGCCTTCTCACCAAGCTGCTTGCCTATTGTCCTGTAGCCCATCCCAGCCTTGTGCAAGTCTACAATTTTGTCCCTGATGTCCTTAGACAGCTCTCTGGTCTTGCCCATTGTTGAGAGGTTGGAGTCTGATTGATTGAGTGTGGACAGCTGTCTTTTATGCAGATAACGAGTTCAAACAGGTGCAGTTAATACAGGTAATGAGTGGAGAATGGAGGGCTCCTTAAAGACAAAACTAACAGTCTGTGAGAGCCGGAATTCTTACTGGTTGGTAGGTGATCAAATACTTATTTCATGCAATAAAATGCAAATTAATTATTTAAAAATCATACAATGTGATTCTCAGGATTTTTGTTTTGGATTCTGTCTTTCACAGTTGAAGTGTACCTATGATAAAAATTACAGACCTCTACGTGCTTTGTAAGTGGGAAACCTGCAAAATCGGCAGTGTATCAAATACTTGTTCTCCCCACTGTAGGGCTGATTCTAAAATTATCAGTTTTGGCGGCCATTTTAGTGGCCATCTTGAAAAATAAACATGTTCCCCTGCTTGGATTTTCGGTGACTTTTAGTATGTCATTCTATAGTATATTTAGAGTGAAAAAACACTTGAATGGTTTCTATTGCAATTTTTGGTGGGTATATCACTAGATTCCCTGGCCTATACCTCCTGGGTGGGTCGAGTTTGCGCATTACTGTACTTGTTGATAATAAGTATAGTCTGCATCTTGTAAGAAGACCATAGAATTATAGATGTTTCTGCAGTGTGCACTTAAAGGGTTCTAGATGGTCTAAAGTGTTTGTTCCAATATTAGTTAGTTTTGAAGGGTCAAAAGGGTCTCATCTCTCAAGCATGTAAAAAGGGTCTAAAAAGGTCGTGGTCTAAACCTCTACATGGTCAAGGATCCAAGCTGTCTACAATCTGTCTGAAGGGTGTAGTGGTCTAAATGGTGTTCAGGTCCAAGGGATCTAAAGAGACTTAAGGTTCATAAATGGTCTAAATGTTCTATAGGTCTAAAGGGTATAAATGGTCTAAAAGGTGAAGGTGTCTAAAATGTCAAAAAATTAGTTAATGTGAAGGGGTCTAAAGGGTCTTGAGGGTCTTAGGAGTATTGTGGGTAATAAGGGGCTTAGGGATCTTCAGGGGTCTAAGGGGTCTTAAAGGGTCTTCCAGGTATTAAGGGTCTTCAATGATCTTAGGGGTATTAAGGGTTTTCGGGGTTTTAATGGTATTAAGGGTCTTCAATGATCTTAGGGGTATTAAGGGTTTTCGGGGGTTTAATGGTATTAAGGGTCTTCAATGATCTTAGGGGTATTAAGGGTTTTAATAGTATTAAGGGTCTTCAATGATCTTAAGGGTTTTTGGGGTTTTAATGGTATTAAGGGTCTTTGGGGTTTAAAGGGTCTTCCAGGTCTTCAATGGTCATAGGGGTATTAAGGGTCTTTGGGGTTTAAAGGGTCTTCCAGGTCTTAAGGGTCTTCAATGGTCTTATGGGTATTAACGGTCTTTGGGGTCTAAAGGATCTTCCAGGTCTTCAGGGTCTTTAATGGTATTATGGATATTAAGGGTGTTAGGGGTATTAAAGGATCTTCAAGAGTCTTGGGGTTCTGAAGGGTCTTGGGGTCTTAAAGGGTCTTAGAGGTCTTAAAGGTCTTGGGAGATTTGGGTTCTTCAGGGTTTGAAAGGGTCTTAGGGGTTTTGGGGGTATTAAGGGTCTTTTGGAGTCTTAAGGGTCTTGGGCATCTTAAAGGGTCTTTGAATGTCTAAGGGGTCTCAGTAGTCTAAAGGGTAGATAGGTTTAAAAGGTAGATTCTAATAGTATGTAATTAAAAGATGTACGTGTCGTCAGCATGTAACTGATGGTCAAATAGTACGCAATTAATAGACATCTTGTGACACACAGACATGAACTGAGTTTTATGTACACTTAGTCCTCGATTTACACTCATTCTATTTGGGTTTTTTTGACCTAATGCCTTGGACAAAGTACTGAACAATTTACTATTAACACCTCATAATCTTCAAGTTAACGGTTTTTTGACGGAGAAATATATTTAATTTTAATATATATATTTTGTATGCCATGTCGATTCTCGTGTAAGAGCTAATACACATAAACATAGAACAAGGCAGGAGAGAAGAGGGGCGGTATAGGGAAGCACAAAATATTGGGGAACAGAGATAATAGGAGATCTGTGGAAGGGAGAGAGATGCGGTGGGGTACATGGGGTAAACAAGATGGTACTACAGGGACTTTCAGGAAGGAAAACAGGGAATTTGAAGGAGGTTGGCGTTTGGGGTGGATTAACGGGGGTAGTAAAGATCAAGATTTTGGATGGGGAAGATATGAGATGGTGTGTTTTGAAGACCTGGAGGGAGGAGTGGGATTGAAGAGAGTGTGGGAGTTTGTTCCAGAGGAGGAAAAAGAGGAATGAAAGAGTGAAGGTGAGCAGTGATTCTTGTTATTTTGGCAGTTTCGACAGAAGGGGGTTGCTGGCGGACCTTGAGCGCCTTGTGGAAATGTTAGGGAGGACAGATCACAGAGAGAGCATTGGGGGCAAGGCCGGAGAGGAGATGGGAGAAGACCAAGACCCACGACCTGCCTGTGGTGAGAGAGCAAGAGAGAGAGAGAGAGAGGGGGAGAGAGAGGAGAGAGAGAGGAGAGAAGAGAGAGAGAGAAGAGGAGAGAGAGAGAGGAGAGAGAGAGGAGAGAGAGAGAGAGAGAGAGAGAGAGAGAGAGATCAGACAGAGAGAGACCCAAAGACTCAGCTTCATTGTGGGAGATACCAATGATCTAAACACGCCTTGGTTTCCACAGCGTGAAGTCGAGCGAGGTGTGAGGCAGGAGCACCACCCCAGAGGGGGCAGCAGTACTCCATCAAACTGCAGATGAAAGCTTTGTAGGTGGTCAGGAGCTCAGGTGTGCCAAGGAAGGACTTTGCACGATGTAGGATGCCCTGTCAGCGGCTGGCTTTGGAGGCCAGTTTGGAGATGTGGCTTTCCCAGGAAAGATCGTGGCAGATAGCGAGACCCAAGAGGTGGGAGACAGTGGAGGTAGTGTGAGTTGTTGACAGTTGATGACAAATTTTGCGCCAGCATGCAAGAGGAATGGTGGTACGAGCGTAAATCGAGAAGTTCCTGGCATATAAAGATGTTCTACTCCTGATTTACAAACGTTGTAGTGCAAACTTTATCAACATGGTCACATTTCATTGGTACTGTAAATACTTTATAGATGATCTAACATTCTAAATATGACATACTTTACAGAAATATGTGTGTGTTGTTGCTGTTGATTGGCCCCATGACTCTCCTGCATGGACCGGCCTTATAATATTCCACCATTAACCACAGCCATGGAGGTCTGATTTGTCCTTGGGCAAATGTGTTTAGTGGCCACGCCCCATCAGGTTGATTGACAGTCATAGTCCCGCCCACACCTCTGATCCCTTCCTATTCCATTACAAAGGAATGCATCTTTGTTGTTTAATGATGATGTCCCAAAGTTTAATGAGCGTTATTGGATGGGAAATTTTCTGCAGATGACTGGTCGGTTTATTTATTTATTTTACTTATTTATTACTTATTGGTTTTTAAGTTCTATCTTGGTAGATTTTTTTTTTTAGGATATACTAAATGACCGGTGAACCTGTTGGGTTCCCGTTATGACAGCGGTTGATAAAAAAATCATTTCAAAAAAAACAAAACAAAACAAAAAGATAGCTCCAGTGAACTATACCGCTGAGGTTGTTTGCATTGATCAAATTCTCCCGAAGAGTACTTGACTGAATCATGAATTGATTTTTTAATAATTTTTTCGTTGCTCGATTTGAATGAAACTTGATACTGCACACCGTAGTAGAATGGTGAGTAAGGTGGGCTGAAATTTTTTGCGCTATCGTGTACCGTTTTGGCTGTATTTCGGGAACATACATACATATATACAAGATGAGAGTTTTAGTAATATAGAGATGTTGTATTGAGCCAATGGAGTGTCTCGGCTATCCCTGCATAAGAAGTCTCCCGAATTCTTGATATAGTATGAGATTGGGTCGTTCGGGATTATACATTTTTTTAAAAGAGGAAGGGCACATCAAACCAAGAAAATAACTAGATCTACTTTGCCAATTTAAGTAATAAGCAAGAGCACACCTGGAATGAGGCCTGTGACTGGGTCTGCTCTTGCTCATGACTTAAATTAGCAAAGTAGATCACGTTACTTTTTTGGTTTGATGCACCCCTCATCTTAAAGCAAGAATGACCGCACTATGCTCACAACCTGCGACAAAATCCGGAAGCGGGCCGATTAGGAAATGTTGATTTAAAGCACTATTAAAACATGAATAGTGCGATTGGGAAACATTTTTAAATTTGTTATTTTAAATTGTTAAATGTGTATATTTTTAATTTTATTTTAAAGCCTTTTTAAAATTTAAATCATTTGTAGCTGCTCCAAGAACTGTGTTGCGTAACACAGGGTACAGACTTGTGCTAGTGTTGGAAGCGGAGTATTAATTTAACCTGTCTGTGGTACACAACTGTTTTGGGTACCACAGACAGGTTAATTTTGTGGCAGGCATTTCCTATTGGTCAAGATGCACGCAGCAATAGCTGGTGTGGCACTTTCCTCCTGCTACCCATTACAGTAATGGGGTCTGATCTTGACCTAATGTCTTCTAGTCTTTGACCAGTTTACTTTGGGGAGGAGCTTCTGCTCCTCACTGTCATTTCCCCTCCCTCCGAACTCCCACCCCACCCTTTCCCCTCCCTCCGGACGCCCACACACCCCTTACCCTCCCCCAACACACCTCTTCCCACCCCACCCCTTCCCCTTCCTCCTCCCACCACACCCCCTCCATCCAGACTCCCACCCACCCCATCCTTTCCCTCAACATACCTCTTCCCACCCTGCCCCTTCCCCCTCCTCTTCCCACCACACCCCCTCCATCCAGGCTCCCACCTAACCCCTTCCCCTCCCTCCCTCCCTCAAGACTCCCACCCCACCACTTCCCCTCCCCCCTCTCTCATCCCTCCTCCCACTCCCCCTCCCTCTGGACTCCCACAAATAAAATTATCAGCCCATCATGCCTGTACCACATCAACTCCACACTAATTTATCAACACAAGATCAAAAGAAGAAAATGCAAAATGTTTTTTTTTGTAGTTTTTGTATTTTTTCCCTCCACAGGGGAGGGGTCATGGGCTTGGATAAAAAACACACGACATCAACCACACAAACCCCTTGACGAAACCCCCACCAAAAGCACTCCTTACACATGCACACAATCACCCATCAATGCTCAAACTACCTAAACGTTCTCCAAACATCCCAATACCCCTCCATCTCCAGAACTTCCAGGTACCTATCAAATTCTAATTTAAACTTATCTACTGCTTCTGCTGCCACTACCTTTTCAGGGAGGCCATTCCATGCATTAGCTACTCTCTGAGTAAAAGTCCCCTGCCTTGCTACCGTCTTAACTCTCATCGTCTTTACTCTCAGGCAATGGCCCCTGGTCCTATCACTGTCTACTCTGTTGAATAATTCATCTGCACTTATTTTATCAATACCTTTCATTGTCTTAAACATCTCCATCATATCTCCTCATAACTGCCTCCTTTCTAGTGTATAAAGCCCTGTCTCCTTCAGCTGCTCCTCATAGCTGAGTCTAGCTAGGCCCGAAATCAATCTAATAGCCCTGCGCTGAACCCTCTCTACGGCATCTATATCCTTCCTGAATTGTGGTGACCTGAACTGCACACAATATTCTAAATTTGGCCCTCAATAAATTCCTAGATAATGTTAACCACACCTCTTTTTGATTTATAAATGATCCCCCTCCGAATACAACCTAAAACACTATTTGCTTTACCTATTGCTGCCTGGCACTGTTATGCCTGCTTACCTCCTATATCTATGACCACCCCCAGATCCTTCTCCTGTGTGACACACTCCAAAATTACCCCTTGCATCCTGTATGAATCTCATTTTCATTGTTCTTTCCCATTCCCAACACCTTACACTTGCTCAAGTTAAATTACATCTGCCAGTCTTTTGTAGTGGAACAAAAGTATTCAAATGAAATCAATGATGTCATACACAGTGACCCATTTTCGAAAATTACTTTACACCACGTATTTTTTTATGATTTTACACATTAGGTGACATACCTCACACGGAGGCAATCATGGCAGTTATAAGCTGCAATGGAACTGAAATGTGGGGAAAAATAGCTGAATAAAAGTATCCAATTAAAGTCAATGATGTCATACGCAACGATGCCCTATATAAAATTATTTTACACTTTTTTTCCCGTTAATTACCACCATAACATCGCACGGGAGCGAACGAACAACACCCACAACACACACACACACACACACACACACACACACAACACACACACACACACACTGAGATTTATTATTATAGATATATATTCAATAGCCTTTATCAATCCACTGCTATATGAAGACCTATCCAAGACTTAGTTTATTGATAAGTTAAATCAAATAAAAATTATATGGCAAATTATGTTTGCACCAGTCTTTTAGGGCCACCCAGTATTCCTAAATGTCCACTTTCACATCACTTTATATTCCTCAATTGAGATGATACTGAGATGACAGAGGTCAAAATAAGAAAAAAATAAGAAAGGAAACTTCCATGAAAGGGTTTGTAGAACCATATTGAGTTCATATTTTAATCACAAAATAATCTGTAAAATAATATTACCTCATGTCTTGTTTACTCGAAAATTAATTTTACTCATTTTGAGAAATGGTGCTTGAAGTTGGACTTCTGTTTCAGAAACACGACTGAATAGTCCCAGGTAATGCAGACAGAGACAAAGCTCCTGCTTGGCTTTCAGGATGGCGAAACACCAAGGAACAGTGAAAAACATTTGCAATTTGGGAACAGAAAAATCCCATAATTCTGCAGCAAATAGTAGTTGTGGAATGCATATTTGGAAGTTTGTGGTTGTTTTGGAGCACAGGATGTGAGACAGCCCAATCATCTAAACCCACATAGCGGGCAGCCATGCCTCGCATCATCCTTCCCTCCTGTTCCTGGAAACTACACAAAATATTTTTTACAATTAGATGATCAACGTGGTCCATTACAGTCCTGTCTTCAACTTTAGCATCAGTGAGGTCCAGCATGGTCTCAATCACCTGCATGTTTCGAATTCTACAGCTGTCTTCTTTCTCATAAATCTTTCAAAACGTTTGTCAAATACCCATCTCAGGATTTCTGTAGTTGTGAGAACAGCTTGTTGCTTTGGCACTACCAGGCATTCCCAGAAAATGGGAAACAAATTAAATTTGGAATTTGGATGTTAACCTTGGCAGAAGAATCAAAACTAGATTGGTGAATAACAATTTATCAATGTTAATGGGTTTTATGTTTATACCTCACTGATTTATCAAGGCAAACAGGATGGAATAACAAATATAAAATGTAATTACAATAATGAAAATGAATCCTGCAGAAATGTTTATCTTTGATAAACCAAAATTGATACAACTCCTTTGAGAAACATGACACATTTGGCCCAGGCCCATGTGGCATGGCACCTCTAGGGGTGTATTATTCATGTCGCCACCTATCACATCCATATTCCAACAATATTTGCCACAAGTTATTTCCCTGCATACAAATGAGAGTGGCTACAAGACACAATTGTCTTCACACTGACGTGACCTGCATGATATTGTATGTGTGTGTGCGG
>CM068952.1:133085125-133097829 GCA_035128595.1 Eptatretus atami | reverse complement strand
CTGGGTGGATTATCAGTGCCTCTGATGCGCATGTGAATGGATTATTTACATACTTTCATTAGCCACGCAGTGCAGACACAGCTCGCAGTACTGAACAATGATGCTATGGCCCTTCTCGTTTTCCCTGCTTCATCTTGTCACCATGAATCTCAATTAACTTGGGTGGAATGTAAAGTACATAAAAATGGCACTGTTTTTAATGATCTTCACAAGCTACTTGACCGAAGGTGCCAGACGAAGGTTTAAGGCATTCTAATTGCAACCATTCCCAGCTCATAAACATGGCGTCAAATAAATGGACTGATCCTCACTTTTGATGTCCAAAAGCAGGCCATTTAAGGAACTGATATAGTCACTGCAAGACAAAAGTCATTTTTCTACATACTCACAAATAACTTTGAAAAAGAAAGAATGTTAGTCATAAACGATAAGCTCATATGGCTGGGGTGCAAACTTGGTTGTACAATGGTCCTTTCTACGCAGGTAACAACGATTATAAGATGTTTGCGGTGCTGAATAATGTAAACATTTAACTTACACGAGGTACCAGGAGTGCTTCTGCACTTGATCCAGCTGTGGGAAGATGTTGGCAAAGTATCAACAGTGACAATTTCAGATGAAAACTCTGCTTGTAGGGAAAGACAGGAGGACTGATGTAGTGAACAGGACTCACCATTAGCCTCTTATTCGTATCCACCTCTATCATGCCTCGAAGCAGGTCCTGGCAGTCTGGGGGGATAAAGTGGGGCATGTGGAACACTCCACGCTTCACTTTCTCCAATAATTGTCGTAGATTGTCATCATCGAAGGGAAGTGCACCCTACCAAAAATAAGAAGAAAGTGGATACAGTGGAAGATAAATCTGGCTGAAGTAACAACAGCAACAAGCAGACCGCAAAACTTCCTTCAACTGGTCCAGGTGTTGAAATAAAACTAGCAGGACTTGCAGAACAGTTTTAAAATGTCCTATTACACAGAATTATCGACTAATTTTTATTACGTGAGGCAAAGCGAATGATTAATTTTATTTTATTTAAGGAAATGGAATTATTACTGAAAATTTAAATAACAGTTTGATAAAATAGAGTTACATAAATGACATTGCAGCAAAATTCCTCCCAGAAAGGTCTTGAATAACTCTCAACTCCTGCACTAATGGCAATCACGACTGCAATGCTAAAGAAGATGGAGCGTTCACTGCTGGGATTGGGATAGTGCCCACAATGGACTCCTCAACTCGTGAAAGCAAATGAAAAATGGAAATTCTCCTCACATTCAAAGTTGCACGAAAAGGTTGTGTGCTAGCTTGTATACAACAAAGAACATATATATTACAGCATATATAAATATATATTTCAGAAAAAAATATATATCACAGAATATATATACATATATATATACATATATATATATACATATATATATATACATACATATATATATATATTGTTGCGGGCCGGAGGTCCGGTGGCGAGAATGACCACAGGTGGGTGAAGTTACGTTGTCTACCACCAGACTCCCGGAATTGTAGGCCGTCGCTCACGGATAATTCCGTGACGCGGCGGGTCGCTTAACCGACCGTGGACGCCAATACCTCAACCGCGTAGCGTAGGGTCTTCCTGCCAGGTGTAATCAGTTTACCTAATTAACCATGCAGTTTCGACTACCGGGGAACCACGCCCTCGGTACGCCTTGCCCGAACGGATCACTCTACCAACTACGGTAGAGTACCAACTACCAACTCCGGATCGGATGCAGCCGACCGGAACTGCCAAGGACGTACCGGCTCGAATGAACAGATTATCGGGGATAAAGACCCGGCTAAACTTAGATCCGAACCATGCTGCACCAATGAAGGAAAAGACAAAAACGAACTGGGAACATTTCTACAATAATTTATTTACACTCGGCGAGGAAAAACATGTGGTACAGGAACAGGTTTATTGGTGTGTTATGCAGGGGAAAGAAGAGAGATGTAGAGCAACAATTTTACAGCAACTTACAAAAGAGGACACAGAGCAGACTTGTCATGAGAATAATACAGGCAAGAATTACAGTAATCAAAAACTTAAACAGTTTTTACTTAATGGACAGGCGCCACACACTCAGACACACACTCGGACAAAATAAACCCAGTTGAATGGCAAAGGACTTTTGCAGCCACGGAAGGAGGGAGCTGAGGTCGCAGTTCTTTTGGTACCCGAACGTTCCGAGGGAAGGGATGCTCCATGGTGCGGCAACCGACAGAGGTCGTGCAGTTCGGCCCACCGCCGCACGTGTGGAGACCGCACGTCTCCAGGTGGAGCCCAGGTGGAGAGCGTGGAGTCCAAGGTATGAACGGGGCTGCAGACAGGAGCCGGACCCGACCGAGGCCTGGTCGAGGTCTTTTCAGCTCTCTCACAACCAACCAACGAACGAACAAACGAACGAACGAACTTTCAAATCCAACCAGCGAACCTCTTCCTCCCTCAACCAACAACGAACTCTCTGACTCTCTCACTCTACCCTGAGGATGGTGTCGTAATTTATAGATCCCCAAGGTCGGGGAGGGGCCTTGGCGAAGCTGAAGTCACCGTCCGCCATAATTTGACAGGGCCTTCATGGGGTCTGCCCTTTCTGGGCGGGATTTCAGCCAGGCCGGGAAAACCCGCCCACTCCACTCCTGTTTGAGGAAGGTGGACGGCGGTACAGCCAAGAAAGAATTGGAACGTTTTGGGAAGCCGAAAAAGGAACTGCGGACGTGAAGGTTCTGCCTCGGAAAAACGAGGCTCAGGAGACGCAGGTGAACAGTGGATCGTGATGGAGGGGATATAAAGATTTATTAATCTAACTAAAAAAAACATCGCAACGCACCCCCTTTTGCTTTCCCACGACACACAAGGAGGGGTTCCATCTGCACATATACTTAATGGCATAACTAAACTTCGGGACAACTGTATGTCTTGTATGCATACGGTTCCTAGAACCGTAACAATACATTACAGAATATAATCTAATTATATATATTATCACAATATATATATATATAATATATATATATATATATATATATATATATATATTACATACTAGCGATACCCGTGCACATGCACGGATAGCAGTACAACATAGCTGGTAGCAGACGACAGACCGTACACGGGAATGACAAAAATACGCATTGTGCAAAATGCAAGTGGTACTATGGAACGCCAAGACTTCCCAAACATTGTCGGCATGTCCGCTAAGTGCCACAGCAATTTCATAGGGATCGTGTGACGGCGAGCCGAGTTTTTAGTGTGCAAGCTTGGTATTATAATAGATACATATATATATATATATATATATAATATATACATATATACATATATATAAATAAATAAATATATAGTATATATATATATACATATAACATATATTAAATAAATAATATATTATATACATAATATATCATATATAATATATATATATATATATTATATATATTATATATAGTCATGCGCCGCTTAACGACGTTCCAGGCAACGACGGATTGCATATACGACGGAACTGCCAGCTCTGAAAATGTATTTTTTTTTTTTTTTTTAAATGTAACTGAAAAATTTCTATCGCCGAGTGAGTAGCCTCGTATAAAAATAGCACATACAATTATGTACACTGTACAGTACATAATACCTCATAATGATAATAAACGACAGTGTGGCCCTGTTATAATGCGATCGTTATAATGCGATAAACTCCCTAAATGTCATCGCGAAAAAAACAGGGTCGTGCTAAATCGGGATTCAAGGAAATCGGCTTTCAAACTGAACCAATGTTTGCACGTTTACCTTCTAGCAAGTAAATTACCTTTGAATTGAAGAATTCCGCGAATAAATCGTTGTTACAGTCGAAATTAAAACACCAATTTATTTTTAGTGAAGCTTTTTATGTTGTTAAAAAATCACACTGTTCCGAAAATATATATCACAATTGACAGGTGCTCGTTTCTTCATTTGTAAATTATAACATCGAATGCAATGATTATGTATTTATAAAATCCAAATGCTAATTATCCACCTTTCTATAATCGATGCGAGAGGGAGATTGTAAGCTGCTGCTAACAACACCGATGGCCGTCATGAACAGCACAAAGGTAAACTAACGTGTCTTCGTCTCTCTTGGATGTGTGTTACAATTGCCGACAGTATTCAGTACAGTAACATGCTGTACAGGTTTGTATCCGAGGAGCAATAGGCTACACCATATAGCCTAGTTTGTAGGTTTGTGTAAGTACGATGTTCGAAAACGAAAACGAAAAAAAAAAAATGATGTTCGCACAACGACGACGATCGGTTAACGACGCGTTTCTCAGAACGTAACCCCGTCGTTAAGTGGCGCATGACTGTATATATCATATACAATATATTATATTATATATACATATATATCATATATATATATATATATATTATATATATATATTGTTGCGAATTCGCGCCCGCCGGCGTGCGAACGGCCACGTGACTCGAATCGCGGCACGTCGCCCACCGGACGGAACAATTCTGTCGTGACCCTCTCGGACTAACGCCGGGAGCTAGTCACGGGTGGGCCTTTCGGCCTCAACACGATCGTGCCAATCCCCACCCGCGTGGGATAGGGTTTTCGCCAAACTCGACCTACCTAAGTACCCACGCGGATGGAAACCGGGCGATCGTACCTCGCCGCAGGTCGACTCCGGACACGGGCCGCTTAAGCGGTCCGTTCCGTGCTATCGGATAACCGAGCGGTGTTATCGTCGGCCTCGACGGTTCCAATTAATTATCGGGCTTATCACGCCCACTACGAACCCTTTTACGTGAAGCAAGATTGAGATTAAAACGAAGGAAAAGGACGCAGCGAAACGGGGAACAATTCAACATAATGCACATTTATTTCATACAACACACGGAGAGCACACATATACAGCCATACAGTCAGAAATGCACAAAAAGCAAATGTAATGCGAAAAACAATAAAGCAACGACGACGCAGAGCTACAACCGACTACGCGAACACACGGCAACACTTATACAATACTACTTGACGGACGGCGCACACACACACGTCACACAGAACCCAAAGAAAATGGAGTGCGACTTCCCTGTTGGGCCGTCGAGCCCCTCTCCGACGCGTCGACTGGTCCCGCCTGGCCGCGACTCCGTGCCCCGGCGTGGTAGGCGAGTCCTTTCCTGCGTTGCCTCGCGCCTGCACGTGCTGGCACTCGACGCCACGGACCGAGTGTTTCGGCACTATTCCAGCGCGGTAGGGGGGGGGGGAAACGTGGATGCCCGAAGTCGGGAGAGGGGAATGGCAGACGCTCCTTCCCGCAGCGGGGTCTTTACAACGGCCCCACAAAAGACCAGGCCAGCGGCCTCCAGAGAGCGAGCCAGAGCAACCACGAAGCAAGAGCATCGACAAAAACCAGAGCGTCGACCAAAACCCAGAGCATTTCACCCCACTGCTTCGCCCGTCTCCGACTCTTATACCCCGGAGCCCGCCCTCCACTCCGCCCCGTTTCGGCTCCACCCTCCTCGAGAGAGTTCTCGAAGAGGGCGTTCCTCTCCTGCCGCGTCACACCGCGCATCCACCAATCGAGCGCCAGCTGCCTCCCCTCGCTTCTCTCGAATCTGGCCGTGGAAACCAGGCGAGCCCTTTGTTTGGTTTTTGTTGGTGGAAATAAAAAATAGAAAAAAGAAGAAACGCCTAACTCAAAGGATCGCAGCCCGAATGGATCACATAAATTCCCTCTAGTACAACGGGTTTGGGGCTAACTATATGTACTTAAAGATACCTCACCTACGGACCTGAATGGTGTTTGCGAATTTCCACAGCCGTAACACTACCCCCCTCCCTTTTTACAGACTCGTCCCGAGTCGTCAAATTCTCGTTGTGCCATCATGTGTAGTTGCCCCTAGTACGTTTTACCTACGGATCCCTGAGTGCGACATTCATTGGATTCGTGTCCCAAAATAAATAACCTGAGGGCTGAGTAACTAACTAACAAACCCACTCACTCAGACGCCTTAAATAAAATGCCGGCGCTATGACATACATGCCGGGGCGCACTCATATTTACAGTACACAACATCTTAACCTTATAATTTTACACTAAACCATGGCCAGGATCAATGGACTCTGCAAAAAAAAAGCAGTTAGCAGGGAGCCAGGCTGCTCGCATGCAGTCTCTGGCTCAAGCAATGCAGGTGACAGGGACGTGCCGCTGCTCACACGCAGCCTAGGCCTCCCCCTTTGGAAAATGACCACAGTGAACCACAACGGTGCATGGGCCTGCACAAACGCAATCTCCGTGCCAGCTCAAGTGGCACACGCAATGAGCACACGGATGGATGGATGGATGAATGGATGGATTGGAGGACGCAACACGGTGCACGGGCCCCACTGCAGGCCGTGTTGTAGCTGCCAACAGGGCAGTTCTCGCAGCTTGCAAACTGTTTGCCTTGCGGATCCTGGCGCGCATGGAAATGAACAGGGGGGGGGGGGCAAAGCAAAATTGAACGGGGGCAACTGGTGATGTGGGCAGTGGGCATGGCATGACAAAGCAGCAGGCATACAAAGCCGCAGAGGCAGGCGTGGGCACGCCGTGAACACAGCCGGCAGAACAGGGCCGCTGCAGAGCGAACACAGCCGCAGATGAACTGGCCGGCACAGGCTTTGAAGCACAGCAGCTGCAGACGATCCGGCCGGCAAGGCCTTGCAGCAAAACAACAGCTGCCGATGAAGTTGGCGGCCTCTTGCCGTGCAGTGGAGGTTGGTTGAGAGGGAGTGCGGTGGTGCTGGCCACTCAGAAGGCGGGTTCGGACCTACCTACTTCTCCCTCCCACCTATCGCCTTTGCCTGTCACTGTCCATACCCACTCCTTTAATTTGTCAAAACCAATTTAGCCCCAACTAATTTTTTTGTTTGTTTTTATTTTTCATCCCCTCTATAAATTCGTCTCCCTAACCCATTTACTGTCCTTGTTCGGTAACCTACTCGTCCCCTAGCTACTCCACCCCTTCGTTCCTTCCGAGCCGGGGAATGAGGGAGCAGCTAGCGTCTGTGTCAAGGCCCAACTCAAGCCTCAGGATGGCTCCCCAGACTTCAGCGATCTAACCAAAGTGGGTCCAGCGGCCCACAACGAGAGCGAAGGGATGGATGCGTGCGGAGGGGTACACTTCCTAATCTAACCTAACCATGTTACTTTTAAACTACCCCGGGCTTTCAAAAAGGCCTCGCGCTAAACGATCGGTTCTAACAACCAAGATTCCGTCACCTGTGTTGGTGTCTCACAATTTCGGGCCTCGCCTCCCCAATTTTTTCTCCGTGCCTCACACGGTCTCATGGCTGGGACGCGTGGCTTCCCCTTGGCAGGCACGACCCTCTGCCGATTCTCCAGCTATGGCACCCCCGGGCACTACACTGCCTCCGAGCCTACCAGCTACCTAAACACCGGGAGTCCTCCTGTTGCAACTTCCCTGACAAGCGCTCACTGTGGCAGGCCTGCGCTTCCCGGGCCCCTTTCCGAGGGTTTCACCTCGTGCCCACAAACGCTGCCACGCGTGCTAATGGCGCCCCGGGCTCCCCGCACCATGGGCGGGCGCACCCGTGCCACTAAGCATATCCCGGCCCCCCATGGGCCTTGGGCCTACGCTACGGCCGAACTAGGCCGGTGCCGGCAGGTACCACACTCTCAGCTATACTCCCTTTCGCAGCCAGCTCCCAGTCTCCGTCTCACATATAGAGCTTCCTGCACCCCTCCAAAACACGGTTCGAGCCATACACCTCCCCAACAGCACAAACGATCCTCCATTTTTCCATATTTTAACTAACCACTACTACCTTTACACTGCCCGGGGTCCCTCTGGGCGCGGAATCACTACTCCCCCAATCACTCATACGCATCATGCATTCTCCACAATCGCCTCCATACATACAGACCGCTCGGCCTCACCCACTCATATCAATCTACTGTTCTCTCCCACTCTCTCACACTCACACACCCGTCTGAATTCTGCCATCCTGCTCTACATCCCAACTTACCTCGTGCTCCCACGTCGTCCCTTAACCTTACAGCCATGTTCTTTTAACACTAGTCGTAGCTTAAGCTTAACCGTCCCACCTACACATCCAAAGTCTGTCACTGTCCTCAAATCCTCTAAAAAATCATTTCCAACCTAAATCACTAACATCCCTCTACTTCATCCATTCCACGGGCTCCATTGAGTGACTTACCCCTGCCCCCACTGAAGCCGGTCCTAACACTAACTACTAACGCCCTCCCTAACTAGCCTCCTACTCCTGTGCCCAGGCCAAGGGGATCTTTCCACCCTTCTGCCTGCGGAATCCTGATTCACGAATAGCCGAGGTTGTTTTGTTAAATTTTTTTTTCCAAATTTTTGCGCAGCCTCACCAGCGCGGCAACTCGAGCTGGCTTTTTGCACTTGCCCGTAGACTCTGTCTAGCTGCACATGTACCTCGCCTTCTCCTTCGACTGGTACTCCGGCAGGATTCACCCTCCTGCGGATTCCAACCCATGTGCAGGCCATGAACAGTCCACCGGCACACCACAAAAGCAGACTCGCACTCCAGTGGGCTCCCAAGCGACACACATTGCTCTGCCGTTGGAGCTTAACACAACGCTCGCGTGGAGAATCCCATCCGGTCAAATCCGTTATCGTCCTTAATATTGTTGTCCGCCGCGGTGAATCGGCAAAACACCACGGGCGTTTCCGTGACCGGCTCACCCCGCAACCGCGACCTAGCAACGTTGGCGCGCCTCGTGCGTTTCACAGCAGGACCTCCAGCTCGTTGCTGGGTGAACCCGGCACGTGTCCCCATTCCTACCGCGCCAGCTACTCGGCTTTTGTCCCTCTGTCGGCGTTGTCGTCGCCATTCCACCCGCACACCTGGTGTACGACGCTCCACACTCACCCATTAACTCCCCGGGAGACGCGGCTGCATGCTCACCGGTCATCTCCTCACATACAAGCGACCTTACACACACTGTACTTCTCCCACTGCCCGCTCACTTCACTCGTGCCATTTCCCTCACACAAACCATACCACTCACACACGCGGGGGCACTCGCGCGCAGTGTCCTACTCCCACAGCCTGTTCGCTCACTGCGTGCCGTTTCCTGCGCTACACGCGGCTCCCTACTAACCGTGGTGCTCCATTCATACTGGCCGTCTTCTACTCAACCCACGGCTTCTTTCCACTTGCTGGTGCCCCTTTTTTACCACACGGCGTGCGGGAAGCACGCACTTCCGGCACACTCGCCGACCCACACCACTCCACACAGGGTCGTTCCACACACGGCTGGGCGCACTCACACCTTGCACCACACACACCGGGTGACACACACACTGGGGATTTGTGCTAACCCAAGGCCGGTTCGCCGGCCTCTATACCCCCCAAGCTCGGGTGCACCCGCTCCGCAGCACCCGTACTCCTCGAACTCGCTCGACATGTACTGAACTCACTCGGGTCGTGACTCGCCTCAGGGGGGGCATACTCTCCTCCCCTTGTTGAGGAGGCATCCAGCTGCTCACACGCCGGCTTCTCTAACCAGTCGCAGCCACCCCTTAAGTCTCCGGCTAACGTCTGTGTGTGTGTGTTCGTTTTCACCCGTCCAATTCACCCTCTATCTCCCGTGTCTCCACTATTTTTATTTCCGTTCTTTCCCATTGTTTATCCTCCCTCGTGCCACGTCTCCGTCAGCCTCAATTAGTTTTTCCCCTTGCTTGTCACCTACCGCACATGTTTCATCACCTCCACGCTTCCTCGCCCTCACATCACGTCTCCCCGAATTATTTTTGTCCTCACCCGCCTCCACTGCGGGCCTGCACAACCGTCTGGCACCCCTCCCCAGCTCGTTCGCTCCCCACCAGTGGCGTCGCCATTACGCACTCCCTGTTATTGCCTCTTCATGCCCTGCCCTGCAGGCTCTCCGCCGCCCATTTTGCTGATCTCACCCGCCCTATTTCTTTCATTTTGTTTTCCATCGTTCTTCAACCTGTTGTAAATTTCGCATTCATTTGATTATTCATCCTGCACAATGTTGTTTTTATTTTTTTCATTTGTTTGCGATTCGTATCCATTTTCGTTTTCATTTCGTTCATTTGTTGCGTTTTTGTTTCACATGTTCGTTCTCGTCATTCTCATCTCTCACATCTTTGTGGCCATTTGTTTTCATTTCTTCTCATCAATGCCTCAAACATTTCCATGGTCCCGCTCCGTGGCCGTTCGAATCGCACCTGGGGGGCATTCGTTCGACCCCCAGCCACTGCGCCCCATTTCTTCGAGTCTCGGGTTTCAGTTGGGCGGGGGGGTCGTCCTGCTTACACCAGCATTTCCTGCATGGGGGATTCATCCTGAGCTCATGGATTCTAACCAATTCTACCATCCATTTCTAATACCCTCGCGCTTCCGCTCACGCTCTTGAATCCATCTCATTTCTCGTAAGGGTAATTTTAATGCTCCGTATTTGGAGGGAATCGGGGGGTTCGCTCTCTCACCCCTGGACCGCATTCTCCGTGAATTTAGCTTGGAGACCAGAGAGTTCTCTGTATCCCACTTCATTGCAACACCCTAGTGTTGCGAATTCGCGTCCCGCCGGCGTGCGAGACGGCCCGTGACTCGAATCGCGGCACGTTCGCTCCACCGGCCATCGGGGAACAATTCTGTCTCGTGACCCTCTCGGACTATACGCCGGGAGCTATGTCATCGCGTGGGCGACCTTTCGGCTCAACACGATGTGCCAATCGGCCACCGCGTGGGATAGGGTTGTTCGCCAAACTCGACCTACCTAAGTACCACGCGGATGGTAACCGGGCTATCGTACCTCGCCCGCACGTCACTCCGGACACGGCCGCTTAAGCGGTCCGTTCGTGCTATCGCGGAATAACCGAGTCCGGTGTTATCGTCGACCTCGACGTGTTTAGATTATTTCACCGTGGCGTTTCCCCACTATCAACCCTTTTACGTGAAGCAACGATGGAGGGTAATTAAAGAAAAGACGAACGCGAACGGGAAACAGTCTCACACAATGCACACTTTATTCCCGCGCACACGGAACAGCCTACATCTATACAGCCTACAGTAATCAAAATGCACATACTTAGCATAACCATAAGACAAAAGCAACAATGATGCAGAGTTAGCCTACCGACTACGCGCACACACGCAACATTTATATCAGTTTACTTTACTTCAGCCACTGCCTGCAACAACCATTCATTCGAAGCAAAGGAAAGAAGCCACCCTTCAAAGACTAAGGGGGCAGGAAGGCCTTGTAGGCCTAATCTTGTGCCGCGGACCTGGGGGAGCGGCCACTGGTCCCGCAACAGTCCGACGTGACCACGGCTCGTCTCACGCGCGTACCCGTCGGCGGCTCGCCCGCAAATGTGGCCGCTGTGCTGTGCCCCGACTCGTGCTCCGGCCGCGGCTCGCTGGACGACGCTTGGATGGGGTGACGGGGCCCCGTCTTTGCTATATCTCGCGCGGGGAAGGCCTGGGAATTGTTGATGCGCCTGGGGGAGGAGAATGTGTGGCTGGCTGCGTTGTCCGCCGACGCGAGCGATCTCAACAACCGCGACCTCGTCGTCGCGACGCGCCGTCCTTCTCGCCTCGGACCCCGAGCTCCTTTGCCTCTTCCACAACTCTTTCTTCGCCGACTCTCCAGAACAACAACTCTTCCTGCCTCACGATGACATTCGGCCCACCCGACTCGACTCTGCTCTCGTCGACACACTACTGCTCTGCCAACTCTTCTTCTCACTCGCTCTGCGCTCGCCTCGCTCTTATATAGGCGGCAGGAGAAAGACAATATGCAACTATCCGCTTCAGGATTGACTCGGGGGCGGTCAGCACGCTCGCAATTGGACGGAGGGAAAAGTAGGGCGTGAACCTCCCCTGATCCTAGAATTTGCTATATCATTTCACACAGAACCGCCCTGAGGCGGGGGGCCAGCCGTCCCGCGCTTGCTTATTGGACGGAGCAAAAGTGTGGCGCTGTAGCGTATCTTGATCCGATTTTTTCTCTCGGAAGGCCTACTATTTGCGCTCGCTGCTTCGGTGCGTATCGCTGTATACCGAGCCAAGACAGCCCCGACGCTCAGCTGTTCACGGCTGGTGCAGGAATTGGCCGTAGAATGGCAGAGAGGTGGGTCGTGCGAGGTGTTTTGGTGGTGGTTTGATGGTAATGCGTTGTCCGTTGTGGGGCCCTCTTCCTTCTCCCTCCTGTTTCTTAGGTCTCCCTCCCTTCTCTGCTCCTTTTCTTAATGCATGATGCTGTTGATGTGGAGCCGATGTTGTTGAAGGTATATTAAGCTCGCTCGCGCTTGATTGGCGTGTGTTGTGAGGGTTCGCGCGCCGTCCCCCTCCCCGGTCTCTCTCGCTCATGTTTGGTGACGATGGCTGGCTTACTCTTTCCTGTCCCCTTGGTGGTTGCTTCCCCCTGGTGGTTGTTGTCCCGTCCTCCCCTTGTATGGCGGTTGCGGACGTGGTTTGGCCCTTCAAAATTTAAAGATAGTACTAAATAACACGGCTATCTCAAAGCGTCGCGCCCGAATTAATCACATTTAAATTCCCTTTAGACAACGGGATTGGGCCCGTCTAACTACACATGTTACTTAAGAGATTACTCCCTCACTCATGTGTCCTGAATGGTGGTTTGCCGGAATTTTCCACATCCATAACAATATATA
>CM068952.1:133066267-133077036 GCA_035128595.1 Eptatretus atami | reverse complement strand
TATATATATATATATATATATATATATATATATATATATACAAATATGTATATTATAATGGAACAAACGTATATCGTTATGCATGTACTGTATGTACGTATATTTGTGACCAAAACGTCTTCGTCTTCTTCAAATTTTCTTGAACAAATTCTGCCATGTTATTTATGTATATAAAGCTAACCTCAGAAACACATTCGTGACTTACCTGTATTCATCAGCATCAATTTTTTTTTGTTACTTTGACTTGATTTAAATATATTTGGCAGACCTCCAGCACCATCTCCCCCAGCCCCATCCACCCCATTCCCCATCCACCATACCCCCATCCACCCACAACCTCCGATCCACCATCGCCCCACTGACCCACACCACCCATCCCCCCCCCTTCCCTCACTACCGAGAAAGCAGGCATGGTCAAAGATGCCTATGCCTCTGCAGTGACATTATTTAATTATCCATAATCAAGGCTCATCCTTGGTCACCTCTCTGGGTCTTAATTCACCATTTTTTTTGGCCTGCTCAACAATGCCTTGACTTGGGACAGGTTGCAATGGTTTATTAAAGATAAAGTGCTCAAAAATGTTTTTTCACTTTCCTCACTCATATCAATTACCTTATCTTCATACCTTCAAATCGCTTATAAACGCCTGGAGATGCCAGTATTTGTGGCTTTATTTCATTTCTGCACATACGATAACTACTAGAATCTCTTATCCTTAACCTTTTTGTATGATCTGCTCTCATTACTCACCCGTCACTTTGACATTGATACATATGAAAAAAATAGCACACACATCTCACATCGACTGACTGTGTTGGGCCTGTGGTGCCTCAGGCAGTACCTCACCGACTGAAAATGTTCTACAATTTCATTTCTAGATGGCATGGCTTTGTTTAACCTTTTTGCTTGATCTGCTTTCATTATCCACCAGTCATTTTGTCATTGATACATTAAAAAAACAAGAAAAAGAGCAATCAGAGATTGTAAACCCTCGCCAGGACTTCTTTTGAGTGGTGTATTTTTATAGGTTTTCAGGTAAATCCATTATGGCTGCCAAACCAGGTGACCTATGACGTCATATGTGTGACTTTTGTTCCTCATGGATAGGCGGTCATATGTGTAAAGTTTCACCTCAAACTTTTCAGCCATTTCAGAGAAGGTTTTTGAAGGTTAAAAAAAAATAAAGAAAAAGGCTGCCGAATCACGTGACCGATGACGTCATCAATTTTTTTGGTGGACCATTTTATCCCTAGATGACCCTCAAAATTTTCTATACTGATCGGATGTATGTTCTACATATGCAATTATGATGTCATAACGAAGGCAAGCACCTATGACGTCATAAAATTACCACACTCATTCCCCCATGAGAACTGCTTACTATGTGCCACTTGTACACCCATGGCTTGGGGAACACTTGTGTGAAGTTTCCCCTTGATTTGTCCAGCCCTTCTGGAGAAGATTCTTTATTGGTTTTAGGGTAAATCCAATATGGCTGCCAAACCACGTGACCAATGACATCATATGTGTGAACCTTTTGTTCCACATGGACAGGTGGTCATATGTGTAAAGTTTTGCCTTGATCTGTTCAGCCACTTCAGAGAAGATTTTTGAAGGTTAAAAAAAAAAAAAATATGGCTGCCAAATCACGAGACCGATGACGTCATGAAATTTTTTTCTGTGGACCATTTTATCCCGAGATGACCCTCAAAAATGTTCATACTGCGGATGTGGCATTCTACATATGCAATTATAACATCATAACGAGGGCACCTATGATGTCATAAAAAAATCATTCATTCCCCATGAGGTGCACTTTCTATGTGCCATGTTTCAAATTTTTTCCTTGGTGTGGTTTCAGAGATACAGAGGTCCAAAGTTTTTCCATTTTTCCAATATGGCTGCCACGTGACGTATGACATCATATTTATCATTGAAACATTCTGCATGAGTAGTTGGTGAAAATTTCGTTATCAATCCGACAAGTGGTTACGGAGAAAAACACGAAAGTTCTGTGCTGACAAACAAACAGACAGACAGACAAACAAACAGACAGACAAACAAACAAACAAACAAACGGACCCAAATGCAATTCCCTCTCCGAATCCTTTGGTGAGGGTAATAACGTACACATCTCACATCGACCGACTATGTTGGGCCTGCAGTGCCTCCAGTGTTTCCTTGCCCATTGAAAATGTTATGCAATTTCATTTTAGACAACATTGCTTTGTTTAACCTTTTTGTGTGATTTGCTTTCATTATCCAACCTTAACTTCAACATCAATACATGTTAAAAATAAATAAATAAATAAATAACATCTATAGACCTCATGTTTGGAGTTCCTCCATGATGGTTCGAGCTGGGAAAAGCAGCGACTGACATTTTGTATTCTGTGGCTTGATTTATTTTTTAATTGAATTTCACAAATTTTTCACTTGAATTCCACATTTAAAGAACTATATTTAAAGGTAAGCCTTTGTGGTTCTCCTTTTTGTGTACTTTATCCATACAGAACTTCTTACGGAACTTGGAACAGGCTAAGATTGCTGCACAGGAGTGGAAACCACTCACCCGGTGATTTGACAAGCTCAGCGGGAAACTAACCATGACCATTAAATGTGAAAAAACAAATTTAACTGAAGCTTTAATGGAGTCGGGTACGCCTGGAATGTATGACGTGAAAAACATTACCTTGGTACGGCCAGGATGGAGGTACAGGCTTACAATAGGTTTTAACTTTTAACCTCAGCAGCGTATGAGCGATTGTGTTTTCCTTTGGACTCGAGACTGTTTCTAAATCAATTGATTATTTTATACAAATCAGATGTGCTTTAGAAAGCTTATGTGGTTTCTCTTTGTGAGTATCAAAGCAAAATACATTTGAAAACACCTGATTTTCAAGCTGTTTGCTGTATTAATATGTTTTCAAATTACAGAGCCAATTTTTTTTCGAACTGTCACACAACGATTGCCAGCTGTTTATAAAGAATAATGTTTATGCACATCTCCTTGAACCATGTAAAATGCAACGCTGTTTTTAAAATTTGTTTACAGCAATTCTCCCAAAATAAGGGTGAAAGCCACTCAAAGTTTTTGGGTTGCACACAGTGAAGAAAAATGAGTATATATATATATATACCTGTGTGTTTATTATATATATATACTTCATGTATATATATATATATATATATATATATATATATATATATATAATATATATATATATATATATATATATATATATATATATCAGTCATCCCCCGCTTCATCGCGGTTCACCTATCGCGCCCCCGGTTCATCGCGGGTTTTCCCTTGGAACGTAACTAATTTTTTCTGCGGATTCCCCCGGTACATCGCGGTAATAATATATAAAATATAAATTATTTAAGCAATAAATTATAACGCGTGGTGCTCGACCAGTCACACAACGCACGAGACAAAGTTTCGCTTGTGAACTTCGAATATTTTCTACGTTTTTTCTCCAAGCCCCACGATGCCGCCCAAACGCCCTGCACCTTCTAAGGCTTCTGGCAAGGAACTGAAGCGCCAGAGGAAGGTCCTGGGACGCTCCAGGAGAAGGTTAAGATAAAGGTGCTCGATATATGCTTCGGGAAGGAAAAAGGTTTGCCGCCGTTGGACGAGCACTGCTCATACCCAGCACCTCAAAACCGACCAGACCAGACTAGTCGATCTCGGGCACCTCAAACCCAATCACTGCCAAACCGACCAGACCAGACTAGTCGATCTCCGGCACCTCAAACTCAATCACTGCCAAACCGACCAGACCAGACTAGTCGATCTCAGGCACCTCAAACCCAATCACTCACAAACCGACCAGACCAGACAAGTCGATTTTTTGGGGAGGGGTCATTCATCGCGGATTTTCACTTAGCGCGGGGAGGTTTGGAATGTAACCCCTGCGAGAAACGGGGGATTACTGTATATACCTCTGTGTGTTTATATATATATAATATATATATATATATATATATATATATATTATATATAACCTTGTGTGTGTGTGTATATATATATATATATATATATATATATATATATATATATATACCTCTGGTGTGTATATATATATATATATATATAATATATATATATATATAATATATATATATATAATAATGTGAACACCTGCCCAAACTCCTCTAGCCCAAGAAGACTTACACAAAGTAAGTGCTACGCTGTTTCGAACACTTCTCAGAGTTCCTCAACAACTATAAAGACGTTCACACATAGTACACAAATGAGAATCCCAATGCTACACACCCCCCTCAGCTACCAGACCAGTTTCATCACTTATTGGCGAATCATCAGCGATGGCGTAGACAGCAATGCATACCAATGAGGCTCCCAAGCATGTAGCATGTGCAAACGTCAAAAGCAGTCAATATATCAATATAGAAAGACACACCCACATCTCTTAGCTGTGAATGGAGGGAATAGCCAATCAGCTCTGCCGAAGGTACTGCATTCCATTTGTTTTGATGCAAGTATATATGCCACTACAGTCATCAACTCAAAAGTTCAAGAGCTGGATATAGAAAACATTCACTATGTGCAGCGTGGTCATTAATTGCCATTCTAACCCCAATTCGGTGGTGTGACATCAATTAGAAATATGAACTTACGTGGTAACATTTCTGAGATTAAGAGGGTCATATGATCACTGTGTTCACAAATTCCAGATGGTGCAGACTTGTGATGTAGGTTTGGGTGTTATGTCAAACAATTGTCCATACGATAACTGAGTCATTGCCCAAAACAGGACACTTTCCACAAACTGTAGTCACTTCAACAGGATATGTGGAGAACATGATGCTGTTGGGCCTCATGCATGCAATGGAAGGGGCCAAACAATCTGTGCTAGGTGGCAATGAGTTTTGATAGTTTTTGGATGATAAATGATGTTCAATATATCTATAATCTTGTTTCACATACAACTATAACCTAATGGTCATGATGGTTTAGAAAGATCGCAATAGGTGACATTAAAGGTTAATGCCATATTCTCCTGTTCCTTACCATCCTTAATGTGGCTTTCCATCATTTAATTATAAAACTCAGCATTTCCATGAACCTCATACCTAATGATAGCTATTAAAAACAAATAAATCATGGCATTGTGCTGTTATTATGGGAGGCAGGGACTCTTGAACGACCTTTTCTAACTTTTCTTCATCATGATAGCACAATGACATACTCTAATACAACAAATGAGGGAATGTGGGGATTTATGTTTGTAAGCTCTACCAAAGAAGAATAAACTCAACAAAACCACAACTTGTTCGTTGTTTCATCCTGTTTGCCGAGATAAATCAGTTAGGTGTAAACAGAAAACCCATTAGCAATTGTAAATTGTTATTCACCAATCTACTTTTAATTCTTCTGCCAAGACTAATAACCAAATTCAAAATGCAAAATGATTTTTCCCATTTTCTGGAGGAAACCACAAAGCATTTGTCAATTCAACAAGTTTTTTTCTTAAAGGGTAAGTTATATTAACAAAAGTTAAAGCAATTTGTCATCGAACCATCGTTCATGCTGACTTGTATTTACACGACTGTTTATGAGAACTCCAAACAAGGGAAGAAATATTGCACAATATTATTGTGAACGTTCATGGTTTCATTGCAGCTGAATTATGAGTCTTCTTCTTCTGCGGGGTAGCACCATTGGTTGTGAATATGGCTGTGCCGCTGATGCAATGTCCTCTGCTGGTTAGGGCAGTAATTTGGAATTTGTTTCGGGTGCCGGCTCACCTACTCTTCGCGAAGGACACTGTGGAATCTTTAACTTCCACCAACTAATGACGGAAGATTGGATGCACAGTTTAACTTCCATCTGAGGGACGGCACATACATTGACGAATCACCCTGCCTGTGAAATACTGCGATGACATTTTATAGCTGGGTCAAGATTCAAACCCAGGCGAGATGGCTTAGAGGCAAATATGCATACCTCTCGGCCATCCTGCCAGCCGAGGTAGGACAGTAAGTCAGGTGTTAAAGAAAACAGAAATGACCGTAATAAATCTGTGTTTAGTAATCGAAAAATAAAATAAACAGACAATTAGTAAGAGGATGACATAGAGAAAAATAATAGCTCAGTTAAATTGTTTGAAAATGTTTGAATCATGTCACATTGCTTTGAGATCTTTATTTATTTATTTATTCCACATGCCAATTTTCCTTGAATGATAGAACATGTAACATTTCAATTGAAAATTCTCAAATAGGCACTTGAACTGCGAAACGACTCAACCATTAAGTCCCTTACCACGAGGAGAGCAAAGAGGATGACTCCACAGCTCCAGACATCTGCTCTCCTTCCATCATACTTTTCTCCCTGAGATAAAAAACAAACAGAGGGTGAAGCAGTGTTGATAGGAGAGGGGGAGGAGGGAGGAAGAGAGAGAGAGAGAGAGAAGATGAGAGAGAAAGAGAGAGAGAAGAGAGAGAGAGGAGAGAGAGAGAGAGAGACGAGAGAAGAGAGAGAGAGAGAGAGAGAGAGAGAGAGAGAGAGAGGAGAGAGAGAAGGAGAGGAGAGAGAGAGAGAGAGAGAGACAGAGACAGACATGTTCAACGTGAATGGACAAGAGTAATGAAGGGAGGGGGTGAATTTATGGACAGAGCATGGCATGGAGAGATTGGTATCATGTGCAGCCTGTGGCTGCTGGTTGCATTATTTTCTGGGGGCGCAGCTGTGCGATTGATGCAGTGCCCTCTATTACCAGAACAATGGTATTCGTTTTGCCAATTTCAGAAGGATGACAGGCTGAGTAAACCCCACCTGGTGTTAATTCAATGGAGGGCTCAAACTCAAGATCCTACGATCTTAAGCCAGCCACCTTCACCATTAAGCCAACAACAGGTAAGGCCTAAGGAGAGATTAATTATTAGTATTATCACAAGCAGAGTACTTGCCATATGTATGATCTTGTTCCAAATGTGCAACATCTTCTGACAGATACCTTTATCTGGGTGGTGTACAGGCAACATACAGCTGCCTCGATTACTCCCAAAAATAAAAATAACCCGGGTTACGTACATGAAGCAAAAACTTGCCTCCTGCTTATGCGCATATACAAAGTCTGAAAATAAAGTTCCAAGATTAAAGCAAAAGACAATTTTATTGTAAATGTACCAATTATGTTTAGTGGTCGCCTTCAAAGTAATCTCCCTGGAAGTCTAAACACGCTTGCGAACATCGCTGCCATGTTTCAAAGCACCCTTGGAAGTTGTTGTCTGAAAGGCCATTTTGCTCATTGGTCACAGCTCTCTGGAATTCTTCTATTAATTCTCTCTTCCATAAATTTGTCGTTCATCTTCAGAACATGATTACAACACTTAAAATTAAAATAAATCTCCAGTACGGCTACAAAACAAAACCAAACAATACAACGGCTAACACAGTACTGACAGGAAGATTATGATGCACGTCAAATTATGAAATCCAAGCCAGTGCTGCCACCTGTCGAGAAAAAACATCAGTCCTGGAACTTTATTGTCAGACCTCGTATAATAAATTGTGGTCAAATAGTTTGGATAATTCCAATTGCATTGGCCAATCAGCTGACACTGGAGGTCTGAGGCCAATATTCACTGTCACCTTCACTGTCACATTCAAGATGCATATTGGCTCCAACCTTTCGATATTTGATGATCCTTTTAACAGTCACTTATATTGTCTTACGCTGAATGGAAAACTTATATGAAGGGCATGGCGATTGTGAAGATGACACTTCAGAAGATGTCTTCAGCTTACCTAACACCAAGACGGTGGATGTATAATATTTTTCACATCACAATTGTGTCAGGCCGCCTGTTCAACAATGGGTCGATTGTAAATATACAAAACACCTAATATTAAAAAAAAATAAAAAATAAGTAATAAGTATATATATATATAATATATTAATATTAATATTATATAATATATATCATATAAATTATAAGGACCTGTGTGGCGCAGATGGTTAGCGGCAGCGGCTTGGGATCCAAAAGGTACCTGAGTTCAAAGCCCCGTTTGGGCCACTGATTTAATACGACCACGGGGTTGGACTCAGCTGTATCCTTCCGATGGTCGGCGAAATGAAGTACTGAGTAGTACTGGGCCGATGTTACCCGGGTTAAAATAGGTGTACCATATCCCTGTGTACAAGAGGCGCCCGGGTTGCGTCAGGAAGGGCATTCCGGCGTAAACTGATGCCAAATCACTATGCGGATCATACAGATGATCGGCTGTGGCGACCCGAACGGGAGCAGCCGAAATGAAGAAGAATATATATAAAAAGTTGAAAGTGTGTGTCTTGTGCTGTGTGTTTGTCTGTGACCTATCGCACTGCGAAGAAGTACTGGACTGATCTCACCAAACTATCACATGCTGACAGAGCAATGTACTCCGGGAGTAGTCCAGATGTAAAGAATTGTACTTCCGACCTGGCAGGTTCCGAATATGACGTCATCACCATGATTTCGTAACGATTAATTTTTCAAGTTCGCTGATGAAATGGGCTAACACCATTTGCAATAGAATGAAAAATGATGCTACAGTCGATTGAAGACAATGGACTTCTGACTTCCCGTTCCGAATTATAGTCATACCTGATTTGCGTACGTAAATTTTCACAAGTCAGCCGATGACATGGGCCTAACGCCATTTGCAATAGAATAAAAAAATAATGCTACAGTCAATTGAAGACAATGACTAACACCAAGTCGGTGGATGTATAATATTTTCACATCACAATTGTGTCAGGCAGCTGTCCAACCAATGGTAGATTGTAAATATACAAACACCCTAATTCCACCTGAAGTCCAGGTGGTATGGTACAAGGATCATCCATTAGATTTTGGACTTGGTCCAAAAGTCCAATATGGCCGCTAATGGTGGCCATCTTTGAAACACAATTTTGAATTTTGTATTTTCATTTCTACAGTTTTTAAGTGATTTCCAACACCCCCCCCCCCCAAAAAAAATTGTTAGAGAAAAAAAAAACAAATTTTGCAACTTTTTTTCAAAAAAATTTTCGATTTTATTTTTTTTTGGCATTTCTACATGCGCGTTGATCTAGTTGCAGCTGATTTGGAACTTCAGGTGGATATACCCACGTAAAATCAATTCTGTCTCAAGGAATCTAGTTATGACGAATGAATTGAGTATGTAAAAGTTAAAAAGTAAAAGGGAAAGTTGCAAACTAATAACTCTGTGAGCACTGTTGACGTCAAATTGAATGAATAGGATATCAGGTTACTTGAGTATCCTAGCAGTATTGGCGGCGGAGGTTTTGCACTCTACCGAGTGCTCCCCCTCTAGTTGTTTACGTAATTCATCACCATCGAGCGTACCATTTCTTGGTTTAAATATCTTTGTTGAGCAGAGATGAAATGACAAACCTCTCTTAATGCTCTTGTCTGAGCATATCATTTTGAGATTGTAGTAGATTAAATTATCAAAGTTTTCTTGACATCTTCTAACTTATTTGTATTATCTACTTTTGTTTAAGTTATTTCTTCAATATGGCATATTTGATATTCCTCACGTTCATTATGTTTTCCATTCAAATGTGAAGTCTGCGATTTTTCTCTTTTATACTACTAAAAGGTGGTGGCAGCCCATTAAAACCCCCCGACTTAAATGTCTTTACACTTATGTTTATCTAAACTCTGAAATATCTTTACACGTGTGTGTGTGTATACATATATATGTATGTAGTATATAAATGTACTGCATAATATGTAATAGTATATGTATATATATAATACATATATCTTAGTATATATTTATATATATAATATATATATATATATATATATATATATATATATATATAACCATATATATATACATCAGGAGCGCTCAATTCTACTTCCAAAATAACACCTCATGCTACAAACCACCAATGCCTCTATTACCTCCTCTCTAAGCTTTACCGCAACGATATTCTATTCTTATTTACTGCACGCGATATGTCTCGGGATATGGCTCTGATTTCATGTTTATTGAACAATTCATGTTTATAACTTCTTATTGTATTCATTTTTCTGAACTCTTCTTTCTTTAAAGCTAACCAATTGTAATAATGTATAAAGTATATTGTTTCTTTGATTACATTTTTCTTTACCACCTTTAACATTTTATCACTTTTTCACTTTTATTATCAATATATTATAAGCATAACCCTTTGCTCTCAAACCCACAAATTCACTCATTATCTTTCCACCAAATTCATCTTTAAACTTCCCAATAACCTTTTTAATACCTTCCACATTTATTTTCAAAATAAAACTATATGTATCCAAATAAAACAGATTCATATTATTTACATATCTCTTATTTAAGTTATTGGAAATGCAGTCATACATTAACAACTTTGACAACTCAAGAAATGTTGTTCCTACATAAATAGGTTTATCCATTTCAACACTCTCTTTCATCATATGAATAGCAAAAAAGTTCTCTGAAAACACCTCCACTCTTTGAAAACTTGGTTTATAAATTAATTTGGATGCTTGTTTCCAAGATGTAGCAAGTCTTATGGTTTGTCTATTTCTCATGTTTTCCAGTCTTTCCAAATACAGCATTATTCATTAATTTATCAAAGTTCTTCTCAAAATCATTTTTAGCAAGTGTTCTCTTTTCTGTGTAAAAATCAATATACATTTTTAACCAATGACTGTTTAAATTCTAAAATTCTATGAATTTTCTTTACTCTTAACCCAGCAGATAAATATTGTCTTCAATTCCTTTGAT
>CM068952.1:133053598-133066242 GCA_035128595.1 Eptatretus atami | reverse complement strand
GTAAAACAATTTCCTTTTATCATATAATGTCGTAAGTTAGTAAGTAATTTTCTGTTGGTTTGCCTTTTGTAAGAAATGATTGTTGATAACCACAAAGCCATTCCTTCTTAGGACTTTTCTTTTCTCAGAGAATGGTTGGTCTATATGTTTTGTTATGGAGTTCTTTTGGATTATTTTCTAAAATCAACGTCAAAATAATATCAACTTTAGCTTTATCTAAATCTTTTGAGAAGTATAATGGTGTTTTGTAAAATTTTTCATAATTATTTTCTTTTACCCAGTAAAGTTTCCCATAAGGTATAGCTTGAGACATAACCACATCCATATAATCCTAGCATCATAATACATAAGTAAGAACTATCTTTTTTAACATCATAGTATTAGGAGATATTTGTTTATTCAATTAGCATATCTCTTTGAACAGACGTGTGATATTCCACCTCTTTAGCCTTCTCTATCATAAAAACATATCTACATCACGATGAATTTCATGGTTGTTTTGGTTCACGAGCACCAGCCAGAGGCCACTATATTCGTTATGGTCTGTGTCTGTTGTCTGTCGTTGTCTGTCTGTCTGTCCAGAGCATACTCGTGCACTTTGATCGATCTTGATGAAACTTGGTTATGTGTCGATATCAATGTCTAGTTGTGTTTTCCTGGATGAGGGCGTGCTACGCTTATTGTGGCAGAGCCACGCCCAAAAAATAGCCTTTTAGGGGGCAAGCGGATTAAAAAATCTATCTTCTCCTTGGGAATTGACTGAATGGAATGGGTTTCGGTATGAATAGCAAATGAATGATCTAAAACTTGTCGTTGTCTGATTTTTTCATTTTCGTCCAAGGTCAAGGTCACAAAGGTCAAAAACCTAGAAAAATGCGAATTTTGACTAAAAATCATACGACCGCCCAAACTTTGAGAGCTTAGGAGACAATATTTTTATGCATAATCTTGGGTCATTCCCCACCTAAAGTCTTGAAACCATTTTGCTCTATCTTGAACACCTTTCCGTGGCGCCCCCTTCAAGTTGTTTTTACGTGATTTCATCAAAGTATGAATAATCCGAGGAGTGCGAAATGCCATATAGCTATATGACATTATATTGTTCCTGAACGTTAGAGGAAGTTTTGCACAAGGTCATAATCCTTGACCTTTGTCCTTAAATGCACAAAGGTCAATTTTCAAAGTTGTGGAATCGAACCGGGTTTTCGACCTCTTCGACGAACTAACTCCAATAAGCTATAACACGTTCCTGTTTCCTTATTTTAATGTCCACAACATTATTTTGTGACCTTTAAGGTTATGCAAAGGTCAAATTTTGAAAGTTGTTCAACGAAACGGGTTTTCGACATTTTGCAGCTAAACCTGTCACCCGTACCGCATCATGTTGATTATTTTATAACTTGGTCAAAATTATCACATTGTCTCATCCTTGACTTCTGAACAATCTACATCTCAAATACCGCTCGTGACCATTGTCGTCTTCAGACTTGTGTCATTTTAACATCGCACTCCAAGCTAATCCGGGGCTGTATAATAGTGAGCCGGGTCTAATTCCACAGGAATTTTTATTATGACATACGTTTCTAAGATGCGCAATACATCAACCAATCAAAGACATCAGTCTTTACGACACAAGTCGTGATTTCTCCAGGTTCTTCATATTAAACTTCTTCCAACATTTTGTTGCCTGAGAATAATCTTAATCAGTTATATGATTTTAATTTAATTAATATAAAAACTTTCTTTTGATGGATGTTGTGTTTCTTTAAACCTCTCAAATGTGTTCATATAATCCTAATTGGTATATTCCCTTTTGTGATAGAGATCAATCTCTTTCATTTGAGAATGTGATTTTAAGATTTGGAAAGTATGTAATATTGAGGACCAAGTTAGATAATGGACTTTGACAAACTTGAATGTCAAGAAATCTGATATGAGTTATGGGAGATGTAGAGGATTTTTTTGTGAATTAGATGTAATTCTTGTTAGTGTTTGAATAGCTGATACGTCTCACTGGTTTTGCTCAATTCATTCATAAAGATATGTGTCATAGTGAGCATTGTGTGTGAAGAAAATATTGCATGAAAGAGGGAAGTTTAAAATGAGATTACAACTCTGATGAGCTAGACTCTATATTTACCATTGATTAAAACAATAAGAATTAACAATGCTAATACTTTTATTTTATTCAGTTAAATTTCAATAGAATATAAACAATTTTTGGAGAGACAATTGTTCCACATTATGTAGTCAAAAGGAATTTGGGGATTATATGAAGCACACGACTGAAAAAATAAAATATATTGTTGTGAAACAAGATGAGATATTAAGGGATATATTCTTTATTTTATAAACAATTACATATTATAAACGACAACTATTATTATAAATATTGTGGGTAAATCTGCTTCTGGGAAAAAAACTTTCAAATCAAGGTTCTTGTATAGTACAATTGAGAATATTGTGAATTTGCTTAAAGCCACCATGTAGTTCGTATGTATCAACAACAACTAGAGCAACAAGACCTGGATAAGTAGAAGGTGAAGGATTATACTATATTTCAGTTGAGGAACATATGCGATTGAGGATGAAGGTCAATATTTGAGGAGGTTTCTCTTGTACAACAAAATATTCACATTGTAGAGTGAGTTAAAGAAACTAAAATCTGGTGGTCTTGGGATATTAGAAAACAAATCCAGAAGGATGAGAAATAATTATTAAACATCTGAGTGGTAATGGGGTTAAGATTTTATCATTCGTTTTGATGTTGATGAAGAAACTCAACGCAAACATATTGAAAGCAGAGATACAAGTATTAGTGAAGAAGAAATTACAACTTGTATTAATGTTAAAAAAGAATTTGATAAAATATTTAAAGAAAAGGATTTATTTGAACACATCTACTTTAATGATGAAGAAAGGAAAATTTCCGCTGTTGATCTTTACAATTCATAAATGATATTTTCCAATAATTAATGGATGCGAAAGAAAGGCAAGAAGATTTAAGGAACATCAAGAGTTGGTTTCAAAGTTGGAAAACAACAGGGAAGACATAAAGAAGAAACGCAGACAGGAAACTAATGGGTGAAGAAGCATTTGAAAGAAACAAGATAATTTTTTAACCACTTTTAAAAAACTTCCCAAGAAAAAATTATAGTGCTTCCACAGTTCCCACATAGAATATACTCCTAAAAAACTTCAAATGTTAAAGATTTCAATCAAATGACGGAGAAAATTAGAGCATATAGGAGAATTAGAATATGATGATGAAGGATATTTCAACAACTGGAGAGATTAATCAACCCCTGATTATATTGTGAAGGCTCTTCAAAACAATGAATATTCAGCAGATTCAAAAACCAAAGCAGGGACTCATTCCAACAGAACACCAGCAATATTTCATTTGTTTCAAGAAAGGGATTGATTATTAATGATGAATTAGGTTCTTGAGTTCTGCTCAACCCCCTGTTAAACTACTCCGAGATTAATGTTTCTTCCACAAAAGATGGAAAACAAGGTTCAACTGTGAAGGATGAATCAAAGTATTTTGATAAACCATTGATATGAAATAAGGATGAATATGTATATATTGATCTGCTGGACTCTCTTAATTATAGGGTTAGTCTATCGGTAAAAGTAGGAAGAACTAGAGGGGAGCACTAGGTAGAGTGCAAACCTCTGCCGCCAATACTGCTGGGTCATTGAGTGAACCTGATTCCATATTCATTTGTAGGTCAAAACTGTAGGTCAAAACGGATCAGACTCTACTGAACCACGATTGAAATAAACTAAACTAGATCGCCGCGCATGTAGAAATGCCAAAAAAATCGAAATTTTTTTGAACAAAAAGTTGCAAAATTTGTTTTTTTTTCTCCAACAAATTTTTTTTTGGGGGGGGGGGGGGGGGTGGAAATCACTTTAAACATGTAGAAATGCAAAAAAAATTCAAATATTTTTCAAATAAAATCGAAATTTTTTTTTTGGACCAAGTCCAAATCTTAATGGCATGATCCTTGGACCATACCTATCCCCCCACCAAGTTTCGTCGAAATCCGTCCAGGAGTTTTTTTCCGTAATACTGTTCACAAACAAACAGACAGGGGTGAAAACAGTAACCTCCGTCCATCTTCGATGGCGGAGGTTAATGAGGAAGGAGAAACACATTATTCAGGCTTTACGTAGGCTTGGTTCAGGTGTTAGTTTTCTTCCCAAATGGCCCATCACAATAGTTAATAGACTGTTAATGCTGTAGGGTAGTAAGAAGGCTGAAATAACAATTGTTTTAATGAAGCATCACCATTTTAGACCAGTTGATGAACATGAAAGTAATTTAAAATGTCAATACAAGACATTTTATCTCATATTAACTAGAGGGGGAGCACTCGTAGAGTGCAAAACCTCCGCCGCCAATACTGCTAGGTCACTCAAGTAACCTGATATCCTATTCATTCAATTTGACGTCAACAGTGCTCACAGAGTTATAGTTTGCAACTTTCCCTTTTACTTTTAACTTTTACATACTCAATTCATTCGTCATAACTAGATTCCTTGAGACAGAAATTGACTTTATGTGGGTATATCCACCTGAAGTTCCAAAATCAGCCGCAATTTATAGTTTTGGCATGTTTTTGTTGGAATCACTTTAAACATGTGAAATGCAAAAAAAAAATCTAAATTTTGTGTGAAAAAAAGTTGCAAACATTTTTTTTTCTCAAACAATTGTTTTTTTTGGGGGGGGGTTGGAAATCACTTAAAACATGTAGAAATGCAAAAAAAAAAAAATTAAAATCTTTTTTCAAATTCCCGCCATAGCGGCCATATTGGATTTTGGACCTAGTCCCAAATCTAATGCATGATCCTTGGACCATACCTAATCCCCCACCAGTTTCGTCGAATCCGTCGAGGGTTTTCCGTAATACCTGTTCACAACAAACAACAAACAAACAAGCAGTCATAGACTGGTACGAAAAATCGTCAACTTGACCTCTGACCTTGTCTATAAAAGCTGTCTCTAGAGAAGGTAGCGACGCAACGAGCGCGTAATTTGCTGTGTGTTACAATCCCCCTCATGAGCATAATAATTTCAGTGCATAATACTCAGATACACACCAGACATAAATCTCATAAAACATCCATTTTTACCAGAAATTTTCGACAACGAGTTTGAGCGTCTAAGCGATTCGCAAAAACCGAAGACAAAATTAAAATCGAAGTTAAAATGAACTCGTAACGTCGAGCAAAGCAAAATCGGCATTTCTCACGAAATTATTTAATATTATTTTATCAAAGTCAAAACCGTAATATTCGGCCATCCACCAACAATCTTACATAATCCGACGTCAGCGAGTCAGGCATGCGACGATAACCTTTATTGGGATAAAAATGACTTTTTTAAACACCTCTTTATTGAAAAAACCGTCACCGCGCACACGGAAAACCTTAACGTGACTCAACGACGCGTCTGCTTGAGCGCACTGCACATGGGACAACCCGTGACGTCTGCTCGAGCGCACTGCATCATGGGCGACCCTTGACGTCTGCTCGAGCGCACTGCATCATGGGACGACCCGTGACGTCTGCTCGAGCGCACTGCATCATGGACACCTTGACGCTTCGAGTGAAATATTTTTTATACAATCATAAAACGTCTCCAAAACATCCGATTTTTACCAGAATTTCGACAACCGAGTTTTAAGCGTCCTAAGCGATCGCAAAAACGAAGACAAATTAAAATCCAAGTTAAAACGAACTCGTACGTCGAGCGAAGCAAAAATACTCACATTTCTCCACGTTAATTTACGGAATTATGTTTGACCTCACTGTGACCTTGACCTTTGACCGATTTTGACCAAAATCTAATCAGCGCTAGCCATCACCCTCCTGAATCACGTGATGTAATTTGACATTGGTAGCTTCTTCCGTTCTCGAGTTATCGTGCCTACAACAAACAAACTACAAACAAACAAACAAGCAGTCATAGACTGTACTTACTAATCGTCAACTTGACTCTTGACCTTGTCTTAATAAAAGCTGTCTCTAGAGAAGGTAGCGACGCAAACCAGAAGTTTCTACGATGATTCTGTACCAAACCATAAAAATCGAATGTTTGCCCTCACCGTTGACCTTGACCTTGACGATTTTGACCAAAATCTAATCAGCACTAGCCATCACCCTCCTTGAATCACGTGGTGTAATTTTGACATTGGTAGCTTCTTCCGTTCTCGAGTTATCTGTGCAAACCATCAAAAATCGAATATTTGACCTCGCTGTACCAAACCATCAAAAATCGAATATTTGACCTCGCTGTGACTTGACCTTGACCAATTTTGACCAAAATCTAATCAGCACTAGCCATCACCCTCCTGAATCACGTGGTGTAATTTGACATTGGTAGCTTCTTCCGTTCTCGAGTTATCGTGCTACAAACAAAACAAAAACACAAACAAACAAACAAACAAACAAGCAGTCACAGACTGGTACTTACGAAATCGTCAACTTGACCTCTGACCTTGTCTAATAAAGCTGTCTCGAGAGAAAGTTAGCGACGCAAACGAGCGCGTAATGCTGTGTCTTACAATCCCCTCATTAGCATAATCTTCAGTGCATAATACTCAGATACGACACCCGACATAAATCTCATAAAACATCCGATTTTTTACCAGAATTTCGACAACCGAGCTTTAAGCGTCCTTAAGCGATCGCAAAAAAACCGAAGACAAAATTAAAATCGAAGTTAAAATGAACTCGCAACGTCGAGCAAAGCAAAAATCGGCATTTCTCCACGCAATTATTTAATATTATTTTATCAAAGTCACAAAACCGTAATATTCGGCCATCCACCAACAATCTTTACATAATCCACGGGATCAGCGAGTCAGGCATGCGACGATAACCTTTATTGGTGTAAAAAAATGATCTTTAATCACACCATCTTTATTGAAAAAACCGTCACCGCGCACACGGAAAACCTTAACGTGGACTCCAACGACGCGCTCTTGCTCGAGCGCACTGCATCACGCGGACGACCCGGGACGTTCTGCTCGAGCGCACTGCATCATGGGACGAGCCGTTGACGCTTCGATGTGAAATATTTTATTCAATCTTAAAACGTCTCCAAAACATCCGATTTTTTACCAGAATTTCGACAACGAGTTTTAAGCGTCCTAAGCGATCGCAAAAAAACTGAAGACAAATTAAATCGAGTTAAAACGAACTATAGTAACGTCAGAGCGAAGCAAAAAATCTCCATTTCTCCATGCAAACTTAACGTCATCAACGACCATTCTGATCGAGCGCACTGCATCATGGACGACCCGTGACGTCTGCTCCAGCGCAACTGCATCATGGGACGACCCGTGACGTCTGCTCGAGCGCAATGCATCATGGGACGACCCTTGACGCTTCGAGTGAAATATTTTTTTATACAATCTTAAAACGTCTCCAAACATCCGATTTTTACCAGAATTTCGACAACGAGTTTTAAGCGTCCTAAGCGATCGCCAAAAACTGAAGACAAAATTAAAATCGAAGTTAAAACGAACTCGTAACGTCGAGCGAAGCAAAATACTCCATTTCTCCACGTAATTACGGAATTATGTTTGACCTCACTTGACCTTGACCTTTGACCGATTTTGACCAAAATCTAATCAGCACTAGCCATCACCCTCCTGATCACGTGGTGTAATTGACATTGGTAGCTTCTTCCGTTCTCGAGTTATCGTGCCTACAAACAAACAAAACAAACATACAAACAAGCAGTCATAGATGGTACTTACGAAATCGTCAACTTGACCCCTGACCTTGTCTAATAAAAGCTGTCTCTAGAGGAGGTAGCGACGCAAAGCAGAGTTTCTACGATGATTCTGTACCAACCAATCAAAAATCGAATGTTTGACCTCACCGTGACCTTGACCGTTGACCGTTTTGACCAAAATGTAATCAGTACTAGCCATCACCCTCCGAATCACGTGGTGTAATTTGACATTGGTAGCTTCTTCCGTTCTCGAGTTATCTGTACCAAACCATCAAAATCGAATGTTTGACCTCACCGTGACCTTGACGTTTGACCGATTTTTGACCAAAATCTAATCAGCACTAGCCATCACCCTCCTGAATCACGTGGTGTAATTGACATCGTAGCTTCTTCCGTTCTCGAGTTATCGTGCCTACAACAAAAAAACAACAAACAAACAAATACAAACAAACAAAACAGAAACGGTAGTCATCAAATATTACTTACAAATCTTTAGATTTCGTAAGTAACAAACAGAAACGGTTAGTCCATCAATTAACTTACGAAATCTTTAGATTTCGTAAGTAACAAACATACAAACAAACAAACAAGCAGTCATAGACTGGTACTTACGAAATCGTCAACTTGACCTCTGACCTTGTCTAATAAAAGCTGTCTCTAGAGAAGGTAGGGACGCAAACCAGAAGTTTCTACGATGATTCTGTACCAAACCATCAAAAATCGAATGTTTGACCTCACCGTGACCTTGACCGATGTTGACCAAATCTAATCAGCCATCAGCCATCACCCTCCTGAATCACGGTTGGTGTAATTTAACATTGGTAGCTTCTTCCGTTCTCGAGTTATCTGTACCAAACCATCAAAAATCGAATATTTGACCTCACTGTGACCTTGACCTTGACCGATTTTGACCAAATCTAATCAGCATTAGCCACACCCTCATGAATCACGTGGTGTAATTTGACATGGTAGCTTCTTCCGTTCTCGAGTTATCGTGCCTACAAACAAACATACAACAAACAAACAAACAAACAATACAAACAAACAAACAAACAAACAGAAACGGTAGTCATCAATATATACGAAATCTTTAGATTTCGTAAGTAACAAGCAGTCATAGACTGGTACTTACGGAAATCGTCAACTTGACCTCTGACCTTGTCTAATAAAAGCTGTCTCTAGAGAAGGTAGCGACGCAAAGCAGAAGTTTCTACGATGATTCTGTACCAAACCATCAAAATCGAATGTTTGACCTCACCGTGACCTTGACCGTTGACCGATTTGACCAAATCTAATCAGCACTAGCCATCACCCTCCTGAATCACGTGGTGTAATTTGACATGGTAGCTTCTTCCGTCTCGAGTTATCTGTAGCAAACCATCAAAAATCGAATATTTGACCTCACTGCTGACCTTGACCTTTGACCGATTTTGACCAAAATATAATCAGCACTAGCCATCACCGTCCTGAATCACGTGATGTAATTGACATTGTAGCTTCTTCCGTTCTCGAGTTATCGTGCCTACAAACAAATAAACCAAACATACAAACAAACAAAACAAACAACAAACAACAGAAAACGAAAGGTAGTCATCAAGTATACTTACGAAAATCTTTAGATTTCGTAAGTAACAAACACACAAACAAACAAACTGAAACGGAAGTTCATTCAATATACTTACGAAATCTTTAGATTTCGTAAGTACAAACAGACAGGGGTGAAAACAGTAACCTCCGTCCATATCTTCGATGGCGGAGGTTACTAGATGAGAAGCACAATCCTTAGTTTTAATTTCACAACAAGCGACACACATTTCATTCCCATACCCACTACAACTTGACGCAACAAAAGATATGAGGCGTCATTATTGTCATGGAAACTTATAATACCTTATTTATATCACTGAGAAAATGACAAGTTTAGTTATAATCGGGAAGTGGATACAAAAAACGATAACAGTTTCACCCAGAGCATATGAGATTTTCAAATATCTTCAAAAATTGCTCGCCTTATGAAAGAACAGGGCGATGAACCCAAAAAATATTGTTATAGATATTCAAAAACATACTTCAAAATCAACGATTAAACTTAAAAATAACTACAAGGTTGATTTCACAATTGATAATCATTTCGGGATTATTGAGGTTTCTCTCAAAAAAAGATTGAAACCAATGGAACGTTTTTACAGTGATTAATGTCATTCAAATATCCTCAGGCATAAATTCGGGTATTAATTCACTGTGATTTGATTGATGGCGCTTATAATGATGGATTAAGACAAATACAATATTTCATTCAGCCGCATACTCAACCCAAATGGTTTATAAATTCAATATGGACCCCAAAATCGGTTTTATCTACCCGTGTCTGGAAAAACATATATAGAGTAAATTTTAGGATTATCGACCAAGATAATCCCATGATTTCTTTTAATGGAGAAATTATATCCATCAGAATTCACCTACTGAAGTTTTCCAATTAAATAAATACGATGGTTATTGTGATGAAACATGTTGGGAAAGATATAAAATAATTACAGGAGATGGGATGTTCCTTTCCCCATATATAAGGGTGAAGGTATGTATCTTGGTAGAGGATACTATAAACCTAAGAGCAAAGGGGTGTCAGACTCAATTTAGAAAAAAGGAGATGATAATTTGATACTCTAATGGGCATAGGTTTCAACTATTCTTCAACATAAAGACCTAATTGGTTCAACTGCTTCTGCTGTGGGAAATGTAACGGGTGCTATAAGAGTATAAAAGATGCCCAAAAGGAATCTCATAAATTGCAAGTCAATAAAGAAATTAAGAAAGCAAAACTCAGTTGTCTTCCCCAAGAACGACAGAAATAATTCAAATACTTGGGTCAGGGTTTCAAAAGTTTTTACATCTTTTTTTCCTAAATAATACAAGTATGAAGCCAAATGATAGTATCATTGTTTGGATGATACCATTGTCATCTCAAACTCTACTTAAAAGAAGACTACTTCAAGTAAATGCAATAACTGGACAGACTGGAATGCAAATGGAACAAAAAGTTTGAAATAAAATAATCAACAACTTATTTGAATCTAGCCAAAAGTTTCTTTGTTGTGTAAATTTACATTCACTAAGGTTGCGACTAACACAAACGCTTACACTCGTAAATGATTTCTTCTGGAAATGTTTGATAGTGTTCATTTGTACATTGGAACACAAGAAGTTGAAGCAGTTGATTATGTCTCTGCTACATCTGAAATGATGAAATTTACACTTTATTCATTGGGTGATAGAATGGGGAAAGGGGGCCTGTCGAAGGTTTTATTCCCTGATATTGTCAACGGAACAACACAGGACCCTGGATACTGTCAAGGAAAGACAGTTATAATGATGATACAAAGCAGGCAAGATTACAACTTAAGATTAGACCTCTATATTTACTTAGACCTCTATGCATCTAGCCTCTATATTTACTGGGTTTAAGGTGGAACAGAAAGTGATGGGTTTCGTACGCAAGATTTTGATGCACAAACCGAGTTTAGGCATTCAGCCTTTTCACGTTGCAGGTTTCAGCAGTGCGCACATTTGAGGTAAAGGCCCTGGTCACAACCTTGACATTTTACCAGCGTTTTTATGCCGACGTATGAAATTTTGGCGGAATACGCTGGTACACGTCGAAACATTCTTGTTAAGTTTTGTATCGTTAGAGCACGCTGAAGCACACTGGCCATTACGTTCGCTAGTACGCTGAGCTCGTTGACAAATTTTAGCCATGCTCAAATTTTCAACGATATCGCCAGCGTATGACCACACGTTCCGCTACACTGGGCCATAATGTTGTAGCACTTATGGATCGTTGACCACACGTCGACAATGTTATTGTAAGTTACTCATAAGTCGAAACACGTACGAGGTAATGTTTGGCGTACCCGAACTTAGTTTCTAACCTATGAGTAACGTGCTTTGAACCTGATGTGTAAGTATCTCCACGCATATTTGACGTATGTAGACGTATTTGACGTCTTCCGCGACGACACCACAGAACTTACTGAACGTGTTTATAACTACAGTACCGTATAATGGCGTAATTGGCAGCGTTTAGGGGAATTGGTATATAAAAATGCGGCTTCACAGGAGGAACCCGTCAGGTGTTCCAGACTTCCATGGTATTTTTTTTCTGTTTTTTCTTCAGCATGACGGTGTGTTGCCACTTCGATGGTCTAGTGCGGGTGTATGATTTAAATCATTGAGCAGCAGCCTATTAATAGGCTACCCACGTGATCGTCCCTCGATACGCTGCCGCGTATGCATAAGTTAGACTATTCGTTGGGCCTAAGGTTGTGAACGCCGCAAACGCTAAGCATCGCTTGGTTTATTAAGTTAATCTCTCTCTTCTGTTGGTTTGCCTTTTGTAAGAAATGATTGTTGATAACCACAAAGCCATTCCTTCTTAGGACTTTCTTTCTCAGGAATGGTTGGTCTATATGTTTTGTTATGGAGTTCTTTTGGATATTTCTAATCAACGTCAAAATAATATCCAACTTTAGCTTTATCTAAATCTTTTTGAGAAGATATAATGGTGTTTTGTAAAACTTTTTCATAATTATTTTCTTTTACCCAGTAAAGTTTCCCATAAGGTATAGCTTGAGACATAACCCATCCATATAAATTCCTAGCATCATAATACATCAAGTAAGAACTATCTTTTTTAACATCATAGTTAGGAAGATATTTGTTATTTCAATTAGCATATCTCTTTGAACAGACGTGTGATATTCCACCTCTTTTAGCCTTCTCTATCATAAAAACAATATCTACATCACCGATGAATTTCAATGGTTGTTTTTGGTTCACGAGCACCAGCCAGAGTGACCACTATATTCGTTATGTCTGTGTGTCTGTCTGTCTG
>CM068952.1:133041869-133053573 GCA_035128595.1 Eptatretus atami | reverse complement strand
CAGAGCATAACTCCGTGCACTTTGATCGATCTTGATGAAACTTGGTTATGTGTTCGATATCAATGTCTAGTTGTGTTTTCCTGGATGAGGCGTGCTACGCTTATTGTGGCAGAGCCACGCCCAAAAAATAGCCTTTTAGGGGCAAGCGGATTAAAAATCTATCTTCTCTTGGGAATTGACTGAATGGAATGGGTTCTTCGGTATTGAATAGCAAATGAATGATCTAAAACTTGTCGTTGTCTGATTTTTCATTTTCGTCCCAAGGTCAAGGTCACAAAGGTCAAAAACCTAGAAAAATGCGAATTTTGACAAAAATCATACGACCGCCCAAACTTTGAGAGCTAGGAGACAATATTTTTATGCATAATCTTGGGTCATTCCCCACCTAAAGTCTTGAACCATTTTGCTCTATCTTGAACACCTTTCCGTGGCGCCCCTTCAAGTTTGTTTTTACGCTGATTTCATCAAAGTATGAATAATCCGAGGAGTGCGAAATGCCATATAGCCTATATGACATTATATTGTTCCTGAACGTTAGAGGAAGTTTTGCACAAGGTCATAATCCTTGACCTTTGTCCTTAAATGCACCAAAGGTCAAATTTTCAAAGTTGTGGGAATCGAACCGGGTTTTCGACTCTTCGACGAACTAACTCCAATAAGCTATAACACGTTCCTGTTTCCTTATTTTAATGTCCACAACATTATTTTGTGACCTTTAAAGGTTATGCAAAGGTCAAATTTTGAAGTTGTTCAACGAAACGGGTTTTCGACATTTTGCAGCTAAAACCTGTCACCCGTACCGCATCATGTTGATTATTTTATACTTGGTCAAAATTATCACATTGTCTCATCCTTGACTTCTGAACAATCTACATCTCAAATACCGCTCGTGACCATTGTCGTCTTCAGACTTGTGTCATTTTAACATCGCACTCCAAGCTAATCCGGGGCTGTATAATAGTGAGCCGGGTTCTAATCCACAGGAATTTTTATTATGACATACGTTTCTAAGATGCGCAATACATCAACCAATCAAAGACATCAGTTTTACGACACAAGTCGTGATATTCTCCAGGTTCTTCATATTAAACTTCTTCCAACATTTTGTTGCCTGAGAATAATCTTAATCAGTTATATGATTTTAATTTAATTAATATAAAACTTTCTTTTGATGGATGTTGTGTTTCTTTAAACCTCTCAAATGTGTTCATATAATCCTAATTGGTATATTCCCTTTTGTGATAGAGATCAATCTCTTCATTTGAGAATGTGATTTTAAGATTTGGAAGTATGTAATATTGAGGACCAAGTTAGATAATGGACTTTGACAAAACTTGAATGTCAAGAAATCTGATATGAGTTATGGGAGATGTAGGGATTTTTTTGTGAATTAGATGTAATTTCTTGTTAGTGTTTGGAATAGCTGATACGGTCTCACTGGTTTTGCTCAATTCATCATAAAGATATGTGTCATAGTGAGCATTGTGTGTGAAGAAAATATTGCATGAAAGAGGGAAGTTTAAAAATGAGATTACAACTCTGATGAGCTAGACTCTATATTTACCATTGATTACAAACAATAAAGAATTAACAATGCTAATACTTTTATTTTATTCAAGTTAAATTCAATAGAATATAAACAATTTTTGGAGAGACAATTGTTCCACATTATGTAGTCAAAAGGAATTTGGGGATTATATGAAGCACACGACTGAAAAAATAAAATATATTGTTGTGAAACAAGATGAGATATTAAGGGATATATTCTTTATTTTATAAACAATTACATATATAAACGACAACTATTATTATAAATTTGTGGGTAAATCTGCTTCTGGAAAAAAACTTTCAAATCAAGGTTCTTGTATAGTACAATTGAGAATATTGTGAATTTGCTTAAAGCACCATGTAGTTCGTATGTATCAACAACAACTAGAGCAACAAGACCTGGATAAGTAGAAGGTGAAGGATTATACTATATTTCAGTTGAGGAACATATGCGATTGAGGATGAAGGGTCTAATATTTGAGGAGGTTTCTCTTGTACAACAAAATATTCACATTGTAGAGTGAGTTAAAGAAACTAAAATCTGGTGGTCTTGGGATATTAGAAAACAAATCCAGAAGGATGAGAAAAAATTATTAAACATCTGAGTGGTAATGGGGTTAAGATTTTATCATTCGTTTTGATGTTGATGAAGAAACTCAACGCAAACATATTGAAAAGCAGAGATACAAGTATTAGTGAAGAAGAAATTACAACTTGTATTAATGTTAAAAAAGAATTTGATAAAATATTTAAAGAAAAGGATTTATTTGAACAACATCTACTTTAATGATGAAGAAAAGGAAATTTCCGCTGTTGATCTTTACAATTCATAAATGATATTTTCCAATATTAATGGATGCGAAAGAAAGGCAAGAAGATTTAAGGAACATCAAGAGTTGGTTTCAAAGTTGGAAAACAACAGGAAGACATAAAGAAGAAACGCAGACAGGAAACTAATGGGTGAAGAAGCATTGAAAGAAACAAGATAATTTTTTAAACCACTTTTAAAAAACTTCCCAAGAAAAAAATTATTAGTGCTTCCACAGTTCCCACATAGAATATACTCCTAAAAAACTTCAAATGTTAAAGATTTCAATCAAATGACGGAGAGAAATTAGAGCATATAGGAGAATTAGAATATGATGATGAAGGATTATTTCAACAACTGGAGAGATTAATCAACCCCCTGATTATATTGTGAAGGCTCTTCAAACAATGAATATTCAGCAGATTCAAAAACCAAAGCAGGGACTCATTCCAACAGAACACCAGCAATATTTCATCTTGTTTCAAGAAAAGGGATTGATTATTAATGATGAATTAGGTTCTTGAGTTTGCTCAACCCCCTGTTAAACTACTCCGAGATTAATTTTCTTCCAACAAAAGATGGAAAACAAGGTTCAACTGTGAAGGATGAATCAAAGTATTTTGATAAACCATTTGATATGAAAAATAAGGATGAATATGTATATATTGATCTGCTGGACTCTCTTAATTATAGGGTTAGTCTATCTGGTAAAAGTAGGAAGAACTAGAGGGGGAGCACTTAGGTAGAGTGCAAACCTCTGCCGCCAATACTGCTGGGTCATTGAGTGAACCTGATTCCATATTCATTTGTAGGTCAAACTGTAGGTCAAAACGGATCAGACTCTACTGAACCACGATTGAAATAAACTAAACTAGATCGCCGCGCATGTAGAAATGCCAAAAAATCGAATTTTTGAACAAAAAGTTGCAAAATTTGTTTTTTTTTCTCCAACAAATTTTTTTTGGGGGGGGGGGGGGGGGTGGAAATCACTTTAAACATGTAGAAATGCAAAAAAAATTCAAATATTTTTCAAATAAAATCGAAATTTTTTTTTTGGACCAAGTCCAAATCTAATGGCATGATCCTTGGACATACCTATCCCCCCACCAAGTTTCGTCGAAATCCGTCCAGGAGTTTTTTCCGTAATACTGTTCACAAACAAACAGACAGGGGTGAAAACAGTAACCTCCGTCCATCTTCGATGGCGGAGGTTAATGAGAAGGAGAAACACATTATTCAGGCTTTACGTAGGTTGGTTCAGGTGTTAGTTTTCTTCCCAAATGGCCCATCACAATAGTTAATAGACTGTTTGCTGTAGGTAGTAAGAAGGCTGGAAATAACAATTGTTTTAATGAAGCATCACCATTTTAGACCAGTTGATGAACATGAAAGTAATTTAAAATGTCAATACAAGACATTTTATCTCAATTAACTAGAGGGGGAGCACTCGGTAGAGTGCAAAACCTCCGCCGCCAATACTGCTAGGTCACTCAAGTGAACCTGATATCTATTCATTCAATTTGACGTCAACAGTGCTCACAGAGTTATAGTTTGCAACTTCCCTTTTACTTTTAACTTTTACATACTCAATTCATTCGTCATAACTAGATTCCTTGAGACAGAAATTGACTTTATGTGGGTATATCACCTGAAGTTCCAAAATCAGCCGCAATTTATAGTTTTTGGCATGTTTTTGTTGGAATCACTTTAAACATGTAGAAATGCAAAAAAAAAATCTAAATTTTGTGTGAAAAAAAGTTGCAAACATTTTTTTTCTCAAACAATTGTTTTTTTTGGGGGGGTTGGAAATCACTTAAAACATGTAGAAATGCAAAAAAAAAAAAAAATTAAATCTTTTTTCAAATTCCCGCCATAGCGGCCATATTGATTTTGGACCTAGTCCAAATCTAATAGCATTGATCCTTGGACCATACCTAATCCCCCACCAGTTTCGTCGAATCCGTCGAGGGTTTTCCGTAATACCTGTTCACAACAAACAACAAACAAACAAGCAGTCATAGACTGGTACGAAAAATCGTCAACTTGACCTCTGACCTTGTCTATAAAAGCTGTCTCTAGAGAAGGTAGCGACGCAACGAGCGCGTAATTTGCTGTGTGTTACAATCCCCCTCATGAGCATAATAATTTCAGTGCATAATACTCAGATACACACCAGACATAAATCTCATAAAACATCCATTTTTACCAGAAATTTTCGACAACGAGTTTGAGCGTCTAAGCGATTCGCAAAAACCGAAGACAAAATTAAAATCGAAGTTAAAATGAACTCGTAACGTCGAGCAAAGCAAAATCGGCATTTCTCACGAAATTATTTAATATTATTTTATCAAAGTCAAAACCGTAATATTCGGCCATCCACCAACAATCTTACATAATCCGACGTCAGCGAGTCAGGCATGCGACGATAACCTTTATTGGGATAAAAATGACTTTTTTAAACACCTCTTTATTGAAAAAACCGTCACCGCGCACACGGAAAACCTTAACGTGACTCAACGACGCGTCTGCTTGAGCGCACTGCACATGGGACAACCCGTGACGTCTGCTCGAGCGCACTGCATCATGGGCGACCCTTGACGTCTGCTCGAGCGCACTGCATCATGGGACGACCCGTGACGTCTGCTCGAGCGCACTGCATCATGGACACCTTGACGCTTCGAGTGAAATATTTTTTATACAATCATAAAACGTCTCCAAAACATCCGATTTTTACCAGAATTTCGACAACCGAGTTTTAAGCGTCCTAAGCGATCGCAAAAACGAAGACAAATTAAAATCCAAGTTAAAACGAACTCGTACGTCGAGCGAAGCAAAAATACTCACATTTCTCCACGTTAATTTACGGAATTATGTTTGACCTCACTGTGACCTTGACCTTTGACCGATTTTGACCAAAATCTAATCAGCGCTAGCCATCACCCTCCTGAATCACGTGATGTAATTTGACATTGGTAGCTTCTTCCGTTCTCGAGTTATCGTGCCTACAACAAACAAACTACAAACAAACAAACAAGCAGTCATAGACTGTACTTACTAATCGTCAACTTGACTCTTGACCTTGTCTTAATAAAAGCTGTCTCTAGAGAAGGTAGCGACGCAAACCAGAAGTTTCTACGATGATTCTGTACCAAACCATAAAAATCGAATGTTTGCCCTCACCGTTGACCTTGACCTTGACGATTTTGACCAAAATCTAATCAGCACTAGCCATCACCCTCCTTGAATCACGTGGTGTAATTTTGACATTGGTAGCTTCTTCCGTTCTCGAGTTATCTGTGCAAACCATCAAAAATCGAATATTTGACCTCGCTGTACCAAACCATCAAAAATCGAATATTTGACCTCGCTGTGACTTGACCTTGACCAATTTTGACCAAAATCTAATCAGCACTAGCCATCACCCTCCTGAATCACGTGGTGTAATTTGACATTGGTAGCTTCTTCCGTTCTCGAGTTATCGTGCTACAAACAAAACAAAAACACAAACAAACAAACAAACAAACAAGCAGTCACAGACTGGTACTTACGAAATCGTCAACTTGACCTCTGACCTTGTCTAATAAAGCTGTCTCGAGAGAAAGTTAGCGACGCAAACGAGCGCGTAATGCTGTGTCTTACAATCCCCTCATTAGCATAATCTTCAGTGCATAATACTCAGATACGACACCCGACATAAATCTCATAAAACATCCGATTTTTTACCAGAATTTCGACAACCGAGCTTTAAGCGTCCATAAGCGATCGCAAAAAAACCGAAGACAAAATTAAAATCGAAGTTAAAATGAACTCGCAACGTCGAGCAAAGCAAAAATCGGCATTTCTCCACGCAATTATTTAATATTATTTTATCAAAGTCACAAAACCGTAATATTCGGCCATCCACCAACAATCTTTACATAATCCACGGGATCAGCGAGTCAGGCATGCGACGATAACCTTTATTGGTGTAAAAAAATGATCTTTAATCACACCATCTTTATTGAAAAAACCGTCACCGCGCACACGGAAAACCTTAACGTGGACTCCAACGACGCGTTCTTGCTCGAGCGCACTGCATCACGCGGACGACCCGGGACGTTCTGCTCGAGCGCACTGCATCATGGGACGAGCCGTTGACGCTTCGATGTGAAATATTTTATTCAATCTTAAAACGTCTCCAAAACATCCGATTTTTTACCAGAATTTCGACAACGAGTTTTAAGCGTCCTAAGCGATCGCAAAAAAACTGAAGACAAATTAAATCGAGTTAAAACGAACTATAGTAACGTCAGAGCGAAGCAAAAAATCTCCATTTCTCCATGCAAACTTAACGTCATCAACGACCATTCTGATCGAGCGCACTGCATCATGGACGACCCGTGACGTCTGCTCCAGCGCAACTGCATCATGGGACGACCCGTGACGTCTGCTCGAGCGCAATGCATCATGGGACGACCCTTGACGCTTCGAGTGAAATATTTTTTTATACAATCTTAAAACGTCTCCAAACATCCGATTTTTACCAGAATTTCGACAACGAGTTTTAAGCGTCCTAAGCGATCGCCAAAAACTGAAGACAAAATTAAAATCGAAGTTAAAACGAACTCGTAACGTCGAGCGAAGCAAAATACTCCATTTCTCCACGTAATTACGGAATTATGTTTGACCTCACTTGACCTTGACCTTTGACCGATTTTGACCAAAATCTAATCAGCACTAGCCATCACCCTCCTGATCACGTGGTGTAAGTTGACATTGGTAGCTTCTTCCGTTCTCGAGTTATCGTGCCTACAAACAAACAAAACAAACATACAAACAAGCAGTCATAGATGGTACTTACGAAATCGTCAACTTGACCCCTGACCTTGTCTAATAAAAGCTGTCTCTAGAGGAGGTAGCGACGCAAAGCAAGAGTTTCTACGATGATTCTGTACCAACCAATCAAAAATCGAATGTTTGACCTCACCGTGACCTTGACCGTTGACCGTTTTGACCAAAATGTAATCAGTACTAGCCATCACCCTCCGAATCACGTGGTGTAATTTGACATTGGTAGCTTCTTCCGTTCTCGAGTTATCTGTACCAAACCATCAAAATCGAATGTTTGACCTCACCGGTGACCTTGACGTTTGACCGATTTTTGACCAAAATCTAATCAGCACTAGCCATCACCCTCCTGAATCACGTGGTGTAATTGACATCGTAGCTTCTTCCGTTCTCGAGTTATCGTGCCTACAACAAAAAAACAACAAACAAACAAATACAAACAAACAAAACAGAAACGGTAGTCATCAATATTACTTACAAATCTTTAGATTTCGTAAGTAACAAACAGAAACGGTTAGTCCATCAATTAACTTACGAAATCTTTAGATTTCGTAAGTAACAAACATACAAACAAACAAACAAGCAGTCATAGACTGGTACTTACGAAATCGTCAACTTGACCTCTGACCTTGTCTAATAAAAGCTGTCTCTAGAGAAGGTAGGGACGCAAACCAGAAGTTTCTACGATGATTCTGTACCAAACCATCAAAAATCGAATGTTTGACCTCACCGTGACCTTGACCGATGTTGACCAAATCTAATCAGCCATCAGCCATCACCCTCCTGAATCACGGTTGGTGTAATTTAACATTGGTAGCTTCTTCCGTTCTCGAGTTATCTGTACCAAACCATCAAAAATCGAATATTTGACCTCACTGTGACCTTGACCTTGACCGATTTTGACCAAATCTAATCAGCATTAGCCACACCCTCATGAATCACGTGGTGTAATTTGACATGGTAGCTTCTTCCGTTCTCGAGTTATCGTGCCTACAAACAAACATACAACAAACAAACAAACAAACAATACAAACAAACAAACAAACAAACAGAAACGGTAGTCATCAATATATACGAAATCTTTAGATTTCGTAAGTAACAAGCAGTCATAGACTGGTACTTACGGAAATCGTCAACTTGACCTCTGACCTTGTCTAATAAAAGCTGTCTCTAGAGAAGGTAGCGACGCAAAGCAGAAGTTTCTACGATGATTCTGTACCAAACCATCAAAATCGAATGTTTGACCTCACCGTGACCTTGACCGTTGACCGATTTGACCAAATCTAATCAGCACTAGCCATCACCCTCCTGAATCACGTGGTGTAATTTGACATGGTAGCTTCTTCCGTCTCGAGTTATCTGTAGCAAACCATCAAAAATCGAATATTTGACCTCACTGCTGACCTTGACCTTTGACCGATTTTGACCAAAATATAATCAGCACTAGCCCATCACCGTCCTGAATCACGTGATGTAATTGACATTGTAGCTTCTTCCGTTCTCGAGTTATCGTGCCTACAAACAAATAAACCAAACATACAAACAAACAAAACAAACAACAAACAACAGAAAACGAAAGGTAGTCATCAAGTATACTTACGAAAATCTTTAGATTTCGTAAGTAACAAACACACAAACAAACAAACTGAAACGGAAGTTCATTCAATATACTTACGAAATCTTTAGATTTCGTAAGTACAAACAGACAGGGGTGAAAACAGTAACCTCCGTCCATATCTTCGATGGCGGAGGTTACTAGATGAGAAGCACAATCCTTAGTTTTAATTTCACAACAAGCGACACACATTTCATTCCCATACCCACTACAACTTGACGCAACAAAAGATATGAGGCGTCATTATTGTCAGTGGAAACTTATAATACCTTATTTATATCACTGAGAAAATGACAAGTTTAGTTATAATCGGGAAGTGGATACAAAAAACGATAACAGTTTCACCCAGAGCATATGAGATTTTCAAATATCTTCAAAAATTGCTCGCCTTATGAAAGAACAGGGCGATGAACCCAAAAAATATTGTTATAGATATTCAAAAACATACTTCAAAATCAACGATTAAACTTAAAAATAACTACAAGGTTGATTTCACAATTGATAATCATTTCGGATTATTGAGGTTTCTCTCAAAAAAAGATTGAAACCAATGGAACGTTTTTACAGTGATTAATGTCATTCAAATATCCTCAGGCATAAATTCGGGTATTAATTCACTGTGATTTGATTGATGGCGCTTATAATGATGGATTAAGACAAATACAATATTTCATTCAGCCGCATACTCAACCCAAATGGTTTATAAATTCAATATGGACCCCAAAATCTGTTTATCTACCCGTGTCTGGAAAAACATATATAGAGTAAATTTTAGGATTATCGACCAAGATAATCCCATGATTTCTTTTAATGGAGAAATTATATCCATCAGAATTCACCTACTGAAGTTTTCCAATTAAATAAATACGATGGTTATTGTGATGAAACATGTTGGGAAAGATATAAAATAATTACAGGAGATGGGATGTTCCTTTCCCCATATATAAGGGTGAAGGTATGTATCTTGGTAGAGGATACTATAAACCTAAGAGCAAAGGGGTGTCAGACTCAATTTAGAAAAAAGGAGATGATAATTTGATACTCTAATGGGCATAGGTTTCAACTATTCTTCAACATAAAGACCTGATTGGTTCAACTGCTTCTGCTGTGGGAAATGTAACGGGTGCTATAAGAGTATAAAAGATGCCCAAAAGGAATCTCATAAATTGCAAGTCAATAAAGAAATTAAGAAAGCAAAACTCAGTTGTCTTCCCCAAGAACGACAGAAATAATTCAAATACTTGGGTCAGGGTTTCAAAAGTTTTTACATCTTTTTTTCCTAAATAATACAAGTATGAAGCCAAATGATAGTATCATTGTTTGGATGATACCATTGTCATCTCAAACTCTACTTAAAAGAAGACTACTTCAAGTAAATGCAATAACTGGACAGACTGGAATGCAAATGGAACAAAAAGTTTGAAATAAAATAATCAACAACTTATTTGAATCTAGCCAAAAGTTTCTTTGTTGTGTAAATTTACATTCACTAAGGTTGCGACTAACACAAACGCTACACTCGTAAATGATTTCTTCTGGAAATGTTTGATAGTGTTCATTTGTACATTGGAACACAAGAAGTTGAAGCAGTTGATTATGTCTCTGCTACATCTGAAATGATGAAATTTACACTTTATTCATTTGGTGATAGAATGGGAAAGGGGGCTGTCGAAGGTTTTATTCCTGATATTGTCAACGGGAACAAACACAGACCCTGGATATGTCAAAGGAAAGGAATGTATAATGATGATACAAAAGCAGGCAAGATTACAACTTAAGAATTAGACCTCTATATTTACTTAGACCTCTATGCAATCTAGACCTCTATATTTACTGGTAAGGTGGAACAGAAAGTGATGGGTTTCGTACGCAAGATTTTGTGCAAACACCGAGTTTAGGCATTCAGCCTTTTCACTGTGCCGGTTTCAGCAGGCGCCATTGAGGTAAAGGCCCTGTCACACCTTGACATTTTAGCCAGCGTATGCCGACGTATGAAAATTTTGGCGGAATACGCTGGTACACGTCGAATACATTATGTTAAGTTTTGTATACGTTAAGGCACGCTGAAGCACACTGGCATACGTCGTAGTACGCTGAGCTCGTTGACAAATTTTAAGCCATGCTCAAATTTTTCAACGTATGCCAGCGTATGACTCACACGTTCCGCATACACTGGGCCATAAGTTGTAGGCACATTATGGGATCGTTGACCACACGTCGACACATGTTACTTGTAAGTTACTCATAAGTCGAAACACGTCGAGGTAATGTTTGCGTACCCGAAACTTATTTCTAACCTATGAGTAACGTGCTTTGAACCTATTGTGTAACGTATCTCCAACGCATATTGACGTATGTAGACGTATTTGACGTCTTCCGGACGACCCACAGAACTTACTGAACGTGTTTATAACTACAGCTACCGTATAATGGCCGTATTGGCAGCGTTTAGGGGAATTGGTATATAAAAATGGGGCTTCACAGGAGGAACCCGTCAGTGTTCCAGACTTCCATGGTTTTTTTTTCTTTTTTTCTTCAGCATGACGGTGATGTTGACACTTCGATGTCTAGTGCGGTTATGATTTAAATCATTGGCAGCAGCCTATTAATAGGCTACGCCACGTGATCGTCCTCGATACGCTGCCGCGCTATGCATAAGTTAGACATCGTTGGGCACTAAGGTTGTGAACGCCGCAAACGTAAGCATCGCTTGGTTTATTAAGTTAATCTCTCTCTTTGATGAAACTTGGTTATGTGTTCGATATCAATGTCTAGTTGTGTTTTCCTGGATGAGGGCGTGCTACGCTTATTGTGGGCAGAGCCACGCCCAAAAAATAGCCATTTTAGGGGGCAAGCGGATTAAAAATCTATCTTCTCCTTGGGAATTGACTGAATGGAATGGGTTC
>CM068952.1:133022866-133039917 GCA_035128595.1 Eptatretus atami | reverse complement strand
AAAATCTGGTGGTCTTTGGGATATTAGAACAAATCCAGAAGGAGCTTGATGAAAAATATACAACTGTCATGCAAGTGGTAATAAGGGTTTATAGTATCTTCTAGCTATATCTCCGGCACTTCTTGATGGTTTATTGATATCAGAACGAAACTCAACCTACGCAATCTTATACTAGTGAAAATGACACGAGTATCTTACAAGTCATTAGTGAATCTTATATGTACATATATCTAGCTCCTCAACATTGCATTAAATTGTATTATCATAAAAGTATATTGTGCTAGAATTTATTTTATTTGAATACACGGATTTTTTGACCGCACATGTAGCTTTGATGGATCTGATACTCGAACGGAACATGCTCTCTCCTGCTTAGATCTCTTTCTTAACATTAACGATTAATCTGATATATTGTCTTACTTAAGTTAATCTTAATATTGGAGTGTTCGAGATAAGGCAAGACATGATCTTTTATATGGAATACATCAAGAGTTGGTTTCAAAGTTTCGGTATAAATACATAGAATACATACTAATGATAGAGAACGCAAGACAGAATTAGTTATATATCGGGTGGAAGAAGCGTTGAAAGATAAACAGATTGATTTTTTGTTGCTCATACTGTTAAGATGACTTCTCAGATTAAGAAGAAACATGTTATAGAGTGCTTAGCTCACACTTTCGACGCAATATGCAATAAATCAACGTTGCTCCATCTAACTGTCAGTGCCCTTCAAACTCGTTGTATAATGATGTGCAATCAATGCCGGAGTGACAGAATTTAGAGCTATAGAGAGAAGAAATTAGAATAAATAGATAAAGCATATTGATCGCGAATTTTATATTTCTTCAAACTTGGGACTTCAGTAGGTATTAATTCAAATCTTTATTCATCTCAACACTGATTATATCTTAAAGTAGAGAGGGGCGGTCGAAAACATATCGGTAAATAGTTTGAGTGCAGATTTCAAAAACACACATGCAGGCTCCGTCATCTCACCTGCATTAGAGTAGACCCATGTGACCTGATATTCTATTCTTCAATTACGTTACAAGACATATTAGTTGAATGTTTGTCATCCAGAGGAATATAAGGGAATTGATGTTTTAAGCTGATTTTGACATTTTTAGAGTTTTTGCAGTTTTTGACTTACTATCATTCATCCCCTGTTTAACGCTCTATACTCCGAGAATCTATGAGATTTTTCTTTGAGAAGAATCTGATATTTAGGTGGGAAGCAATAGGTTCTCAAAACTGTGTGACAGGATTGGAAATTGCAAAAGTATTTTGGATCAAGCTCCATTGGATATGAAAATAATATGAGTATGATATAGTTTATTTGGCATATTGGTGTATTTTCTGCTGTTGTTAGTATGTTCTGGTTAAATCATTATTTGGAGTATTATTGTGTATGTACTAATCTGGGCATAAAAAAAAGTAGAGAAAGTGAATAAAGAGTTGGGGTAGCTGTGGGATAAGAAAATGTGGCAAATGTCTTTTTTTGCTTCTCTAGCAATACTGCTGGGTCAAGTTTGAGTGTATTTCCTGTAGGCGGCGTTCGCAGAGTGGTGTAGGGTTCAGAAATAACCTGTATGTCTGAAATACAGGGATAAGAGTGCATCTAATACAAAGGAAAAAAAAATGTAAAATAGTATTTATTGGTTGAAACTAAACATAAGATAGGTCTGCAAGAGACATATTTTTTTTTTCTTGATAGAACATATGTGTCTCTAGTAGTTAAAAGGAATCGAGATTGTTGGTGTGAGAGCTAGATGGAAATTGCAAATTTGTTTTTTTTTTCTCCAACAAATTTTTTTTGGGGGGGGGGGGGGGGGGGGGTTGGAAATCATAAAACATGTAGAAATGCAAAAAAAATTCAAATATTTTTCAAATAAAATCGAAATTTTTTTTTTTGGACCAAGTCCAAAATCTAATGGCATGATCCTTGGACCATACCTAATCCCCCCACCAAGTTTCGTCGAAATCCGTCCAGGAGTTTTTTCCGTAATACTGTTCCACAAACAAACAGACAGGGGTGAAAACAGTAACCTCCGTCCATCTTCGATGGCGGAGGTTAATGAGAAGGAGAAACACATTATTCAGGCTTTACGTAGGCTTGGTTAGGTGTTAGTTTTCTTCCAAATGGCCCATCACAATTAGTTAATAGACTGTTATTGCTGTAGTATAGAAGGCTGGAAATAACAATTGTTTTAATGAAGCATCAGCCATTTTAGACCAGTTGATGAACATGAAAGTAATTTAAAATGTCAATACAAAGACATTTTATCTCATATTAAACTGAGGGGGAGCACTCGGTAGAGTGCAAAACCTCCGCCGCCAATACTGCTAGGTCACTCAAGTGAACCTAGATATCTATTCATTCAATTTGACGTCAACAGTGCTCACAGAGTTATAGTTTGCAACTTTCCCTTTTACTTTTAACTTTTACATACTCAATTCATTCGTCATAACTAGATTCCTTGAGACAGAAATTGACTTTATGTGGGTATATCCACCTGAAGTTCCAAAATCAGCCGCAATTATAGTTTTGGCATGTTTTTGTTGGAAATCACTTAAACATGTAGAAATGCAAAAAAAAATCTAAATTTTGTTGAAAAAAAAGTTGCAAACATTTTTTTTCTCAAACAATTGTTTTTTTTGGGGGGGGGTTGGAAATCACTTAAAACATGTAGAATGCAAAAAAAAAAAATAAAAATTTTTTTTCAAAATTCCGCCTAGGGCCATATTGGATTTTGGACTAGTCCAAAATCTAATAGCATAGATCCTTGGACCATACCTAATCCCCCACCAAGTTTCGTCGAAATCCGTCGAGGAGTTTTTCCGTAATACTGTTCACAAACAAACAAACAAACAAGCAGTCATAGACTGGTACGAAATCGTCAACTTGACCTCTGACCTTGTCTAATAAAAGCTGTCTCTAGAGAAGGTAGCGACGCAAACGAGCGCGTAATGCTGTGTGTTACAATCCCCCTCATGAGCATAATCTTCAGTGCATAATACTCAGATACGACACCCGACATAAATCTCATAAAACACTCGATTTTTACCAGAATTTCGACAACCGAGTTTTGAAGCGTCCTAAGCGATCGCAAAAACCGAAGACAAAATTAAAATCGAAGTTAAAATGAACTGTAACGTCGAGCAAAGCAAAATTCGGCATTTCTCCCAGAAATATTTTAATATTATTTTATCAAGTCACAAACGTAATATTCGGCATCCACAACAATCTTTACATAATCCGACGGCTCAGCGAGTCAGGCATGCGACGATACCTTTATTGGGATAAAAATGACTTTTAAACACCATCTTTATTGAAAAAACCGTACCCGCGCACACGGAAAACCTTAACGTGACTCAACGAGGCGTCTGCTTGAGCGCACTGCATCATGGGACAACCCGTGACGTCTGCTCGAGCGCACTGCATCATGGGACGACTTGACGTCTGCTCGAGCGCACTGCATCATGGGACGACCGTGACGTCTGCTCGAGCGACTGCATCATGGGACGACCCTTGACGCTTCAGAGTGAAATATTTTTTTATACAATCATAAAACGTCTCCAAAACATCCGATTTTTACCAGAATTTCGACACAGAGTTTTAAAGCGTCCTAAGCGATCGCAAAAACGAGACAAAATTAAAATCCAAGTTAAAACGAACTCGTAACGTCGAGCGAAGCAAAAATACTCACATTTCTCCACGTTAATTTACGGAATTATGTTTGACCTCACTGTGACCTTGACTTGACCGATTTTGACCAAAATCTAATACCGCTAGCCATCACCCTCCTGAATCACGTGATGTAATTTGACATTGGTAGCTTCTTCCGTTCTCGAGTTATCGTGCCTACAAACAAACAAACATAAAAAACAAACAAGCAGTCATAGACTGTTACTTACTAATCGTCAACTTGACCTCTGACTGTTTAATAAAAGCTGTCTCTAGAGAAGGTAGCGACGCAAACCAGAAGTTTCTACGATGATTTCGTACCAAACCATAAAAAATCGATGTGTGCCCTCACCGTGACCTTGACCTTTGACCGATTTTGACCAAAATCTAATCAGCACTAGCCATCACCCTCCTGAATCACGTGGTGTAATTTGACATTGGTAGCTTCTTCCGTTCTCGAGTTATCTGTGCCAAAACCATAAAAATCGAATATTTGACCTCGCTGTACCAAACCATAAAAATCGAATATTTGACCTCGCTGTGACTTGACCTTTGACCATTTTTGACCAAAATCTAATCAGCACTAGCCATCACCCTCCTGAATCCACGTGGTGTAATTTGACATTGGTAGCTTCTTCTGTTCTTCGAGTTATCGTGCTACAAACAAACAAACAAACATATCAAACAAACAAACAAACAAACAAGCAGTCACAGACTGGTACTTACGAAATCGTCAACTTGACCTCTGACCTTGTCTAATAAAAGCTGTCTCGAGAGAAGGTAGCGCCGCAAACGAGCGCGTAATGCTGTGTCTTACAATCCCCCTCATTAGCATAATCTTCAGTGCATAATACTCAGATACGACACCCGACATAAATCTCATAAAACATCCGATTTTTAACCAAGATTTCGACAAGGAGTTTTAAGCGTCCTAAGCGATCGCAAAAAACCGAAGACAAAATTAAAAATCGAAGTTAAAATGAACTCGCACGTCGAGCAAAGCAAAAATCGGCATTTCTCCACGCAATTATTTAATATTATTTTATCAAGTCACAAAACCGTAATATTCGGGCCATCCACCAACAATCTTTACTATAATCCGACGGCTAGCGAGTCAGGCATGCGACGATAACCTTTATTGGGATAAAAAATGTGACTTTTAAACACCATCTTTATTGAAAAAACGTCACCGCGCACACGGAAAACCTTAACGTGATCAAGACGCGTCTGCTCGAGCGCACTGCATCACGGGACGACCCGTGACGTCTGCTCGAGCGCACTGCATCATGGGACGAGCCGTGACGCTTCGAGTGAAATATTTTTTTTCAATCTTAAAACGTCTCCAAAACATCCGATTTTTACCAGAATTTCGACAACCGAGTTTAAGCGTCCTAAGCGATCGCAAAAACTGAAGACAAAATTAAAATCGAAGTTAACGAACTAGTAACGTCGAGCGAAGCAAAAATCTTCCATTTCTCCATGCAAAACCTTAACGTCACTCAACGACATGTCTGCTGAGCGCACTGCATCATGGACGACCCGTGACGTCTGCTCCAGCGCACTGCATCATGGGACGACGTGACGTCTGCTCGAGCGCAATGCATCATGGGACGACCCTTGACGCTTCGAGTGAAATATTTTTTTTATACAATCTTAAAACGTCTCCAAAACATCCGATTTTTACAGAATTTCGACAACCGAGTTTTAAGCGTCCTAAGCCGAATCGCAAAACTGAAGACAAAATTAAAATCGAAGTTAAACGAACTCGTAACGTCGAGCGAAGCAAAATACTCCATTTCTCCACGTAATTTACGGAATTATGTTTGACCTCACTGTGACTTGACCTTTGAACCGATTTTGACCAAAATCTAATCAGCACTAGCCATCACCCTCCTGAATCACGTGGTGTAATTTGACATTGGTAGCTTCTTCCGTTCTCGGAGTTATCGTGCTACAACAACAAACAAACAAACATAAAAGCAGTCATAGATGGTACTTACGAAATCGTCAACTTGACCCCTGACCTTGTCTAATAAAAGCTGTCTCTAGAGAAGGTAGCGACGCAAAGCAGAAGTTTCTACGATGATTCTGTACCAAACCATCAAAAATCGAATGTTTGACCTCACCGTGACTTTTGACCGTTGACCGATTTTGACCAAATCTGTAATCAGTACTAGCCATCACCCTCCTGAATCACGTGGTTGTAAATTTGACATTGGTAGCTTCTTCCGTTCTCGAGTTATCTGTACCAAACACTCAAAATCGAATGTTTGACCTCACCGTGACCTTGACGTTGACCGATTTTGACCAAAATCTAATCAGCACTAGCCATCACCCTCCTGAATCACGTGGTTGTAATTTGACATCGGTAGCTTCTTCCGTTCTCGAGTTATCGTGCCTACAAACAAACAAACAAACAAACAAAACATACAAACAAACAAACAGAAACGGTAGTCATCAATATACTTACAAAATCTTTAGATTTCGTAAGTAACAAACAGAAACGGTAGTCATCAATAACTTACGAAATCTTTAGATTTCGTAAGTAACAAACATACAAACAAACAAACAAGCAGTCATAGACTGGTACTTACGAAATCGTCAACTTGACCTCTGACCTTGTCTAATAAAAGCTGTCTCTAGAGAAGGTAGGGCGCAAACCAGAAGTTTCTACGATGATTCTGTACCAAACAATCAAAAATCGAATGTTTGACCTCACCGTGACCTTGACCGATGTTGACCAAAATCTAATCAGCACTAGCCATCACCCTCCTGAATCACGTGGTGTAATTTAACATTGGTAGCTTCTTCCGTTCTCGAGTTATCTGTACCAAACCATCAAAAATCGAATATTTGACCTCACTGTGACCTTGACCTTTGACCGATTTTGACCAAAATCTAATCAGCATTAGCCATCACCCTCATGAATCACGTGGTGTAATTTGACATTGGTAGCTTCTTCCGTTCTCGAGTTATCGTGGCTACAACAAACATCAAACAAACAAACAAACAAACATACAAACAAACAAACAAACAACAGAAACGGTATCATCAATATACTTAGAAATCTTTAGATTTTCGTAAGTAACAAGCAGTCATAGACTGGTACTTACGAAATCGTCAACTTGACTCTGACCTTGTCTAATAAAAGCTGTCTCTAGAGAAGGTAGCGACGCAAAGCAGAAGTTTCTACGATGATTCTGTACCAAACCATCAAAATGCGAATGTTTGACTCACCGTGACTTGACCGTTGACCGATTTTGACCAAATCTAATCAGCACTAGCCATCACCCTCCTGAATCAGTGGTGTAATTTGACATTGGTAGCTTCTTCCGTTCTCGAGTTATCTGTAGCAAACCATCAAAAAATCGAATATTTGACCTCACTGTGACCTTGACCTTTGACCGATTTTGACCAAAATATAATCAGCACTAGCCATCACCGTCCTGAATCACGTGATGTAATTTGACATTGGTAGCTTCTTCCGTTCTCGAGTTATCGTGCCTACAAACAATAAACAAACATACAAACAAACAAACAAACAAACAAACAAACAGAAACGGTAGTCATCAATATCTACGAAATCTTTAGATTTGTAAGTAACAAACACACAAACAAAACAAACGAAACGGAAGTTCATCAATATACTTACGAAATCTTTAGATTTCGTAAGTAACAAACAGACAGGGGTGAAAACAGTAACCTCCGTCCATCTTCGATGGCGGAGGTTACTAGATGAGAAGCACAATCCTTAGTTTAATTTCACAACAAGCGACACCACATCTTCATTCCCATACCCACTACAACTTGACGCAACAAAAGAATATGAGGCGTCATTATTGTCCATGGAAACTTATAATACCTTATTTAATATCACTGAGAAAATGACAAGTTTAGTTATAATCGGGAAGGTGATCAAAACGATAACAGTTTCACCCAGAGAATATGAGATTTCTCAAATATCTTCAAAAATTGCTCGCCTTATGAAAGAACAGGGCGATGAACCAAAAATATTGTTATAGATATTCAAAAACATACTTCAAAATCAACGATTAAACTTAAAAATAACTACAAGGTTGATTTCACAATTGATAATTCATTTCGGGAATTATTGGGTTTCTCCTCAAAAAAGTTGAAACCAATGGACGTTTTACAGTGATAATTCATTCAAATATCCTCAGGCATAAATTCGGTATTAATTCACTGTGATTTGATTGATGGCGCTTATAATGATGGATTAAGAAAACAAATCATATTTTCATTCAGCGCATACTCAACCCAAAGGTTATAATTCAATATGGACCCCAAAAATCTGGTTTATCTACCCGTGTCTGGAAAAACCATATATAGAGTAAATTTTAGGATTATCGACCAAGATAATCCATGATTTCTTTTAATGGAGAAATTATATCCATCAGAATTCACCTACTGAAGTTTTCAATAAATAAATACGATGGTTATTGTGATGAAACATGAGTTGGGAAAGTATAAAATAATTACAGGAGATGGGATGTTCCTTTCCCCATATTAAAGGGTGAGGTATGTATCTTGGTAGAGGATACTATAAACCTAAGAGACAAAGGGGTGTCAGACATCAATTTAGAAAAAAGGAGATGGGATAATTGATACTCTAATGGGCATAGGTTCAACTATTCTTCAACATAAAGACCTAATTGGTTCAACTGCTTCTGCTGTGGGAAATGTAACGGGTGCTATAAAGAGTATAAAGATGCCCAAAGGAATCTCATAAATTGCAAGCATAAAAGAAATTAAGAAAGGCAAAACTCAGTTGTCTCCCCAAGAACGACAGAAATAATTCAAATACTTGGGTCAGGGTTTTCAAAAGTTTTAACATCTTTTTTTCCTAAATATACAAGTATGGAAGCAATTGATAGTATCTATGATTTGGATGATACCATTGTCATCTCAAACTCTACTTAAAAGAAGACTACTTCAAGTAAATGCAATAACTGGAACAGACTGGAATGCAAATGGAACAAAAAGTTTTGAAATAAATAATCAACAACTTATTTGAATCTAGCCAAAGTTCTTGTTGTGTAAATTTACATTCACTAAGGTTGCGACTAACACAAACGCTACACTCGTAAATGATTTCTTCTGGAAAATGTTTGTAGTGTTCATTTGTACATTGGAACACAAGAAGTTGAAGCAGTTGATTATGTCTCTGCTACATCTGAAATGATGAAATTTACACTTTATTTCATTTGGTGATAGAATGGGAAAGGGGGCTGTCGAAGGTTTTATTCCTGATATGTCAACGGGAACAACACCAGACCCTGGATATAGTCAAGGAAAGGAATGTAAATGATGATACAAAAGCAGGCAAGATTACAACTTAAGAATTAAGACCTCTATATTTACTTAGACTCTATGCATCTAGACCTCTATATTTACTGGTAAGGTGGAACAGAAAGTGATGGGTTTCGTACGCAAGATTTTGATGCAAACACCGAGTTTAGGCATTCAGCCTTTTCACGTGCGGTTTCAGCAGTGCGCCATTTGAGGTAAAGGCCCTGTCACACCTTGACATTTTAGCCAGCGTATGCCGACGTATGAAAAATTTGGCGAATACGCTGGTACACCGTCGAATACATTATGGTAAGTTTTTGTATACGTTAAGAGCACGCTGAAGCACACTGGCATACGTCGTAGTACGCTGAGCTCGTTGACAAATTTTAAGCATGCTCAAATTTTTTCAACGTATGCGCGTATGACTCACACGTTCCGCATACACTGGCCATAGTTGTAGGCACATTATGCGATCGTTGACACACGTCGCACATATGTTACTTGTAAGTTACTCATAAGTCGAAACACGTCGAGGTAATGTTTAGCGTACCCGAAACTTATTTCTAACCTATGAGTAACGTGCTTTGAACCTATGTGTAACGTATCTCCAACGCATATTGACGTATGTAGACGTATTTGACGTCTTCCGGACGACACAGAACTTACTGAACGTGTTTATAACTACAGCTACCGTATAATGGCGTATTGGCAGCGTTTAGGGGAATTGGTATATAAAAATGGGCTTCACAGGAGGAACCCGTCAGTGTTCCAGACTCCATGGTTTTTTTTTTCTTTTTTTTTCTTCAGCATGACGGTGATGTTGAACTTCGATGTCTAGTGCGGTTTGATTTAAATCATTGAGCAGCAGCCTATTAATAGGCTACGCCACGTGATCGTCCTCGATACGCTGCGCGCTATGCATAAGTTAGACTATCGTTGGGCATAGGTTGTGAACGCCGCCAACACGCTAAGCATTCGTGGTATAAGTTATCTATAAGTTATCAAAAGTTCTGTGTACGTTACTAATACGTTATGCATACGTCAACTCGTTATGAATACGCCCAAAACTGAAAAAAACATCAATAGTTCAGCGTACGCCAGCATTTTACATACATTTTGATACGTTGCCATACGCTGGCTATAATGTCAAAGTGTGACAGGGCCTAAGGGAGGGGATGGAGGGGGAACTACACCAGAAATAGAATTTATTAGATGCCACCAGGATTTGGAGGAGGGAGAGGTTTGAGAGTTCAGACTTTAGTTTAGAAAGATGTTGTTTTCTGGCTCTCCGGAGCGTTGACACACACTTGATCCAGCTTGATGGAAGGAACTGAGATTACCCTCAGTTGGGTTTACTTTCCATGAGGCAAAGGCAAGTTGTTTCCAGGACACTGCCTCGCCACAAGCTTCGTGAACCATGGGCGGGAGGAAGGGTAGACAACTGAAGACGAGAGGGGAATAAATCTGTGCATGAGGGAGAGCAAGTTTTTTTGAAAGAATTCCAGGATGAGTTGATGTTTGGAGAAGGTAGCGATGGGAGACAGTCTCGAAGTTTGATGGCTGCTTGGAGACCCTGCCAGTCGGCTTGAGTGAAAAGCCGTCTCGACGGTGCTGAGGTGGATCTTTGATATCAGCCAGAGAAATGTCCACTTTGACAAGGACGTGGTCGAAGACCTGGCGGAGGAAAGAACAGCAAGATATTTTCAGGGAAATTTGTCAAAATCAGATCCAGAAGAGATAGAGTACCATTTGTTGAGATCCGGGTCGGGAAGTTGACCGATTGAGTCAGTCCAATGAGTCGCAGAGTCTTTTGCTGAAGTGCCATGACAGGTGAGAGAATTAATGAATGTGGCAACCCGTTCTGTCGAGTTCAGTTTCAATGATTCAGTGGATACTCAGATCGATGATGTAGTGATGGGATTGTGGAAACTGAATCGTTAATTGAATTTTCATGAAGGTAAAATGCAAAGTTAAGTGCTTTGAGAAATAATTAAAGAAATAATATGCTGGAAAGCTCGTAGGAGGCAGACACATTATCTGTCGTCCTAAAAACATTGTAAAACCTTTCTGCTGCTGAGATCTGGCCAGCAGCAATAAATCAAATACTCTCACCGGAGAAATAAGCAAGCTCTGATACAAGACCGTTTTCATCCTGTGTTTGTGATTTTAACCTACAAAGATCCGTCTGTTGTTTCTCCAAGAGGCTCTTCTTTGTTCAGTTAATTTCTTTGATGTATTAACTACGCCTGGAGGAAATCATATATTATATATATTATATATGTATATATATATATTCGTAATATGTTATGTATCTTTAAGTTTTTGCCTGAACATTGCTCCAGGCTCAGCTTCTCACACGAGTCTGTTTTTATTTTGTCACTGAATAAACAGCTTAAATGGAACTAAAGGTTTTTCTGTCTTGAGGTGGCCAAAACTGCCATGACAGGATCCCTTCTAGGCCCTGTCTTGGCAAACATCTTTGTAGGTTACTGTGAAAAACGTGCTTTGAGATTCACTCCTGGAGTTCAACCCCCTTTCATCTATTATTGGTCGAGGATGACATCTTTGCTGTCTTTGAGTCAACCTCAGCATGTAAAGTCTTCTTGGCATACCTGAACGCTCTCCATCATCCGAGAGTTTACCTTTGAGATAGAATTCTCCGGCGTACTTCCCCTCTTGGATGTCTTAGTTAAGAAATTGGCCGACGCTTATAAAACCACAGTCTAACACAAGTTCTTTTACGGACAGTATAACTAGGTGGCACTCTAAGTTCCTCTCATCAAGATTGGATTGATTGGTATCTTGGTCAACAGAGCAGAGATCTGCTCACAGATAAACTCTATGCTGAAATTGAGACCATCAGACGATTCTTCTTGATAATGTGTATCCTGAACAGATCATCAATAGATATTAAACAATTCCTGAACGCACCAAAGAATCCAATAATCGGACCTGGTGAATATCCATATACGTACGTCTACCTCGGAAAGGCAGAATGTCTCAACGGTTTGAAAAACAGATCAAACAGACAGTATCCATTCTTACTTTGCTGTTAACACTATGACTGATTTTCACCACCCGCCAGTTGCTTCCGTCAGTCAAAAGATGTTCTGCCCGCCTCTCATATAGTAAGATCATTTACGAATTTCAGTGTCAGTGTGATGCTAGGTATGTTGGCCATACATCTTTGAGATTGAAGGATCATATTGAATAACCAACCCCTTTGGGATCAGACGGGGTCAGTCAACTGAACAGATAACCAACTTGGTAAGATTACATGACGACAACGATTCCTGTGCTCTGCAATTGGTTACCATTTACTGAATAATCCTCGGTGTGCAGAGCAATGTGTATTGGCTGGTTTGAAATCCTGAGTAGAGGACGCAGATTAGCTCACCTTCATGCAATGGAGGCCACATTCATCAGGTCAACCAACCCTATTATTTGGAGCAGAAATCATTTGTCCGAACTTACATCTATTTTGACTATGATGGCTTGATGTGTGACGAACTCCACACAGTAAACATTGAGTCATCATGAGAACTACACGCCTCCCATCCCAACTAACCTTAAGCTAATTAGCATAACATTTCACTGGTACTTAGGTGATTCATTCCGCTACATTTTCATGATGGTTCATCTCCTGCTACTCTTTTCATGATGTGTTCATCTCCGCCTACTCATTATTCAAGATCCTCTTGATTCCATCATCAGGTATCCCGTCCTTTCTTTCTTTCAACCATCAACGTTGAGGCATTACAATTGTAACTTTATAAATGAGAGCATGGTGCTTCTTCTTCATCTGTTTGCAGTTTTATCCTGAGGAATGCAAGTCGAAAAGCTTTGATATGTCTATTTTATTGATAAATGCACAAATAAATATCAAAAACATTATCTTTGTGGGTTTTTTGTTATACATCAAATCGTCTGTTGGTGATGAACACCAGTTATAACTTTTACAGAGGAATGATTCTTCCGAAGAGTTGTGAATGACTGGAAAAAAGACTGTGCTCGATTAATCAAGATATGGGATAAAGTGGAAACCAATGTCCCTGAACAAAAGAAGAGAAAAGGAAATTTAGGCACCACCGGCTGTCTGCCATATTTGTGAGGAGGAAATTAGTGAAGGTCAAAGGTAGGAGAACGATTGTCATCTCACTAGTAATATAGAGGTCCAGCTCATCAGAGCATCATGTTTAACAGTGATTCTTCACCATTGAGAGACAGGGCAAATATATTATATGTAGCACAATGCTATTCATAAATTTTTTAATTTTCTAATGATTTTCACAATTATTGAGAATGGGTTAAAATCCAGATGCAGATCTGGCCTATCAGTGGGATACAACCATCCATCTCTCCACGAGCCTCGACACTGTGTACAAAAAAACAAACTGTTCAGCCTGTTTACAAAAAAAAAACTGTGTACAAAAAAAACAAACTGTTCAGCCTGTGGAGGTATACACTCTACGAGTGCCATCTAGTTAGTATTGTTACCCTCTGCCACGAAGGCAGACAGAGCTTATGTTTTTCACCCCTATGTGTTTGTGAGCTGGATATCTCAAAAGTTGTGGACGGATTCAGATGAAACTTGGTGGACAGGTTGGGGTGTGACAAGGGAGGTTGTTTAGATTTTGGTGAAGATCCATATCTGGATAAGGTAAGTTTTTAAATTTCTTCAATGATTCTTCACCATTGAGAGACAGGTACAATATAAATCGCACAATTCTGAAAACGTTGTGGACGGATTATGACAAAACTTTGTGGATGAGCTTGGATCGATGACAAGAAAAAGGCAATTAGATTTTGGTTAAGGTCTGGATGTAGATCCGGTCTCTCAGTGGGGTTCAAAACGTAAACGGTTAAGACCGCAGAGGTATGCGTCTACTGAGTGCCGTTTCCAGTTATCACTGTTATCTTGGCCAAAGGAAGAGGGAGCCACAACTGTCATGGACGTTTTAATAAACATAATTTTAACATGAACAGTTGCTACTCCATCACAGGTGCTTTCTGTCAAATCAGCTCTCAACCAAGCAGGAATTTAGATTTTGGTCAGGACAGTGGCACCAATAGCCTAACCGTTAAAACATTGGCATGGGATAATTTCCTTGCATTGGGAGTGCGATCATCCGAGAATGTAAACTCTAGCCAGGAAACAGTTTCGGCAGAACCAACGTTCTGTATAAGAGCATGGTGCAAAAGACAAAGATAATTTTCGCCCACAAGCGAATGCTTAACAGATGGGAAAGCCATAACTTAATGCTTTCTGAAATATGGAACCTCAATGATTCAATTCCCTGTCTGTGGAAGGATGGGATGAAAGTTTATAGTTGGGCCTTAGGACCAAGCGAGACGACCACACTCATAGGCAGTGTGCTAGCGCTTGAGATATCATATCAGCCTTCCGAGCGAATTATTCACAAAAAGGGGTACTTCTGTCATTTATGTTTTTGCAAATTAACAAGGGGTATACATTGTTTTCAACAAAAGGTTTCAGGCTAACGAAACAAAGTAGCAGTATGTGCAAAATATTGTGAAGCACATCATCTTGAAAGTGGCACAAAACAATTATCCCATTGCTCGTCGAGTTTCATTGGATTTAAAAACTTTATGATGTTTTTGACCAAAAAAAAAAAAAAGATGGATTGCTTTTTATGAGAAGTTGATGCTCCTTACACATCAAATGTGTTGCTCACCTTGCTTCTTAAGACATTTATGTTTTTTCAACCTTTATTCCAGCAAGCTCCTCTGGATAAACTTCCAAAATTCGGGCTTTTTTGCCCACCAACATATTTTTTTGTCGCGCTTTTGTCAAGGACGGGAACCGTCCTCCAGAGATATTTCAGTCTGCTCTTTCTTCCAGGCTTCAAGCAAGAAGTCTGCTGCACCCATATCCATCAACATCTACCCCAAACCTCTGAGATGCCCAGGTTACTGTTTCCTCCTCTCCTCTATCCCTTCTTTCCTGTTAGTTATTTCCTTGCTAGGCAGGCAGGATGGCTTGAGATAAACTCACTCGAAGCTGTCTAGCCTGGATTTAAATTCTGACTCAGCTTAGTCGAGTCAGAGATGACAGTCGGGTAGTAGAGATACTGTCATCGCGTGTTTCACAGTCAGGGTGATTCATCATGTCTTGCTATCCCTCGGATAGACGTTAAACTAGCGTCCCGCCTGCCAGCATTAATTGGTGGACGTTAAGATCCCATGGTGTCCCCATGAAGAGAGGAAGCTATTGGCAGGCACCCTGAACAATATTACAAATCCCTGTCTAACTCACAGAGGGCATTGCATCAGCGGCACAGCCACGACGTCAGCAATGATGCTACCCACATCTTGTGCTGCAAACAAAAGACTAAGAAGATTCCTTGCTTGTTGTATAACAATAGTTATTCTATTCTCCTGCCAGTGCGTTGCTTTTTACCTCTGTCACTTTCGCTCTTTCCATGAAACTCGATTTTGTACAAACAAAGTCGTGACAGTTCTATGATATGTTACATGAGAGATCAATATCAGGTTTATATCAGAATATAAAAGCACAATGACCTGCAGTGCATGATATCACTTACCCGTATTACTTCAGGGCAGGCGTAGTGTGGTGACCTGAAAATAGATGAAATGTCAGCTTTCACAATTATATTATGTTCCATCGACATTCCACCTGGTCAACCCCAATAGCCCATTCCGTTTTGTTTACCCTCCTCATTTATCCTCACTAATTATATCCCATTTTAAGTGGAAGCTCAGAAGCTCAGGCTCTCTTATCCTTGAATCAAAGTCATTATCATATCACTTCTATAAGGAATGCTGTAATCTTATATGAAACATTTGTGCTTCTCTTCCTCTTCCTCACACTCATCTTCACTTTATGATTACATTGAACACCCTCACCTCTTATATTATACACCCCCACAGCTAGTTTCCAGCAAGCTATCTCCGACCTGCAGGGAAGCCATACCAAAATCCGCAATCCTTATGTTGTTTCTTCTCATCGAGGAGAGATTTTCTGGTTTCAAGTCACGGTGACTGAAAGAACAGCACAGGGAGATTATTGATAAAGGAAGGTTTCGAGAAGAACAAAAACTGGAGTCTTTCATGGTATGTTAGATGGAAGATTGGATAGTGAAGAACAAATAAAATATATTAATCAATATTTTGTCAACAAGGCAATATTCAAAAATGTCTATAATATTCACTGTAGCATATAAGCGCGTCTGATATCACTTACACAGTACACTATTCCCACACACATCTTTTCCTTGTTATTCTTTTAAAATTCACACCAAAAACCTCAACTAACTCTCGAGATTTCATAGAACAACTGTCTAGAGAAGCAAGGAATGGGCGAAGTCAATGAGCGCAATTTTGATAGGTTGTGATGAGTAAATGATCTGTTATATTTTTGTCCAAGTACTGCTAAATGGAAGGGGTTTGAAAGTGACAGAATGGAATTTGTGTTCTTTCAGTGTTCAAAGATATAATTCAATTGAAATAAAATAAAGATTTTGAAGGTTGCCAAAAAACAAAGGGTGGTAGAATAATTTTTCTCCAGAAGTTTACGCTGTTGATGCGCTTTTTTCCCACCTTGTTTACCCGTTACATTAGTTCTTCATGCTTGATGTTGTGTTCTTTATACTTCTGAAACAGCAAGTTTCCTGTTGTAAATGATTTTCAATTTTGTTTGACTGCCAGACAGGGGCGTCAAAATATGTCTTGATGGTAATCCATAAAAATTAGTGGTTCATTTCTTCCACCTTTTTGGGATTTTTGGGGGAATTCCATCCTAATGTTTTTATTTTCATAATGTTTTTTTCTGACTTTTAAAACTATTTTTCCCATCTGGAGCCAATGACATCCTCATGTTGAGTAAAATATTTTGAGGGGCGTTACATGGGGACTCCTCCGACCATAATCCGGGAAGTGGATACAAAACGATAACAGTTTCACCCAGAGCATATGAGATTTCTCAAATATCTTCAAAAATTGCTCGCCTTATGAAAGAACAGGGCGATGAACCCAAAAATATTGTTATAGATATTCAAAAACATACTTCAAA
>CM068952.1:133011640-133022692 GCA_035128595.1 Eptatretus atami | reverse complement strand
CAGTATTAATTCACTGTGATTTGATTGATGGCGCTTATAATGATGGATTAAGAACAAATACAATTTTTTCATTCAGCGCATACTCAACCCCAAATGGTTATAAATTCAATATGGACCCCAAAAATCTGGTTTATCTACCCGTGTCTGGAAAAACCATATATAGAGTAAATTTTAGGATTATCGACCAAAGATAATCCGATGATTTCTTTAATGGAAAATTATATCCATCAGAATTCACCTACTGAAGTTTTCCAATAAATAAATACGATGGTTATTGTGATGAAACATGAGTTGGGAAAGTATAAAATAATTACAGAGATGGGATGTTCCTTTCCCATATTAATAAAGGGTGAAGGTATGTATCTTGGTAGAGGATACTAATAAACCTAAGAGACAAAGGGGTGTCAGACATCAATTTAGAAAAAAGGAGATGGGATAATTGATACTCTAATGGCATAGGTTCAACTATTCTTAACATAAAGACCTAATTGGTTCAACTGCTTCTGCTGTGGGAAATGGTAACGGGTGCTATAAAGAGTATAAAAGATGCCCAAAAGGAATCTCATAAAATTGCAAGCAATAAAGAAATTAAGAAAGGCAAAACTCAGTTGTCTCCCCAAGAACGACAGAAATAATTCAAATACTTGGGTCAGGGTTTCAAAAGTTTTAACATCTTTTTTTTCCTAATAAATACAAGTATGGAAGCAATTGATAGTATCTATGATTTGGATGATACCATTGTCATCTCAAACTCTACTAAAAAGAAGACTACTTCAAGGTAAATGCAATAACTGGAACAGACTGGAATGCAAATGGAACAAAAAGTTTTGAAATAAATAATCAACAAACTTATTTGAATCTAGCCAAAGTTTCTTGTTGTGTAAATTTACATTCACTAAGGTTGCGACTAACACAAACGCTACACTCGTAAATGATTTCTTCTGGAAATGTTTGATAGTGTTCATTTGTACATTGGAACACAAGAAGTTGAAGGCAGTTGGATTATGTCTCTGCTACATCTGAAAATGATGAAATTTTACACTTTAATTCATTTGGTGATAGAATGGGAAAGGGGGCTGTCGAAGGTTTTATTCCTGATATGTCAACGGGAACAAACACAGACCCTGGATATAGTCAAAGGAAAGGAATGTATAATGATGATACCAAAAGCAGGCAAGATTACAACTTAAGAATTAAGACCTCTATATTTTACTTAGACTCTTGCAATCTAGACCTCTATATTTACTGGGTAAGGTGGAACAGAAAGTGATGGGTTTCGTAGCAAGATTTTGATGCAAACACCGAGTTTAGGCATTCAGCCTTTTCACGTGCGGTTTTACGTGCGCCATTTTGAGGTAAAGGCCCTGTCACACCTTGACATTTTAGCCAGCGTATGCCGACGTATGAAAATTTGGCGAATACGCTGGTAACACGTCGATACATTATGGGTAAGTTTTGTATACGTAAAGCAGGCACGCTGAAGCACACTGGCATACGTCGTAGTACGCTGAGCTCGTTGACAAATTTTAATAGCATGCTCAAATTTTTTCAACGTATGCCAGCGTATGACTCACACGTTCCGCATACACTGGCCATAAGTTGTAGGCAATTATGCGATCGTTGACACACGTCGCACATGTTACTTGTAAGTTACTCATAAGTCGAAACACGTCGAGGTAATGTTTAGCGTACCCGAAACTTATTTCTAACCTATGAGTAACGTGCTTTGAACCTATGTGTAACGTATCTCCAACGCATATTGACGTATGTAGACGTATTTGACGTCTCGGACGACACAGAACTTACTGAACGTGTTTATAACTTACAGCTACCGTATAATGGCGTATTGGCAGCGTTTAGGGGAATTGGTAATAAAAATGGGCTTCACAGGAGGAACCCGTCAGTGTTCAGACTCCAATGGTTTTTTTTTTCTTTTTTTTTTCTTCGCATGACGGTGATGTTGACACTTCGATGTCTAGTGGGTTTATGATTTAAATCATTGAGCAGCAGCCTATTAATAGGCTACGCCACGTGATCGTCCTCGATACGCCTGCGCGCTATGCATAAGTTAGACTATCGTTGGGCATAGGTTGTGAACGCCGCCAACACGCTAAGCATTCGTTGGTATAAGTTATCTATAAGTTATCAAAAACGTTCTGTGTACGTTACTATACGTTATGCATACGTCACTCGTTATGAATACGCCCAAAACTGAAAAAAAACATCAATAGTTCAGCGTACGCCAGCATTTTACATACATTTTGATACGTTGCCATACGCTGGCTTATAATGTCAAAGTGTGACAGGGCTAAGGGAGGGGATGGAGGGGGAACATACACCAGAAATAGATTTATTAGATGCACCAGGATTTGGAGGAGGGAAGAGTTTGAGAGTTCAGACTTTAGTTTAGAAAGATGTTGTTTTTCTGGCTCTCCTAGGAGCGTTGACACACACTTGATCCAAGCTTGATGGAAGGAACTGAGATTACCCTCAGTTGGGTTTACTTTCCATGAGGCAAAGGCAAGTTGTTCAGGACACTGCCTCGCCACAAGCTTCAGTGAACCATGGGCGGGAGGAAGGGTAGGACAACTGAAGACGAGAGGGGATAAATCTGTGCATGAGGGAGAGCAAGTTTCTTTGAAAGAATTCCCAGGATGAGTTGATGTTTGGAGAAGGTAGCGATGGGAGACCAGTCGAAGTTTGATGGCTGCTTGGAGACCCTGCCAGTCGGCTTGAGTGAAAAGCCAGTCTCGACGGTGCTGAGGTGGATCTCTGATATCAGCCAAGAAATGTCCACTTTGACAAGGACGTGGTCAGAAGAAAACCTGGCGGAGGAAGAACAGCAGATATTTTCAGGGAAATTTGTCAAAATCAGATCCAGAAGAGATAGAGTACATTGGTTGAGATCCGGGTCGGGAAGTTGACCGATTGAGTCAGTCCCAATGAGTCGCAGAAGTCTTTTGCTGAAGTGCCATGACAGGTGAGAGAATTAATGAATGTGGCAACCCGTTCTGTCGAGTTCAGTTTCAATGATTCAGTGGATACTCAGATCGATATGTTAGTGATGGGATTTGTGGAAACTGAATCGTTAATTGAATTTTCATGAGGTAAAATGCCAAGTTAGTGCTTTGAGAAATAATTAAAGAAATATATGCTGGAAAGCTCGTAGGAGGCAGACACATTACTCTGTCGTCCTAAAAACATTGTAAAACCTTATTGCCTGCTGAGATGTGGGCCAGCAGCAATAAATCAAATACTCTCACCGGAGAAATAAGCAAGCTCTGATAACAGACCGTTTTTCATCCTGTGTTTGTGATTTTAACCCTACAAAGATCCGTCTGTTGTTTCTCCAAGAGGCCTCTCTTTGTTCAGTTAATTTCTTTGATGTATTAACTACGCCCTGGAGGAATCATATATATATATATATATATATATGTATATATATATATATTCGTAATATGTTATGTATCTTTAAGTTTTTGCCTGAGACATTGCTCCAGCTCAGCTTCCTCCACGAGTCTGTCTTTTATTTGTCACTGAATAAACAGCTTAAATTGAACTAAAGGTTTTTCTGTCTTGAGGTGGCCAAAACTAGCCATGACAGGATCCCTTCTAGGCCCTGTCTTGGCAACATCTTTGTAGGTTCACTGTGAAAAACGTGCCTTTGCAGATTCACATCCTGGAGTTCAACCCCCTTTCATCTATTATTGGTCGAGGATGAATCTTTGCTGTCTTTGAGTCAACCTCAGCATGTAAAGTCTTCTTGGCATACCTGAACGCTCTCCATCATCCGAGAGTTTTACCTTTGAGATAGAATTCTCCGGCGTACTTCCCTTCTTGGATGTCTTAGTTAAGAAATTGGCGACGCTTATAAAACCACAGTCTAACCACAAGTCTACTTTTAACTGGACAGTATACTAGGTGGCACTCTTAAGTTCCTCTCAATACAAGATTGGATTGATTGGTATCTTGGTCAACAGAGCAAGAAGATCTGCTCCACAGATAAACTCTATGCTGAAATTGAGACCATCAAGACGATTCTTCTTGAATAATGTGTATCCTGAACAGATCATCAATAGATATATACACAAATTCCCTGAACCCACAAAGAATCACAATAATCGGACCTGGTGAATATCCCATATACCTCGTCTACCTCGGAAAGGCAAAGTGTCTCAACGGTTTGAAAAACAGATCAAACAGACAGTATCCATTCTAATTTGCTGTTCAACTATGACTGATTTTTCAACCACCCGCCAGTTGCTTCCGCAGTCCAAAAGATGTTCTGGCCGCGTCTCATATAAGTAAGATCATTTACGAATTTCAGTGTCAGTGTGATGCTAGGTATGTGGCCATACATCTTTGAGATTGAAGGATCATATTGAATAACACATCCCTTTGGGGATCAGACGGGTCAGTCAACTGAACAGAGATAACCATAAGTACGCGACAACGATTCCCTGTGCTCTGCAATTGGTTACCATTTACTGAATAATCCTCGGTGTGCAGAGCAATGTGTATTGGCTGGTTTGAAATCCTGAGTAGAGGACGCAGATTAGCTCACCTTCATGCAATGGAGGCCACATTCATCAGGTCAACCAGACCTATTATTTGGAGACAGAAATCATTTGTCCGAACTTACATCTATTTTGACTATGATGGCTTGACTGTGTGACGAACTCCACCACAGTAAACATTGAGTCATCATGAGATACACCCTCCACCCCCGGCCCAACTAACCTTAAGCTAATTAGCATAACATTTCACTGGTACTTAGGTGATTCATCTCCGCCTACTCATTATTCATGATGGTTCATCTCCGCCTACTCATTATTCATGATGGTTCATCTCCGCCTACTCATTATTCAAGATCCTCTTTGATTCCATCATCAGGTATCCCGTCCTTTTCTTTCTTTCAACCAATCAACGTTGAGGACATTACATTGTAACTTTATAAATGAGAGCATGGTGCTCTTCTTCCATCTGTTTGCAGTTTTATCCTGAGGAATGCAAGTCGAAAAGCTTTGATAATGTCTATTATTTTATTGAAATGCACAAATAAATATCAAAAACATTATCTTTGTGGGTTTCTGTTGTTATAATCAAATCGTCTGTTGGTGATGAAAAAACCAGTTATAACTTTACAGAGGAAATGATCTTCCGAAGAGTTTGTGAAATGACTGGAAAAAAACTGTGCTTCGATTAATCAAGATAATGGGAAAATGTGGGAAACCCAATGTCCCTGAAAAAAGAAGAGAAAAGGAAATTTAGGCACCACCGGCTGTCTGCCATATTTGTGAGGAGGAAATTAGTGAAGGTCCAAAGGTAAGAGACGATTGTCATCTCACTAGTAAATATAGAGGTCCAGCTCATCAGAGCATCATGTTTAAAGTGATTCTTCACCATTGAGAGACAGGGCCAATATAATTATATGTAGCACAATGCATATTCAATAATTTTTTTAATTTTTAAATGATTCTTCAATTTAATGAGAATGGTTAAAATCCAGATGCAGATCTGGCCTATGAGTGGGATACACAAACCATCATCTCTTCTCACGAGCCTCGACACTGTGTACAAAAAAAACAAACTGTTCAGCCTGTTTACAAAAAAAAAACTGTGTAAAAAAAAACAAACTGTTCAGCCTGTGGAGGTATACACTCTACGAGTGCCAATTCTAGTTAGTATTGTTACCTCTGGTCCCACCGAAGGCAGACAGAGCTTATGTTTTCACCCCTATCTGTTTGTGAGCTGGATATCTCAAAAAGTTGTGGACGGATTCAGATGAAAACTTGGTGGACAGGTTGGGAGTGTGACAAGGACCGAGTTGTTTAGATTTTGGTGAAGATCCATATCTGGATAAGGTAAGTTTTTTAAAAATTTCTTCAATGATTCTTCACCATTGAGAGACAGGACTAAAAAATATAATCGCACAATATCTGAAAAACGTTGTGGACGGATTATGACAAAACTTTGTGGATGAGCTTGGATCGATGACAAGAAAAAGGCAATTAGATTTTGGTTAAGGTCTGGATGTAGATCCGGTCTCTCAGTGGGGTTCAAAACGTAACGGTTTAAGACCAGCAGAGGTATGCGCTCTACTGAGTGCCGTTTCCAGTTTATCACTGTTATATTCTGGGCCAAAAGGGAAGAGGGAGCCCAAACTGGTCATGGACGTTTTAATAACATAATTTAACATGAACAGGTTGGCTACTCCATCACAGGTGCTTTCTGTCAAATCAGCTCTCAACCAAGGCAGGAATTTAGATTTTGGTCGGACAGTGGCACACATAGCCTAACGTTTAAAACATTGGCATGGGATAATTTCTTGCATTGGAGTGGCGACTCATCCAGAATTGTTAACTCTAGCCAAGGAAACATTTTCGGCAGAACCAACGTTCTGTATAGAGCATGGTGCAAAAGACAAAAAATAATTTTCGCCGCACAAGCGAATGCTTAAACAGATGGGAAAGCCATAAACTTAATGCTCTTCTGAAATATGGCACACTCAATGATTCAATTCCCTGTCTGTGAAGCGATGGGATGAAAGTTTATAGTTGGGCTAGGAACCAAGCGAGACGACACAACTCATAGGCGAGTGTGCTAGCGCTTGAGATATCATATCAGCCTTCGAGCAGAATTATTCACATAAAAGGGGTAACTTCTGTCATTTATGTTTTTGCAAATTAACAAGGGGTATACATTGTTTCAACAAAAGGTTTCAGGCTAACGAAACAAAGTAGGCAGTATGTGGCAAAATATTGTGAAGACCATCATCCTTTGAAAGTGGCACAAAAACAATTTATCCCATCTGCTCGTACGTTTTCATTGGATTTAAAAACCTTATGATGTTTTGACCAAAAAAAAAAAAAGAATGGATGCTTTTATGAGATTGTGCTCTTTACACATCAAATGTGTTGCTCACGCTTGCTTCCTTAAGACATTTATTGTTTTTCAACCTTTATTCCAGCAAGCTCTCCTGGATAAACTTCCAAAATTCGGGCTTTTTGCCCACCACCACTTTTTTTGTCCGCTTTTGTCAAGGACGTGGAACCGTCCTCCAGAGATATTTCAGTCCTGCTCTTTCTTCCAGGCCTTCAAGCAAGAAGTCTGCTGCTACCCCCCATCCATAAAGCATACCTACCCCAAACCTCTGAGATGCCAGGTTACCTGTTTCCTCCTCTCTCTATCCTTCTTTCCTGTTAGTTATTTCCTTGCTAGGCAGGCAGGATGGCCTTGAGATACACTCACTCGAGGCTGTCTAGCCTGGATTTAATTCTGACTCAGCTAGTCGAGTCAGAGATGACAGTCGGGTAGTAGAGATAACTGTCATCCCGTGTTTCACAGTCAGGGTGATTCATAATGTCTTGCTATCCCTCGGATAGACGTTAAACTAGCGTCCCGCCTGCAGCATTAGTTGGTGGACGTTAAAGTTCCCATGGTGTCCCCCATGAAGAGGGCAAGCTATTGGCAGGCACCCTGAACAAATTACAAATCCCCTGTCCTAACTCACAGAGGGCATTGCATCAGCGGCAACAGCCACGACCTCAGCCAATGATGCTACCCACATCCTGTGCTGCAAACAAAAGACTAAGAAGATTTCTTGCTTGTTGTATAACAATAGTTATTCCTATTCCTCCTGCCAGTGCGTTGCCTTTTTACCTCTGTCACTTTCGTCTTTCATGAAACTCGATTTTGTACAAACAAAGTCGTGAACAGTTCTATGATATGTTACATGAGAGATCATATCAGGTTATATCAGAATATAAAAGCACAATGACCTGCAGTGCATGATATCACTTACCCGTATTACTTCAGGGCAAGGCGTAGTGTGGTGACCTGACAAATAGATGAAATGTCAGCTTTCACAATTATATTAATGTTCCATCGACATTCCACCTGGTCAACCCCAATAGCCCATTCCGTTTGTTTTACCTCCTTCATTTATCCTCATACTTATATCCATATTTAAGTGGAAGCTCAGAAGCTCAGGCTCTCTTATCCTTGAATCAAAAGTCATTATCATATCACTTCTATAAGGAAGCTGTATCTTATATGAAACATTTGTGCTTCTCTTCCCCTTCTCCCTCACACTCATCTTCACTTTATGATTACATTGAACACCCTACCTTTTTATATTACTCACCCACAGCTAGTTTCCAGCAAGCTATCTCCGACTGCAGGGAAGCCATACCAAAATCCGCAATCCTTATGTTGTTCTTCTCATCGAGGAGAAGATTTTCTGGTTTCAAGTCACGGTGACTGAAGAAAACAGCACAGGGAGATTATTGATAAAGGAAGGTTCGAGAAGAACAAAAACTGGAGGTATTTCATGGTATGTATAGATGGAAGATTGGATAGTGAAGAACAATAATATATATTATCAATATTTTGTCACAAGGCAATAATTCAAAAAAGTCTATAATATTCACTGTAGCATATAAGCGCGTCTGATATCAATTACCAGTACCACTATTCCCAACAATCTTTTCCTTGTTATCTTTAAAATTCCAACCAAAAACTCAACTAACTCGAGATTTCATAGAACACTGTCTAGAGAAGCAAGGAATGGGCGAAGTCAATGAGCGGCAATTTGGATAGGTTGTGATGACGTAAAGTGCTGTTATATTTTTTGTCCAAGTACTGCTAAATGGAAGGGGTTTGAAAGTGACAGAATGGAAATTTGTGTTCTTCCAGTGTTCAAAGATATAATTCATTGAATAAAATAAAGATTTTTGAGGTTGCCAAAAAAAACAAAGGTGGTAGAATAATTTTTCTCCAGAAGTTTACGTGTTGATGCAGTTTCTTTTCCACACACCTTGTTTAAAACCCGTTACATTAGTTTTCATGCTGATGTTGGTGTTCTTTATAACTTCTGAAAACGCAAGTTTCGTGTTTGTAATGATTTTCATATTTTGTTTGACTGCAGACAGGGGCGTCAAAATATGTTTCTTGATGGTAATCCATAAAAATTGTGGTGTCATTTCTTCCAACCTTGTTTGGGATTTTTGGGGAATTCCATCCTACAATGTTTTTATTTTCACTAAATTTTTTTCTGACTTTTAAACTATTTTTCCCATCTGGGAGCCAAATGACAATCATCATGCTTTGGTAAAATATTTGAGGGCGTCTACATGGGTGACTCCTCGACCCCACCTCCTCAGCGATACATCTATACAAGTCCTCTAGTTTCTCTATGTCCCGTCCAATATGCCCGTCTTTTCTATCTTCCACACAGACAACCCTGCTACCCGTTTGTCCTTCACTTTTGGAGTCATTATTTATTTTGTATGCCGCATTGGCAGAATTTTTATTTACCCTTTCCCCCTTTCTCCACTCCCACCCTTCTATTCTAATTCTATGCCATACTCCTATATCCTACAATCTTCTTCCCTTCTCACCAAAATCCACTCAGCTCTTTCCTTCCTCTCCACATCATAATTCTCTTTTTTTTTTATTTTCCACAATTTACTTCCCTACCTTTAGTACAAAAGAAGAGATCTCATTCCTCTCCTTTTCCTTCTGTCCTCTTTACTCAACATTGGCATATCCAATTTCTCCTTCCTCCTACCGCTGTGTCGGTGTAATATTAGATGCCTTATAAGAGGGTCACATTGTCACATACAGTTTACATAAGGAGGAGGTATGCGAGATTTGTGTTTGAGAAGTATCACACATAAAGAAAATACAATATTTTCATTCAGCGCATACTCAACCCCAAATGGTTATAAATTCAATATGGACCCCAAAAATCTGGTTTATCTACCCGTGTCTGGAAAAACCATATATAGAGTAAATTTTAGGATTATCGACCAAGATAATCCCATGATTTCTTTTAATGGAGAAATTATATCCATCAGAATTCACCTACTGAAGTTTTCCAATAAATAAATACGATGGTTATTGTGATGAAACATGAGTTGGGAAAGTATAAAATAATTACAGGAGATGGGATGTTCCTTTCCCCATATTATAAGGGTGAAGGTATGTTATCTTGTAGAGGGATACTATAAACCTAAGAGACAAAGGGGTGTCAGACATCAATTTAGAAAAAAAGGAGATGGGATAATTGATACTCTAATGGGCATAGGTTCAACTATTCTTCAACATAAAGACCTAATTGGTTCAACTGCTTCTGCTGTGGGAAATGTAACGGGTGCTATAAAGAGTATAAAAGATGCCCAAAAGGAATCTCATAAATTGCAAGCAATAAAAGAAATTAAGAAAGGCAAAACTCAGTTGTCTCCCCAAGAACGACAGAAAATAATTCAAATACTTGGTCAGGTTTCAAAAGTTTTAACATCTTTTTTCCTAAATAAATACAAGTATGGAAGCAATTGATAGTATCTATGTTTGGATGATACCATTGTCATCTCAAACTCTACTTAAAAAGAAGACTACTTCAAGGTAAATGCAATAACTGGAACAGACTGGAATGCAAATGGAACAAAAAGTTTTGAAATAAATAATCAACAAACTTATTTGAATGTAGCCAAAGTTCTTGTTGTGTAAATTTACATTCACTAAGGTTGCGACTAACACAAACGCTACACTCGTAAATGATTTCTTCTGGAAAATGTTTGATAGTGTTCATTTGTACATTGGAACACAAGAAGTTGAAGCAGTTGATTATGTCTCTGCTACATCTGAAATGATGAAATTTACACTTTATTCATTTGGTGATAGAATGGGAAAGGGGCTGTCGAAGGTTTTATTCCTGATATGTCAACGGGAACAAACACAGACCCTGGATATAGTCAAAGGAAAGGAATGTATAATGATGATACAAAAGCAGGCAAGATTACAACTTAAGAATTAAGACCTCTATATTTACTTAGACCTCTATGTAATCTAGAACCTCTATATTTACTGGGTAAGGTGGAACAGAAAGTGATGGGTTTCGTACGCAAGATTTTGATGCAAACACCGAGTTTAGGCATTCAGCCTTTTCACGTGCGGTTTCAGCAGTGCGCCATTTGAGGTAAAGGCCCTGTCACACCTTGACATTTTAGCCAGCGTATGCCGACGTATGAAAAATTTGGCGAATACGCT
>CM068952.1:132977500-132988745 GCA_035128595.1 Eptatretus atami | reverse complement strand
CTCTGTCCAGACACGTCCGGAGACAAACACCACCTGGAGGTAAACACCACCCAGACACGTCTGGAGACAAACACTGTCCGGACATAATCACAGCCTGAACACGTCTGGAGAGAGGAGAGATAGAGATATGTGTGGGAGAGTGCTGCTCTGCATTAGTTGGGGGTGGAGCGAGGATGGGACAGAGAGAGAGACAGAAGAGAGAGAGAGAACAGAAAGAAGAGAAGAAGAGACAAGAAAGAAGAAGAAGAGAACAGAAGAGAGAGAGAGACAGAAGAGAGAGAGAGACAGAAGAGAGAGAGAGACAGAAGAGAAGAAGAAGAGACAGAAGAGAAGAGAGAAGACAGAAAGGAGAGAGAGAGAGAGAGAAGAAAAAGACAGAAGAGAGAGGAGACAGAAGAGCAGAGAGAGACAGAAGAGAGAGAGAGACAGAAGAGAGAGAAGAAGAAAGAAGAAGAGAGAGACAAGAGAAGAGAGAGAGACAAGAAGAGAGAGAGAGACAGAAGAGAGAGAGAGAGAACAGAAAGAGAGAGAGAGACAGAAGAGAGAGAAGAGAGAGAGAGAACAGAAGAGAGAGAAGAGAACAGAAAGAGAGAGAGAGAGAACAAAGAAGAAAGAGGAGAGAGAGACAGAAGAGAGAGAAGAAGAAGAAAAGAGAAGAGAGAGAAGAAGAACAGAAGAGAGAGAGAGAAGACAGAAGAGAGAAGAAGAGAGAAGAAGAAGAGAGAGAGAGAAGAAGAAGAAGAGAGAGAGAGAGAGACAGAAGAGACAGAGAGAGAGACAGAAGAGAGAGAAGAGAGAGAGAGACAGAAAGAGAGAGAAGAGAGAACGAGAGACAAAGAGAGAGAGAGAGACAAAAGAGACAAGACAAAAAAGAGAGACAAAGAGAGACAGAGAGACAGAGAGACAGAGAGACAGAGAGACAGAGAGACAGAGAGACAGAGAGACAGAGAGACAAGAGAGACAGAGAGACAGAGAGACAGAGAGAACAAGAGAGACAGAGACGAGAGACAGAGAGAGACAGAAGACAGAGAGACAGAGAGACAGAGAGACAGAGAGACAAGAGAGACAGAGAGACGAGAGACAGAGAGACAGAGAGACAGAGAGACAGAGAGACAGAGAGACAGAGAGACAGAGAGACAGAGAGACAGAGAGACAGAGAGAAGAGAGACAGAGAGACAGAGAGACAGAGAGACAGAGAGACAGAGAGAGAAGAGAGAGAGAGAGAGAGAGAAAGAGAAGAAGAGAGAGAGAGAGAAGAGAGAGAAGAGAGAGAGAGAGAGAGAGAGAGATGGGTGGGGAGAGGGGAGTTAGTAAAGAGAAAATGTTATACTTTATGAACAACACACACACACACACACACACACCACACACACACACACACACACACACACACACACACACACACACACACACACACACACACACACAACACACACACAATATACAGTGGGGAGAACAAGTATTTGATACACTGCCGATTTTGCAGGTTTTCCCACTTCAAAAGCACGTAGAGGTCTGCAATTTTTATCATAGGTACACTTCAACTGTGAAAGAGGAATCTAAAACAAAAATCCTGAAAATCACATTGTATGATTTTTAAGTAATTAATTTGCATTTTATTGCATGAAATAAGTATTTGATACATCAGAAAAACAGAACTTATATTTGGTACAGAAACCTTTGTTTGCAATTACAGAGATCAGACGTTTTCCTGCAGTTCTTAACCAGGTTTGCACAGACTGCAGCAGGGATTTTGGCCCACTCCTCCATACAGATCTTCTCCAGATCCTTCAGGTTTCGGGGCTGTCGCTGGGCAACACAGACTTTCAGCTCCCTCCAAAGATTTTCTATTGGGTTCAGGTCTGGAGACTGGCGAGGCCACTCCAGGACTTGAGATGCTTCTTACGGAGCCACTCCTTAGTTGCCCTGGCTGTGTGTTTCGGGTCGTTGTCATGCTGGAAGACCCAGCCACGCCCATTTCAATGCTTGTTGAGGAAAGGAGTTTGTTGGCCAAGATCTTGCGATCATGGCCCCATCCATCCTCCCCTCAATGCGGTGCAGTCGTCCTGTCCCTTTGCAGAAAAGCATCCCCAAAGAATGATGTTTCCACCTCCATGCTTCCCGGTTGGGATGGTGTTCTTGGGGTTGTACTCATCCTTCTTCTTCCTCCAAACACGGCGAGTGGAGTTTCAACCAAAAAGCTCTATTTTGGTCTCATCAGACCACATGACCTTCTCCCACTCCTCCTCTGGATCATCCAGATGGTCATTGGCAAACTTCAGACGGCCTGGACATGCGCTGGCTTGAGCAGAGGGACCTTGCGTTCGCTGCAGGTTTTTAATTCATGATGGCGTAGTGTGTTACTTATGGTTTTCTTTGATACTGTGGTCCCAGCTCTCTTCAGGTCATTGACCAGGTCCTGCCGTGTAGTTCTGGGCTGATCCCTCACCTTTCTCATGATCATTGAGGCTCCACGAGGTGAGATCTTGCATGGAGCCCCAGACCGAGGGAGATTGACTGTTATCTTGAACTTCTTCCATTTTCTAATAATTGCGCCAACAGTTGTTGCCTTCTCACCAAGCTGCTTGCCTATTGTCCTGTAGCCCATCCCAGCCTTGTGCAAGTCTACAATTTTTCCCTGATGTCCTTAGACAGCTCTCTGGTCTTGCCATTGTGGAGAGGTTGGAGTCTGATTGATTGAGTGTGGACAGCTGTCTTTTATGCAGATAACGAGTTCAAACAGGTGCAGTTAATACAGGTATGAGTGGAAATGGGAGGGCTCCTTAAAGACAAAACTAACAGGTCTGTGAAGCGGAATTCTTACTGGTTGGTAGGTGATCAAATACTTATTTCATGCAATAAATGCAAATTAATTATTTAAAAATCATACAATGTGATTCTCAGGATTTTTGTTTTGGATTCTGTCTTTCACAGTTGAAGTGTACCTATGATAAAAATTACAGACCTCTACGTGCTTTGTTAAGTGGGAAAACCTGCAAAATCGGCAGTGTATCAAATACTTGTTCTCCCCACTGTATGTTAGTGCTTGGCTGATATTGGCAATTTTTCAGGAATCGGCAGTTTGGAGTCAGTGTGATTACTGACTACAGTATGTATTGGAAACAACCCAAAAACCTTGAGTAAATTTCACCTTTGTTTTGGTGGAATTTCAAGAAACAAATTATAAAAACAACGTTGCATTATAGACGTTTCAGGGAGATGTGCATAAACATTAATCTTTATAAACAGCTGTCAATCGTCCTGTGACGGGTGGAAAAAAATTTGGCTCTGCAATTTAGAAAACAAGTTGATATGGCAAGTGGCTCAGAAATCCGGTGTTATGAAATATATTGTTATGCTTGTGGGGTAGTTGGAGGAATTTCATAGAATAGGTAGGATTGTATAGGGTGGCATGGTCCGTGGACGTGTAGGAGATATCTCAATGCAAATTAAGTAGGGAAACTGTGAGCTTAAGTGTTACATATCACCACACGGGGGGTGGTGCTGTTTTTAAATTAGGTAGGGTCTTAGGCTAATTTCTTCCAGTATGTGATTGCCCCATTTGACCTTTTTGTATGTTTTTGCATTTCAAGACTGGTGGTAAAAAAGAATCACATCCTTAGAACAACAACCGAGCCGGACATTTCTGAGCAGGCGAAAACTATGCCTGCAGGAATGACAACGAGTGAGACCACGCCCCTGGGGTGGATGATGGATGGGCATGATATCAGAGAACTTCACACAGGGGTGTGAAGAGAAGTTCTGTGAGGAACGCAATTGAGACAGAGGCTCTGGCTGGCCACCCTTGATACGATAGAAAAGGCAGCGTGAATCCTGTTGTTCATTTGTGTGAAGCACGCGTGATGGAGCAAGATGCGAGCCATTGACTGTATGTGAGACCACGCCTTGGAGCCTTGTGTTGTGCCATTGGGGAAGAAGGCAGCACCATTTTGCAGAGGAGCGGCGTTGGCAAGTGCAATCGTGAAAAGAGACTGTACGGCAGTTTCTGAGCCCTTAACGAAGGGACCATCCACATGAACTACCTCCTGTATGCTTCCCGCCCAGAGAGCGGCTTGTTGCCATTTTGCAAGCTTCCCACGCAGGACGACGAGAGTTCGATCGCCCAAGCTCATAAGGGATCACTTCTGGACCCGAAGCTAGGTGCCAGAATAAAGGAGGTATTTTTCTTTTGTTTTATGTTTTCCCCTTGCCTGTTTTTGTAACTGTGTGTGGAGACACCTTAACGAAGGGACCATCCGCACGAACTACCTCCTGTACTGGGTGCCATTTTGCAAGCTTCCCACGCAGGACGACGAGGGTTCGATCGCCCAAGCTCATAAGAGATCACTTCTGGACCCGAAACTAGCTAGGTACCAGAATAAAGGAGATTTTTTTTTTGTTTTATGTTTTCCCCTTGTCTGTTTTTGTAACTGTGTGTGGAGACACCTTAACGAGAACGAGCAATTTAGGTTACCTCACATTTCATTATTTCCATTATAAATATCCGATTTATGTCATTAAACCCTTATTTATTAAGATTGCTTGTGTCTTTCTATTCGTTATGGGTTAGAGTATAAACCCTTGTCCTCCATCCGGGTGAACATGTCTGGTACGTGCTTTACTGCCCTCCTGTCCCGCATGCGCCATAATCTTCAAGGATCACGTGTTCGCCTGCAAGGGAGAACTGCTTGGCTATCCGTCCAGGCCGGTCTTAACCCCCCTGAACAATACAATATTTTGCTTTGAAACTCACAAAGATAAACCATATATAACCTTTGTAAATCAAGTACCTCCACCTTGTAGGATCTGCCGACTGCACATCCCGATTGGGACACGAACTGCACCGCTCTCGACTGTTTGGCACTCGGCAAGTGGCTTAAGCACTCAAGCAAGCACTCCAATTAAATTGTGGAATAAGGAACAGCTGGCCAGGCTGTGGCTGGATACCACATAGGATCCATTTAACTTTAAAGCCGGTCTTCACCGCGCCCGCAGCAGTTCAATAAATTAAATGAATTTGTCCAAATAATGACTTTATCCACAAAAGAGTTGCTGCTTAACGTAAAACAACCCTGGAGACATCACAAAGTTTAATTGCCCGTGAAATAAACATTGCAGATAATCCGCCACATTGCCTGCTCGTCTGTGCATGTGTTATGTGGTAAATCGGTTCGTGGTTCGCGCAAACGTTATAAAAATTTTTTTAAACGTACGTTTTTTTTTTACCAGATTTTCTTTGATTCCCTGTAGAGCACCTCACGAAACCTCCGAAAATATAGACACAGATCTGGCAGACACTATGGATAAGCAGTCCCTCTTGGGATGTAAAGCAGTGAATGCATTAAATCAATAGCTCAATGAAGCTGGTTTATTTTCGCACATTCCTAAATCTTTTATTCACTCAATACAATTCTCCAAATAGTAGAAAAAGATGCTTAAATACTTGAAAATGTCACATTTCCTTGTGTGTATATGGAGAAGGAGGGACCATAGTCTTGATTGCTTAAAGTAAATATGTATATAGGTTTAGTTATAAGATTCGTTATTTCGATAAATTATCAGATTTCACTCCAGATTTTGACACTTATTTGGTCCGGATGCTATCCGATCCTCAAAACCGAAATAATATTTCGATGATATACTTTAATTAGTCCGTGAGAGTAGATCGTGGAAAATCGTATCATATAATGCATGAAATCGCTCCAAGTTCCAAATTTGAAAACTGTAGTACTTACAAAAGCGATGTACACAACGATTCGTACCTATGATGAACATGCATTCAATAATATGAGTGAGGAAAGTGAAAAAAAAAACTTTATAGTTAAGAAATTGTTGCGGCCTGTTCCAAGTCATGGCATGGTTGAGCAGGCCAAAAAACATGGTAGCGTCAGACCTTAGCAAGGTAACCCAGGATACGCCTTAAGACCCCAGAGAGCAAGGTGGCCGAGGATGGTGCCTGATAAAGGATAATTAAATAAGGCTGTTAATTATCTTCAAAAGGGGTGTTTTAATTAACACAAACACCCAATTTTCAGTCATGCACTTCTTTCGAGTTTTCTTAGTATGAATGAAAAGTTTCAGGCTGCTCGGTTTCATGGTTTTGGAGTTATGGAGGATACACACTGACACACACAATGATGTGCATGTGCATGCGCGCACGCATGCACACACACACACACACACACACTTATTAGTGTAGACTCGTACAAAAGCCCTTCAAAAATGATGGGTTGGAATTATTTTATTCAAAATATTCAAGGAGACTGGAAGATATGATGTTTCATGTTTCGTAGCAAAAAGCATCGTCATTTTAAAACACTACATCTGCAAACGTGATCATCTTTTCTTTATCTTCTGGGACGTTTTGTTTTGACGGTACAGCCTCGTGAGCTTGCCAAAGTCACTCATTTTACTCTGTGTGTGATGCACATCATGTGTGGCGCGTTTCACCTCCCTACGCCTTGTATTTATTGTTATTTTATAAACGGTTCTGTACACTGCCATTGAGGTTGCAAGTCACCGTCTCCATTTCCAATAGAAGAGACATTAATTACTCGTTAATGGAAAATGTTTTTTGAGTTTTTTAATCATGAAAAATAGACACCTCAGTGAACACACAGTTGTGTGAAAAGATTGGCCATTTAAACCCTTCTTAAATCGTCCTTATGAAGGACAGACAAATAATGAAATACACAAATTCACACTGTGTTATATATTTAAATAATGCCACCAGCACAGTCTTGATTTAAGAAACACAACTTATTTGGGGAAAGTATATATATATATGCAAAATTAGCCCAAGCTCGCGAAGCGAAAAGCGGGGTTAAGTGATCAATCTCATACTGCGTACATGCGTGTCTGCATTTTCTTATTCCCTTTTTTCTGGAACCGCTTGTAGGATTGACATGAAATTTTCACCATTAGTGTGACTGCTCATGGAGAATGTTTCAGCGATAATTATGAAGTCATAGGTCACGTAGTATGGTAGCCATGTTGGAAAAAAGGAGAAATGGAGCTCTGTATCTCCGAAATCGCTCTTTGGAAATAATTGAACCTTGGCACATGTCAAATACTTCCCTTCGAAAATGTGTGATTTTTTTTTAATGATGTCATAGGTACCTTCGTAATGACGTTATAATTGCATGAGTAGAACGCTACATCCGATCAGTATGAAAATTTTTGAGGTCATCTCGGGATAAATTGGTCAAAAGAAAAACAATTAATGACATCATCGCTCACGCGGTTTGGCAGCCATATTTTTGTTTTTTTCAAAAAACCTTCAAAAATCTTCTTCTCTGAAATGGCTGAACAGATCGAGGAGAAACTTTACAGATATGATCGCCTCTCCATGAGGAAGAAAAAGTTCCCTACCTATGCTATGACATCATAGGTCACATGGTTTGGCAACCATATTGGATTGATGGAAAATAGAAAAAAATTCTCTCTCTTGAACTGCTGCATCAATCGATGTGAAACTTCAAAATATGGTCAAGTGGTGATGGGGAATATATGTTTTAAATTTCAACCTGATCGGACGCATGGTCAGGCAGGTAGAATTATTTAATTTTTCGAATCTGCATTCTTTTTGATATTTTTTTTTAATTAGGCTCACTTGGCAGTGCATGGATGGGTTTGAGTGTGGAGGAGTAGCAGTTGAAACCCGAGTCCTATCCAGACTCCTCTTAATGACTTCATCTTTGCTTTTTGCTTGTTCAGGTTTCTTCTATTGACTCCAATACAGTATCTAATTTATTTGGGCTTCCATTTGATTTGAGTTTAAGTTTTTTTAATTACAAATTTGCTGCCAGAAGAGTTGGCTTGCACCAAGTTCTTCTCAAGACTGCGTGGGGTTAGTATGGGGAACATCCCATATCTGGGCCTGTGTGGATTGTACCGAGCTATGCATTTTATGTTATAATTGAGTAAAAAGTTTGCGGGAGGGGGGCAATCGATATGTAGTCAACCCCCTGAGTCAAAAACGTGGGGATGGGGGGGGGCATGTACCCCATCATGTTCCCACCCTTTGACACCCATAATTCTACTAGAGTGTAAAACCAGGCGGTGCGTTGTCATGCCAACGTCACGTCATCACTTCGGTGCATTTTGTCGTGCATAAATTTTAAAATCCGATTAAATTCTTTTTTTGTTATGGTACGGGTGCAGTACCCAAGAGAGAGTATCGCTTCCTTCAGTTGGAATCATTGTAATAGCTTCAGCCATAATTGTGCTCAGACGGTGACATTTATCAACACTGTGGATGAACAAATCACTGATTTTGCGATCTCTCGATCTCGTACTTGAGCGATGTATTTTGGCACATTTTCCATTTTTGTTAGTTATGAAAACATTTGAGAATAAAAGGTATGGCTTTTAAATGCTTATGACTTCACTCTATAGTCGTTTTTAAGCATATCATTGGACACTTTTGAATGGACAGACATTTTTCCCATGTCATGAGTGGTGACCCATCCAGGATTGTGCCAAACAGCCCAGGAGACTGTTTCGGCAGCACCAACACTCTGTACAGAGTATGGTCCCAATGCATGGATGGATGATTCCTTACATTTGGTGTACAATCATACTCGATGATTTTGTATGATAGAAAGAGCAGGCAATATTTGACAAAAGCAGGCAAGATATCATGGACATCCTGAACAAATTACAAATTCCTGCTCCAACCTATAAGGGTCACTGCATCAGCAGCACAGGCTCACTCCCAGTAACGATGCAACCAGGAGATACAAGCTGCACACAAAATCAATGAATGAACTACTCCTTATAAACTCTCCTATTCTCCTTTCTCTCCACCATTTTCTCTTATTTTTTCTCAATTCAGCCTCTTCATGTGGTTTAAGGTGGGGACAAAATGGTGCCTTTAAAAAATTGGACATTTTCGTAAATTGGAGAGCCCTTCTTCTCCTCCTCCTCTTTGCTTTATAAGGAGTGAGGTCCAATGGCACCAAGCTTCTGCTCTGCCTTGAGCACAGAACTCCTCCAATTCCCTCTGTCCTCAGCCAACTCTCTCCACTCTCCAACCACCCCCACCCCTTTACTGATATCCCTCCTCACACAATATGTCCATCTCAATCGTGATCTACGTCCTTTCCTCCTACCTTGCTCCTTCAAACTATCCATTCTCTTTGCTATTCTTTTTTCCCCCACCCACACCAAGTGTCAAGACTATCTCAGCCGGGATTTAATCAATCTCCCCATCAAGCTCATCTGCATACAAATCTCCTCCCTCAATTCATCCATCCGCCTTCTATCCACCCTCTCCACTTCCGCAATCCTCCTGACCCAGTTGTTCTTGCAAACCTGCAGCCTCTGCTGTTGTCTCTCTGTCAGTGCCACCATTTCCAGACCATAACGGTAGGCCGGCATTATTGAGCATATAACCAGAGTTGTGTAGAGACTATATACGGACAGGGGAGGGGGATGATAATCCTGTCCAATCATTCCTGCCAGGGGGAATCGTTCCTAACCTTGTTCGACATAATAAATAGATGTCTTTTCAAATATTTTCCACAATTAATTCAAAACCGAAGGTTCACAACGAAAGAAGCAGAGCAACAGTGACGTGGCCAGTCATGTGGGAAATAGGTGGAGTGAATTTGGAAGTGTTGGCATTGTAAGTTTCCACGAGCTCATGGAACATCCATCACAACAACGCAATATGTGTACTGTGAACTCAGCAACTTGTCACTGCTTCTCCATTGGATTTCAGCCACAGGCGGGTGTGCACACCAGAGATTTGCTCAATTTTCAAGGTATTGTGCACATTGCTACACTGCTTGGAAACATAATCGATTCCAACACTCAGACGTCTACCGTCATGGGAATACACAAGACACAACCAAAATCATGGAGATACAACATGCTGAAGCATGCAGTGCATTTCAGGAGCATGTTTAGCAAATGACAGATTGGCTCACATCAACAAGTTTCGTGATGTGGCAGATGCACAGGAATAAATTATTAGTCTTCCATATTGCTGTTCAATGGGGAATTCCACGATGACTATTAGGTTCACGTGCGACATTTTCCATTTCTCAAAAGAGATGATTGTATTACACAGTACAGCATATAGTGCTGTGGGCAATGCTGATGACTGAACTATGTTAAATTAAATGCTAACTTGAAACTTATTATGTGACTTTAAATCAAGATAATTCCAGCTTTGTTTGGATCCTTCAAAAAACGTAATTAAACTAGAACGGCACTCGATCGACCACATACCTCTGCCAGGGTGAACAGTTTACATTTTTTTTTTATCCCACTGATAGGCTGGATCTGGATTCGGACCTGAACCAAAATCGAATTGGCTTGTTCTTGTCACCTAACTAACTCATCCACCCAGTTTTGTCATAATCCATCCACAACTTCTTGAAATATCATGTTTTTTAATCGTTTTTGGTGCTATCACACAATGGTAAAGAATCACTTAAAAAATTCTCCCATCTGGATTTGGATCTTCTACAAAATTGAATCAATTCTTCCTTGTCAGACACCCAACCTGTCCACCAAGTTTCATTTGAATTCATCTTTAATTTTTGAGATATCACGCTATATATATGTGTATATATATATATATATATATATATATATATATTGAAGAAAAACAAATTTTGAATATGATGTTTTTAGTTATAAGCGGATGAGTCTAGACAGCTCAATCATAGTTTAGGTGTTATTCACATGACCTATATATATATATATATAGTAGTATATATATAATTATATATATATATATGATGTATGATCTTTGGCCCTATTTGTCAATGGTGAAGATTCAATATAAAAATTCTCGGATCCGGATCCAGATCTGGATCTTCACCAAAATCGAATCAATTAATCTTTGGTCACATACATACCCAACCTCTCCACCAAATTTCGTCCGAATCTGTCCACAACTTTTTGAGATATATACTGGTCACAGACAAACAGACAGTGGTGAAAACATAACCTCCATCCACCTTCTGTGGTAGAGGTAACAATGAAAAGACTTCTCATGCAAAAATATAATCGCTTGATACAATATTTTGTCCATTTAATTCAGTGAATCTGTTAGCATTCTCCACACTGCCAAAAATAATTTTCTTCATCAGAAAATGTGAAACCAACATCATATTAAACTCGAAAGAGCAATCAATGATTACAAATCCTCTTCAAGACTTGTTTTGTGTGGTTTTGTGGGATGTATTTCAGAGACGTCCTCACATTCTAATTGTACTGTACATACTTTATA
>CM068952.1:132963782-132977490 GCA_035128595.1 Eptatretus atami | reverse complement strand
CATTCTAATTGTACTGTACATACTTTATAGACGGACTCACATTCTAATTGTATTGTACATACTTTATAGACGTACTCACATTCTAATTGTACTGTACATACTTTATAGACATACTCACATTCTAATTGTACTGTATATACTTTATAGACGTACTCACATTCTAATTGTACTGTACATATTTATAGACGTACTCACATTCTAATTGTACTGTACATACTTTATAGACGTACTCACATTCTAATTGTACTGTATATACTTTATAGACGTACTCACATTCTAATTGTACTGTACATATTTATAGACGTACTCACATTCTAATTGTACTGTATATACTTTATAGACGTACTCGCATTCTAATTGTACATACTTTATAGATGTACTCGCATTCTAATTGTACATTACTTTATAGATGTACTCACATTCTAATTGTACATACTTTTAGATGTACTCACATTCTAATTGTACATTTTATAGATGTACTCACATTCTAATTGTACATACTTTATAGATGTACTCACATTCTAATTGTACATACTTTATAGACGTACTCAATCTAATAGTACATATTTTATATATGTACTCACATTCTAATTGTACATACTTTATAGACGTACTCACATTCTAATTGTACATATTTTACAGACGTACTTACATTCTAATTGTACATCCTTTATATAAGCACTCGGTGAAAATAAAGATAATGTGTACTACTGGCTACCACTCGGTGGCGTTTGTGGCTTACATTAGCACATTTTGGGCGGACAGATAGACAAACAGACCGAAAGACAAACAGACAGACAAACAAACAGACAGACAAACAGACAAACAGACCCAAGTGCAATGCCCTCTCCTCTGGCAAGGGTAATAAATCCGTCAAGCTAACGACTTAATTTCATTGGAGGGATCGGGGCAGGAGTGGGGATGAGAAAAATGTGGCAGGCTCAGGAACATCACGAGGGTGTTAAAAATAAATATGGGGAATATTTTTGTGTATTTGTTTTTATTATAATTTATTTTAATTCTGATTATTAAAAAAAAAATGGTCCTGTAGGGGGTGGGGGTGGGGGAAGCGGGTGGGGTAGGCGGTGGAGGGTTTTTATTGACCATATACTTCAGCTTTTGAGCTGAGGTGCATGTGTATCCTCACCGGACAGTCTTGTTGGACTGTGTACTTTGGCCGTGGGATTAAAGTACATGTCCCAACCTCTGTTTGAATGTTTTAATTTTTTAAAACCTTTTTTATATCAAAAAAGGCTGCCCTTATAAGGTGAGTGTTATGGGGACCTACTTATATTGAGGAGTGGACCAACTGTATGACCATGCATTATGGCCCTTTGGGGTTAGGATGTGTGTGTTTGATTGACTATGCACTTCAGCGTCAGGGCTGAGGTGCATGTGTATGCTCATGGGACAGTCTTGTTGGACTGTGTACTTTGGCCTTGGGGTTGGAGTACACGTCCCAAGCTCTGCTTAAATGTTTTGATTTCTTTTTTACCTTTTTCATATTAAAAAGGCCTCCCTTATAATGAGGGCCAATGAGCCCGAAAGAGGTGTCCATGGATGTTCCCTTGCCAGGGAGGACTGCTCTATAAAATTGAGAGTTAAATCCTCTTTTCGGTATTGGCTGCAGTACAATCCTATGGCAATGTAGGGTGCTGTAGTTTTGCTAAGCTCATGCCTAATAGTTGAGTCTCAGCAACTGTTTAGTCAGAATGGCCATAATTTTTTTTTATATATATATATATATATACATACATACCCACATACATACATACATATTGGGTGGGGAATGTGAGAAAATGGAGGCAGAAGCACTCAAATGAGACATTCAAAAGGGCAATATAGAAGGAAAGCATTCATGCAGATCAGTTTTATGTTTTATCAGTTTATGGTACATTGTTATTGCTTTATTCCCAATTCAACTTCCATGGTAAATTACAATTATCCTTCAAGAAAGTACTTTCTTCTGCAATATCAGGTGATGGTATGGCCATCATGAATAAGGACGTCAGAAAGGCATGCTGACAAGTCTAAGTGCTGTGCCATGCTGAACGATGTTTATTGCAGAGCAAGAGATTTTAAAAACTCCAAGTGTCTGAAATAAAATTAACTTTACGATGTTAATTAAGAACATAAAAATGCAGCAACCTGTTTTGATGAGTAATGGCTGGATTGGGACACTGGGAGCTTGTGGAGGCATTATCAACGTTTAGAGAACTTGATGGTGAGATGATGGTGAGTTGTGTTAAAGCAGCTAGGTGTGCACGAACAGAGTAATGAATTCACAGATGCCGTAAGTTTGTTAGCAAGTCTTGAGTGTCGTTTGTAACTTTCCTCTCCCATGGCAAAAAATAAAAGGACAAGTGTGGGCCTTTTGATGTTATCTCATCACAGAAACTTCCTCTCCATTGCATTTTTCCATCGAATTTTAGAATCTTATCTCCATTAATATTAAAATATTATCCCCATTAATATTTAAATATTATCCTCATTAATATTAGAATATTGTTACGAATTTGGAATTCAATCGCACACAACATACAGGTTCCCTTAGTCAGCTATGTCGATAAGTGCATGTTCCCTAGATAGCTCACCTCCCATTGTTTAAATGTTTTGAAATCGATTAGATGCGCTGCGGATCGATTTAATAGTTAGGGAAAGAAACAATGGAGACGTCCCTCCCCCTCTTCTGCGAAGAGGAAGAAGAACCCTGCGGTGACGTCAACAACTCCCTCCCACCCGTGGTTGAGCGGGGGGTGGATCACGAGGGCTTGAGTCACGCCGGGTGCGGGGGAGGGGGTGAAAAGGATAAAGAGGACATCTTTTCTTTGTTCAGGGAGAATCCCAAAAGAATCCAAAAAGAGTTCGTGGAAAGAGTTCGCGGTGAAAGTCCCGTGAAAAGAATCCAAAACGAGCTCGTGAAAAGTCGAGTAAAGGAGTCCCGTGGGAGGAGTAAGCTTTTTTGCTTCGGCAGTTGGGGGAGTCGAGAGGAACCAGAAGCCAAGGAGCTGTGTGGAAGTCCGGGCGTCGTGAAGGAGACGCGAGCTGGAGCGCAGCCTTGCCTGCTGTGTCGCGCAAACCGCGCGTTCGTGTGGAGAGAGCCGGAGAGAGCTCGCCTGCCACACGGAAGGCCGAGCTCGACCGCGGCTACGCTAGCTGCGTGGGGAAGGAGCATCGCGGGTCGCCCAAGCGCGTTCGTGTGGAGAGAGCCGGAGAGAGCTCGCCTGCCACACGGAAGGCCCGAGCTCGACCGCGGCTACGCTAGCTGCTGTGGGGAAGGCATCGTGGGTCGCCAAGCCAGTCACCACGAGGGTGCAGGTAACCTGCAACGGTCTCGTGGGACTCGTTCGGTCTGCCAAGTCCCCGCCATAAAGACCCAAGAGGTCCAGTCTGACCCCATTGCCTTTGATGGGGTCTTTTTCCTGCTTTTCTTTCGAATGAATGTTTGTGGCGCCGAGTCCGTAAGTAAAACTGTGTAAGTGACTGTACATTAATAATTGCTTATAGACGGTTGTAGTTCTTTTGTTGCTTGTTAATTGCATACGTGTTTCATTATAATAATGTCCTTGTGTAAATGTAAGCCTGCTCGCTTGTCCATTCCCTCATTGACTGAACATTTCGTGTGTTGGGAGTTAGAAAGCCGTTGGTTTGCCGTAATAGGGGGACATTTGGACCGACGTTTCTGGCGATTACGCCGCTCGGAATCGCCTACGGACAAGCTCGCCTCGGCGGTTTGTTCCGTACGAGATCCGTCGAGGGTGGAATACCCCGGTAGTTGGATCACGTGGGTATTTAGGTACATTGAAGATTGGCAATCGACCCTACCCCACGTGATCTGCCGATTGGGTATTTCGGTTCTTGTACAAGGACCCGTCGCTTGGAGTTCCGGGCGGCGATCTATATTCCGGGCGATCGGTCGGGCGACTCGACTTGCGGCTCCGTTCAGAGCGGTCGGTTGGCGGCCGAGACCCCCGGCCTGTAACAATATTATCCCCATTGATATTAGAATATTATCCCTATAAATATTATAATATTACCCCAAGCTCTCAAAGAAGGCATGGGGAAAAGGTTGCGATCAGAACAGCACAGACCTTCCACATGTTCTGGAAATCAATCAAGGCCAATGTGTGTTGTCCTTCAGGTGCTCAGAGAGACCGATTCACAGCTTATCACAAGCACCCAGGAACTCGTTATATGCAATCCTTTTGTTTCCTTCTCGTCCGTGAAACCAATGTTTGTCTTGTCGCATCCTCCACCTCCTTCCCCCATGGACTAATCTATGCATATGGATCAATCACCGAAATAAAATACCATTTATGCATGTGTTTGTAATGAAGCTAGGATAATATTAAATTTAATGTAACATAGGAGTTATGGAATTGCCTGATGTTGGCTTAGTGGTTAAGGTGGCTGGCTTGGGACTTTAGGGTCATTAGTTCAAGCCCCTGTCGGCCGTCGAATTAATACCAGGTGGGTTGACTCAGCCCGTCATCCTTCTAATTCCTACCTTTTTGTGGTGGTTAGGGATCATTTTTGGCCCAAGTGTTTCATGAATCGGCTAGCCAGGCTGGGCACTTGACTGAATATGAGAGTAATTTAGGATTTTGCCAGGCTGTTGGCGATAGCTCATCGACTCTTCATGATAGAAAGTGTGGGAGGGACCTTTAACGTCCACCAACTAATGCGAACAAATGGGATCCCCATTTCATCCGAGGGATGGCACATGCATCGATGAATCGTCCTGCCTGCGAAACACCAGGATGAGAGTTTATAGCCGGGACGGGATTCATACCCAAGCTAGACAGCTCAGAGGTGATTGCACATATTTCTCGACTATCCTGTGCAATGGCCATCCTTTCATATAAAAAAGTGCATTTGTGTGTGTTTGTGTTTTTTCCCGAGCTTTCTCTCATATACCACTGAATTAAGGGTTCGACCCAAGTAAAGCATGGATCTCCAAAGAAATTTGGTGTATAAATAGAAGCCTTGCTCTGGGTCTGAGGTGTAGCAATTCTTCAACGGCACACCAAGCTTTCCTATGAAATAGCAATCCTTCTAGGAGGTGATGATGGCTTTAGTTCGTTATTTTATTCACTGTCCCACAAGAATGCATCCACAATCCCACCGACATTGCTTAATTTCATCTCTTAGTAACCTAATTAACGCCGTCATCAATTTCGACGTGGACCTGAAAACAAAATGATTGCTCTGAGTTTTACAGTAGATTTATTGTGTTGTTTATAGGAAAAGGAGGCATAAAAAGAGTCAGTAGCAATATTCTTTTCATTCCACAATGAGGTATCAGAGGCATTACCTCATGCTACTGTGCTGTATATGCATCAGCCTGCAAGCACATGAACACATGCCAAAAGTGTACTGAGGCCTAACAAAACCACCTCAAATTAATTGTGTTTCTGGATATAGCAATAACAAGGATGTAATAACTTAGCTTGACAATGTGCTATAACTGAGCAAATAAGTCAACTAAGAAATAACACCTCCGGTAAACAAGTCCTCTGAAACAATTGTGGAACTTTTCTGCGCATTAATTTAGAGAATTTAGAGTACATATTTTGTTCTCGGTTTGGGGTGCCTATGGTTCGGGATGTAACTTCGTCCTTTTAAACATTCTATTTAAAAACTTTAATTCATTGTGAGCAATACAACTCTGCTGTTGCTTTGTGTCCATGTTTAATGCATACCATGCAGTCATTGCACAATACATTGGTGTGTGTGTGTGTGTGTGTGTGTGTGTGTGTGTGTGTGTGTGTTCGTTGGTCGTTTATCACCACGTGCAGGTTTCAGAAGGTGAAATGGATTCCTCCCATGTCTCAAAGTATTCAGCTCCGTGTGTGCATGTATATATATATATATATATATTATAATATATATATATATATATATATATTAATTTATAGATATTTATATGAGTGTGTGCATGTGCTCACACGTATATGTGTGTATGTGTGTGTCTGTGCACGTTGCTGATGTTGGCTGCGATCTCCATATGTGGGTGTGTTTTAGAAGATGGAATGGAGACCTTCCAGGTATCAAAGTATCCAGTGTGTGTGTGTGTGTGTGTGTGTGTGTGTGTGTGTGTGTGTGCCAACATGCAATGATCGATAATAATTTTGATATTTATGATTATTATTGCAATCCTAAAGCATAAATAGCTCAGACTGTGCAGAACAAATTCCATATAGCCCAAAATCATCACAGTAATCCTCTGCATACATTGGAAAATCAACAAAGAAACACATTTTGCTGTAGGCAATTCAACAGAAGCTCCGAACTGCCACTGTTTCTGTATGATAAATGTCATATGCTAATATTTCCCATTAATCTGCAGCTGTCAGAACAGAGGGCCTCCCGCTGCCAATAGGCCAGCAAGCCCTGATATGAAGTTGCACCTGAGCACCCATACCAGGCCTTCGTGCTGCAGATTAGAGCGTGAACATGCAGCGTGCAGAGGGAACCGGCGGAGGAGGCAGAAAGGAGATTATGGGTGCCTTGGGGAAGCTCTAGAGATATTTTTCTTTCCTTCCAAATCATTTTTGCATTTGCACTGCATAGCCATCATATAAAAGCCTTCCTCCATTTATGTACCATCGCTCATCGTCAACACAAGCTCTCACATCAATTATACAGCAAAATTTTGTAAAGCAGAAATGTTAATTATTCTATCTTTCTCAGTCATTTTTCTAAGCATTATCGACCCTTATGAAAGGTTTTGTTGAACATTTTCTGAATACATTCAGCAAGGACGAGGAAGGAAATAAAACGAAAGGTAGCTTTGCAAAAATTACAATTCTGCCCATTGATCCTCTATGGTCACCCAACCTCACACCAACGAGAACACACAAAAATAAAAACCAATGCGTTATTGAGTGCGACTATAAGAACTGAGAATGCGAAGTAACAGGGTACAGTCAATGACCCCTTGCTGTGTAAGGCAAATCATGGATTGGGATGGGTGTCTTGTTTTAGTTTTCAAAAACATTTCGTTTTACTTCATGATTACAGAGTGGACCAAATTCATTCGACCCTGTGAGCCATTGCAATGTACAGAAAAGATTGAGGATGATGATGATGAGGATTATGTCGAAGATGTTTGCATAAACAGAAAATATATAAGATACAAACAAGGAAATGACAATTTCACTGACACCGTCTTTCCCACATGGCCACACCTGTATAAATGTCACTTTTAAACATTATGAACTTCACCTTGAAAGCACCACTACAAAATTGACGAACCATTGAGTATTCGTTCCAGGAGAAAAGTAAAACATATGGTTACATCAGATCAAGGGATGAGGGTGAAGCAGGCCTATTATTTATTATAATTCACCAGCAAGGAACCCATCCTTACAGACGGGTTAATTCCCCCACTTCCATGATGTCAAGGGTGTCTTTTATTTTCTTGTAATGACAGATTCCACGAGGTGGCACTATATGATATATATTTACATAGAGAGAACTGGGGTCCTCCTCCAACCCTGAACCCTCGGGATGATGAAAAAAAAATCCACTGCCTAAATACCTTCCCATGCATACCTCGAGTACAACTATCAGTTATCAACCCATTTCATCCAGCGGTTCATGAGTACATAGAAGTAAAAAACAAACACACAAACAGTATGATGTAAGGTATTCTCCCATTTCTATGACGAGAAACACTCGCTCCCTATGGGAGCAACCAGGGGGGCGTGTATATGCCTGTGTGCACCATGCAGATTGCAGTGTGTTTAATATTAATTATTATTATATTACTATTATCTATATATTAATACTGAAGGACCAATTTTGTGCTCCTCCTAGCGGTGCGCGTCACGTTTTTCTCCGGTACTGTGACCTGGACTGAAAGAAAACTTCGTACCTGTAAGAGTGCATCGCACATAGTGGCAAAAGTCAACCTTCAATTCTGAAGCAGAATAAACACTTTTCGTTGAGACGGGGGCGGGGGATGAAGAGATGGGGGCAGGGAGTGAAGAGGCGGGGGGCAAGGTAAGCAAATTTTTGGGCGGGGTAAGCAAATTGAAAGCGGAGATAGGGGGAAATGGGGCGGGGGATGAGTGGGCGGGGGCTGGGTGAATTAGGCGGGGTTGAGTGTGAGGGGGTGGACAGGGGGCGGGGGCAAGTGGGGCGGGAATCAAGAGACGGGGGCGGGGAGTGAAGAGGCGGGGGCGGAGCCGGGGTAATTAAATATTTGGGCGTGGGTAAGCAAATTGAAGGCGGGGGGTGGAAGGCGGGGGGGAATGGGGCAGGGCGGGGGTTGAGTAGGCGGGGGCAAGCACGCCTGTCCAGTCCATGTCCCTCGAGTGTGGGTGAGCTGGTGAGGGTGGTTGAATGAACGGAATCCGTCTGTGACGGGGTTTCGGCTAGTTGTTATTATTATTAATTATTATATTATTATTATTATATTTAACGGCCATGATTATTCCCATGTTATTGTGGGGTTGGCCTGGGGTTTATGAAAGACTTGGCACAATTCTTTCATAAACTAGCTCGCTCGGCTCGACGTTCGAGTAAGGTTAGGGCAGGAATTGGAATTTGGTCATGGTGCCATGACAGCTGCCTACTCTTCACATGGAGGACACCGTGGGTCTTCAACTTCCACCAACAAATGTCAGCAATGGGATTCCCATTTAACATCCATCCGAGAGATGCACACACTTTGATGAATCACCCTGCATATCAAACACAGGGATGACAGTTTATAACTGGGCTAAGATGCAAACCCAGGCAAGACAGCTTAAAAGAAATGTGCATACCTCTCGGCCATCCTGCCAGCCCCCCCACCCCCCCCCCCCCCCCGTGTTAATATTTATCATTCTGCCATTGCATCAATGGAAATTGACTGATTAATTTGTGGTTATAATAATTTTGATGAAAAATCTAACTTGGATGACATGGAGGCTGAAGTCAGGATTGAAGGAAGACATATCAGCAACCAAGGTATGCTGACAATATGACTCCGTTTGCAGAAAGTAAAGAGGAATTGATGAAATTGCTGCAGACAGTGAGGAATGAAAGTGAAAAAGCTGGTGTTTATTTAAACCTAAAAGAGGCTAAAATTTTGTCAACTAAGATCGGTGTTCAGATTGGGAGATGACCACGTGGAAATAGTGGAAAGTTTCACCTTCCTGGGATCTAAGATTGTTCAAAGTGAGTGGAGTATATGGAGGAAAAATTAATAGAAGGTTAGAATTGAGGAGAACAGCAATGTCTGGGTTGAAAAAAATCTGGAAAGAGAAAGATATGACAACACAAACCTAGAGAAGGCAGGTGAATGCTCTGGTATTTCCAGTTGCAATGTGCGGATGTGTGTCGTGGACAGTGAAAAAGAAAGAAAGGAAGATGATTGACAGTTTTGAAATGTGGTGTTGGAGATTAATGTTTAAAATTCCACGGACTGCAAGATGAACATGCAAATCAGTACGTGAAGAAATGAGACCACCATGTACATGATGTTGAAACAGAAACTGCAATACTTTAGGCACATCATCAAGTCAGGTCAGGTCTGGGAATATGCACCGGAGCAGCACGTCGCTTGCATCCACCTTCCGCCAGTACTCCAGGGACCTCCGTCTGGCTATCTCCCAGGCAGATGCCTGGCCCATCCCCATCTCCTTGAGATGCTGATCAACCGACTGCAACCACGAGGAACGTGGTCGATCCATTGTCCTCCTCCACTCACGACACTCCCTTGCTGAGAGAATGTGATGAGCAGGATCAGCGTCAGGAAAACGAGCCGCATGTCCATACAGCCACAACTGATGCTCACAGAATGTACAGGAAACAAATATCATTTGAGTCTCTCTCAGCAACTGCTAGTTGGACACAAAGTCCAACCAGAATTAGCCAAGGATTCTCCAAAAGAGACCTGGTACTGAAGGAGTTAAGTCTCCATCTCAGATCCCTGGGCAGAGACAAAGACCCACATCCATAGAGCAAGAATGGAAGTACCAAGGACCTGAAGACTCAGACTTTCTTCCTCCTGTACAGGTACCGATAGTGCCAAACCCCATGAGTCAGTGAATCCATGACTCCCCAGGCCCGACCAAGATGTCTATTGACCTCTGGCTCACAGCCAGCGGAAACATGAATGTCACTGCCAATGTAAGTTTAATCTCTCTGTGACCTCAACATCCTCACCACAAACAGGTACAGACAAGATAGCAGCATCCAAGATGTCACTGAAAGCCTGGATCTTAGTTTCGACCCAGGAAACCCAAAATCCCAGCGGCTCCGACTCCTCATTCAGTACCTCGAAGCCCCAAAATAATATCCAGAGTCTCCGCAAGGATGACTGTCATCTGCGAAATCAAGGTCAGATATTATATGTTGACACTCCCAAACGATGCACCACAGCATGATCTCTCCGACATCCTCCACATGATCCAGTCCATACAAGCGCTGAAACGTGTCGGGGGCCAATACACACCCCTGACAAACTCCAGGAACAAGTGGAAATAAGTCAGAGATGGAACCACCACATCTCACAGCAGTCTCAGTTCCAGAGTATAGTTCGGACATTAGATTGATCAGTTTTAGTGGCACCCAACGAAGACCGAGAATCCTCCAGAGGGCATCCCGATTCACTGAATGGAATGCCTTGCAGAGATCAACAAAGGCTGCAAGCAGCCACTGCAGAAACTCTCATCGGCGTTTGGTGAGGACTCAAAGGGCAAGGATACGGTCAATCGTTGACCTCTTTGGTGTAAAGGCTGACTGCTTTGGGCACTGGTGCTCAAGCAGATGGTTGCAAACCCTATCAAAATTATCCGAGCGAAGACCTTGCCTGGCACTGAAAGCAGTGTCACCCCTCAGTAGTTGTTGCAGTCCTGGCGATCACCCTTCCCTTTCCAGACAGGGACAACAAGGCCTCTCTTCCAGTCAATTGGGATGATGCTTGTGTTCCAAACAAAGCACAGAACTGCATGCAATGCCACAAGTACAGCATTTCCACCAGCTTTGAGAAGTTCAGCATGGATGCCACAGATCCCAGGAGGAGGAGAGGACCATACTCTGTGCAGAGCATTGGTGCTGCCTAAGCAGTCTTCTTGGCTATGGACACAATCTTGGACGGGCGCCATTCCGACACAGGATACCAGCAAGCTGGCACTCATTTTGCCGACCTCGGAAGGATGACAGGCCGAGTTAACCCCACCTGTTATAAATTCAATACCTGAGAGGGATTGAACTCAGGACCCTAGGATCAAAGCCACCACCTAATACATTAAGTCAACACCAGAATCCCAGGAGCTTTATACCATTTCAACTGATTCAGCACAGCCTGTGTTTCCACAAATGAATGTGGATCACAGTTGATTGGAGGGTCTGCAATAGAAATAGTGACACCCCTGATATCCAACTCAACAGCTTGTGGCTCAGCCTGGTACAGCTGCTCAAATAACCGCCCAGCGGGCCTTCACTTGGGACTCCTCTGCCCACCACCCTCTGCTCAAAATACAGAACACCGAGGGATGGGCTTGGAAGAACGCATTGCACGAATTCCCTTGTAAGCAGGATGAGAATCACTTGACCACCGGTGATGCTCTACCCCCTCACAGATTCCTCCTTGTCCTCCTTCAGTGCACATACAGTTTTATGCCTCAGCTCCCTGAACAGCTCAGCTCTGCCATTAAGCCTGGCCCTGTGACTCTGGTTAATGGTATCCAGTGTCCCTTGAGACAAAATTATTCTTCGCCCTATGGTGAGTTCCAAGACATCCATTGGCAACATCAAGGATGGTAGTCTTGAAAGCACTCCTCAACTCTTCAGGATTTCCCAAAGCACCCAGACCCCCCCTCAATCCCCACTCAGCCTGTTCTCAATCTCCTCACCTACCCTCTCATCATTGAGTCATTGAGTTTACCAACATCCAGCCGGGACTGGGATGGTACCATTCTCCCGGAGTTAAGCTGCAACTTCAGAGTTGCTACAACAAGTCTGTGGTCGGTATTGAGGAACTGAGCACTCCAATAGACCCTGCAGTTCTGGATTATCCTCCAGTGACCATCAATGGGCATATGGTCAATCTCCTTTGCCACATCACCAGCATCGGAATACCAAGTCCAGTGATGAGCCTGTGGGCGCTGTAATCATGAACCAGCCACCCTAAGTCCATGACGTCTTTCAAAGTCAAGGAACTTATTGGTAATCTGGTTCACAGTTCCAGACCCAATGGGACCAACACATGTCTCATAACCATCCATATCAGATCCAGTCAATGCAATGAAATCCCACAAGAGGAGAAGAGTATCTTGCCTGGGGCACTGATCAACCATAGACTCCACCGTGGCATAGAATGCATCTTTCACAGTGAAATCACTCACCTCAGTTGGAGCATATATTAAGACCAGGGAAATGACACTCAAGAAGTGACGAATCCTTAGTTTCATAATACGCTCTTTGACTGGTGTTACCTCAATTATCATTGGAGTCAGCCTTTTGCACACAGCTATAACAACTCCTTGGACATGATAACCATCAGAGTGACCATACCAACAGTAGGTGTCACCACCCGCCATGATCTCACCACTATCCAGTCTCCGAACCTCAGAGAGTGCTACAATGCCGATGTTCAAACGTTGGAGCTCAGATGATAACAGAGACAGGTAATCATCCTCTCTTATGGAAAGAACATTCCAGGCACCCATCCAAAGGGACCGCATCAGGTTAACCCAAGGAGACCACCATTTGGTGGACAACAACTCAACACCACTCCGCCACACAACACCGCAATCTGACCCAGGAAATTTACCCCGTGCTTTTCCTTCCATCAAAGAATGGAGGTCCCGAAGGCTTTGCCCCAATCCAGTCATCCGGTGAGCTGTATCGTGAAGGGCAGCAGCACAGGAGGTACTCTTATGAAGTGGGTTTTCAGTTTTCTTTGTATTTATGGGTTTTGCATAATGTAGTGTTTTATGGTGGCCAGAGTGCAAATCCTGCCACCAACCTCCGAGATAAAAGTAACTCAACTGCAGGAGGACATCCGTAGACACTGTTGGGCACTAGATATGGATGGCCGTTGGCTCACCAGGAGCTCCTCCGCCCTTTGACAGCTTTTATTTTTAATCCTGCTGGGTGTCCATATCCATACACTCTCCTCACCAGGAAAACTGGTGGGGGAGATGGTTTAGTCACCGACAACCCGACCCTGAAACAGGTTTCTGTGGTACCTGTAGCAAGTCACAGTTCTAATCTGGCCTGACCTGACAGACACATCATGCTACAGAAAACGAAACTCTGGAGAAATCAACTCTGCTGGGTCAGGGGTGAGGAAAGAGGAGAAAGAGGCAGACCTTGTATGTGCCTGAGGGATAGGATAAAGGCTGAAACCAAGCTGTCTCTGCCAGAGCAGTATATGGATTTTAGAAATGTCCAGGAATTTTTAAATATCTAGAAATGTCCAGGAATTTTTAAATATCTTGAAATGTCCAGGAATTTGCCATTCTTTTGCTTTTTGCATTTTCAAAGGGATAATTTTTAAGATTTGGGATACTTTTTTTACCTTATTTAAATGCTTAAATCATTTTTGTACATTTTCTTACGCTGATAAAATGCGGTTATGTAATGTTTGGGCCAGGACAGTTTGGTGCAAGTTTGTACTGCTCCGTCATGGCGTAATGGACGTGTTTGAGAATCAACACACATGCGTCCACGACTCCACGTCCTATCCAACCTCGCAGCGAGAGAGAGT
>CM068952.1:132941698-132962207 GCA_035128595.1 Eptatretus atami | reverse complement strand
ATATATATATATATATATACACTTTTATATGAGCATATCCAATGTATTTAATCTGTTTATGAAATATAGAAGAGTTTTATTCAGTAACAATGACGATGAAAATTTGCCCATTGTAAAATAGCTAAATCCAAGGTATTGATAATGCAATGCCAAAGCAAAATAATAAAGAATGCACAGCATTTGTTAAAAAGTCAGAGCATTCCAGCATTCTATAGATCCCAGAACATTTTCTCACCAGCCCCCTAATTGCTTTGACAGTATACTGCTCACCAGATTGAATGGCTGTGGCAGAAATCGAGAGCTGAGATAATCTGCCGCAAAAACTTCCGTGCCTCTTTTGGCGTCAGCCGACCCTTTTTCACAAGGTAGTCAAAGAGCTCGCCTCCTGATACATGTTCCAGCACGAGGTACCTGCAGTAAATGCACAGCACCTTAAATCTCAATATACCTCTTCCAATCCAAGCTGCATATTGTTGCAATATCTATAAAGATTCTCCTGGAAAGAATCAGATCAGAGCAAGCTTGTCCACTGGTTGTTTGAGAGATACAAGACACAAATATTATATTCTAATGACAAAAGATCATCAGTAAGTCTGTGGATTGATTTTAAAGAAACAGGCTGGATTTGTTGGTTTATTTGTCCCAGCTAATGGCTCATTATGCTGGGACCTCTGGTTCAAATCTACAAAGTTGATATCAACTAATCTCTTTAACTGACATATACATTAATTTACACACAACATACCATGATGCTTTGACAAAAGTTAAAAAAGATCAATGACGAAGTTGATGAAACTGTATATTCGTTCACCAATATATTATTTTTAACTTCGATTTTCAACAATTTATTTGAATAATGATTTAAATTTTCAACTATACACTCAACCATATTTAGTTATTCGATATCCGAGTTAAATGGGTTGATATGTAATTGATATAAGATGATCAATAAATTTCATTTGACATATGATAACTTTGGACATTCATGAATCCTTTCATATCGTTTTTTGCATTACACTACAGCTACAATTTTGCATTACACTACAATTTTGTAATTAAAATACTTTGCCTCTCCTTGCTGTTGTTTTGTCCACCAGACCTTTGTCACCAGCTCTTTCGGCCGGAGACCTTGAGTCATCTGTACAGTATGATAAAAGTGCTTAAATTTTTTAATTGTTCACTATCAATCTCTTTGCTCTGTCATCATTTAGCAAATGGTTCCAAGTGAGTGGTGATACAGTACAACAAAAAACTGCAGGGTCATTTAGCACCAAGGTCTTGTCCCACAGTATAACCACTCATTTGCATCACTTATTATAAGGCTGATCCCTCCATTTGGAGAGGTGCTCACTTATTAATGTTATTGATAACACAACAATACATACACATTTGAGGGGCATTCTAAATGTTCGTGTAATGAGAAACACAAGATATAGAAGTGCAAGAATCACCAGCTCTTGGTGAATGCTTATAATTTAATGCAGCGTAATGGCTAGAGCGTCTGCTCTGAGTCTGAAAGGTCGGTGGTTCATACCCTGGCCGGGCCATAACAAAGACTTTAAAAATGATAAGTGCTGCTTCTTTTCTTGATGCTTCAATTTTAAAAGGAAAGAACACAGACAAGCAACCATAGACTGGCAATACTAGCAGAGGTTTTATTGGCTCAATGCCCTCCTCTTGCATGAAAATTCCTTGTAAGAGAACTCTTATTTATGACTGTTTCAACTCAAAAGTTTTTTTCAAATATACATACAGAGTCAAGGCTCATGGAAGAGCTAGAACACATAATGGATCAGGATACAACATAAAAAAAGGAACAGCAGAAAGAGAAGGGGGAAATACCAACAGCATGGCCGATGGGATTATGCTTGAGTCAATTCTTTCCCAATAGTTTTTAATATACTCCAGAGCATAATCAGACTGCTCGCATAAATTTGATCTCTCTCTGAAATGTATTAACCCTTCATTTATTCTGATAAGACAAAGTTTCAGTCAATAATAACTACACCAAATGAAGAAATAGGAATAAATGCATTCAATAGAACGAAAAAAAATGTTTGAAAATGTGGTATGAGAAAGCTTGGCATTGATTTAATAAGTGGACTCAGACTTTTCTACCATGCAATAAATACAGGGTGATCCAAAATTAAGCCCCTATTTTAAATATAGAAATACCATGTTGTTAATGTAAATAAAACACCAAAATGTATTTCTCCCAGAAAGGCCATTTATTGACGTTTTATTTTGTGAAAATCAAATTTCAATATAACTTTCTTTGTTCTCAGCACTTTCTTTCAATTGCCCAACAACATTTTCATTCAACAATGTTTTCTGGTGATCTCGCAATTTGGTATGACTTCGTCATCTTCTTACGTCCTTGTCTAAACAAGTAAACAAGTGTTATTAACATTTGGTGACAGTTTTTAATCGTTTTTGGATTCAAAGTGGCATCTCTTCCCATCTCTTGCCACCACCATCTTTGAACTGCAATTCTTGACTGTCAAACCTTATATCATGCAGCAATTCATGCTTTATGAGCAACAGTTAATCTCTCAGGCATAATGGATCAGTCTGAAAGCAAAGAAAAAACAATATTGATGGCAATAAACAAGCTTTCAAATAGACATATCGCCCCCCCCCCCCACACAAAAACAAATGCTCGACCTATAATAACAACAGAGTATTTCTATGTTTAAAATAGGGACATAATTATTGATCATGCTGTATATCTTAGTGGTGCATGCTTGCAGACTGAATGCTTGCATATATATATATATATATATATATATATATATATATATATATCATATATCTATATACATGTATGTGTCTATATATACAGATATGGTCATATATATACAGTATATATATATATATAATACATACATATATATATATATATATATATATATATATATATAATATACAGTAGAATCTGGATAATAAGTGCATGCGTGAATATAAGCGCATATGAAAAATAAGCACACAAAGTCCTCCCTATTTTATTTCTCATTAAAATAAGTGCATATAAAAAAAAAAGTGCATATAAAAAAAAAAGTGCATAAAAAAAAGTAAGTAAGGCTTTGAAAACTGAAAATATTATCAACTCAAACACTGCAGTATTTCGTGTTTTATTGGCACATAAACCTTCAGTCTGAATTTCTTACACATCTGGTACTGGTACTTACAAGAGTTTTATGTTCAAAACAACGTTGTTCATCAAGGGTCATAAAAGGGTGTTTTCTGACCCTTTATGATAAAGGGTCGTAAAACAACGTTTTTCATCACTATCAAAATGGACATGCCAGTAAAGCATCGATCATATATCTGTGAAAAGAAGATTGAGATTATCACGTTTTACAACTCTTGTAAAAACCAGTACCAGATGTGTAATAAATTCGGACTTAAAACGAGGATTTTGATGCGAATGGTGAAGAATGAGGAAATAATTGTTCAGGATGTAAAAGGTTTGAATAAGTCAGGGAGTGGAAGACGGGCCATTTACCCAGACATGGAAAACAAACTTGTTGCGGAGTTTAAACAGATACTTGCTCGAGGACTGAAAATGTATTTAGTGTTTGTTTCCGAGGCACGGACAAGTGAAATTGCAATGAAGTAAAATCTGACATCGATGCAGCCAATCTTTAGAACGTTTACCATTATAAGCACATGCCATGGCTTTTTGAATACAAGCACATCTGAAAAATAAGAGCATGTGTTCCACAAAATCTAAAAATAGGTGCATACACTTATTATTCGGATTCTACTGTACCTGTATATATATATGTGTGTGGTGGAAATAGTGCTACCTTTGGTGGTAGCCGGTATTACAAATCATCTTCCTTTATCTTAGGCCAAATTAAAAAAAATACCAGTTGATCGTCCCTGCCTGCTTCCTATTTTGAACCCACCTCCTTTTTTATTATTTGTTATTTTGTCAAACATCGTGGAAAAAAAAATTGCACCCATGTTCGAAGGAAGCTGTGTAGTGAAGCGGCTTCACCGCTTAAAAAGTAGCCCATGGTTGACCGACAGTTACTTACCCAATAGGCATGGTGAACTTACTGTCCTGATGCAAACTAAACAATAACAAAAAACGAAACACCAACAAACTAGAAACGAATGAAACACGGTGGGTTAGAAAGGTTCTTATTCTTCTTCATTTATGACGGACAATGGAAGGAAGAACATTCCAAATATTGAAGCAGTTTGCACCACTTTAAAATCCACATCTTCATGTGTGACTCTTGCACCATTCTTTGAATGGATCATTTTCCCAATGTCGCTACTGAGTTTTTATTGCTTCTATTGCTGATCAGCCTCAGTGCCGAGAGCTGTACTGCTGCCTTCCGTTCACTGCCGCTTTCCGTTTCCGTGCACGATATGCGAGCAATACTGATCTGTGTACATGCCTGCGTGTGTAAGTTCCATCACAGCCGCTGCAGTAAAATTCAGTGCACGCCTCGGATGAAAATGATGCAAAATACGACTGGTTTTAAAATGAGCAAATTGCGTGACGAATGTAGAATGTAGACAAATTGAACGAACATGACGAATCATTTTCATGATTTAAGCTTCATTTTTTAAGATGGTTTTTATCTGTTTGCAAATTTGGACTGGAAGTAAAGTCTTGAAGCTGTGGTATGGGATGAGCAATGTTCGCTCTGTGACATTTTCTCCAATTTCGCTAGTGGGGAGTTGGACCAGGGACCACATTCCACATATGTAAATCTATGTATTAAATGTTTACTGTATATATATATATATATATAGAAAGATGGCAGAGCTGGGCAGGGACGATCAGCTGGTATTTGTTTTCATTTGGCCAAAGATAAAGGAAGATGATTTGTAATACCAGATACCACCAAAGGTGGCACTATTTCCACCACACACATCTTTCTATATCGAATCATTTTAATATGGATGAAATGTGGAGTTTTGTTTTTGTATTTTGCCATACATTTATTATATATTTGTTTCAAACTGTGGATTGTATTTTTAATAGGCTTAGTGAGTGTACAGGTGACGTGTCAGGAATATGACCCATGTCATATTTGTTTGGGGGTAGAAAACTGACATGTCTGGTACATCACTCAGGTAATTTTTTTTTTTTAGGGGGTGGGGTGGGGGAGGTAAAAAAACTGGCATGTTAGGTTCATGATTTGTCGGGTACTAAAAGCTGCCGGCCATTTTGAAAAATAAAAAAAATAAAAAGAAAATAACAAAAAATAACAACAAAAAAATAAAAAAAAAATTTTATAAAAAAAATAACAAAATAACAAAAATAATCCTCCTTCCTTTAAAAAAAAAAATCCAGTCGATCTACTGGTATTATTATTATTTTATTTGGCCTTATGGTATGGAGTATGATATATTGTGATCAATAAAATTTATTTTAAAAATGACTATAAAAATGAAATTATAAAGTGCATTTCCAAGAATGTGCCGCAGCACATTGCACACTGTAGGTGGGCCGAGAAAGGTGCTCGCTAGTACATTTAGTTGACAATCAGTCTCCTCACTGAATGTTAGTAGCTCCTTCTAGCTTTGACTGAAACCTTCGTTGAGTTGTGTTTCGAATCTATGATGTCACATTTATTCATATCGGTATCACTTGGGGATTTGCTCAGCAATGTTTGTCATAAAACAGGCTTCATCATGACAGCGGTGTTTAACTCTTCATTACTTTAGCCCAAAGTGCGATGGTTTCCATCATTCATCGATTGGCAAAATGATTGGTACTGTGACACAAATGGATGCTTGAAAGCAGTTATCTGTAAGTTTCATCAACTTGATGTACTTGCATACTTACCTTCAATATCATAGTGGTGGTTTTACTTGTCTTAATGTCTCCTTCAGGAAATTTTATACACACGAGTATGTTCCCTTTTGATGCAGATGTCTTCCTTTGTAATTGGATTTTATTTTTATTCCTTTGTACTTGGATTAAATCAACCAAATAAAAAACTAAATCAAATTCTTGAGAAATACATTTTCAATCTGTAAATGCCAAGAGCTGCAGCAGTGTTCTAATGGAATAGAGGATACAAAGAACTACGACAATCACAGAACTTTGCGATTATTAGCAATGTAATGTAGTAAGCAGCAATCTTTAACTTTGGAGATCAGTTTTCTGCATAATGTCACACAGCTTTCATACATCATGATTAATACCTTAAATTACAATTGCAGATGCCATGCCCATAAATTTAGACTGTCTTTCATCCCAAGAGGGCTTCTGCTAGCTATGTTAGCCACCCACAAGCATCTCTCCTCTTTAGCCTGCCAGGCTGCCCCTTCCACTATTTGTCTTCAGGAAAGACCTCTCAATTTGCCAACGGCATGAGTAAATTGTGATCATTTGGAAAATCCACTTAGCAGTTGGAGGCAATTACTTTGCCTGGTGGATTTCTCTACAGCTGTTGTGTCCTGACTTGGCATTCCTTCACTTTTTTTTATTTTTGAAACAAAATGACAGCTGTTGCTTGTGAGATAGAGCTAGAGTGCAATGGATTTGTTCTGGATTTATGATAAAACAGAAATCAGTCATCATTTTATGCTTCTAGTAAGTGGATTTTCATAGTGCAGCACGTGCAAAGCATTTTGTAATCGACGAAGACTGTGCACCTATGGCTTCCACAGGTCTGAATCAGTGGAGGGCGCTACAGAGCATCAGCAGATGATAAACAAGAGTGAGGATGGTAGAGTTGTAACTCAAAACTGAAAAGCGACTCTGCTTTATGACATGAAAATTTATCAAAAGAAGGATTATTTTAAAATATTGCTCTGCGAATGAGCCGCATTGATCCAAAGCCTTTAAAGGGCAATCTCAACCACAGAGTTGCCAAAAATGACAAGACAATCAAAATTTCATAAAACTGGAAAGAGACAATATGTAAATTTGAATTTGAATTAGCTGATTCATTCATGATGGCTGGAATACATTGTTGAAAATGTGCAAGCATAAAGGATGGTATGCTGAACACTGACTATCGAAGTGTATATGATATTCCAATATCAATCATGCCAAGTCAGCCAATTAACTTCATTGGATACCAAACTTATATTAATGACAAGATTAACATAAAACTTATGTTCAGCTAAAACCAGGGAATGATTTACAACAGTTTTTTTATTTATTTAAATAAGTCATTTGGTCTTTGAAGAAACACAGCATACAACTGTGTATAAGTTGTCATTATTCTTTAGTGTTTACATTCCCATTCAAATGTCTGTAAAGCTAAGTCTAATCAACATAGTCTGGTAATAATCAGCCCAGTTAAACTTTACATTCATGATGACATAAGTAAACTGCAGCAGATAGTAAATTTAGTCCCCCTAACTGCTGTTGTGACTGAACCAGGTGACATGACATGACAGAAGGTATACCTGTTCTGATGATTTTTCTGATGATTACCAAAATCAGTACCCTGTTCTGATGATTACCAAAAGTGTGAAACGTATTCTTTGATCATGTCCACACAGGAAGAGAATACCCAAATTTTACAACATAATGTTCTTAATTATTAAATGGTGCAGAATCTCTCTCTGAATGGAAGCAGTGATTATTCACACCAAGAGGCCCAAACACTCATTACTCCCATATACATATATTAATACGATTAGCTATCAGCAGCTGTGGTTATAATAAACACACACACACACACACACACACACACACACACACACACACACACACGGATTGGCACTTCTCCTTTCACCAATAGATGCAAAATGTCGTATAATTTCTCTTGTGGCCCTGCAACCAAATAATAAATATGTATTTGATCAATAAATTCCTCTAGGTGGGGTAATTGCCACCTCAATCCTCGCCACCTGGGATAATTGATGAGGTGAGAGCTGATTGGTTATTTCCCTCCAATTATGGGTGAGAGACAGGATTGGGTCTTGTTATTTATATGTTAAATGCTATTGGCACTGCATGTGGGACATGCTCAGGAGCCTTGGTGGTTCGCCTTTCTGTCTACGCTGTCACTGATCTCACCAACAAGTGATGAAACCGGACCAGCAGCTGAGGGTACATTTAACATTGGGATTTTAATTTATGTATGACTTGTGAATATCTGCAGCTGTAGAGGAACCTCGGTAGGATTTGAAAGTACAAAGGGCTTGTGTAGCTTTTCCTGGTTGTGTTCTCCAGCTTTCTTTGGTTGTAAGAGCATGGGACTTTATATATACATATACTGTCAAACCTCGACATTTGTGGTGGATACATTCCTGAAAAATGCCGCGAATGTCGGGGCATTACTTAAATAATTAATTTATTTCCATGATCTAGGCTCATGGAGGAGCAATGATGCAGACCAAATCAGGACACAACATAAAAAAGGGAACAGCAGGAGAAAGAGTAAAAAACCAACAGTAGGGCAGATAGAAAGTGGACGGAGACAGACACAAAACGGATGCAGGTAACGATGAGGGGTAAAGGAGAAGGCAAAGGCTAGACAATATGGATACGTAAGCAAAATTGTGTTTGACCAGTTAGTGATATTGTCAAGGTCTGAGGAGAGGGAAGAGGCTGCTGCCTGTCTGTCAGAAGGATGTGAGATGTCACGGCACAGAGTGCAGTCATCAGCAAAGAGATAAAGAAGATTTTCCAGAGAGTCAGTGAGATCATTGATGAAGATTAGGAATAAAATGTGGCCAAGACGCTGCCTTGGAGTACTCTAGCCTTGACAGGGAGAGGAGATGAAAGGGTTTTGTTGAGAGCCACACATTGTCTACGAGAGTGGAGGAAGTCAGTAATCCAAGAGTGTAGTTGGCTTTGGATTCCATTGGCAGACAATTTGGAGAGCTTGGCAGGATGCCAAACTGTATCGAAAGCTCGAGACATGTACAGAGAGACGGCCCTGATCTCATGTCTGATATTGAGGGCCTCCACCATTGTTGGGAGAGTAGAAGCATCATGTCCAAGGTGGAGTGACCAGGTTTGAATTCGAATTGATGATCTGAGATGAGGCTGTTGGAGAAAAGGAATGATTTTATGTCAACGGTGATGATGGATTCCATAACCTTGCTGATGATTGGAAGCGAGCTAAGTGGGCTGTAGTTTAAGGGGCTCCGTTTTTGCACTTTTTAATGTAATGCTGTGATGTTGCTTGATTTCTGAGCAGATGAAAGATGACCTATGGTAAGTGGCAGGGTGAAAACGACAGAGAGACAGAGACAGAGACAGAGACAGACACAGAGACAGAGACAGAGACAGAGACAGAGACAGAGAGAGAGAGAGAGAGAGAGAGAGAGAGAGAACAAGAGCAGCAGAGCAGGGTTTTTGGACACATGAGCTGATGCCGCCTGGTCCAGTTGCAAAGTCAGTGTTGAGGGTTGCCAGAATTGTTGACACCTTTTCAATTGAAAAAGCTACAGAATTTGGGGGCAGTTGGGTATGACTGTGAAGGGTGGGTACTGAGAGTGAGGGGTTAGGGACACAGGATTTGGAAGCAAACACAGAATTGAGGCATTGAGCCTTCTCATGAGTGGAGTTGGCTGTGGTGCCATTTTAAGTGAGGAAAGGGATGAAAGTAAAGCAGACACCCAAGACTGACTTGACGAGGTGCCACCAGGTTTTCGAGGAGTGAGATAAGTTTGAAAGCTCATTCTTGAGATTGGACAGATGCTGTTTTCTGGCTCTCCTGAGAGTAGACACACACTTGTTGCGGACTTTGTGGAATGACCTGAGGCTGCCTTCGGTCGGATTCGCCTTCGGATTCACCTTCCAGGAGGAGAATGGAAGTTGTTTTAGACTAACAGCCTCACCACCGGATTCAGAGAACCAAGAGCGAGAGGATGGGTTAGACAATTGAAGACGAGATGGGATGAATCTGTGCATACGAGAGAGAGAGAGCATATTTCTGTGGAAGAATTCCCAGGCTGAATTAATACCAGTGGCAGTGTATGTGGGAGACCAGTCCTGAAGTGTAATAAAATAAAATAAAATAAAATAAAAATATATATTTTATAAAAACCACAAATACATGAATCGGGAATGGAGATGCAGGTCCTACTTTTAACTCGCGAATACGCATACATACATATATAATGTACATAAACATACATATATAATATACATACATACATACAAACATAATATACATAAACATATATATATATGTGTGTATATACACTGTATTGTATGTACAGTGCGTTCAGAAAGTATCCACACCCCTTGACTTTTTCAGCCTGAATATAAAATGGATTAAATTTAGATTTTCTTTTGTCACTGATCTCCACAAAATACCCTATTATGTCAAAGTGGAAAGTTTTTTTCTTTAGAATTTCTTACAAGTTAATTTAAAATGAAAAGTGGAAATGTCTTGAGTTGGTAAGTATTCGACCCCTTTGCTATGACACTCCAAATTGAGCTCAGGTGCATCAAATTTCCTTTGATCATCCTTGAGATGTCTCTACAACTTGATTGGAGTCCACCTGTGGCCAATTCAATTGATTGGACATTATTTAGAAATAAACACCTTTCTATTTAAGGTCCCACAGTTGACAGTGCATGTCGGAGAAGAAACTCTCCCATGAAATCCAAGGAACTGTCTGTAGAACTCCGAGATATAATTTTTAGGAGGCAGAGATCTGGGGAAGGGGATAAAACAATTTCTAGAATGTTGAAAGTTCCCAAGAGCACAGTGAGCTCCATCGTTAGGAAATGTAAATAATATGGAACTACCCGGACTCTTCCTAGAGCTGGCTGTCTGACCAAATTGAGCAACCAGGCTAAAAGGACCTTGGTCAGGGAGGTGAACAAGAACCCAATGACCACTCTGACAGACCTACAGAGTTCCTTGGCTGAGATGGGAGAACCTGCTGGAAGGACAACAATCTCTGCAGCAGCTCACAAATTTAGGCTTCATGGGAGAGTGGCCAGATGGAAGTCACTCCTGAGAAAAATGCACATGACAGCACACATGGAGTTTGCAAAAAGGCATGTGAAACACTGAGAGGATGAGGAAAAAGATCCTGTGGTTTGATGAGACGAAAGTTGAACTCTTTGGCCTGAATGCAAAGCGCTAAATTTGGTGGAAACTGAGCATAGCTCATCACACATCTAATACCTAATACCATCACTACCGTGAAGCATTGTGGTGGTAGCATAATGCTATGGGAATGCTTTTCAGTGGCAGGGACTGCGAGACTTGTAAGGATAGAGGGAACAATGAATGGAGCCAAATACAGGCAAATCCTTGAGGAGAACCTGCTTCAGAGTGTAAGAGACCTCTGACTGCAGTGAAGATTTACGTTCCAAATGTCCCAAGCATACAGCCAAAGCAACACTGGAATGGCTTCAGACCAAGAACGTGAAAGTCCTTGAGTGGCCCAGCCAAAGTCCAGACATGAATCCCATTGAGAGTCTGTGGAAAGACTTGAAAAATGCTGTTCACAGATGATCCTCATCCAACTTGACAAAACTTGAGAAAATCTGCAAGGAAGAATGGGAGAAAACCCCCAAATCCAGCTGTGAAAAGCTGATACAGACATACCTAAGAAGACTTGAAGCTGTCATCCCACCCTTAGGTGCTTCTACAAATTATTGACTCATGGGTTTGAATACTTGTGTAAATTTGATATTTCTGCATTTAATTTTCAACAAATTTGTAAAAACTTCTAAAAACATGTTTTCACTTTCTCATTATGGGGTATTTTGTGTAGATTGGTGACAATTTTTTTTTATATTTAATCCATTTTAAATTCAGGCTGTAACACGACAAAATGTGAAAAAGTCGAGGGGTGTGAATACTTTCTGAAATCTCTCCTTGAAACGTTTTTTAAATTTATTTGTTGAAATTCGCCCTAAACAAGGGTGAAGGCTGTCTTCTCAAGCTTTTTGTGTTGTCCGTTTGCACTCACAATGACTCCAATCGGCCGATGCCGATTACTGTAAAATTGCCGATATCGGCCTGTGCTGATTAATCAATACTGGCCCAGCACTAATACATACACAATTATTTTGTGTCGTTTTCACACAAAAATAATGAGGCATCATACAAAACTAAGATGGTTCCAGAACTCTTTATGTGTGGTGTTGGATATCTATGGCTGATATAGAATACTGTATGAATTATATTCAATTGTGGGAGATAATGGATATCATCTTTCAACTACTACTTCTTTAACACCACCAAGTATGTCCAGCTTATTGTGGGGTTAGCTGAGGAAAGCTTTTTTCCCAAGCCATTCATGAACTGACTTGCCAATTCCTGATGTGCGACAAAATGTGGTAGGAAATTGGAAATTAAGCAATGTGCTGGTGATACTCCACTTGCTCTTAGCAAAATATTGCGGGATATTTAATGTCCAACTACTCTTGCTATCAGATGGGACTTAACGTCCATCCGATAGATAACACTTTCTGAGACAATTAACCCTGCCTGTGAACCACCAACATGATGGTTTATTGTCAGGCTGAGAATCATACCCAGATGAGACAGCTCAATCGTAATTGCTCTGCATGATTCTGTCAGGACCAGTGTGAGTCATTTTAACACATGTCCATTTGACAAACGCTACATGGGGGTGATGATTGCGCACCAATGTTTGCAACTTGATTTAAGTTAAAGCCTGTAAGAAAACAATCTTCAAATCGTAAGGACTGTATCGTGTTTCACTACCATTCTCTCTGAGGACAGAAAAGAGATGCGTCACATCATCTATATCAGATATTTTTGGCAATAATTAATTTCGCTTCGTCCAGACAAGGCTGGATTTATATGAGAGAGAAACTCCAGTTACTATACAAGGAGACACCAGGTTGCATTTGAAGAAAACAATCTGAATGATGTTTTAAGCCCGCTGCACACTAGTTGGTGTTCACAGACTCGATGCAACAACACCTTGCACAATCTCGTTTTGTCGGAGACTGCCACACATTATGCGACTATTGATGAAACTATTGTCGGAAAACAGAATGACAATAAAGAATAAATGCACAGACAGGATGACAATGTAGAAAGTTTTAAGCACTGCTGATTTGGCACCAGTGCTGGTACGTCGCCAACGGCATGCCAGGAAAAACAAGTGGCTGTCGGTAAAGCCATGAGTGGAGAGGCCAGCCGGCTCAGGAAACATTCAACAACTTTCTAGTGGAACTTGCTGTCGAAGATAAGGGAACTCATATTTATATTTACTAGTAAATACCCATTCCCTCTGTGAATGTGCTGCTGCACTGAGCTCACATTCCTGCTTCTTCTTCCTCAATTCTGGAGAGATTGAGGAAGAAGAAGCATGATTTAACTGACAATAATTTTTGTTCTTAGTAAATCGATTATCAGCTTTCCAACAAAGTAAATCTATGATTGCCTTTTAAATGATACATTTTCATTATTCCACTACAGCAGGAACAAGACAAGGTATTCAGCAAACTCTTGAATGAGCGAGCAGGGTGTGTCAGTACGTGGATAGTGAGGAGAAATGTGACATTCAGGTGCACCATCTTGAGTGAGTCATGATAACTTTGTATTTTTTGGCCACAAATAATGCAGTACTACAATTTAAACACACACACACACACACACACACACACACACACACACCACATCAGCTGCTGAACATTACACGATTTTCAGACTTTGAAGCTGTTGCCGATGGTCTTGTTGCATTGCATCGGATAGTGTCCAGCAGGTTTTACATAGTTACTTGCACAAACTAAAAATACAGTATATTCTTTATTCTCTATTCAGGGCATACAGTTGTGGCCCAAAATATTGGCACCCTAGCACTTTTTTCAAATAATTCACAATTTTCTCAAAAATAAGTTGAAATTGACAAAAGTATTTGGTCTCCACAATTCCTTATTTCATTGTTAATATTACCAAACCTTTGTTTTTGATTCAGAACTTAATGTCCTTTTAAATCAGAAAATAAAAAGAAATGGCAATGACAAAATTATTGACACCCTCGACTTAATATTTGGTATCACAGACTTTGGACAAAATAACTGTAGTGAAGCACTTCCTATAGCCATAAAAGAGCTTTCTACACCTCTCTCCTGATTTCATGATGCCATGCACACATTCAAGGCATCCCGTGCCAGAGGCAGCACAGCAACCCCAAAACATCACTGAACCTCCTCCATGTTTGACTGTAGGGAAGGTGTTCTTTTCTTTGAAGGGTTCATTTTGTTTTCTGTAAACAGAGATGATGTGCTTTCCCAAAAATCTCTAATTTGGTCTCATCTGTCCACAGGACATTCTCCCAGAAGGATTTTGGCTTGTTCATGTGCATATTGGCAAATTCCAGTCGGGCTTTCTTATGTCTCTCTCTCAGCAGCGGGGTCCTCCTGGGTCTCCTACCACAGAACCCACTTTCATTGAGTTTGCGACGGATGGTGCGAGTTGAAATTGTCGTACCTTGTGTCTGAAGGTCAGCTTGAATCTGTTTGGCAGTTGATCGAGGTGCTTTCTCCACCATTCAAACAATCCTTCGCTGCAATCTTCGATCAAGTTTCTCTGTGCCACGTCCAGGGAGGTTGGCTACAGTGCCATGGGCCTTAAACTACCTGATAACATTGCGTACGGGGGACACAGGAACACCAAGGTCTCTGGAGATGGACTTGTAGCCTTGAGATATTCGATGCTTGGCTACAATCTTGTGTTTGACCTCCTCAGACATTTCTCTCGTTTTCTTTCTTTTCTCCATGCTCATTGCGGTACACACACTGACACAATACAGCAGAATGACTCCTTTTCTCCATTCACCACTAGTTGAATGAGTGTTTTTTATATTGCAGGCACCTGCTACTCACCACAGGTGAGTTCAATTCCAAAGTAAAGGAGAATCACCTGCTTGAAATATAATTATTTCTAACAACTTCTAAACGGTGCCAATAATATTGTCTGGGCCATTTTCGGATTTCTGTGTGGAATAAGCTAAGATTTCGTAATTTTTTTCAACTACTTTTGTTTTGTTCAACTGTAAACCAAAGAAATGCATTTGTGGATACCAAAAGATTCTTTAATTTCAACAATTTTCTGGAAGAAATGGTGCATTATTTGAAAAAAAGTGCAAGGGTGCCAATATTTTTGGCCATGACAGTGTATGTTAAAAAGAAGGACCACATAATGTCAAAGGACTATAGCCTGTGGCATTTCTGTTTTAGCTTGTGCATATACACGTCTGATCATTCATGTCATCATGAAACATTCCACCATAAATATTTCAACCTCTTAACGGAGAGAACTTGGTGAACAGGTTGGGAGTGTGACCAGGACTAATTGGTTCAATTTTGGTGAATATCCGGATCATAGAATGTTTTAAGTGATTCTTCACCATTGAGTGATTGGATCAAAAACTATATATCGCATGATGTCTCACAAGGTTAAGGACCGATTCGGGTGAAACTTGGTGGACAGGTTGGGTAGATGACAAGAACAAGATGATTAAATTTTGGTGAAGTTACAGATGCAGATCTGGCCTATCAATGGGCAACAACATGTAAACTGTTCAGTCTAGCGGAGGTGTGTGCTCTACCGAGTGCCATTGTCGTATCATTTAATTAGGTCTTCATTTTGCATCAAATGAATCAGACAGTCCATTAATCCACAGAGTGATAAAGCAGAAAGATATTTGAGAATATAACCCAGAGTGTTCTATTAATATTGTTGTTTCGGATATGTGGTGGTGGAATTAACTACTTTTTCCTGCCTTGGAGCTAATAATACACCGGTGGATCCAATATACATTTTAAAGATTATTATATTGCTCTATTGATGGCATTATGTATGTGCCTGAACAACTCTTAGTATATTTACTTAATGAAGCCCCATTGATGTTGTTTAATTATTTTTCTTGTTGCAGTGTTAAGTTTCTGATTGGAAATTGAAAGCATCGTCTTGTAAATTTCAACTCTAGTTTTTCTATGGATGTTAATATGATGATGCATATCAATGTGCATGCCAAACAGGCTTGCCAGAGCTGACGTCACTCAACTCTTCACAAAATTGTGACAAGCATAAAAGCTCAGCTGTTATGAAAGCAATTTTTGTGTTTGTTTTTTTAACCCAAGTGAGTTTAGGCTGTGCCTGGAGAAATAGTGATACAGTACGGTTTCATTAAGCATTGCATTTTGCATTGTGCAGACACTCATAACATCAAAGGCGTATGAAAAAGTACGACCCTTGGAAATGGCAAGTTGCGGTACCATTATAGTTCATTATGATGTTTTTTTTTCATTGCTGGTGTTGCTGTAGGCATATCTATCATGTCTGCAATTGTGTTGATGACATCTTAAATTTGAGAGATTTAGATATTGATCCAAATCTGCTTTGTTGGAATCAACATGATGGATTCAGACACGATCATTCCATTTGGACTCAAGCTTCATTCTCAGGTATTGTCTGATGTACCTAATTGCTTCTTCTCTGTCTGTAATGTCCCAATGTCCCATGTTTTGTCTGTTATCTTTCTCCTTACTATCATTATCTAACATATAGCTTTTCTATAATATAAGCTTTATTATCTGTATGGAAATGCACTTTCAAAATGGTTCACTCAGCACAGCTCACATTCCCCATGCTTCATTTCACTAAGCAAGGTCACATTGATTGACAAAACTGTATAGTTTGTAGTATGACCTTGATATAAGACAGTGAATATCTCAATTATGGTTTACTGACTATCCGACAGGAAATATTGACAATAATAATTCTGTGAATTAAGTGTGCATATGCATGATGATGTCATCATCCTCACCATAATTCACGACCAGTGTTTGTGTGGTTGTATGTTTGTTTGTCACGCCACTCATCCTATAGTTCTGGGCTGATTACCCCCAGACTTGCTACATCGGATCAGCATAACCCCAATTAGTGTATAGGGTTTTTTTTTTTTATCTTTACGGTGGTCTTGATGGGGTGAGGGGAAAGGGGATGGAGGGGGGGGGGGGGCGCAAATTCTCTATGTAAATATGTATCGTGTGACCGCCTCCAGGTAGGGGAGGTATTACAAGTCTCCACCATTTACAGTACAGTACAGTATTCCTGTCCCCACGTTTTCCAGTGCAGTCAGGTGTTTTGCATTATAAAGAGTAAGTATGTTTTTGCTTCATGCATGTAACCTGGGTTATTATTATTTTATTTTTCTTGCCTATACAGAGCTGTTAGTTGCCTATACACTGCCAAAATGAAGGTGTGCATCAGAAGAACGTGTTGCATGCTTGGAATAAGATCGCATCGGGCGAATACTCTACTCGTAAATATAATGTCCTAACTATACTTACTTTGAAGCAACAGTGACTATGCAAGTCAGCTTTGCTTGTGAACATGAGACTGATTTTTATTTCCTATAACTTAGTAAAAGTGACATCATTATCTGAAAATTAGAAACATTAACATCACAATTGTAACATAATTTGATATTCACCACATAGACAAATAAATCTGGTAAAGGGGATGTAATTTGATACCAACCCAACACCAAAACCCTTCCTCACCCCCTTCAAAAAAAAAAAGAATGGTCAGATTTACTTTCTTTTCCATAAAAAAAAAAAACTATTTGGAAGCAAAATAATAATAATAAAAAACAACACAGGAATTCATTAATTCGAATTTTGCACATAAATGCATTGTGTTGTACATGCACTCAGCACAATTCATGAACGAACTTTGTTTTTCAGTTTATCCAGTGGGTTGGTAGGATTGCCTGCACTCCTCTAGAGGTGTGCACACTCATCTCTAAGCCATCTTACCTGGTTTGAATCTCGACCCAGCTATAAACCGTCGTACCGGTGTTTCACAGGCTGGGTGATTCATCATTGTAAGTGCCATCGCTCGGATGGGCGTTAAACTGGGCGTCTCGTTTACCGGCAGTAGTTAGTAGACATTAAAGAGCTCACTGCGTCCTTTGCGAAGAGTAGATGATCTATCACCGGCACCGTGAACAAATTCAGAATTCCTACCCGAATCCACATGGGCGCTGTATTGGCGGCACAGCCACACTTCCAGCAATAATCCAACCATCACCCACAGGTTGCGTATGAAGTGAATGAGTGAGTTTACCCCGGTTTGAGTTTTAAAAAAATAGTAGAGCTCCTGATAAGATTTGCCTGACTTGTTATTTTTTCTTGTTGGCCTCACCATTTCCGAAATATGGCAGAGGCTATTGTAATCAGTCCGTGCATCTGTGAGTGTGTCGACACACAGATATACTTTCATATAGATCGTGCATATACTCAGCTCGACAGTAATCTACACACCCCGACGAGGCTCTGCATAGTTCATTGCTCAGTCTCGTTTCAGTTGTGATTATTATAGTGATGTTGTCATCCTAGGAAAAAAAAAATCTGAGATTTTCAATTTTTCATGCAACAAATTCAAAAGGGAACAGTAACGATATAATATCTCAGAGGGTTAATACAGCACATAACTTACTTATGTGAAGTCATCATGCTCCCTTAACTTCATTCTACTCTTCTTTTGGAAGAGCTGAAACAAGATATTACTGCCTTCACCTGAGATAGGTCCTCACTTGCAAACAATCGCATGTTCGTTTTCTGCACTTCATTTCTCTCCGTGTTGGTGAACACAACATGAAACGATTGCCAGATTTTAATTAAAACCCTTATGAGCAACAAGGAGAAATGTTTCATAAGGACGTCGTCACTGACAAAAGGGAAACCTGCTTCCACAGAGCAGCAGATGGTCTGACTTGGCAGGATCATCGGCAGAGCATAAATATACATAATGGCAGCCTGCGGCAAAGAGTCGACAGTGCATAGACATTGAACCAACAGGGGTAAGTTTGGTTTTCAGTCGAGTTTTATAATGACGACTCAACATCGTTTCCAAATAATCTACAAAGAAAGATAAAAGTTCTGCATCACATAAAATTATGTGACAAAATAAATGGTCGTTGAATGCTGTGTTCCAGCAAGGTTTAATATGATGCTTCATTTACTAAATAATTCAACTTGGAGTTTGTACAATCTATCACAAACTGGTCCACCACAAACTGGTCCACGCTCTCACCATTACACCACCGAATCTGGTTGGATATGTACATGTAAGGCTTCATCTTGTCTTTACACCTGGTTCTTATCAACACATTCTATCAACCCTGTTGTATTTGCAGCCAGGGTCCAGTGCAGAAAATTGTACACATCATCATGTCGGAGTTGTTCTGCATTTTCTTCCCACTTATCTACTGGATTTAGCGACTGCTGATTAATTCCTTCACTTGACCTGAGGATTGAACATAACATCAGAGCTGCATGAAAAAGTCCAACCCCCAGAAATGGCATATAGTTAATTCTGATGTTTTTCGTTGTTTGTGTAGCTGTTGGCATATCTATCATGTCTGCAATTGTGTTGATGGCATTCCTAAATTAGAGAGATTTGGATTGATCCAAATCTGCTTTGTTGGAATCATCATGATAGATTTGGACAAGGTCATTGCATCTGGACTTGAGCTACATTTTCAGGTATTGCCTGGTGTACCTTATTGTTTCTTCTTTCTCATGCATGTATCATTTAAGTTACTCATGAATGTAGAGATACATACAGCAAGTTGTCCATGCCCAATGCTTTTCCTTTCACAAGTTCAGGTTGTAAACGCCGAGTTCTACAAAGGCCACGTAGTGTGCATTTTCTGCATGTAATGTGCAATTATTGTCCTGCAACATGTACTTGTAGTGACATGCTTTGTGACACCTAGCTTGTTAGATCCACAAGGGAAAATACAATGTTAGAACTCTTTTTAACTCAGGATCTGAATATGGTGGAGAGGAGAGAGAGGTATGAGGGTATTTTGGGACAAGTGATCATAACAGGGTGTGTGCTAATAATTACCTCGTGCACACGAAATGAAAAGTGGGGTTAAGCAATTGGTTCATGTCTGTCCATCCGTCCGTGTGTCTTCTCAGTTTATGATCGAGGAACAACTTGTTTAAATTTTATGTTTATATTTTTAACACGAATCGGAATGAAGTGATGAGTAATGTTCGTCTCTAAATATGTGCTTAGTTGTGCTAGTCCAATTCATGTATGTTCGATCCTGAGCAATTTCAGGTACTGTTGTGGGAGGAAGGAGGGAAAGGGTGGAGGTGGGAGGAGGGGAATGGGTGGGGTGGTAGCAGGCAGGGAAATGGGTGGTAGAAGGGAGGTGAAGGGGTGGGCAGAATCCCTGTATATACAGAGTTGCGAAAACTTGCAATTAGAAGCCATTTTGTTTCCATCGAGCGTGGCACACTGAACCTGTTTCCATTGTGTGTGAAGCTTAATGTGTCCGTTTTGTAATCAAACTGTCTTTCTCTGTGCCCAAATGGGAGATTATATGATGTAATGATTTATTTTTTGTTCTTCAAACGTGTCTGAATAAGCATACAATCAGACAGGATTGATTTAACCTCAAAACATTACGCAGAATGTTACGCATTACCGCAGCAAAATGAAATATAATGTGCTGGTAAAGGTTCACACTGACGAGTGCTAATTTGAGGTGTACAGAGCAGTGGCGTACTGAGGGTGTCTGGTGCCTGGGGGAAAAACATAAT
>CM068952.1:132914700-132934572 GCA_035128595.1 Eptatretus atami | reverse complement strand
CAAAGCCTGGAAATTCATTAGGAACCCATTTCAATGTGAAGTAGCTGATATTTCAGAAGAGATGCAAGAGGAGTTTCTTGAGTTAAAGTTCAACTCCTCGGCTGAAGAAGACTTCAAAAAACTGGATCTAGACACGTTCTGGGTCACGTACCTTCCTGTTTACTCTTTGATCTCACATCAAGCTCTTCAGATTCTGACAATGTTTGGATCAACGTATCTTTGTGAAGCTGCATTTTCCACGTCGTGCTGTCAAGACCAAGTACAGAAACAAGCTGAACATTGAAGGGGACTTGCGTCGTGCTCTCTCTGCCATTCGACACGCATTCAAGATCTGGTAGCTAAGAAGCAATGTCAAGTTTCTCATTAAATGCCATCTCATTAATTATGCTGTGTATATGAGTGTTGCTTATACAGAATTCTTTGTTCAATAAAAAGACTAAAAACATGCTTTTTTTTCAGTTTTTCCTTTAATTCAGGAGGGATTTTAATCATTTCGTTGAAGATGTGAGGGGAGAGGGGGGGGAGGTGTGGAAGGTAAGGACCAACTACTAACGAGGGGGGCGTGGTGGTAAAAAGGTTAAGAACACTGTTATAGTGCTTCTCACAACTTTGCTTCGCCAATATATTTTCCAGCTGCAGAATGTCAGATTCTAGAGAAGCCATTGTAACATGATCATCATTTATAGCAACTGACATGTACTGCTGGAAAAAAAACCAACTCGAATCAGTGTTTCATATTATCCCACCACAAACCAAAATTAGTCAAAGCCAAATTAAATAAGAAAAGCGAGTTAGAAGCAAAATAGCTTATAAAACCGTGTCAAAGCGGGTAGGCCACACCAAAAATAGGCCCGCTCTCACTCTTGTTCTCTCTCTCTCTCTCTCTCAAAGGCAAAGGTGTAGAAAAGAACGAATACAAGAAAACAAACACAAGACACAGTAGAACGGAAAAGCAAGGAGGGAGGGGGCAGGAAGGGGGGGGGCGGACACACTGACAACTCATCACAGCACAGAGCAGCTACACACGGCCGCCATGACCACACCGGAAACACGAAACACCACGAAAGGGGGCGACAGGAAGACAGAGACAGAGACAGAGACAGACAGACTTTGACTTTGACTTTTATGTCCTTTTATTACAAGTATAAAAAATCATTTTATGAAGGAGAAACATCTTGTTTTTAAGAAACAAAAGTTACATATTCAAAACACCAAAGGTTACATATTGTGTTAAAAAAGAAGTGATCAATCTGTAATCAAACAACCATTTTGAATCATGCAAAGTGCGTTATTAAAAGCCTAAATGCTTTTAATGATCTGCATTTTGTCTCGGGATGTGTAGAAACGAAATTCCATTTTAATACGGGCAAATACAAGTCCCTCAAACTAAGCCGGAAGGTTATCTGCACATCCTGAAATATTCTCAATTTTCATTCTACCTGTGCGATATATTGACTTCTTTGCTGTGGAAATGAGAAAATTGTCCAAAAACACTTCTATTGGATGTGTTTTGTAGTCAAGGCTAAATACAACAACTTTTACAGGGAAGTTCACAGAAAGCTTGGAGCACACTATACTTGAACACTGCAGAACATAAATCTCCTTTTTATCACATTAAAAATCCTTCTGTTTAGCAAGACTTGGAAAAATATATATTCATGCCCTAAGGGCAGCGTAACTATGAGAACCAGAGAGTTGGTGTCAAAGCCACCCAATGCTCGCCTGTTTATACATTTATCGTTTTTAAAAGATCGCAATAATATTTTTTATAAAGCATTGCAATGAAGTTTGATCCAAATAATTTTAAAGAATATATTGTACCAATTTGGAATTCAATTGCACACAACATACAGGTTCCTTTAGTCAGCTATGTCGATAGTGCTTGTTCCCTAGATAGCTCACCTTCCATTGTTTAAATGTTCAGAAATCGATTAGATGCGCTGCGGATCGATTTAATAGTTAGGGAACGTACAATGGAGACATCCCTCCCCTCTTCTGCGAAGAGGAAGAAGAATCCTGCCGTCCCGTGACTCATGATGTAACAACTCTCCCACCCGTGGTTGAGCGGGGGGATGGATCCACGAGGGCATGAGTCACGCCGGGCGTGGAGGAGGGGGGTGGGAGAAGGATAAGAGGAGATTTTTTTCTTTTTGTTCGGGCAGAGTTGGAGAAGGGAGTAGAGAGTAGTCGTTCAGCAGACCGTCGGGTCCTGTTTGGCTTGGGTTAGGGTTGAGGCCTTTCGGAAGCTTTTTGCTTCGGCTGGCTCAGTGAGCTTCGGCTGAGGCCTGGCTCGGGAGGAGGCTTTTTTGAGGCTCTTTGCTTTGACGGTTCCGTGAGCTTCGCTTCTGCTTGGCTCGGGAGAGCTTTTTGCTTCAAGCTGCCCTGTTTGGAAGGAAGTTAAGCCGGTCGCTCGGCTCGAGCTGCGAGTGTTGGTCTTCTTCTTGGTTCGTGGAGCTTTTGTTCTCCATTTTGGTTCCCGGCTTGGTGCGACTCATCGACCTCTTCGTGGAGGTGGTTCCTCGGGAAGCGACGCATCGACGGGAAGGTCCGGCGCCTCGTCTCACCAGCACGTGTTGAGAAGCGCGGGAGTGGTTCTCGGGGAGCGACGCATCGACGGGAAGGATCGGCGCTTGTCTCACCAGCACGTGTTGAGAAGCACGGGAGGATTCGCGGGAGCTCGGGAAGGATCGCGGCTCGGCGACAGGATCCAGCTCGCTCTCGCTGGAGCCCCGGGTCGAAACAACTTGAAGACCACACGAGGTGGAGAGGTTCGAGATAGGTTGGGTTTCAGCTCACCTGTCCTCCGAGCTGGAGCTCGTTATTAAAGGCCTCTGCACCATTTCTTGGGTGTGTGTGTGTGCGTACGTGTGTCCGTGGGCCCGTCTATAAGTAGGAACTGCTGTTAAGTGCAAGTGACTGTACATAATAAGTAGACGGTTGTAGTTTTTTTTGTCGTGCTTTTGTTGCTTGTATAATTGCATACGTGTTTTGCCTTGTATAATTGCATACGTGCTTTATTATATAATAATGTCCTTGTGTGAATGTAAACCTGTTCGTTGCATCCATTCCCTCATTGACTGCCCATCTTGCACTCGGAATATAGTTGGTTTTTAAATAGCCGGTAAAGTGATCGGGTCCAACGGACTGCGCGATAATACCCCGCTCGGTTATCCCAAAGGAAGCGAGCTGCTTAAGGGGCTCGTTTCCAAGCGGTCCCGTTGAGGTACAATCTCTCGGTAACCTACTGCGCGAATAATTAGGTAAATCGAAGATTTGGCGATCGGACCCTGTAGCGCGCGGTAGAGTGCGGACAAGGTTGTGGTGGGATTAAAACCCACCCGTGACTGGTTTCTGGCGTTGTTCCAGAAAGTCACGACTGCATTGGCGTTCGGTGGCGAAGCGACCGCTATTGTTAGACCGGTCGTTCGCACGCCGACGGCAGGGAATTCTACAAAATATTTATTTGTATATTGTAATCAGTAAAAAATAGTGTGGTAGATAAAAACATTAGAAAGGAAATAACTTGCACCAGAAACTTTAACATTTTCACGCTCACGCTGACCCTCACGCTCACGCCGGGGGTATCGCTATAGCTCTCTGTTCTTCGAACAGGCGAGCTAAAAACCATGAGAAAAACTGAGAAAAACGATGAGAATCAGCATTCATGCCCCGGGGGCAGAATAACTGTTTGAGATTCTGAATTCTGACAAATATGGTGGCCCATAGTGCTGTGTGGTTACCTGTTATGCAAGGTTCACAAACAAAATGAACGTAGATTGTGCTCGGAAACGAAAAGTAACAGTTGAAAAGATGCTTAATTCCCATGTCCTTTTTCTCAAGACTGTGTAGGGTAAGGTGTTCTATGCACTCAAGTTTCAGCAAGTAATGCACAAACTCCTGGGTGGGTACTCTGCTAGTTATGTTCAAATCAATGTGATTACAGTCAGACTTGCTCACAAAAATGTAAACAGAGGCTATGTAAACAGATAACGAGGCAAGTCAAAAGAAAATGTGAGAAGGATATGGCCAAGGAAATTAAACATAATGTTGTACCAGACCCGGTGGGGTAATGGTTAGACCATCCACTCTGAGCCTGGGAGGTTGGTGGTTCAACCCTGGCTGAGTCATACCACAGAGTTTACCAGCGTTGGTGTCAAAGCCACCCAATGCCTGTTTATACATTTATCGTTTTTAAAAGACTAGTCCAATAATTAATATTTTTTTAAAGCATTGCAGTGAAGTCTGATCCAAATAATTTTAAAGCAATATATGTATTTGTATATTGTAATCAGTAACAAGAGCGCAAGTGAGCACAATATAAGCCCGAACAAGAAGGTATATACAGAATTGCGCTACGACATGGAAAACAGCATCCTGGTTGCCATGGCAACCAATTTAGATGACGAACGTATGTCACTACACACCGTCTCCACACTCTGTACCTATGTACCAAATATGAAACGTGAAAGTTGAAAACTTTGGGATTTAAGAGTGCGGACAGGATCGGATGGAAAACAGCATCCTGGTTGCCATGGCAACCACTTTAGATGACAAACGTATGTCGCAACACACCGTCTCCACACTCTGTACCTATGTACCAAATATGAAACGTGAAAGTTGAAAACTTTGGGAGTTAGAGTGCGGACAGGAACGGATGGAAAACAGCATCCTGGTTGCCATGGCAACCACTTTAGATGACAAACGTATGTCGCGACACACCGTCTGCACAGTCTGTACCTATGTACCAAATATGAAATGTGAAAGTTGAAAACTTTGGGAGTTAGAGTGCGGACAGGAACGGACGGACGGACGGACGGACGGACAGTATCACATCATACGCCCCGATATATATCGGGCGTATAAAAAATAGTGTGGTAGATAAAAACATTAGAAAGGAAAAAATAACTTGCACCAAAAACTTTAACATTTTTACGCTCACGCTGACGCTGACGCTGACGCTCACGCTCACGCCGGGGGTATCGCTATAGCTCTCTGTTTTTCGAACAGGCGAGCTAAAAATGGTATGTGCTGCTTCCCTGCTTGATTCTCAGCATTTAAAAGGATAGAGCATGGGCAAACAATGCTGCAAAGGCAATGGCAGACCACCCTGTATAAAACCACCCTGTATAAAGCTTGGAATGTTCCTGTCCCTGGACAGTGGTATGTCCAGGAATGGAAGAGAACTGGCTTGTTCTACTTCACATGTGAACTGTATTGCTGGCCATGGTGAGTTAATACTTGTGTGGAAATGGTCAACATTTGCTCTCTTTGTCATTACGAATGTATCATCAATGTAATGTAGCCACAACCTTGGAGAGGGGGTCAAAGTGTAGGGTTTGTTCTTCAAAGCAATGCATCACCAATTTGGCAATGAGTTCTGAGATTGGTGAGTCCATCAGGATTCCTTGATGTTGATGATATATAGTGCTGTCGAATAAGAAGTATGTTGATTTGAGGCAAAGGTGAATGAGTGACATGAGATGCCCGGAGCCTGAGGCGGCTATTGCTGGCTAGCTCTTGGTCGTTGGTGATGTAATGTTTTGAGGTCTACATTTCCCATTCAATGGGTATGGATATATATATATATATATATATATATATATATATATATATATATATATATATATATATAATATATTAATGAAATAACATTAAATTATGCATAATTCCGTCACTCATGAGTTGGACATTTCTGATTCAGTCAATGAAGTCTCTAAACAAAGGCAGTTTGTAAGGTCTATCCAAATTGCAAGAATTCCACAATATAAACCGTGTTGTTCAAAGGTTTAGAGACAATGCAGGTATGAAACCAAATTAAAGGACACATTGGTTGAAAATCTACAGTGAGAACACCAGACAAGATAGATGCTGTAAGAGAAGATTTGCAAGCTTCTCCGAAAAAAATGTCGACATGCCAACTTGTACAGCTGGTGGAAACATTTCACATGACTGTTGGCAGAATCATACATGACGATCTGAAACTGTATCCGTCCACGATACAGCTATCACAGCACCAGACCGAAATAAATAAGAGGGAGAGGTTCAAATTTTGTACCACCATTGCCCAGCAGATCGAAGATGACCAGGATCTTCTAGACAACAACTTCTTAAGTTACGAGGCACACTTCCATCTCAGCAGCCTCGTGAACAAACAGAACACGTGATTTTGGAACAAAACATGTGGAACAACTAATTTCTCTCCCAAAAGTAACGGTTTGGAGTGCTATCGGTCGTCGCAGCATAATTGGCCTTTCTTCTTTGAGAACGAAACCGGACAAACAGTGACAGGCAACACAGATATATACGTAGACATATTGCAGAGAAGATTCCTTCCGGCATTGAGAAGGAAACAAGACATCATAATGAATTCAGTCATCTTCCAGAAAGATAGTGCACCACCCCATATGTCTCATGGTACCTTTGGAGTTTTTGAGATGACGTCTCCCAGGTTATCGACTCATCTCTCAACGGACAGACAAGTGACAACCCATGGTTTCCTTACTCCCTGGATCTTTCTTTCAGATTACTACCTATGGGGGTCACTCAAAGCTAAAGTATATGGAAACAACCCACACACTGCAGGAGTTGAAAAATAACATCAGATGCATACCAGCTCCAGTTCTCAACCGAGTCATCGACAAACAACTTCAATGTCCGTGTGGCAGCTGTCGTCCAGAGGCACGCGCTTGGATTAAGCACTTCATCAACTACTAATGATATTACTCCTTATTGCTTGGTGAAGCACTTTTGCACTATAATAAACAAAAATATAACTAATCCAGTGTATTCTGCACAAACTGTCATCGACCACACCCACGGAAGCCATCCAGTATTGCAGGCGATGAGGTGTGCTTGTGCGTGACTCTTATGTCATGTCACCATTATTAGGACAAAAGGACCATTTCTGGTCTTATCAATGTTCCTGACCACCACCCCACGTCCCGGTTGGCATGCAGCAAGGCAGAGCCAATGCGTTTGTGTGGCAGATGATCATTGTTGCTCACAGTTCATGCAGTTGCGGCTGTTACGGGAGCCAATCTGTGCTTTGCTCCTCCACCAAGCTCGGGCGTGTATTTCATAATTTAACCAAATTTGATTTCACTGCAGCCAATACCAGGAAGAAATATTTAATTCTCAATTTTATAAATTGGTCGATAAAAATTGGTTCATATGATAGCTGACAAAGCTCAATCTGACCTCATTGTGGAAGAAACCATTATTTCACGGAGGAGGTGGTTGCCTTGCCACTAGCATTTGACCCACTCATGTGGAAACACACCAGGGATACTCCATTGTCATCAACCCATATTACCCAGCATATAATGTAATATCCAGTTTGGATTTACTTTGTTGGACTTTGTTACATCATATTCATCCGCACACATACTCCGCCGCTCCTACCCCCTTCCATTTCTAACACTCGGTCACGATCTTTCTGGTGGCTCAGGCCATTAGATTCATGTTTGTTTGTAATATATCAGTTTAGCATAATTGTTTTACTTTACGACCATCACCTGAAGCAAGGGTTGCATTTATGTCTGCTTGTGTTACATTGATTTAATTGAATTGTTGTGCGGTGGGTTTGATTTAACATGCCAAAATTTGAAAACATTGATTGGTAGGTCCGGCTGTGCCCACCCCCTTTTCCCTATTGATACAAGGGAGATTTACAGTTATTTCTGTACTCGAGACAGGTCAGTGGATGCACGGTTTGTGTGTTGCTGATCGAAACGTCGAGTAATTGTTTGCTCATTAAACGTTGGAGAACTCAAGATGATATAATTTGATTTTACTCCCAACTGCAAGTCCTTACTTCATATATGGTACTGGGTATACATACATATATATATATATATATATATATATATATATATATATATATATATATATATATATATATATTCGACTCCTCCCCACACTCCTCTAGCCAAAGAAGCTGCATAAAGCAACCCAAGAAGACCTACACAAGGTAAGCACTATGCTGTTTTTAACCCTTTCCAGAGTTCCTCAACAACTATAAAGACGTTCACACATAGTACACAAATGAGAATCCAAATGCCACACACCCCATCACACATAGTACACACATGGTAAATAGCCCATTTGTGGCAAGCGGAACTGGTGTAAGAGAGGAGCGTCGGCAGGTCCGTTCGTGAGAAGAAGCTGCACGGCGGTTGGTGAGCCTTGGCGTTGAATACTGCCACACAAATACCTCACACACTTTTCCTGCCCAGAGAGCGGCTTGGCGCCATTTTCGAGTGCGGCTTCCCATGCAGAAAGATGCGGTTCGATCACCAAGCTCATTAAAGATCATCTCTGGACATAAAGCTAAGTGCCAAAATAAAAGGAGGGATTTTCTTTTATTTTATCTTTCCCCTTGTCTGTTTTTGTAACTGCGTGTGGAGACGTCTCAAGTTTAGGCTTTAATTTACCTCAAGTTCCATTACCTCATGCTTTGATTTATTTTTTATTACATCACGCTTTGATTTATTTCCTATATAAATATTTGATTTATGTTCATTAAACCCGTATTTATGAAAGTTACTTGTGTCTGTCTATTTGTTGTGGGTTCGAGTATAAACCTTTGTGCTTCCGTCTGCTAAGCGACCTTGCCGCCCTTCATCCCGCATACGCTATAATCTCCAAGGATCATGTGTTCGCCTCCAAGGTAGAACCGTTTGGCTATCCGTCCAGGTCGGTGTTAACCGCCCGCCCATGACAATTGGGTCGGCGTAATTAATTTCACCGTCATGGACACGACAGTATGTATTTACATACCTATATGTAAGCATGTATGTATCTTTCTCCTTCACCAAACGACGGGATGATTTCTGAGGCTCCGAGATAAGGCCAGGAGGTGTGCTCTTCTTCTCTTCTCCTCTCATAATTGCACAACTTCGCGACTCAGCCGAACAGTAATGACTAGAGTCTTGCCCCAGCATGTGGGCAAATTCAAACAGCACGAACACGAAAATTGCGCTGCTATTTTGTCATGCCAAGAGGTGAACAAAAACGAGATCCTATGTCTCAACGGTGTTCCTCACACCAACTATCTGCTCTCTGATCATGCCCTCTTCTCTCACGTCACACCGACCAATCCCAAGCCTCAGGGCATAGCCTGCCGTTGTTGTTAAAGTATCGTTCTTTTTATAGCCGGCTTTGTAAATGCAAAAACGTAGGAAAAGGTCACAGGGGGTAATCACATAATGGGAGAAATTAGCCGCAAACCCTACCTAATTAACACAGCATCATCCCCCCCCCTCCCGTGCGGTGACACGTAACAATCTTAAGCTGACAGTTTTCCCAACTTAAATTACATCGAAATGTCTCTTATGCCTGGTGTTGGCTTAATGGTTAGGATGGTGGGCTTGGGATCTGAGAATCCTGAGTTCAAATCCCACTTGGCTGTTGAATTAATACCAGGTGGGGTTGACTCAGCCTGTCATCCTTCCAGGTCGGCAAAATGAGTGCCAGCTTGCTGGCGTCCTGTGTCGGAGTGGTGACCCATCCAGGATTGTGTCCAATAGCCAAGGAGACTGCTTTGCAGCACCAACGTTCTGCACAAAATATGGTCTGATGGATGGATGGATGGATGGAGATGTCTCCTGCTCGTCCATGACCATGCTACTCTATACAATTCTAGCTTTACTATGAAGTTCCTTCATCTACCCCACAAACATAACAAGGTTATATCAGACACCATTACTGCAGTAACACACACACACACACACACACACACACACACACACCACACACACACACACACCAATTGCTGTGTTAATTACCCAATTGGGTAAACATCACTTCATGCACATCTCCACAACGACGATAATTGGGCATTGATGGCCTTGTGCCATGTTAGCATGAATGCCAGAGGGGAGAAGCAGCTCAAACTGAACACGTTTCTGCTGAATGGGCTTTCAAAAACATTGTAAACAATGAGTACTCCCCTCTCTCCCACTCCATTGGCCTGACAGGGCAACTCATCTGAGACTATATATTTTTAATAAACATCCTTTAGCTGCTGCCATGCCTAACCACTGTTGTTTCAGCTCCAACTACTCTCATCATTTAAATGTTTATCCAAAATATTTTTTGCAGGACACTTAGAACATGTTTTTTCTGTTACTCGTACTCAGAGTGCTTGGGGCATTTGCATTACTAACGTCATCAAACTTGGATTGGTTGGTGTGATTTTGTTCAATTCCCTCTCCAGTTAGCAACCAAATCTTTTTAAACTGAACAATCTTGTTAGGTTTGGAATGAGTACTTTTAAATACCACAAAAATCGTTGCTTTGATTTACTTCATGCTTCTTTAACAGTTTATACCACTATTTCATGGATGTTGAATAATATTAGTCACTGACAGTGTACAAGGGAATAACATGTGAACATACATGAAATCTTTTTTGCCACCTTAACTGAATGTAAAGATGTGAAAAATGATTTGAGTGAAAAGGAATTTTCAGGGAAACAGCATTACGCAATCGATGGCATGTCCTTTCTCCGCTTGTTGCCGAATCAAGGCCAATGAAATAATGCATATTAATGAGACACTAACAAGATACTGATAATAGATATGAGAACATGCACTCATGAGAGATGGCCTAATTCATTTGGACGCAGAAAATTTGCTTTACATGATTGTTTTATCTGCAGAAATATATACCACTGGGTATTTCATAATTTTTACCCTTGCCAGAGGAGAGGGATTTGGGTCCATTTGTCTGTCTGTTTGTTTGTTTGTCCACATAGAATGGGAGTGTTTTTCTCCGCAACCACTTGTCGGATTGAGACAAAATTTTCACCATAGGAGTGACTACTCACATTGAATGCTTTAATGATTATGACATCATAGGTCAATGGTCATGTGGTGTGGCAGCCATGTTGGAAAAAAGGAACTTTGGACTTCTGTATCTTCGAAACCGCACCACGGAAAAAATTTAAACTTGGCACATGGCAAGTACTCCACATGGGGAACAAGTGTGATTTTTTTTTTTAATGATGTAGTTTGTGCCTTCGTTATGACGTCATAATTACATACATGGATTGCTACATCTGATCAGTATGAAAAATTTTGAGGGTCATCTAGCGATAAATTGATTTCTCTACATCTCTGACTCAAGCTTTCCCTATATCTAATTTGTTCACTTTGAATGCACAAGAGCATTCAACAATGAGCCCTCATCCTTTTTAGGGCTGGGTTATTGACTCGCTTCTCACACTTACTTCTAAAGCACTACAGGCATTCAGCTGCACCTCTCCCTGGACTGCACACTACATCCTCTACCCTCCTCTTCACCCCCCTCCCCTTTCTTTCATTGGGACTAACATAAGCCTGCAGGCTTGTGTTGGGTGAGCGAGGGGATGCCAATATGCCCAGTCTTTTTCCCTCCTCTCTCTTTACCTGTTTTTTATCTTGTTTCCCAGAATGACTGAGGGGCCTGTGTGTGTAGAACGCATGACTAAGTTAATGGTTTAAGTGGGCTTCTGTGCTTGGGTAAGAGCTTTCCTTTGTGAGAATGTTTGCCTTCTATATACGTGCCTTTTGTCAATCCTTATAAACTATTTTCCAAACTGCCCAATCATCTTTTTCCATTGGTTAAACATAGTGGTGTGTAATCAGTGACAGGGTGTTCTGCCCCTCTGTTTCGTTATGGTCAGACATCAGCCAACGTTCCACTTATAGTATCGCTCAGCTGTTTTGATTAATAGCAGTGGAGCTTTAGGAAGCACAGTCCTTATCGGGGATGATTTGTCCAGGAAGGTAAACCGGGATTTGGATGCTGGACCCTACCTAAATTAAGCTTCTCAGATGGCGTTTGTGGCTACATAGCAACCCATCTTCCCCGGATCAGGCCAGATTCAGGGTCGTCAGCCGGGAAGTGGATCCGAGAACTCTCATCTCATTCACTACTCAACCGGAACCCGTACCAGTATGTTGTATGGATGTTTCATCTAGTCCTCCGAGAAGATTTTACCTAGAAGCTGAAACTTTCAGGGATGACTGAAGACACCACGAAGGTGTGTTTCCTGAAGTTTATTTTGTTTCCATCAAGTTTTGAATTTATTTTTTCCACCCATCTTGACATTTTCTTCCTTCAGTGGAAGGAGGCGACTACAATTGAAATTATCCCAGCTTATAAACACGATGTGTTATATAATCATCTGCTTCACACGCTCGATGTTGGCCGCCATTCTGCTCGTTGAAGGTCTTCCAGACCGTGGATCGTCTTCAACCTCCTCCCGTCCCTCTATGAACCTCTTGTGCCATTCAAACGCACGTGTACATGACATTGTTTCTTCCCCATAGACTTTCTGCAGCATTGCGAAGGATGCGAAAGGTGTTTTGCCAAGCTTGGCAAGAAACTTCAGATTGACTCTCTGCTCACGACTAATAACGCGATAACTCAGACTGGACAACATGTAAAACACGACCTGTAAAAAAAACTCACACAATGAGCACAGTCAATCATCACCAATCATATATATTTCTTGAATGTTGCGAAAGATTATGACGCAATCGGTTCATTCAAGTTGTGTAAGTGGAGCACACAGCAGGCTCAGTCCCATTACTTTTTAGATAGACCTCGTAAACACGGTGCAGAGACAAACTCCCGTCCGGACATAAATACCACCTGGATGCGTCCGGAGCAAAAGCGTTTGGAGACAAACACCGCCCAGACGCGTCCGGAGCCAAGCTGGCTGGAGATAAACACTGCTCGGACACGTCCAGAGACAAACTCCGATCCGGACATAAGCACCGCATGAACACGGCCAGAGACAAACCCTGCCCGAACATGTCCGGAGACAAACCTTGCCTGGACACGTCCAGAGACAAACACCGTCCAGACTTAACCACCCCCCATCTTGGGATATGTCCAGAGACGGAGTCAGAGACAGAGAGACGGAGACGGAGAGAGCGACGGAGAGAGAGACAGAGACAGAGACAGAGAGAAAAAGAGAGAGAGGAAAGGAGAGAAGATGATATGAGTGAGGAAGAAGAGAGAGCGGAGAGATGAGAGAGGAGAGAGAGAGAGAGAGAGAATAGTAGATAGATAGAATATTGTAAAGGGTGGGGGAGTTAGCAGAGAGAATATGTTATGCTTTATGAAAACACACACACACACACAGCCACGCACACGCACACGCACACGCACCACACGCACACGCACCGCACGCACGCGAGCCATATCAATATTTTTCAGAATCGGCAGGTTGGAGTCATTGTGATTACCAACTTCAGTACTTACTGCATAGTACAGTCAAAATGTCGATGACCTCCCACAAATTGCAAAAAAAGCAAACTCAACAGATTTTGATTCCTGGATATATCCTCAGTGACAGAAAAAAAGTCCTAAGGGATCCTCCGGGGGAAAGTCCTGAAATCATGGAAATCCAATATGGCCACCACCCGGCTTCGGGGAAAATGAGAAAATTGTAAAGATTGATATTTTAATATGTAAATATGTTTTTCTGCATTCGAATTGTTTCTAGTTATGGTCAGTATATTGATATACAAGAATATTATAAAAGTGAAATGTATAGAGGTAAATTTATAACTTTTTTGTCCAAAAATGTCAATTTTTGTCCGCGAAAAAAAAAATATTTACCTGATACTGATTTTGGCTCCTGGACCAAAAAAAAAAAGAAATGTTGAAGACACAAAATGAAATCAAGTCTATGGCAATACAATATAATTATGTAAATCATTGAAACATGAAAAAATTCACAATTCCACTCGGGGCAATCACATCTGCCTGACGAAGGTTTCGAAATGAAAATGAAAATTCGCATTAAACTCAGAAACTACATCCATTATAAACTTACTATACATGTTGAGAAATCAAGCGTATTAAGTTAGAACTCGACAATATCGTCATCATCCTCATCATTGTCACATGGAGTGTTTGTGCGAGCCAGAGCCCCTGCAGTTTCCACAAGCTGGAGTGCACTCAATGTTGTGCTTCCTGCATGTGCATCTCATGGTGCTACATTCAGCCTGGCAGTTGCACCTAATGACACGTAACATCTTTTCAGGAGCTGGAGCTATTGATGTCTGAAGTGGCACAAAACCCTCGTCATACCTTCTCCAACCCCAGTCTGTCGGAAGAAGTTCATCTGCACATCCCTTCCATTCTTGGACTTGCAGATACACGCGCAGGCTGTGATACTTTGCTGCTTCTGATGTTGGTGGTAACGTCTGTGGTTGCACGTGAGAGGAGCTCCAGCAACCTTGTCCAGTACCGCTGATACCGGAGGGTGTCCAGGGTGTCAGTTGACTTTCCGTTGTAGATTATCACCAATGTTTTTCTCCTGCATCTGCCACATCACATACGGAAGCTGGATATGTATCAAAAACCTTGGCCTGCTCACGGAATGTGTTGTTTGCTTTGAACTTTTTGAGGGAAGCTCCCTTTCCAATCCCATGAAGAAGAGATGTCGTGTCGCACCCAAGAACTGCATGAAGAAACGTATTGCTTGCATATGTCTGTACCAATCATTTTCTTTGTAGCCTTGATGTTCCAGATGCGAGGCTTCTTCTGTTCTTCTTTGGCTCGGGAAAAAAGAAGAGGTCATGGGATTCTAAGCTTGCATGGTAGCATAGGAGGAGAGGAGGTCTGTGTCATCACCAACTAACACAGTGTTGGTGACAGTACAGACTGCACGGCTTCAGTACAATCAGGAGATCAGCATCCCCTGAGGCATGGTGTGTCTCACAGTTCTTCTTCTGAAGCTCTTCACTCAACATAAAATGAATCGCTGTTATTCTGCCTATTGGCAAAAACTGTTCCTTCTTCATTGTGAGACGCATGTCAGCTGTAAATGTCACAGTAGTGCCAGATTCCTTTAGACCTCTCTGTGTGTCATGTCCTTCGTGTTGGTACTCTCATAACCATCAAACACGACTATGGCATCTCCGTACTTCTTCGTTACATAATCAGTGTATGGTGGCATATGTCTGTATGTAGATCCACGAGACCATGGAATGCGTTGAACAAGTGCCCCGCCATCCAAAACATATGTTGCCCATCATTGGGATATCGGCTGGGACATCGGATCCAAGAAGATCCCAGATGGCATAAGGACTGGCTTGCGTGCTTCTCGGAGCTGAAGAGAGGAATCAAAGAGGGCTGGTGGATAGCTGCACAGTTCATATTGAAGGCCGACTCCAGTTCTTCTGCTGTCTGTCAACAGTGATCAGTCTCTGGAAGAGGAGTTGTGGTCAACCTGGACTTGCTCTCCATCAATCTTGGCAGATGACTTCATGCCGAGGGTGACAACTTGGTCTTTCCTCTAATGTGTACTCGGCAGGTGTTTTCCCATCCATAGATTTCAATATTTTGGCTCCTACAGCATGTGCTGTATCGACGTTGACGGTGGGGTGCATGAACTCCAGTGGTAATGTTCGTCAGACGTGGATCACAACTGAACAGATTCCGTTCCTGTAAATACTGAAGAGTGATGTGTGTCCTTCCAGTCACGAGATTGTCTTGCCTTGTCATGTCCTTCTTCTGCTCTCCAGTGTTGTAGTTCACACCTGTGAGCTCCTGCATTGCCTGGTTTATTTCTGCACAGGCAGGCATTGATAGTAGCCATACCAGCCGTTGTTGCTCTGTCATTCCTCGCCCTCTGTGAGCCCCCGCTGGTCTTCAAACTTCTCATCAGAACTTGCTCGATGATCAGGTCAGATGAAAGACCTGCCCACAGGCGATCACTTGTCGAACCAATGGAACCCCTCATCAAAACATTGTTGGACATTGGGATGTTGAGTTTTGAGGTGGGACATCTGCTGCAGATACACCCTCGCAGATTTGGCATACAGGTTGTGGCCCGAGGCTGCCAGGTAAGGCAGCATTTCCTGGATGGCCTGTAGATGTAGTGTCCAGTTCCCAATGCGCTCTGCCCGGATGCATTTGTGTAGAATGTCTAGCATGTCCATATACTGAACCCAGAGCGCTGAAGTTCTAGAAGATATCTTTGCAGACTTGGCATGCTTCTGAGGTGGTCTTTGATTCGTTTCAAGACGTCAGACTTGCATACTTCTTCCACAGACTGGGTTGGCAGAAGTGTGACGAGGGTTTTGTGCCACTTCAGACATCAATAGCTCCAGCTCCTAAAAGATGTTACGTGTCATTAGGTGCAACTGCCAGGCTGAATGTAGCACCATGAGATGCACATGCAAGAAGCACAACATTGAGTGCACTCAGCTTGTGGAAACTGCAGGGGCTCTGGCTGCACAAACACTCCATGTGACAATGATGAGGACGATGACGACATTGTCGAGTTCTAACTTTAATACGCTTGATTTTTCTCAACATGTATAGTAGTTTATAATGGATGTAGTTTCTGAGTTTAATGCGAATTTTCATTTTCATTTCGAAACTTTTGTCAGGCAGATGTGATTGCCCCGAGTGGAATTGTGAATTTTGTCATGTTTCAATGATTTACATAATTATATTGTATAGTCCATGAGCCAAGACCCGAATTTTGGGATATCGTACCACCCGGTGGTGACTAATTCTCTAGGTGTTTTTAGCTTGCTACATGTCTCTAGTTTATGTTTTGATATGATAGCCCCTTGCACACTGGTAGCTTAATGGTCGTTATCACTTCTTGAATAGACACACACCCGACCGAAAATTCAGAAAAATTTAAAATGTCAAATTTGGGGACAGGAATGCCTAAATGTCACTAAAATGAATATAGTAATTGTCACATTTAATACAAGTCCTGTATACACCACTAAGCATGCCATGGCTTGTACTTACTATTATGGCAAATTACTCCTCCTCAATATCATCTACGTCAGACTCGGAATCTGACTGTTGTGCTTACCGGCTCTTCTTCAATAGCCTTGTTCTGGCATGTCTGTAACCTGCACATGTCCGTACACTTCAGGCCATTGCTGAGGCAAGTCACTTAGGGAGTTCGCATGACCGCACACACTTGCAGGACAGTAGCTGCATAACAGCATCTGGTGCTGGTGAGCCTCGCATCCAGTTGACAGCAAGCTTGCCGTCCTCATCTGTCATCCAGCCCAGTCTTTGGGTCGCACAAATGGCTGCTCTGCAACTTCTCCACACTCGCAGCCTGGTAGTTTGCACGTAGTGCATGCATGAAGAGGCACGTCCTCACAAGGAGGGAGTTGACTTGACTCCACCTCTCCACGTCTCGCAGAACAGCTTCATACCGAAGCTTGTTCACCTCAGTTGTGTGGGTAGATGGCAGGTACATGTGGCAGTGATTTCCTGTAGCTTCTCAAATAGTTCAGGAGACACTTCCATGAGCGCCCAAGTTCGTGGAAAGCATCCTGGTATAGTCTTGTCCATCTCACCTGCTTGAGTGTCGTCATCTTCCCCCGGCCAGCGAATGCACTGACGGTATCACAGCCTGTAAAGCATGCATACCAATCAATGAATCACACACGCTGCCTCCAGTGTACGGCTCAGTGTGGTGATATCCAGGAATCTTGTCCGGTTCTTCGTCCCGCACTTCTGGAACAGGTGGGATGGGATCTTGTGCACATGCCCAGACACAGGACCATGACATCTGTATCCTCTGCAGTGATGATGACAGACTTGTACCCAGATTCTGCTGCATGAAGTGCATGGAGAAGGAGGCGTGTGTCTGCTTCTTCTGACTTGACTTTAGCTCAGGAGCCTCTTCCACTGCTCTTTGGTGATCTTGAAGCAGAGCTGCTCACATGTGACATAACAGCTCCTTGCCCTCGAGCTGTCCCTGTGCTGTGGTTTTTTTCCATTCTTCTACCAGGAACTGATGAGACTTGCCTTGTTGGAGGACTAACGCGAGTAACTTTCTCCACTGCTGGATGTTGTGCCCAGGTTGAATGTTCTTGAAATGGATCCCTGTGCCTGCACTTCTGTTGGCTCGTTCTGCTCTTTGATGATGTCTCCTTGTAGACGTCAAACACAACACATGCGCCTGCTCTTAGCACCCTCATGGACAACGTGACTCAGTGCTGTGCCTGCAAGCTGTGAAAAGTTTTGTCGTTTCCCTTCAGTTTCTAGGACAGGCTCATCCCATCAATTATGGTAGCAGAGGGCTCGGGGATCACCTCTGCAGGAGAAACATTCCTCTCCAACTCCATTGCTAGGGCAGCCTTGTTGGTCTTGCGGAGAGACCCATTACCGCTGGCAAGTGCCCATGGCAAAGCCCCAGGGGATGAGCCAAGACATCACTCATTTTGAGCTTTCTGTTCTCAGCAACAAGGATCATCTGGCCAAATAGGTTCCTGTCAGCCTTCAAGATAGCCTCCTTGGCATGGCCTTGTGAGCGTGGCTTCATTCTGATGTTAGTGAACGTTCTCAGTTTTGTCTCGTCATCGTGTCATGAAACTGTATAGTTGGCGTATCGTCTCCAGGCGCTCTTCCTTGAAGGGCTTGATATGCATCCTCTCTATTCTGTAGGCCCCTAGAAGTCTTTGGCAACTTCTGGTGTGCTGTAGTCGCAGTTGACAACTGACAAGATCTCCTTGCTCTGCGTTGAAGGGGTTCAACCAGCTGGTCTCCCATCAGTTGACTAAAGATTGGACATCGGCCTCATCTCTTCTAATCCTGGGCATCTGTAGGTCTGGGGCTGAAGTCAGTATACTTTGGCCTACTACCATGGCCCTGAGCTGCCTCAAGTATCTGCTGCGATACTCCGATGTCAGGTAGTACCTGGCGACAGCTCCACCTTTAGGCTGAAGCCTTTTGTGCCCCCTGGTGTCTGGGTGTCTTTGTTTATCGTCTCTTCGATGGTCTGGTCCACAGAATCCGTCCAAAGGGATTCTTGCTACCGATCTGGACCGAAAAGCCACCTTGCATGAAGTGTTCATGGACCTCGTGGTTTCAATGGGCAGTCGAGACATCATGGCATATAGTAGGTCAGGAATCGGCATAGTTCACCTTGTCATAGGCAAAACACACGGTATCATCTGTCGGATTGCTCCTAGGTGAAGCATCCAGTTGCCTTCTCTGGAGGCTCGAACCAGGTCCAGCATGATCTCAACCATGTCCAGGTATGACATCCAGAATGCTGAGAGGTTGTGTTCATCTCTTAGGGTCTCAAGATAAACTTGGAAGAGCTTCAGGATATAGGAGAATCAAATTAGCTACAAGAGCTGTTAGAATATATTTTTCAATTTCTCCCATATTTAGGGATTTATTCCAGATTTATGGGAAAATACCCAAAATTAAATTTTTTTAGGGTAAATCCCAAAATATGAGGAAATTTGAAAAATACCTAGGAACAACTCTGGTAGAGAATCAAATTCTACATAGGTGTCCAAAGTTTCGCGTTGACCGTGTGATTGATTTTAAAGAAAATGAGGAAAACCTCGAGCGTCACGCTGAAAATCTGTTTTTATGGGTAGCACCCCCATTGCATCACAAAATCAGACTAAGCTACAGTGCGGGAAGGCTATCATATCTTAATGTATTTACAGTCACTCTATAAACATTTTAGTACCATTCGTGTTTAGTCACCCCAGTGTGTACCGATATCTGGCCTGGCTCATGGACTAGTATTGCCATAGACTTGATTCATCTTGTGTCTTCAACGTTTTTTATTTATTTTTTGTCCAGGAGCCAAAATCAGTATCAGGTAAATATATTTTTTTTCGGGACAAAAAATTGACATTTTTGGACAAAAAAGCTATAATTTTTTATTTTACCCTCAATACATTTCACTTTTTTATAATTATTCTTGTATATCAATATACTGACATAACTAGAAACAATTAGAATGCAGAAAAACATATATTTACATATTAAAATATCAATCTTTACAATTTGCTCATTTTCCCCGAAGCCGGGTGGCGGCCATATTGGATTTCCATGATTTCAGGACTTTCCCCGGAGATCCGT
>CM068952.1:132891767-132909717 GCA_035128595.1 Eptatretus atami | reverse complement strand
TTGGAAGTTTCATCCATTATGTATTGTCTGAGAAACGTTTCTGTCGGCGCTTTGAAAAAATGTTTCTGTCTACGGCTTTCGCTGACAATTTCACCAAATCACCAACAAAATGATGAAAAACCTCGCAGCTGGAGTGGGTGGTGTAGCATTGGTAATTTTCATGTGTGTACTATTGTGAATGTCTTTACACTGTGGATGAACTCTGGGAAGGGTTGAAACAGCAAAGGGCTTACGTACTTATTATTAGAAATGGCAGACGAAACGGAGAAAAATATATATCGTGGATTTATATATATATATATATATAAATTATATATGTATATAAAATATATACATATTATATATATATATATATATATATTCCCACAATGTGGGAGTCAGGCAAATAACCAAGCGCCACATGAATGGACAGAGTTTCAGAGTGATAGACTAATGGAGAATAATCTATATAGTAGATATATATTTGCGAATTCGCGCCCGCCGGCGTGCGATCGGCCACGTAACTCGAATCGCCAACACGTCGCCCACGGACGGCCAATTCAGTCGTGACCCTCTCGAACAAACGCCGGGAGCTGTCACGGGTGGGGGTTAACCGCACCACGATGTGCCATTGCCCACCCGTGCAGGGAATAGGGTTGCTCGCCAAATTCGACCTACCTTATAGTACCTGCCGAAAGTGGTCGACCGGGCGATCGTAACCACGCCACAGGCCGACTCCAGACACGAAACCGCGCTTAGCGGTTCGTTCCGTATTACAGGGATAACCGAGCGGAGTTATCGTCGACCTTGACGGTTCGATTAATTTATCCGGGCGTTTTAAACCCACTACGAAAAACCTCTTATGTGAGCAAGATGGAGTTCAATAAAAGGAAAAGAGGAAGCGAAGCGGGGGAAAACAGTTCAACAAGCAGCACTTTATTCACACCACACAGACCACAAACAAGCACCGTATATACAGGCCATGACAGTTTTTCGTTCAAAGAAACAAAGGCAAGAACGACGCAGAGTAATACCGAATAAGACTTTGCACAGTTACTGAAAGACGTCGCCACCAACAAGGCATTACGCAAAAGCAAAGGAAGAAAGCCACCCTCACAGGCAAGGAGGCAGACCAGGCCCGTAGACCAAATGTATACGTGGATTCCTGGAGGGATCGGCCAGGTCCACGAGACCGGGGAGGTTTCTTACCGCTTCCTCGTGACGCGATGGCGGGCAAGCCGCAATGTTCGCGCCGCTGCGCCCCGACTCCGTGCCCTGCGTGGATCGTGCGAGTCCTCTCCGGCTGCTCCGCAGCGAGCGGTCTTGTTGGCACCACGTTAGGGTGGGGGAGGAACGGGGGCCCCCTCGGCACTATCTCAGCGCGAAATGGGGGGGGGGAATCGTTGCATGCTCAAGGGAGAAGGGGAATGGCTGGCTGGGCTTTGCGTCCCGCGACGAGACGACGCGATCCCCCACATCGCAACCTCGTCGCGACCGCCGTCCTCACTTGACTCGGACCTGAGCTCCTTGCCCGACCCAAGCCGCGCAGCTCCACCGCGCGCACTCACTTTGGACTCGACTCCAACACCCAACACGCAATACCCAACATGCAACAACACGGCCGCCTGTGCTCGCGTCTTTATAGGCGGCAGAGAAGCTAATATGCAAATTCCAGGATCAGAACGCGATTGGAGGTGGAGCCACGCCGCCCCCTGGTTGTCAGCCATTGTCGGGCAAAAAGGGGCGTGAACCTCCCCTGATCCGCATATTTGCAGAAACGGATACATACACGCGCCTGGAGGCCGGGGGCCCAAACCGCCCGCGCCTCGCCCATTGGACGCGAGGAGAAGTGGGGTGAAGCATTTCTGCATCGATTCCTCTCCGCATTCGGACCGCGGCTCGACGCTTCGCACCAACTACCGAACGGCTCCTGGACAGCACGACGTTTTGGTGTTGACTGGTGAGTGTCTGGGAATGGTTGTTAAGGAGAAAGGCGAAGTGGTGGGGGTTTTCTGTGTGGTTTTGTTGGTTGGCGGGCGTCGTTTAGGAATGCGGTGAAGCGATGTTGCGGATGGAGTTGTGAAGGTAAAGGCGAAGGGTGGTGGTGTTTGCGTGAGTTGGCGGCTTAATGGTCGAAAATTAACCATTAGAGAAGAAAAATGGCTAACTCAAAGTTGCAGCAGCCCGCGATGAATCACAACATTAGTCCCTCTGAACAACGGGTGGGGGCTAACGACACATTGCGGGACTTACGAAAATCTCACCGAACCTTTCTGGTGTCATGCGATTTCCACAAACCGTAACAATTATATATATATATATGTATATTCTTATATATATTTATATATATATATATCTATATTATATATATTTAAAATACAGATTTATTATAAATATATATATATATAATATATATATATATATATATATTTATATATCCCACAATTGTGGGAGTCAGGCCAGAGGCCAGCTCCACACTGAATGGACAGAGTTTCAGTGACGGACTAAATGGAGAATAATCTATACAGAAGATATATATATATATATACATATAACATAGATATGCTTACATTTATATGTATATTAATATAAATCCATATCTATCTATAATTCCAGCAATCTCTGATTATGTGTGTGTGTGTCTGTGTGTGTGTGTGTGACCGCTGTTTCTCGACAACCTCTGGTCCGATCTAATTGAACTTGCCAGGGTATATCTGGGGACCTGAGATGTGCTTTTCAAGGTTTGATTATTTAATCGGACAAGTGCTTCCCAAGTTATGGCCATTTATTTACCAAACCACATGCGCAAGACACGTTGTTGCGTGGGCGTGGCCGATGGGAAGGGAACCTTCAGCCGCGTTCCCCATTACGGGTTACAAACGTACGGGCTTCCGGAGAGTGATGACTTCGTGTATTCTAATAATTTCTCAATTCTTATGCGCATTTATAGATAAACACAATGGCCCAATTATGATCGTTTTTCATGATTAGGACGGTGCATAAATTTGGGTTAACATCAAGTGCTGTATGCTCCGAACCAGGAAGTACAATTTTTTCTCTCTCTTCTCTTCTCTTTTTAGTTTTTCCTGCCACGACATTGCGAAAAAGTTAAAATACCTTGGCGGCTAATTGAATAATTGGGGTATTAAAATAAATTGCGAATAATCGAAACTGCGAATAATATCGAACTTTCCGGGTCACGCACGTACGGGCACGTCGAGAGCGAAGAAACGGGCCTGTGTGGTTTATTTATTTTTTATTATTATTATTCTTTTTTTATTGTGTTTTTGTTTTTTTTTAACCGGGGGGGCCCCAACCGAACTAGTATATATAAAGTTTGAAAGTGTGTCTGTCTGTGTTTTTCTCTGTGTGTGTGTTTGTCTGTGACCTATGCACCGCGAAAAAGTACTGTACTGATCCTCACCAACTTCAACATGCTGAAAAACATTACCCGGCGTAGTGTCCCGATGCTAAAAAGAATTGTACTTTCCGACTTGCGGTTATTCCGATTATGACGTCATACACCTGATTTCGCTAACGTTAATTTTTCAAGTTCAGCGATGATCATGGGGCCAACGCCATTTTGCAATAGAATGAAAAAATAATGCTACAGTCAATTGAAACAATGACTTTCCGACTTCCCGGTTTCGAATTATGACGTCATCACCTGATTGCGTAACAGTTAATTTTCAAGTCAGCCGATTGACATGGACCAACGGATTTGCTAGAAGGGAATGAGAATTAATTTAAGGTTGCAAATGATGGACATAAAACCAGCCTCACATTGTTGAGCATTATGGTTTTTTTATCTGATGCGGTAATAAATCTTAACAATTTTTGAAACTCGGAGTCTTCTGCATATAAAACAAGCAGGAAAAATATAAATTATAGTGGTGATGATAAAAATAATAATTGGTGGCAGCCTCTACAATTTTACAATTAACTGTGACATATACTCCTTCAGACCCGCCGTCATCCACGGCATTTCCCTGTGCGGAGCATGGGTATCCCTGCCTAGTATGGTATATAATTGTATGTATGTATGTATATGTATAGTGATATATCATATGTGTATATATATGCATGTATGTATATGTATAAATATATATGTATATTATTCTTTGTATATATATATATATGTATGTATATATATTGTTACGGCTGTGGAAATTCGGCAGAGCACCATATGCCCTAAGTTCAGTTATGCCGATTAAGTCTGTGTTCAGAAGATTTGCTCCCCACCGTTGTCTAATGGGAAATTATTCGTGTGATCAGGGCTGGATCTTTGAGGTAGTACCTTTTTCTCTTACTATCGTTATTTTGGCCAACCACAATGCCCAACCCCTTCTCCCGCAACGCAACGCACCAACACTCTCTCCACCATGCAACCAAGCACACCTTTCCACCACGCCAACCACCAACCACCTTTCTGCAACGCCAACACAACACACTTCTTCTCCACCGCGCGCAACCACCAACACCTTTCTCCACCACGCCAACACCAACCACTCTCCACACGGCCAACCTTCTCGCACTAACGCCAACACCCAACCACCCTCTCACAACCACTTACAACAACTGACATCATCACCATCTCCTAATTGCCAATCTCCCCATAGATCAACACGAACAACATCGCCTCACCTTCGTACTACGAAAAGCGACGCCAAGCCTACGGCGAGTTCACGCATCGAACGGGGCTCGCGCAGGCAGACGCGGGGTTTCCTCGCCGGCAAGTCGCTGATTTGCGAAGTCCTCGCGGCACGGTGCAGTCTTCGCGCAGGTCGCTGTCTTCGCACTCCGCCTGTGCAAAGCATTCGTCGAGAATCGGATCAGGAGATCGAGAGGGGCGGACCAGCGGGGGGGGGCGGGGGGAGTCGAGAGATCAGAGGTGAGGGATCGAAGGCCAAACTCGTTCTCTCGGGCCCTAAAAAGGGCGAGCGCGAGCGCCAGCGCAGTCAGTCTGTGGAGTGTCTATCGGGGTTCGGAGCGCCTGGAGCTGACTGCAGTCAGTGGAGAAGAAGCTGGAGGAGGGCAGAGGAGACGCGAGCGGGAGCACGGCCAAAGCTCGTGCCGCGCGGAGCTGCGTTGTTCGTGTGGCGGCGACGTGGAGAGAGCTGGAGAGAGCTCGCCAACCAGCACCGAAGGTCCTGACGGTGATCGGGCTTCGGAACAGTCTGAGCATCGCTGAGGGCACGGACGGGTTCTTTAAGAGAGCATCAACATCTGAAAGAAGCAAAGACCCGTTTCGTCTCTCAGGCGTTTGCCGCTGGGGCCCGAAATCGCACCAGGCCGCGGCCGAGCACGTACGGCTAGCTGCCGTGGGACGGGGACGTTGCGGCTCGCCCCAGCGAGGTGAAGGTAACAGCCGGCCTCGCGGAGTCCTCTGCGGTCTACATGGCCTGACGTGCAATAAGACCACAAGAGGTCCAGTCTACCTCGTCTTCCTGGGTGTTTTTTCCTTCTTTTGAATGAATGTTGTGGCGCATGCTCGCAAGTAGAACTGTATAAGTGGACTGTAATAATAGATGCGGTATTAGCTCTTTCTTTTGCATTATTTGCTTGATTGATAATGACTGCTGCGTTGTTTTGCATACGTCTCGCTGCATACGTTCCATTGTAATAAATGTGCTTGTTTAATGTACCCTTTCGTTGCGTTTTCCCCAATTGAACTGGCCATATTGCCTCGGAATATAGTTTGAGTTTTTAAATAGCGCGTGTAAAGTGGATCGGGTCCAACAGGAGTCGACGATAACACCGTCGCCGCCTCGATTATCCCAAACGAGGCGAGCTCATTAAGCGGCTTCGTGTCCAGCGGCCACCGTTGAGGTACAATCTCTCGGTAATCTACCTCGCGGCGATTAATTAGGTATATCGACAATTCGGCGATTGGACCTTGTAGCGCGGGTAGAGTGCGTGACTAAGGTTGTTGGTGGTAAGAACACACCCGTGGCTGCGTTTTCGGTCAAACATTGCTCCGCGAAAAGCCGCGCCTGGATTGTCCGTCGGTGGGCGAAGTGGCGTATTGGTTAAACGTGGTTGTTCGCACGCCGCGGGCGGAAATCTACAACAATATGTAATTAATTATTTAAATATATATTATAATATATAATATATTATATATATCCCTGTATAAGATTATTCTCCATTATCTGTCACTCTGAACTCTGTCATTCAGTGTGGAGCTTGGCTTATGGCCTGGACTCTCCACATGTAAACTGAATAATCAAATCATATGGTCGCATTTTGATCATGACTTATAGGCCTCTGGTGTCAAGCTTATGGGCAGTGGCAATTGGAATCTATCTGAACTATATATCTACAATGTATATTACACTGTTATATGCAACACACATGCAGTTTCTGGACATGTTTCTGCTCTCAACACCCAGGGTTATTATGTTATTTTGGGAGTGAAACGAGGCCAGCGTCTGTGCCTATCCGCGCAAAATTAGCTATGCGGCATTCACTCGAGTGGGGCTTTTACCCTTGGGTCCTCGCTAGATTCATTCTGATGGTCCTTGCTATATTTACTTTTATCGATGTGTAAGCTTTATTTGCATCTGGAAGAAGATTATTTATTTAGGGTTCGTTTATTGGCAGCATTAGGCTGTTCATGGTCACTGAGAATTGGCAATTCAGGGGTTTCGGCATACCTCGCAGGATGTGATTTGGACCTGTTGATCGATCGTGGTTTCTGTGAAGTTGACGATGCATGATATTGGGAAAATAGGGGAGGGAAAGAGTTTATATTGCAATATTTTGATGAGGTCATGAAAGAATTATGTAATGGTCGAATGTGGGAATTCTGCTTTTGCTTTTATGAACAGAATGGAGGCGGGCGGGGCGGGGAGGTGAACATAGATTGTGGTTGGTGAGCAGGGGAGAGCAAAAATTGGGACAGAATTGAGAGAGGAGGTTAAGAGTTTTTATGGGTAGTTGGGTTGAGTTATGGGTGGGTCAGGCGTGGGGGTGAGTGTTTGCTGTATGGAAGTGATTGTGCGGTCTGGGGGCATTCATGTTGATGTGACTCTCGGTTAGTAACGGTTCATCGGATTAAAAGACCTCAGGAGCACGAACCTGTGCGGAGTTTGGCATGAGTTGATTGTACCATTTTCAATTCGGAATTATTTGGCGATTGAGGATGGCTGTTTGGCAAGTGAAGAGCTCGCAACTCCCTTCTTGGCTTCTCTGGGGGGACACCACCTCTTCAGTGGCATCTGATGGTTGCATCTTTTCGTAACCTATTGGAAGCTACAGCGCTAGATGTTACGGATGTCATAGACTCTCGTACTAGGCGAGTCTCTGATTCACTGCTTGGGCACCGAGGGCAGCGTGTGTTCGCTCAGGCTAAAGGCGATACCTCCATGTTCATAAATGTGGTGAGTGCACTTGAGAGCTATTTGCGCCGCAAAAAGAGGACTATGCTTCAAGGTTAATATCAGCCAGCCACCAAGGGAAATGTAGAACCATGTCACAACATATGTTGGCTATCACTTTCTGAACTGGCTGGCTACTAATGTAATATATTTGGGTTTTAACAGATGAACTCATCAGAGATCAGCTCATGAAAGACTTCCATTCTCTCGTATTCTGGACGGTTGCTAATGGAGGATATGGACTCACTTTTGAGAAGGCTACAGCTCTGGCTATCCAGATAGAATCAGCTATGATGGATTCTAAGCTGCTTCACACATCTCCGGCAACCTCAGCACAGGAATGCAACAGGCACCACGGTTGCAGACAGCTCATACAAGGGCTTCAACCAACCAACAACCACAGCTCCATCCACACCCTGCCGACGTACCTCGAAAGAAGCCATGTCAGCCTTGTGGTCGACAACATGGCATCAAAAGCACAATTCCTGCATGTGGAAAACAAATGTAGTGCTTGTTTTAAAATGAATCATTTTTACACAAGTATGCAGCGTCATCAAAGAAACGGACATCTCCGTTCATCAGGTTAATGAACCAAGTGTATCTGATGTTGAAGACAACACACAGTGTACATGGATGCAGCTTTTCGAACCTCCAGACAAAATGCCTTTTCCATCCCTCAGCAAGGGGAACTTCAAGGATTGTGAAGTTGATATTGTGGGGAGTTCGGTATCACGACTCATTGATGCAGGGGCAAAAGTCTCCATTGTGAGTGACAGTCTCTACCATAAGTACTTTTCGTCTTATGCACTCACTCTGCGCAATCTACACTTCAAGCGAGATGACTCCATCATCCGGGTGTTTGGGAACGATAACTGCTCTGTGAACTACAAGGGTATCAACCTCAACAAACAATTTCACCGATTATGTTTGCAAAAGCAGAGCCTAATGGGTGTTCATCTGTTCGACAAGCTTGGGTTCAAACTTTTAGACCCGACCCGTACACCACATCCACATTGATGTTCAGATAAAGACAATGCGTACAAACACCTGTACCCTTATTGGGTTTGCGAGCATAGAGTTACTGTCACGCTCTCTCAAGTGGACCTTGCAGTTCCACCAGTATTTCAAGGTTTGAGACGTTCTATTTTTGCTGTTCGTAGAAGGGGTTTTTAAGGATGCTAAACACCTTAATCAGAGAGCATCATTGAATGCATTGATTCATCTCCATGGGTGTCGAATCTCATCATTGACGACGTAAGAATGGAGTGCGTACGACTTTGTGTTGATCTTATTCAGTGATAAAGCTGTTATTCCTGATAAATACCACTTCCAACCATCAATGACTTTCTGCTTCATTCTGCAGTTCCAGCTGTTCACAAGCTTAGATCTGAGGAGAAACTACCTCCAGGTACCTCTACCAAAGCAGAGCAGACATTTGACTGCATTGGTAACTCATGAAGGCATGTTCAGTATCGTAGAATGCCATCGGCCTCAGTTCTGCACCAAGTGCATTCAGCAGATCGTCTTTTAGTCCTGTCTAGTATTGAGGGAACTCTCCATCTCCCTGATGATGACGTCGTCTTTGGGAAAGACAAAGCAGAACATGATCAGCGGCTGGATGAAATGATGTCACAACTCGCGAAACACAACTGACGCTGAATGAGGGTTAAAGTGACTTCTTTGGATATCATGTGACAGCCAACAGGGTGTACCGACGCAGGAAACATTGAAGCAGTTAGGACTCTTCCTACTCTGTCAAATGCAAAAGAGCTTGCCTCAATTCCTTGGGACGACCAACTTCTCCCTTAAGTTTGCCCCCAACTATGCAGAGATCGCTGAAACCTCTTCGTAAACTACTACACAAGGATGTGCCCTGGGAATGGAGTCATACCCAGCCAAAATGCATTTGTCATGCTGAAGGAGGAGGTCACATCTCCACTCCTCACACATTTTGATCCTAATGCAAAGACTACCGTCACGACAGATGCATCAGGTACGCAAATGGGAGCTGTTACTTTCACAATGGATCACAGGTAGCGAATGACATGTGGCATTCGCATCTCGCACACTTTCGGAGACAGAACACAAGTACTCCACAGGGGAACATGCAGCGCTAGCATGTATCTATGCTGCGAACACTGGCATGTCTATCTGTATGGCAGAAAGTTCACGCTCTGCACAGACCATCATGCCACTGACAACACTACTCGCTACGTCGGGATCTGGACATCGACCACTTCCAATTTACAGGTGGTCAGACCGTCTCTATCAGTATGACTTTGACATAGAATACTTGGCGGGGTCCGTAATCAAGTGGGGACATGCCCAGTTGTAATACCCCAGTAGCAAACACTAAGAATGAGTTATTTGTGCGGTTGATGCCTTTGTTAAATACCGTTATTACAAATGCAACCGCAAATTTAGTCACTCCAACGAGCTCAAATCAAAATCTCAACAGGATGAAATTCTGCAAAAACTGTGTAAATTCTCCAGTCAGACTGGTCTCAAACAAATCACAGAGGAGATTACTACCCTACTACAGGATTCGACATGAGCTATCCATCTTTGATGAAGGTTGTCTCGCCTGTGGCACCCGTGCGGTGATCCCAAACGAACTACGGCATCGAGTGATGCATCTCGCTCATGAGGGACATCCCGGGATCATCAAATGAAACAGAAATGTCGCAATTCGGTTTGGTAGCCGGTATTGGACACACACATTGAACAGTTTGTGAAGAATTGTGAAGCATGCGTCCTCAGCGAGAAAGCAGAGATCCATGTCCTGCTCCTCTTCAGCCTAGATTATGGGCGGAGAAACCATGGCAAAAGCTACAGGTGGACATCTTTGGTGAAGTTCGAGTTGCCCCTCACAATCAGAAGTACTTAATCATAGTTCATGATCTTCACAGCAAATGGCCTGAGATTGTGGCTACGAGTTTGATTACAACTTCATCCATTATCAGCATCCTGGACAATATGTTTACAAGATGGGGCTTTCCGAGTCCATACGACAGACAACGGATCTCAATTTACATCTGAGGAATTCACACATACCTCAAGGCCAATGGCATCAAACATCACCTTACGACACATATAATCACAGAGCAACGGTGGAGTGGAGAGGTTCAACAGAGTCGTCAAACGAGAGCATAAAAGCAAGTCTGGCTGATGGACAGACATTTGTTAGGCTATTTATAACTCTGTTGTGCTCACATCGCTCTACGCCTCATTCGTTGACTGGAAGACGCCCCGGAGGGCATATGATAGGGCGTAACTTGCGCCTGCCACTTAATCTCTCAAACACCTACATCGGCAGATGCAAAGATTGAAGTGATGGCAAAGTCTATTGCGAAGCGACAGCAGAAAATGAAGGAATATGCAGCCAAGCGGGGAAAGCAAAGTCACCTTCATATGCAGTGGCCAATGGGTCAGAGTAAAACGCCCCAGCTACGCACATAAACTGGCGACTTCTATCAACCCCCAACAGATCTTGCAGCACCTGGGTCATCATAGCTACCTATTCGGAGATGGCACAAGTGGAATGCACGACATCTGGTAACAAACAACATCCAAGATGCAGAGAAGGATGACAACTGCCTCTTCTTTCCACAAAATCTTCACAATGAGGATCAATCTCAGCATCTCAATGATTCCGCTCGGGCAACAACCTGGCAAACGCAAATCTGGTCGCATTCTGAAGCTCCTCAATACTTGAGAGATTACCAGTGTACATAAAGTTCATAATCCATTAATATGTGCAACCTTCCTCAAAATGAACTATAAATCTTTGATCACATATGATAAAAAATGTTGGTCTCAGTTTTGGGTTGAGATTGTGAGATCTTGGATTTTGAAATGGACAATGGGTTTTTTCAGAATGGGGAAAATATGTTGTGTTGTATGAAAGTGATTATGGGCTCTGGGGACATCATGTTTGATGTGCTGCCTGAGGGCAACGCTCTCGGAGAGTGCACGGGCGATTGGAATAAAAGCAGAATTCAAACATAAAGTGATGATGTGGACCATGACACGTGATACATGTTTACCTTATAGACAAATGGCGGTCACTCAGAAGAACGATCGTTAGTGATTCATATATATATATATATATATATATATATATATATATATATATATATATATATATATATATTATATATATTATATATATATATATTATTGTGCATTAGCACGATACTTACGGAATCCAAATAAACAATCGTTCCCATGGAAACAGCAATTTGGTAATTTGAAAATTTTACCGATCAAGTGTTTACGTGATTGAACGTTGTGCATAACAAATTTGGTTTATACATTTTCCAATTGTGACCTCATAGGTGTTTTACATGTTTTTGATGCCATTGACCTTGACTTTGACTACCTTTGACCAGATTTATACACGTGTACTACACATGCGTACAAATAAGCTTTGTTAGTTTCAATCTGATATCTTGAAAAATTCCTGAGGTTGGCAACAATAAAATTACAAAAATATTCCATTTGATTATAATGGGGTGAAATTGTTGTCATGCACACCGTTTTCTCTTGCCACGTGGGACTTTTCTCTTTGCCACGTATGACTTTTTCTATGCCACGTGAGACTTTTCACAATGCTATCAATCAAGATGAGCAGAACCTGAAAAAAAAAGACCGATAAAATTAATTTATTTATTCATTCTATTTTTCACTCTCTGACTTGGTAATGAGGTGGTTTACCAATGAAGGGCCTTTTGATTATGGGCTAGTGACCCTCAAGTGTTACTGCAGAAGGCCCTCAGACAGCTGTCATGGGTTGAAGGGTTCTAATGGGGTCTATAGAGTCTTAGGGCTTTTAAAGGGTATTCAGGTTATAAAGGTCTGAAAGGGTCTTTGGGTCTTCTGGTTATTAGATGTCTCAAGGGTCTTATGTCTCGAAAGGGTCTTAGGGGTATTAAGGGTCTTTGTGGTCTTTAGAGTCTAAGGGTCTTTGAAGTCTTCTGGGGGTCTTAAAGGGTCTTTGGGGGGGGGGGGTTGGGGGAGGGTTTAAGGGTCTGGGAGTCTTAAGGTTCTCAAGGGTCCAAGGTATAGAGGGTCTGGAACTCGCACGCACGCTATGGATGCGCATCGCACGCACGCACGCACGCACGCCACACCACCCACCACACACACACACACACACACACACACACACACACACAACACACCTCCGTTTATAGTACAGACTTTCACTCACCTTTCAGCTGTCCAGCTGTGTTGGAATCTCAGTCCAGCTATAAATTGCCACATGTTTTTTACCTGCAAAGGTTGATGCATCATTATTGTGCCATCCACCTGAAGGATACCAAGCCAAGAGGACCCCATCTGTCAGCCCTGCTCATTTGTGGACATTAAAAGATCATGGGGTCTTTCGTGAAGAGTAGGCAGTGCTTGCCAGCAGAATGAATATATTACAAATCTTAATTACAGATTACTAATTTTTAAAGACTCACCAATCAACCCATGACAAGCAGAGTGAGAATGCCAAAAAGTCCCTCAGCATGTGTTGAAGAAGCCTATGATCCGATAGTAGACCTCAGGCTGCTATGATAATGATGATGAGATGATGATGATGATGATAATGATGTTGAGCCATACATGAGTTGCTGTCTCGGAAGGACATAGACACACATATTACATCTTACATCTCTGTGTAACTTTTTATGAATGTTCTGCTGATATTTTGGCACTCTTTCTCCAGTGAAGTTGATGCACCTGGAGAATATTCTTTGTTCAATCAAAAAAAAAAAAACATGACAATAGTGGCTGTAATTGCAGCACGCTGCAATTTTTACCTTTGCAATCAAGAACCACAGGATAGTCAATGCTGATGACAGCCACTTGAACTCGAGTTCTGACTGCACTTGTTCAATGCCATTGAACACAAAAGAAAAAGCCTCTCCAACCCAAGAGCTCTTCATGCATGCTGCAGGCCCCCACACTAATTTCACTCGCTTCTCCATTTATCTTGAGTCTTCAGCAGAACTTTCTTGATTAGCTCATTAAGGGGGTTTATTAAATTATCTTCATTCGTGTATTTTTTTTATTTGGGAGTTTGTAGAACATGATACATACTGTGCACCTGGAAATGCACATCTCATGTTCAATGCACAGTGAATAAGTGATAGACAATGTAATGTAAAATATAACCAGAGTTGGTGTCAAGCCACCCAGTGCTTGCCTGTATATACATATATCGTTTTTAAAAGGACTAGTCTAATAATATTTTTATAAAGCATTGCAGTGAAGTCTGATCCAAATATTTTAAAGAATATATGTATTTGTATATGTAATCAGTAAAAAATATTGTGGTAGATAAACATGAGAAAGGAAATAACTTGCACCAAAAACTTTAACATTTTTCACGCTCACGCTCATGCTCACGCCGGGGGTATCGCTATAGCTCTCTGTTCTTCAAACAGGCGAGCTAAAAATCGGACCACACGTCCTGAAGCTCACCTGGATCAGGAGCAACAGTCACTCAAACCCCCGCAGATCCCCTGAGACCCTGATTTTTTTTTTAATGCCTTGAACAAACTTTGGTACATCATGTGTGGATGAAGGTTGTCGTCAAGTGTCATTGAAATTGTGTGTGGAGTTTCGGAGAAGAAAGCAAATACCTATTTTGGGGTGCTCAAAACCCCCTGCAGACCCCCCCCTCCCCTCAGATCCTGATTTTTTTTTGTCGTCAACAAACTTTGGCACATCACGTGGGGTGAAGGTTGCGGTCAAGTTCATCAAAATCATATGTGTAGTCTTGGAGAAGAGAGCAAATACCGATTTTGGGGATGATCATCCTCCTCCTACAAACTCCCACAATGAGCACATATTTTAAGCGGTCAATATACCTTTGTGAGGCATCATTTATGAAGCTTGTGGCCAAGTTTCATCAAATCACCAAGTGTGTTTAGTTCAAGCGATAAGTGTTTATGGATCATTCACTTACTCACTCACCAATGGACACTGCTCGATTGCATAAGCTCACCGGACTAAAGTCCAGGTGAGCTAAAAGTGAAAAACGTTCATGTCACAGAGCTCGAGTTGAGGGACATATTCGATTATGATATTAATTATTTAATTATAAATTGAAAGTGCTATTCAGGATGGTTAGTAAAATCTTTCGTGCTCATTTTTCTTTTTTGTTCTTAGCTAATAAAAGGGATGCATTGTCCAGCTGATATCAAGGTCATTTACGAATGAGACATTTTGAATATGCAAAAAAAAACAAAAAAATAAACAATGCAAGGCAAGCAGTAATGTACAATCCATCATTTTTCCTCATCGGCAAGATAGCAGCATTAGCAGTTGCATCTTTCAAAGATAGAATTCTTTCCTATAGTATCCAAACTTGTGAAGCATGTTAATGTCCTTGCTAATTACAATTTCAGGAATCCTTACTGTAATTCACAGGACGTGTGTGTGTGTGTGTGTGTGTGTGTGTGTGTGTGTGTCGTGTGTGTGTGTGTGTGTGTTGTGTGTGTGTGTTAGTGCCGTGCGTGCGTGCTGTTTGTTTGTTTGATGCTACTCCTCCCTTTTATTAGCTAAGAAACAAAAATGAGAAAAATGAGCACGAAAGATTTTACTCAACCATCCTGAATAGCACTTTCAATTTATAATTCAAAGAATTAATATCATAATCGAATATGTCCCTCAACTCGAGCTCTGTGACATGAACGTTTTTCACTTTTAGCTCACCTGGACTTTAGTCCGGTGAGCTTATGCAATCGAGCAGTGTCCATTGGTGAGTGAGTAAGTGAGTGAGTCCATAAACACTTATCGCTTGAACTAAACACACTTGGTGATTTTGATGAAACTTGGCCACAAGCTTCATAAATGATGCCTCACAAAGGTATATTGACCGCTTAAAATATGTGCTCATTGTGGGAGTTTGTAGGAGGGAGGATGATCATCCCCCAAAATCGGTATTTGCTCTCTTCTCCAAGACTACACATATGATTTTGATGAAACTTGACCGCAACCTTCACCCCACGTGATGTGCCAAAGTTTGTTGACGACAAAAAAAATCAGGATCTGAGGGGAGGGGGGGGGTCTGCAGGGGGTTTTTGAGCCACCCCAAAATAGGTATTTGCTTTCTTCTCCGAAACTCCAACACAATTTCAATGACACTTGACGACAACCTTCATCCACTGATGTACCAAAGTTTGTCAAGGCATTAAAAAAAAAATCAGGGTCTCAGGGGATCTGCGGGGGTTTGAGTGACTGTTGCTCCTGATCCAGGTGAGCTTCAGGACGTGTGGTCCGATTTTAGCTCGCCTGTTTGAAGAACAGAGAGCTATAGCGATACCCCCGGCGTGAGCATGAGCGTGAGCGTGAAAAATGTTAAAGTTTTTGGTGCAAGTTATTTCCTTTCTCATGTTTTATCTACCACAATATTTTTTACTGATTACAATATACAAATACATATATTGCTTTAAAATTATTTGGATCAGACTTCACTGCAATGCTTTATAAAAAATATTATTAGACTAGTCTTTTAAAAACGATATATGTATATACAGGCAAGCACTGGGTGGCTTTGACACCAACTCTGGTTATATTTTACATTACATTGGTCTATCAGCTGTAATTCCATCTGTGCATTGAACATGAGATGTGCATTTCCAGGTGCACAGTATGTATCATGTTCTACAAACTCCCAAATAGAAAAAATACACGAATGAAGATAATTTAATAAACCCCCTTAATGAGCTAATCAAGAAAGTTCTGCTGAAAGACTCAAGATAAATGGAGAAGCGAATGAAATTAGTGTGGGGGCCTGCAGCATGCATGCCAAGAGCTCTTGGGTTGGAGAGGCTTTTCTTTTGTGTTCAATGGCATTGAACAAGTGCAGTCAGAAACTCGAGGTTCAAGTGGCTGTCATCAGCATTGACTATCCTGTGGTTCTTGATTGCAAAGGTAAAAATTGCAGCGTGCTGCAATTACAGCCACTATTGTCAGTTTTTATTTTTTTTTGATTGAACAAAGAATATTCTCCAGGTGCATCAACTTCACTGGAGAAAGAGTGCCAAATATCAGCAGAACATTCATAAAAAAGTTACACAGAGATGTAAGATGTAATATGTGTGTCTATGTCCTTCCGAGACAGCAACTCATGTATGGCTCAACATCATTATCATCATCATCATCATCATTATCATAGCAGCCTCGAGGTCTACTATCGGATCATAGGCTTCTTCAACACATGCTGAGGGACTTTTTGGCATTCTCACTCTGCTTGTCATGGGTTGATTGGTGAGTCTTTAAAAATTAGTAATCTGTAATTAAGATTTGTAATATATTCATTCTGCTGGCAAGCACTTGCCTACTCTTCACGAAAGACCCCATGAGATCTTTAATGTCCACCAATGAGCAGGGCTGACAGATGGGGTCCTCTGGCTTGGTATCCTTCAGGTGGATGGCACAAATAATGATGCATCAACCTTGCAGGTAAAACAACAGTGTGGCAATTTATAGCTGGACTGAGATTCCAACACAGGCTGGACAGCTGAAAGGTGAGTGAAAGTCTGTACTATAAACGGAGCCGTGTGTGTGTGTGTGTGTGTGTGTGTGTGTGTGGTGTGTGTGTGTGTGTGTGTGGGTTGCGTGCGTGCGTCGGCGTGCGTATGCGCATCCAGTGCGTGCGTGCGAGTTCCAGACCCTCTATACCTTTGGACCCTTGAGAACCTTAAGACTCCCAGACCCTTAAACCCTCCCCCAACCCCCCCCCCCAAAGACCCTTTAAGACCCGCAGACGACTTCAAAGACCCTTAAGACTCTAAAGACCCACAAAGACCCTTAATACCCCTAAGACCCTTTCGAGACATAAGACCCTTGAGACACTTTATAACCAGAAGACCCAAAGACCCTTTCAGACCTTTATAACCTGAATACCCTTTAAAAGCCCTAAGACTCTATAGACCCCATTAGAACCCTTCAACCCATGACAGCTGTCTGAGGGCCTTCTGCAGTAACACTTGAGGGTCACTAGCCATAATCAAAAGGCCCTTCATTGGTAAACCACCTCATTACCAAGGTCAGAGAGTGAAAAATAGAATGAATAAATAAATTAATTTTATCGGTCTTTTTTTTTCAGGTTCTGCTCATCTTGATTGATAGCATTGTGAAAAGTCTCACGTGGCATAGAAAAAGTCATACGTGGCAAAGAGAAAAGTCCCACGTGGCAAAGAGAAAACGGTGTGCATGACAACAATTTCACCCCATTATAATCAAATGGAATATTTTTGTAATTTTATTGTTGCCAAACCTCAGGAATTTTTCAAGATATCAGATTGAAACATACAAAGCTTATTTGTACGCATGTGTAGTACACGTGTATAAAATCTGGTCAAAGGTAGTCAAAGGTCAAGGTCAATGGCATCAAAAACATGTAAAACACCTATGAGGTCACAATTGGAAAATGTATAAACCAAATTTGTTATGCACAACGTTCAATCACGTAAAACACTTGATCGGTAAAATTTTCAAAATTACCAAATTGCTGTTTCCATGGGAACGATTGTTTATTTGGATTCCGTAAGTATCGTGCTATGCACAATATATATATATATATACATATA
>CM068952.1:132873280-132885822 GCA_035128595.1 Eptatretus atami | reverse complement strand
CCGCGCTGGTTACCTTCACCTCGCTGGGGCGAGCCGCAACGTCCCGTCCCCACGGCAGCTAGCGTAACCGTGGCTCGGCCGCGGCCTGGTGATTCGGGCCCCAGCCGGGATTTTATATAATATATATATATATAATATATATATATATATATATATATTTATATATGTATATAAAATATATACATATATTATATATATCCACAATTGTGGGAGTCAGCCAATAAACCAAGCTCCACACTGAATGGACAGAGTTTCAGAGTGATAGACTAATGGAGAATAATCTATACAGGAGATATATATTTGTTGCGAATTCGCGCCCGCCGGCGTGCGATCGGCCACGTAACTCGAATCGTGACACGTCGCCCACCGGACGGACAATTCAGTCGTGACCCTCTCGGAACAACGCCGGAGCTAGTCACGGGTGGGGGTTTAACCTCACCACGATCGTGCCAATTGCCACCCGTGCAGGATAGGGTTGCCTGCCAAATTCGACCTACCTAAGTACCTGCGCGAGTGGTCGACCGGGCGATCGTACCACGCCACAGCCGACTCCGGACACGAACCGCTTAAGCGGTCGTTCCGTATTACAGGGATAACCGAGCGGAGTTATCGTCGACCTTGACGGTTCCGATTAATTACGGGCGTTTTAAACCACTACGAACCCCTTATGTGATGCAAGATGGAGATTCATAAAAGAAAAGAGGAAGCGAAGCGGGAAACATTCAACAAGCAGCACTTTATTCACACACACAGACACAAAGCAAGCACGTATATACAGCCATACAGTTTTCGTGCAAAAGAAACAAAGGCAAGAACGACGCAGAGTTAATACCGAATAAGACTTACACAGTTTTACTTGAAAGACGGCGCCACCACAAGCATTTACGCAAAAAGCGAAGGAAGAAAGCCACCCTCACAGGCAAGGAGGCAGACAGGCCGTAGACCAAATGTACGTGGATCCTGGAGGATCGGCCAGGTCCACGAGACCGGGGAGGTCTTACCGCGTCCTCGTGACGCGATGGCGGGCAAGCCGCAATGTTCGCGCCGCTTGCGCCCCGACTCCGTGCCCTGGCGTGGTCGGCGAGTCCTCTCCGGCGTGCTCCGCGCGAGCGGTCTTGTTGGCACCACGTTTAGGCGTGGGGAGGAACGGGGGCCCCCTCGGCACTATCTCAGCGCCAATGGGGGGGGGGATCGTTTGATGCTCAGGGAGAGGGAATGGCTGGCTGGCTTGGCGGTCCGCGCACGAGACGAGCGATCCCCACATCGCAACCCGTCGTCGACCGCCGTCCTCACTTGACTCGGACCTGAGCTCCCTTGCCCCGACCAGCCGCTGCAGCTCCACCGCGCGCACTCAACTTGGACTCGACCAGCCAGCCCAACACCCAACACGCAATACCCAACATGCAACAACACGAGCCGCCTTGTGGCTCGCGTCTTTATAGGCGGCAGGAAGAAGCTAATATGGCAAATTCCAGGATCAGAACGCGATTGGAGGTGGGGCCACGCCGCCCCCTGGTCAGCCATTGGTCGGGCAAAAAGGGGCGTGAACCTCCCCTGATCCGCATATTTGCATAAACGAATTCACATACACGCGCCTGGAGGCGGGGCCACGCCGCCCCCCTGGTCAGCTATTGGTCGGGCAAAAAGGGGCGTGAACCTCCCCTGATCGCATATTTGCATAAACGGAATTCACATACACGCGCCTGGAGGCGGGCCAAACCGCCTCGCACTCGCCCATTGGACGGAGGAGAAGTGGATGGTAAGCATTCTGATCCGAATTCTCTCGCATTCGGACCCGCGGCTCGACGCGTTCGGCACCAACTACGAACGGCTCCTGGACAGCACGACGTTGGTGTTGACTGTGGTGTCTGGGAATGGTTGTGAAGAGAAAGGCGAAGGTGGTGGAGGGTTTTCTGTGGTGGTTTTGTGGTTTGGCCGGGCGTCGTTTCGGAATGGCGGTGAAGCGATGTTTGCAGGATGGAGTTGTGAAGGTAAGGCGAAGGTGGTGGTGTTTGCGTTGTTGGCGGCTTAATGGTCGAAAATAACCATAGAGAAAGAAAAATGGCTAACTCAAAGCGTCGCAGCCCGGATGAATCACACATCGTCCCTCTGAACAACGGGTGGGGGCTAACGACACATGGACTTATCGAAATATCTCACCTGAGGACCTTTCTGGTGTCATGCGAATTCCACAACCGTACAAATATTATATATATATATATATATATATAATATATATATATGTATATCTTTATAATATTTATATATATATATATATATATAAAATACAGATATTAATATATATATATATATATATATATATATATATATATATATATATATTATATACAGTGGGGAGAAACAAGTATTTGATACACTGCTGATTTTGCAGGTTTTCCCACTTACAAAGCACGTAGAGGTCTGTAATTTTTATCATAGGTACACTTCAACTGTGAAGATGGAATCTAAAACAAAATCCTGAAAATCACATTGTATGATTTTTAAATAATTAATTTGCATTTTATTGCATGAAATAAGTATTTGATACATCAGAAAAACAGAACTTAATATTTGGTACAGAAACCTTTGTTTGCAATTACAGAGATCAGACATTTCCTATAGTTCTAACCAGGTTTGCACAGACTGCAGCAGGGATTTTGGCCCACTCCTCCATACAGATCTTCTCCAATCCTTCAGGTTTCGGGGCTGTCGCTGGGCAACACAGACTTTCAGCTCCTCCAAATATTTTCTATTGGGTTCAGGTCTGGAGACTGCTAGGCCACTCCAGGACCTTGAGATGCTTCTTACGGAGCCACTCCTTAGTTGCCCTGGCTGTGTGTTTCGGGTCGTTGTCATGCTGGAAGACCCAGCCACGCCCATCTTCAATGCTCTTGTTGAGGGAAGGAGGTTGTTGGCCAAGATCTCGCGGATACATGGCCCCATCCATCCTCCCCTCAATACGTGCAGTCGTCCTGTCCCCTTTGCAGAAAAGCATCCCCAAAGAATTGATGTTTCCACCTCCATGCTTCACGGTTGGGATGGTGTTCTTGGGTTGTATCATCCTTCTTCTTCCTCCAAACACGGCGAGTGGAGTTTAAACCAAAAGCTCTATTTTGGTCTCATCAGACCACATGACCTTCTCCCATTCCTCCTCTGGATCATCCAGATGGTCATTGACAAACTTCAGACGGGCCTGGACATGTGCTGGCTTGAGCAGAGGGACCTTGCGTGCGCTGCAGGATTTTAATCCATGTACGGCGTAGTGTGTTATTGTGGTTTTCTTGATACTGTGGTCCCAGCTCTCTTCAGGTCATTGACCAGGTCCTGCCGTGTAGTTTCTGGCTGATCCTCACCTTTCTCCATGATCATTGAGGCTCCACGAGTGAGATCTTGCATGGAGCCCCAGAGCGAGGGAGATTGACTGTTATCTTGAACTTCTTTCCATTTTCTAATAATTGCGCCAACAGTTGTTGCCTTCTCACCAAGCTGCTTGCCTATTGTCCTGTAGCCCATCCCAGCCTTGTGCAAGTCTACAATTTTGTCCCTGATTCCTGAGACAGCTCTCTGGTCTTGCCCATTGTGGAGGAGGTTGAGTCTGATTGATTGAGTGTGGACAGCTGTCTTTTATGCAGATAACGAGTTCAAACAGGTGCAGTTAATACAGGTAATGAGTGGAGAATGGGAGGGCTTCTTAAAGACAAAACTAACAGGTCTGTGAGAGCCAGAATTCTTACTGGTTGGTAGGTGATCAAATACTTATTTCATGCAATAAAATGCACAATTAATTATTTAAAAATCATACAATGTGATTTTCAGAATTTTTGTTTAGATTCCGTCTTTCACAGTTGAAGTGTACCTATGATAAAAATTACAGACCTCTACGTGCTTTGTAATTGGGAAAACCGCAAAATCGACGGTGTATCAAATACTTGTTCTCCCCACGTGTATATCCCACCAATTGTGGGAGTCAGGCCAGTAGGCCAAGCTCCACACTGAATGGACAGAGTTTCAGATGACAGACTAATGGAGAATAATCTATACAGGAGTATATATATATATACATATATACACATATATACATAGATATGCATACTTATTTGATTATATATTATTATGTATATATATATATATAATCCATATCTATCTATAATTCCAGCAATCTCTGTGTGTGTGTGTGTGTGTGTTGTGACCGCTGTTTCTCGACAACCTCTGGTCCGATCTAATTGAAACTTGCCAGGTATATTGCTGGGGACCTGAGGATGTGCCTTTTCAAGGTTTGATATTAATCGGACAAGTGCTTCCCAAGTTATGGCCATTTATTTACCAAACCAATGGCAAGACACGTTGTTGCGTGGGCGTGGCCGATGGGGAAGGGAACCTCAGCCGCGTTCCCCATTACGGGTTACAACGTACGGGCTTCCGGAGAGTGATGACTTCGTGTATTCTAATAATTTCTCAATTTCTTATGCGCATTTATAGATAAACACAATGGCCCAAGTTTGATCGTTTTCATATTAGGACGGTGCATAAATTTGGGTAACATCAGAGTGCTGGTATGCTCCGAACCAGGAAGTAAATTTTTTCTCTCTCTTCTCTTCTCTTTTTGTTTTTCTGCCACGACATTGCGAAAAGGTAAAATACCTTGGCGCTAATTGAATAATTGGGTATTAAAATAAATTGCGAATAATCGTAACTGCGAATAATATCGAACTTCCGGGTCACGCACGTACGGGCACGTGAGAGCGAAGAAACGGCCTGTGTGGTTTATTTATTTTTTATTATTATTATTTTTTTTTATTGTTGTTTTTTTTTTTTTTTACGGGCACGTACTAGTATATATAAAGTTGAAAGTGTGTCTGTCTGTGGTGTGTGTGTTTGTCTGTGACCTATGCACGCGAAAAGTACTGGTACTGATCCTCACCAAACTTCACATGCTGACAAAACATGTGACCCGTGGAGTTGTTTGTCTTCCGATACGTAGAGAATAATTGTACTTGCACGACTTTGCGCGGTTTCCGAATTATGACGTCATCACCTGATTGCGTAACGTTAATTTTTCAAGTTCAGCCGATTGACATGGGACCAACGGAATTTGCTAGAGAATGAGAATTAATTAAGTTGCAAATGATGACATGAACCAGCCTCACATTGTTGAGGCATTATGGTTTTTTATCTGATGCGGTAATAAATCTTAACATTTTTGAACTCGAGTCTTCTGCATATAAAACAAGCAGGGAAAAAATAATATTATAGTGGTGATGAATAAAAATAATAATGGTGGCAGCCTCTACAATTTTACAATTAACTGTGACATATACTCCTTCAGACCCGCCGTCATCCACGGATTCCTGTGCGAGCATGGGTATCCCTGCTAGTATGTATATATATGTATGTATGTATATTGTATATATATATATGTGTATATATATGCATGTATGTATATGTATATATATATGTATTATATATATATTATTATATATTTGTATATATATGTATGTATGTATATATATTGTTACGGCTGTGGAAATTCGCAGAGCACCATATAGGCCCTATAGTTCAGTTATGCCGATAAGTCTGTGTTCAGATAGATTTCCCCACCGTTGTCTAATGGGAATTATTCGTGTGATCAGGCTGTGATCTTTGAGGTAGCTTTTTTCTTTTACTATCGTTATTTTGGACCAACCACAATGCCAACCACCTTCTCCGCAACGCCAACCACCAACCACTCTTCTCCACCATGCCAAACACCAACCACCTTCTCCACCACGCCAACCACCAACCACCTTCTCTGCAACGCCAACCACCAACCACCTTCTCCACCACGCCAACCACCAACCACCTTCTCCACCACGCCAACCACCAACCACCTTCTCCACCACGCAACCACTTCTCCACTACGCCAACCACCAACACCCTCTCCACAACCACCTTCACAACAACGACATCTCACCATCTCCTAATCCACATCTCCCCCAATAGATCAACACGAACAACATCGCCTCACCTTCGTCTCCGAAACGACGCCAGCCACGGCGAGTCCGCATCGAACGGCATCGCTGCAGGCAGACGCGGGGTTTCCTCGCCGCGCAGTCGGTGATTCGCGCACGTCCGCTCGCCGCGCCAGGGTCGCTGTCTTCGCGCACGTCCGCTCTGTGCAAGCTTCGTCCGAGAATCGGATCAGGAGATCGAGAGGGGCGGAGCCAGCGGGGGGGGGGGGGGAGTCGGAGATCAGAGGTGAGGGATCGAAGGCCAAACCTCGTCTCTCGGGCCCTATAAAAGGCAGCGAGCGGACGCCAAGCGCAGTCAGTCTGTGGAGTGTCTATCGGGGTTCGGAGCGCTGGAGCCTGGAGCCTGCAGTCAGTGGAGAAGCTGAGGAGGCAGAGGAGACGCGAGCAGGGAGCACGGCCAAGCTGCTGTGCCGCGCGGAGCTGCGTGTTCGTGTGCGGGACGTGGAGAGAGCTGGAGAGAGCTCGCCAACCAGCACCGAACGGTCTGAGGTGATCGGGCTTCGGAACAGTCTGAGCATCGCTGAGGGACGGACGGGTTCTTAAGAGAGCATCAACTCTGAAAGAGCAAAGACCCGTTCGTTCCTCTCAGGCGTTGCCGGCTGGGGCCCGAATCACCAGGCCGCGGCCGAGCCACGGTTACGCTAGCTGCCGTGGGGACGGGACGTTGCGGCTCGCCCCAGCGAGGTGAAGGTAACCAGCGCGGCCTCGCGGAGCCTCTGCGGTCTACATGGCTCCGTGCAATAAGACCCAAAGAGGTCCAGTCTACCCCTCGTCTTTCCTGGGGTTTTTCCTTCCTTTTGAATGAATGTTGTGGGCCATGTCCGCAAGTAGAACTGTATAAGTGACTGTACATAATAGATAGACGGTTTAGCTCTTTCTTTTGCATTACTTTGCTTGATTGATACATGACTGCATGCGTGTTTTGCATACGTGCATGCCTGCATACGTGCCATTGTAAATAAATGTGCTTGTTAAATGTACCCCTTTCGTTGCGTCTTTTCCCCAATTGAACTGCCATCTTGCCCTCGGAATATAGTTGGTTTTTAAATAGCCGGTAAAGCGATGGGTCCAACAGGATCGTGATAACACCCGCTCGATTATCCCAAAACGGAGCGAGCTGCATTAAGCGGCTCGTGTCCCAGCGGCCCCGTTGAGGTACAATCTCTCGGTAATCTACCCGCGCGATTAATTAGGTATATCGACAATTCGGCGATTGACCCTGTAGCGCGGGTAGAGTGCGGACAAGGTTGTGGTGTGGTTAAGAACACACCCGTGGCTGGTTTTCGGCATTGCTCCGGAAAGCCGCGACTGGATTGTCCGTTCGGTGGGCGAAGTGGCCGCTATTGGTTAAACGTGGTTGTTCGCACGCCGGCGGGCGGGAATCTACAACAATATGATATATATATATATATATATATATATATATATATATATCTCCTGTATAGATTATTCTCCATTAGTCTGTCACTCTGAAACTCTGTCCATTCAGTGTGGAGCTTGGCTTACTGGCCTGACTCCCCACAATTGTAACCTGGAATAATCAAATCATATGTCTTGCATTTTGTCATGACTTATAGGCCTCTGGTGCAGCTTATGGGCCAGTGCAATTGGAATCTATCTGAGTATATATCTACAATGTATTACACTGTTATATGCACACATGCAGTTTTGGGCATGTTTCTGCTTCAAACCCGGGTTATTTATGTTTATTTTGGGAGTGAACGAGGCAGCGGTCTGTTGCCTATACACCGCCAAAATAGCTATGCGGCATTCACTCGAGTGAGGGCTTTACCCCTTGGGTCCTCGCTAGATTTCATTCTGTGGGTCCTTGCTATATTTTACTTTTAACGATGTGTAAACTTTATTTGCATCTGGAAGAAGATTATTTATTTAGGGTCGTTTATTGGCACAATTAGGCTGTTCATGGTCACTTGAGAATTGCAATTCCATGGGGTTTCGGCATACCTCGCAGGATTGTGAGTTGGACACTGTTGTATCGATCGTGGTTTCTGTGAAGTTGATGATGGCATATATTGGGATAAATAGGGAGGGAAAAGAGTTAATATTGCAATATTTTGATGAGGTCATGAAGAAATATGTAATGGTCGATGTGGGAATTCGCTTTTGCTTTATGAACAGGAATGGAGGCGGGCGGGGCGGGAGGGTGGACATAGAGTTGTGGTGGAGAGCAGAGAGCAAAAATGGGACAGAATTGAGAGGGCAGGTTAAGAGTTTTTTATGGGATAGTGTGGTTGAGTTGTGGTGGGTCAGGTGGGGGTGAGTGTTGTGCTGTATGAAAGTGATTGTGGCTCTGGGGCATCATGTTTGATACTCTCGGTTAGTACACGGTCAATCGGAATAAAGACTCAGGAGCACGAACCTGTGTGGAGTTTTGGATGAGGTGGTTGTACCATTTCACATTCGAATTATTTGGCGATGAGGATGGCTGGTTTGCAGTTAAGAGCTCCAACTCCCTTCTTGGCTTCTCTGGGGGACCCACCTCTTCCATGGCATCGATGGATTGCATCTTTTCGAACCTATTTGGAAGCTACAGGCCTAGATGTTACGGATGTCATAGACACTCGTAAGCAGGCGATCTCGATTCACTGCTTGGGCACCGAGGGCCAGCGTGTGTTCGCTCAGCTAACAGGCGATACCTCCATGTTCATAAATGTGGTGAGTGCACTTGAGAGCTACTTTGCGCCGAAAAAGAGGACTATGCTTCAACGGTATAAATTTTATCAGCACCACCAGGGAAATTGTGAACCTGTCCAACATATGTTGCTTCACTTTCTGAACTGGCTGCTACTTGTAATTTTGGGGTTTTAACAGATGAACTCATCAGAGATCAGCTCATAGAAAGACTTCCATTCCTCGTATTCGGGAACGGTTGCTAATGGAGGATGATGGACTCACTTTTGAGAAGGCTACAGCTCTGGCTATCCAGATAGAATCAGCTATGATGGATTCTAAGCTGCTTCACACATCTCCGGCAACCTCAGCACCAGGAATGCAAACAGGCACCACGGTTGCAGACAGCTCATATACAAGGGCTTCAAACCAACCAACAACCACAGCTCCATCCACACCCTGCCGACGTACCTCGAAAGAAGCCATGTCAAGCTTGTGGTCGACAACATGGCATCAAAGCACAATGTCCTGCATGTGGAAAACAATGTAGTGCTTGTTTTAAAATGAATCATTTTACACAAGTATGCAGGTCATCAAAGAAACGGACATCTTCCGTTCATCAGGTAATGAACCAAGTGTATCTGATGTTGAAAGACAACACACAGTGTACATGGATTGCAGCTTTTCGAACCTCCAGACAAAATGCCTTTCCATCCTCAGCAAGGGGGAACTTCAAGGATTGTGAAGTTGATATTGTGGGGAGTTCGGTATCACGACTCATTGATGCAGGGGCAAAAGTCTCCATTGTGAGTGACAGTCTCTACCATAAGTACTTTTCGTCTTATGCATCAACTCTGCGCAATTTACACTTCAAGCCGAAGATGACTCCATCATCCGGGTGTGGAACGATAACTGCTCCTGTGAACTACAAGGGTATCAACCTCAACAACAATTTCACCGATTATGTTGCAAAAGGCAAGAGCCTAATGGGTGTTCATCTGTTCGACAAGCTTGGGTTCAAACTTTTAGACCCGACCCGTACACACATCCACATGATTTCAGATAAAGACAATGCGTACAAACACCTGTACCCTTATTGGTTTGCGGAGCATAAGAGTTACTGTCACGCTCCTCAAGTGGACCTTGCAGTTCCACCAGTATTTCAAGTTTGAGGACGTCTATCTTTTGCTGTTCGTGAAGGGGTTTTTAAGGAGCTAAAACACCTTGAATCAGAGAGCATCATTGAATGCATTGATTCATCTCCATGGTGTCGAATCTTCATCATTGCACGACGTAAGAATGGAGTGGTACGACTTTGTGTTGATCTTAATTCAGTGAATAAAGCTGTTATTCCTGATAAATACCACTTCCAACCATCAATGAACTTTCTGCTTCATTCTGCAGTTCCAGTGTTCACAAAGCTAGATCTGAGGAGAAACTACCTCCAGGTACCTCTACCAAAGCAGAGCAGACATTTGACTGCATTGGTAACTCATGAAGGCATGTTCCAGTATCGTAGAATGCCATACGGCCTCAGTTCTGCACCAAGTGCATTTCAGCAGATCGTCTTTTCAGTCCTGTCTAGTATTGAGGGAACTCTCCATCTCCCTGATGATGACGTCGTCTTTGGGAAAGACAAAGCAGAACATGATCAGCGGCTGGATGAAATGATGTCACAACTCGCGAAACACAACTTGACGCTGAATGAGGGAAGTGACTTCTTAGGATATCATGTGACAGCCAACAGGGTGTACCCGACGCAGGACAACATTGAAGCAGTTAGGACTCTTCCTACTCTGTCAAATGCAAAAGAGCTTGCCTCATTCCTTGGGACGACCAACTTCTCCCTTAAGTTTGCCCCCAACTATGCAGAGATCGCTAGAACCTCTTCGTAAACTACTACACAAGGATGTGCCCTGGGAATGGAGTCATACCCAGCAAAATGCATTTGTCATGCTGAAGGAGGAGGTCACATCTCCACTCCTCACACAATTTTGATCCTAATGCAAAGACTACCGTCACGACAGATGCATCAGGTACGGCAAGTGGAGCTGTACTTTCACAATGGATCACAGGTAGCGAATGACATGTGGCATTCGCATCTCGCACACTTTCGGAGACAGAACACAAGTACTCCACAGGGGGAACATGAAGCGCTAGCATGTATCTATGCGTGCGAACACTGGCATGTCTATCTGTATGGCAGAAAGTTCACGCTCTGCACAGACCATCATGCACTGACAACACTACTCGCTACGTCGGGATCTGGACATCGACCACTTCCAATTTACAGGTGGTCAGACCGTCTCTATCAGTATGACTTTGACATAGAATACTTGGCGGGGTCCCGTAATCAAGTGGTGGACATGCCCAGTTGTATTAACCCCAGTAGCAAACACTAAGAATGAGGTTATTTGTGCGGTTGATGCCTTTGTAAATACCGTTATTACAAATGCAACCGCAAATTTAGTCACTCCAACGAGCTCAAATCAAATCTCAACAGGATGAAATTTCTGCAAAAACTGTGTAAATTTCTCCAGTCAGACTGGTCTCAACAAATCACAGAGGAGATACTACCCTACTACAGGATTCGACATGAGCTATCCATCTTTGATGAAGGTTGTCTCGCCTGTGGCACCCGTGCGGTGATCCAAACGAACTACGGCATCGAGTGATGCATCTCGCTCATGAGGGACATCCCGGGATCATCAAAATGAAACAGAAATGTCGCAATTCGGTTTGGTAGCCGGGTATTGACACACACATTGAACAGTTTGTGAAGAATTGTGAAGCATGCGTCCTCAGCGAGAAAGCAGGAGATCCATGTCCTGCTCCTCTTCAGCCTAGATTATGGGCGGAGAAACCATGGCAAAAGCTACAGGTGGACATCTTTGGTGAAGTTCGAGTTGCGCCCTCACAATCAGAGTACTTAATCATAGTTCATGATCTTCACAGCAAATGGCCTGAGATTGTGGCTACGAGTTTGATTACAACTTCATCCATTATCAGCATCCTGGACATATGTTTACAAGATGGGGCTTCCCGAGTCCATTACGACAGACAACGGATCTCAATTTACATCTGAGGAATTCACACAATACCTCAAGGCCAATGGCCATCAAACATCACCTTACGACACAGATATAATCCACAGAGCAACGGTGGAGTGGAGAGGTTCAACAGAGTCGTCAAAGAGAGCATAAAAGCAAGTCTGGCTGATGGACAGACATTTGTTCAGGCTATTTATAACTCTGTTGTGCTCACATCGCTCTACGCCTCATTCGTTGACTGGGAAGACGCCCCGGAGGGCATATGATAGGGCGTAACTTGCGCCTGCCACTTAATCTCCTCAAACCACCTACATCGGCAGATGCAAAGATTGAAGTGATGGCAAAGTCTATTGCGAAGCGACAGCAGAAAATGAAGGAATATGCAGCAAGCAGTGGAAAGCAAAGTCACCTTCATATGCAGTGGGCCAATGGGTCAGAGTAAAACGCCCCAGCTACGCACATAAACTGGCGACTTCTATCAACCCCCAACAGATCTTGCAGCACCTGGGTCATCATAGCTACCTATTCGGAGATGCACAACAGTGGAATGCACGACATCTGGTAACAACCAACATCCAAGATGCAGAGAAGGATGACAACTGCCTCTTCTTTCCACAAAATCTTCACAATGAGGATCAATCTCAGCATCTCAATGATTCCGCTGGGCAACAACCTGGCAAACGCAAATCTGGTCGCATTCTGAAGCATCCTCAATACTTGAGAGATTACCAGTGTACATAAAGTTCATAATCCATTAATATGGTGCAACCTTCCTCAAATGAACTATAAATCTTTGATCACATATGATAAAAAATGTTGTCTCAGTTTTGCGGTTGAGATGATCTCTCTCTTT
>CM068952.1:132858437-132873255 GCA_035128595.1 Eptatretus atami | reverse complement strand
AATCCACGATATATATTTTTCTCCGTTCGTCTGCCACTATAATAAGATACGTAAGCCCTTTGCTGTTTCAAACCCTTCCCAGAGTTCATCCACAGCTGTAAAGACATTCACAAATAGTACACACATGAAAATCCCAATGCTACACACCCACTCAGCTGCCGGACGGTTTCATCATTTGTTGGTGAATTGTCAGCGAAAGCGTAGACAGAAACATTTTTTCAAGCGCCGACAGAAACGTTTCTCAGACAAACATAATGATGAAACATTCAAAAGCAGATTAAATGTGGAACTTCCTCTCTGTCCTGTAATTTGTCTGAAGTCCCCCCCCCCCACCTTTCTCTCTCTCACTCTCACTCTGTCTGTCTGTCTGTCTGTCTGTCTGTCTGTCTGTCTGTCTGACACGCCATATTCTTCACAGTGTGTCGGTGCCACTGACACAGCTACCTGGGCAAGGGTTATACTGGGTGGTTTTCCATTGCCTTCGCAGCAGTAGATGGGGCAAGAATTTGGAATTTGGCCATGGTGCCAGCGATAGCTCGCATACTCTTGGCAAAGGACACCATAGGGTCTTAAATGGCCACCAACTAATGCTGGCAGATGGGACTCCCTTCCAAGGGACAGCACACACATTGATGAATCACCCTGCCTGTGATACACCGGGATGACAATTTATAGCTGGGTTGGGATTCAAACCCAGGATAGACGGCTGAGAGGTAAGTGTGTGGACATCCACCAGCCCATCCTGCCAGCCCCAAAGCTCCCACCGTTCCTCCCCTATTGTAGTAATCTCTTATATCGATTACCTTTGTCATCTGTCAATGTATTTATTTTATAAATCTTTCTGCAGCTCCTAAAACAGCAAATAAAAAAAAACACTCTCATCTCGACTAAGCTTGTCCAAAACTCCACTTTCTGAGTCAAGGACCACTTTATGCGATCTTTTTGCACTTTGTTCACCACGAGAAACAGTTTTCCTCTTTGGAGCTATGGTTGAATGACAACATTATGGGCAATGATAACCGAAAAGGAAATGATTACGATTCCACAGAATGCACAGTGTTGATGCGGAGATCGGTACACGACAGTACTGTACGTGCTACTTGTCTCAGTTACCACCCACACTGCAGTAGTGTCGCTGATTTACAATTACATGTGTAAAGTCGAAACTGTGAACAATAATATTTTTTCTCCATCGTTTGCGTCATTATTAACAGTGCACGAGAAACAACAAAAGGCTCGTGGTGGGAGATAAACCCTCACAACTTCAGCTCAAAAACCACGATTGATTGAACGTGTGATATTTAGGGCTTACGAAATATATATATATATATATATATATATATATATATATATATATATATTATATATATATATATATATATATATATATATATTATATATATATATATATATATATGTATATATATATATATATTTAAGACCCGATGTTGTCCTTTGCGAAGAGTATGCGAGCTGTCAACATATTGACGTAAGGATGACTATGGCCAAATTCCAAATTCCTATCCCATCTACTGCTGGGAGTGCAATGCAAAACCACCCAGTATAACCCCTGCTCAGAAGCTGTGTCAGTGGAACCCACGCACTGTGAAGAGTATAGTTCATGAGGAGAGCGAGAGCGAGAAGACGACACACACACACACACACACACACACACCACACACACACACACACACACACACACACACCACTTTGCTGATATCGGCAATTTTTGGGTTCGCAGTTTGGAGTCAGTGTTATTACCAACTACAATACTTACTGTATACAACCCAGAAACCTTGAGTAGCTGTCACCGAAAAACAACGTTGCATTTTTATAGAAGTTTCCAGGGAATTTTCACAAACATTATTCTTTAAAAACAGCTGGGTGTGACGGGTGGAAAAAAAGTTTGGCTTGACAATTTAGAAACACGTTACAACTGCAAAGGGCTTGGAAATCGGGTGTTATTTCACAACAACTTGCTGAGGGTGACGGAGCACGTACCATTCACTCAGGGTGAGGGAGCACAAACCACTCGCTGAAGGTGAGGGAGCAAGAACCACTCATTCAGGGTGAGGGAGCAGGAACCACTCGCTCATGGTGACGAACGACGAACCACTCGCTCAGGGTGACGGAGCACGAACCACTCGCTCAGGGTGACGGGAGCGACGAACAGCTCGCTCAGGGTGACGGAGCACTGAACGCACTCACTCAGGGTGACGGAGCATGAACGCACTCGCTCAGGGTGACGGAGCAATGAACCACTCGCTCAGGGTGACGGAGCAATGAACCACTCGCTCAGGGTGACGGAAGCAGAACCACGCCGCTCAGGTGACGGAGCACGAACCACTCGCTCAGCGGTGAACGGAGCACGAACCACTCCTCAGGGTGACGGAGCCAACCGAACATCGCTCAGGTGACGGAGCACGAACGGCAGCTGAATCGCGTCAGGGTGACGGAGCACGAACCACTCACTCAGAGTGATGGAGCACAAACCACTCGCTCAGGGTGATGGAGCACGAACCACTCACTCAGGGTGACGGAGCACAAACCACTCGCTCAGGGTGACGGAGCACGAACCACTCGCTCAGGGTGACGAAGCACGAACCACTCTCTCTCTCTGAATGATGTGGTGTAGAAAAAGTGTCAGCTGAGAGTGAACGGTTAACTCAGAATGACGTAGCACGGTTCCGCTATCGACAATGGGCATTCACAAGTGGCTTAAGCACTCATGTAAGCACTCAAATTAAATGTTTGATCAGGAACGGTTGGCCAGGCTGTCGCTGCGTACCATAAAGGATACTTTTAACTTGAAGGCCTGTCTTCACCATGCACGCAGCAGTTAATGACATAAAATGAATTCGTTCAACAAATGACTTTATCCACAAAAGAGTTGCTGCTCAATGCAGAACAACCCTGGAAATATCTCAAAGTTCAATCTCCTCTGAAATAAACATTGCAAAAAAATCTGCAATGTTGCCTGCTCATCTGTGCACGTGTCGCGTGGAACATAAATTCGGGATACGCATAAACGTTATAACTTTTTTGTGAAAAGTCCGTTTTTCACCAGATTTGTTTTGACTCCCTGTGGATCATCTCACAAAATCTCCGAAAATATAGACACAGATCTGCCAGATGCAATGGATAGGCAGTCCCTCTGGGTGACAGGGCGTGAAGTCTAGCAGTGAATGCATTAAATCATAGAGCTCAATGAAGCCGGTTAATTTTGTTACGTTAATAAATTTTTTGTTTACTCAATATAATTCTCCAAACAGGAGAAAAGGAAAAGTTTATTGCTTTAGAAATTTCACATTTTCTTTTCTATGTATAGAGGAGGAGAACATAGTCTTGCTTGCTTAAAGTAAATAGGTATATCGGCTTAGTTATAACACTCGTTATTTCTTTAAATGATCACATTTCACAACATATTTCAACACTTATTTAGTCCAGACGATATCCCATCCTAAAACGCAAAATATTATTTCGATGATATACTTTAATTACGATGATATACGAATTTGAAAACTTATAGGACTTACAAAAGCGATGCACACAACGATTTGTAGTAATGATGGACTGGCATTCGATATGACTGAGGAAAGTGAAAAACTTTATCGTTAAGAAATCGTTGCGGTCTGTCAAGGTAAGGTTGAGTCAAATCAAGGTGAGGTTGAGCAGGCCAAAAAACATGGCGGCTTTCGACCCCAGTGAGGTTACCCAGGAAACGCCTTAAGACCCCAGACAGCGAGGTGGCTGAGGATTGCCTGATGAAGGATATCCATTAATTATTATTCTCAAAAGTGGTGTTTTAATTGACCCAAACACCCAATTTTCACTCTTGCACTTCCTTGGAGTTTTCTTAGTATGCATGCAAAGTTTCAGGCTACTAGGTTTTATGGTTTTGGAGTTATGGAGGACACACACACACACACACACACACACACACACACCACACACACACACACACACACACACACACACACACGGCTTTGACAGGGTAAAAATAAATAAAATAAAATGCATTTAACAAGCAATAATGCAGCAATATATGGCAGCACTCCTTGTCTGGGCGGCACTTACGCTGGACACTGGACACATTAGCATTAGGCAGACAAATAGCTGGCTGATCTCAGGTTGTCATTTGTCTACCGTGACAGTCAGTACAAGCCCTTTCCTTCCCCTTTCTCCAACACAGCAAATGAGCAGGAAGCAGGGATAACATTTATATTTTCTTATGATTATCCTTCCTTTAGGCTTTATGGTTTTATGCGAAATTCATTCACGTGTAAGATGCATTTGGCTGCAGGTTTGAGTACATACATTTGAACAATCTCTAAGTACATACCTTTGCTGCTGATACAATACCCATAGTATATTATGGCAGGGATTTAGAATTTTGCCAGGGCACCAGCACACAATGACCTATTCGTTTTGAAAGGAATAATGTGATCTTTGACGTTTACAAGTGAATGCTATCAGATGGGACAGTTACCTTAGCGTCCCCTAAATGAGTGACGTTTGGCACAAGTTGTTGTAAGATTAATAACTTAAAGGAACATCTTTAGATGTGGTTAGTGCAGAAGGGCTTTTATCATGTCAGTAGATTTCCTGAATACTGAAGTGTCCAAGACTGTCCATCCACTGAAACCCAAATTTCAAACTCCTTGACAGGCTACTATTTGGTTGATTTGCATTCACTATTCAAAACATGCTGTTGTTTCTGACTTACAATTTGTCAGAGAAAATCAAAGCAATCTCCCTGGGCATATTTCTTGGCTGACACATTCTGGTATCGTTCTATTCTTGGCAAACTTTGTAAATTAAATCAAACAGCCAGCTTTGGTTGACTGCTATTCTTTGTGTGTCTGCAAACAGTGTCACCTGGATGACACAGGTTGCTTCAAACAAATTTTCACACTATGGAAATAACAGCCCGAGATTGAACTTCATCCTGTCTTTCAGCTTTGGACAAACTTCTGTACGAGCATAATATCCGATGACTATTGATGGAGAGCTCCTTATGTTCCAAAAACGCATATACAGGGTGTGCCATTTATGACGTATATATTTTAAAGAAATATCCGTAAAATCAATTCATTGTTTTTGTGTGTTGCACGTGAAGCCCTGAGTATTTGAATGATGGAGCATTACGACGTGCCGATGTGGATTAAAATTGTACAACTCTATATTACATGAGGCTCTGTTATTGTAACTCAGCGAACATTTAGCAGAACTTTCTCATTCCTGAACTGCGGCGTAGAAATATCGTATTCACAGACACATGGTTTCAACAAGATGGAGCAACGTGCCATACTGCAAGAATTGTTCTGCAATTTCTAAGGCAACAGTTCGGGGAAAACATAATCGGTTTGGTAATGTTTCATGGCCACACCGATCCCCAGATTTGATCCCAGCGGATTTCTTCCTCTGGGGATTTCTGAAGAGCCAGGTTTACAAGACACGTCCCACATGTGTAGAATGCGTAGATGAACTGAAGATGAACATCACTGAAGCCATCACTGCAATTGTTAATGACACGTTGAAAGCAGCAATGAACAATGTACCGGCTCGATGCAGGGAGTGCATCGATTGTAATGGACATAATTTAAAAAGATGTGATTTTTAACAAGTAGAGCTGGGTTGTCTGTACTGCTATGATGTCACACAATATCCCATACCTGTACTTCCCTTTAGTATACAAAAAAAGATTTACTTTTTTCAGTCTTCTTTTATTACAGAAATAGATGTGCCAGATATTAATGCCACACCCTGGATCAGGCTTGCAACCCCGCTTGTGAATGTGAAACAAAATTTGGTTGCGATTGAAACAACGCAATTTAAAATGCAATAATGGTTAAAGAAGCATTTGTTAAATGTTCAAGTGCCCCACCTCCTTCCTATATAAATAGATTAAAAAACATGTTTGATTTTGAAATGTTCAACAAACCTGTTTATAAAAATAACATCTGTAACAAACACATTTTCCATTTCCCTTTTAATATCCCCAAAGTGCTCTCTACAAATGAGACCGATAATAAATATTATATTTTGGGTTCATGCCTGGCAAAGGATCTATGTTTTGTACTTTTGGCTTGACCTTCACTCACTACCAAGGTTTCGTTGATCATATCTTCAAACTTGCTTGACAATGAAATGAGCAAACTTAATACCGTTCTGTGTATTCATTGTGATGAATTATTCATAAGAACAAAATCGTGTGCTGCGAACTGGTGGACACCATTTTTTGAATAGAGTCTAGGCTCATGGAGGAGCTTGGACACAGAATGTTCCACGACGTAACAAAATGAAACGAATAATGCCAGCAATGGGAACCTGCTAACAGCAGGTTTGAGAGACAAAATAGAGTTTAAATAATGGCCATCGCTAGTTTATTGGCCTTATCAATGACCAAGAGATGTCAAAGCTCTCAGTATCATTGGCATCTTATTCTAACCAGCTGAAAATGTTTTTTTTTTTTTGCTTTTTGAGGGGAACTATACTTGTGAAAAATGAACATTTTAGCTGCCCCTTCCACTTCCATCATTGAACTTCTTCTTTCGTATGCAGTACAAGGCTGCAGGGAGCATCATTGGCTGAGGGCATGGCTGTGCCACTGCTGCAATGTCCTCTGTAGGTTAGGGGCAAGAATTTGTAATTTGTTCAGGGTGCTGGAGATAGATCATCTACTCTTCGCGAAGGACAATTGTGGGATCTTTAATGTGCACCAACTAATGCCGGCACATGGGACGCCCAGTTTAATGTCCATCCGAGGGACAGCACACACATTGATGAATCACCCTGCCTGTGAAACACCGGAATGACAGTTTATAGCTGGGTCAGGATTCAAACCTCAGCTCGACAGCTTCGAGGTGAGTTGTGCGTACCTCTCGGCCATTCTTCAGCCTCAATTTTTTTTCAACTACGGTACAATATATGGAGAGGTTCATGGTGGAGTAAGGATTCCCTTTTCTCAGATTTGCTTTTTCCTTTCTGCCTATCTCAACCTTCTGTTTTTTCTTCCCTATGTTACTATGCTTACATCTTTCACCCAACCTCCTTTCTCCTACTTCATGTCAAATGTTTATACTTTCATCTTCGGAAGAGCGAAGGTGCAGAGAGCAACATGCTGAAACTGGGGCTACAGTTGTACACAGCAATCAGGTAAATGAATGAACAAGAGGACAGCAGAGAGAAGTAAGAGGGTTGGGATAGTTTGGGTTCATGGGAGCGAAAAGATTGAAAGTATGGATGGGGGATGTATATTCCAATTTCAATGCAACATGATTGTACAGAATATATATTCACCCAATAACCTTCCCTGGGTTTGTTCACCATTCTGAGCTTCGTTTGCACACTATGCCACTTGTTTCCACCTTTTCATATCTGTGGAACTATTTCTCCAATTACTTTTGGTGTCTTTGTTACTTTCAAGTGAACACTTGCTGCCATATTGGATTGATTATCTACTACCTTTGTAATCTCTTCAATGTGTCATTTCATAACAATACCTTGCATTCTCTTTGTGCAGCTCTATATCAAACTACTTCCAATGCTACTCCAAAACTACTTCAAACTGTTTCAATACAGGATATAACATCCAGTCTTGGAGTTAATCTGACATGAGGGGCATTTCAAAAGTTATACAAATAACATTTTTCACAATAGTCCAAGACACACGAACATTTTGTTATTTTCAGAGTGAAATAGGTGTGTGTGTGTGTGTGTGTATATATATATATATATTTAAGAAAATATAAAAATATGTAAAATTAAATGTTTCTATAAATGCCTCATTATTTTTTGTTTATATCGTGAGTATGTCATTCATATAACTTTATGAACGCCCCTCGTATCCAGGGTTATGATTTTCTGTAAGTTACTGTTGATGTGGAGACAAAAGTTTCCATTATCTTGTTGTTACCTTTTGCTTTCTCTCTTGTGCTTTATGGTGTGGGTTAGCCAATCCCCTCCTTGCTCCCAAACTCCCATTCTACCTTCCAAGTTCCCTCACTACACCTTCCCCCCCCCCCCATCATGGTAAGTGTAGTGTTTCTCACTCACAAGTACTTCTTGTTCTCGTAGACATCATACAGCTTGAGCACGTGCGGATGCTCAATGAGCTTGAGAATGGCAATTTCACGTTCCACCTGCAGGGATACATAAGAATACACTTTAGCCCGGAAGAGTTAAAGTCCGGATTTCTAAGTTTCTTTGTACTGAGATTCGATGTCATTGGCTCGACAGTTTGTTGGTTCAGATAAAATGTCCCAGACAATGTGCAATCACCACCGTTACCATATATACACTTTCTCTTCCACCTTTATCCTCTTTCTTTCTGGGTACATGAGGCATCTTTGGTGGGGTTAAACCAAAGTTTCTGGTTTTTGAAACTATCTATAACTCAAAAAGCTAGCCCCTAACTTCGTGTCTTGACCATTGAACGAATGCAAGTTTAGATTGGAATCTCACAATTAATTACAACAAACCTCATTTGGTATTCCATAACACGACATACATACTAGCAAAACATGGGAAATTTTCAAATAATTATAATTCTGAAACCACAGGAAAATTTTGGCCGTTTTTGGCCATTAATACAGCATACAGAAACAATGGTAAAAATGACGGTGATGCAATGCTCGTAATTGTGCTTTGCCTTTAGAAAATGACAATTGTTCTCTCAATATACCTCATCACATCATTAATATATTCACTTGAATGGATGATGCAGAGGAGGTAGTGCACTTACTTCTGAGTTGTATAGTCTGAGTTTGATTCCCAACCTGACTAGAATTTGTGTTTCACAGACAGTGTGTGCATTATAAAGTGCACCATTCCTCAGATGAATAGTAAGCAGGGTGTCCGTCTGCGCACATTATCTGGTGGATGTTAAAGATCCCACGGTGTCTTGCGGATATTATCGCAGGCATGCTGAACAAATTCCAAATTACTGCTCCAATCAGCTTCAGTCGAATAATAGGCCTGGTCAACCAGTTCGTGAAACATTTGGGCCAAACTTCCATCTCCACAGATCCCTCAAAAGAAGGTGGGATTAATTGTGGTTGTGGAAGAAATAGTAGAAGACATCATTAAGGTATGTCATTGTTTCATCTTACAATGGGTTGCAGTTTTTATTTGTATTTTTATACAAGCTCTAGACTTGTGGAAGAGCTATGACACAGAACAAAATCAGAATACAACACAACAAAGGGAACACCAACAGCAGGGCAGAAAGAGAAAGTAGATGGAGACGGCAAAACAAGAGATGCAGGTAATGATGAGGGGTGAGGGAGAATGCAAAGGGTGGACAATATGGATGCAGAAGCAAAATTTTGAGGGGGTGCGGGGTGGTTTAATGGGTGTAGAAAAGATAATGCTTTTGGATGGGGGATGACTTGAGATGGTGGTGAATAGCTATCTTGAAGAACTGGAGCAGAATCAAAGGCTCGTAGTGCAGCTGCCATACATACATAATCTCACACATATGGACAACATCAACAAATACACGGGACTGTTAGATGAGACAAACATAGCCATTGAGCTTGGGGGAAGTGCCGTCATTTACCGCAGCATTCTGGGTACTGGTGACACTGTGACATCAAAACAATGGTGCCAGCTTTCTCATCACACTCACACAGTGGGGTATTTCCTTACGAGGTATTTCCTCCTCCCCATGGATGCCAACCTGTGGGGATTGTCCATGCTCTATCCTTTTAAATGCTGAACGTCAAGCAAGGAAGCAGCACATGCCATTTTTAAAGTCTTTGGTATGACTCGAGTGGGGTTTGAACCGCCGACCTCCCAGACTTTGTTTTAGATTGCAGAATGGAAGTTCTATTGGTCAGAGACCATGTTCAATGATGTCTTGACAGTATTTCAGAAACTCACCTGATGTTGTCATCAGGTATGGTGCTTTCATTATATATTTTATTTATTTATCTTAAATAGGCATGAAAAGACATTTTTCACCAATGTCAAACATTGAAGTTGGAAAAGGAGAGCATTAGGTAAGTATTTTTTGGAAATTAGCAATGCCAAATTTTACCTTATTGATGTGAAAAATAAAAGCTGTATTAGAACGGGCATAAACTTCTAAAGGACGAATTGATTCGACTTCGGTGAAGAATCAAATCTGAGAATTTTTTTCCAGTGATTCTTCACCATTGGGAGATCGGGCTAAAAACTATGTATAGAATGATACATCAAAAAGGTGTGAACAAGTTATGACAAAACTAGGTGAATGAGTTGGTGAGGTGACAAGAACAAGCTGATTAAATTTTAGTTCAGGTCCGGATTCAGATCCGACCTCTCAGTAAAATACATAACGCAAACTGTACAGCCTGGCGGAGGTACGGACTCCACTGAATGCTGTTCAAGTTTCAACATGTGTTGCATTGGGACTGCTGTTATTTCATTATTCATCTTCTCTTTGGCCTTGTCTGATACTTCCTATTAATTGGAGTTATGCTTTGATATATTTAATTTTGTTGCTTACAAGAATGCCCATTATATAACTAACCGTAAGCAATAAATGTTTCCTGTGGACCAGAACACAAGAGCCTACTCTTTTTCAAGGATACCGTTGATTTTTTTCATGTCTATATTCTAAATACGGATGAGCCAGACAGCTTTATATCCACATGGAGGAATATGCTGTTTGCACACCATATGAGAACTTCAGATTTAGTGGAAAATAAATTTAATGTTGGGGATCAAGCCAGGGACAAGACAGGTCATAAATGAGGAAGAAACTATTGAAGCTATTCCGTTCAAAAAAAAATCCTTGGATGTTCCCCCAAACAACACATTTACTGAAAGAAACTCTTCCGCACACATATGTGCATGCTTTAATTGACAATGAAAAGGTACAACCAACTGATATTTTACAAGAGATTAAAGGCTCAGGCCTAACATTTCAGCAATGCACCGTAATTGACTTTCCCAGGATAGCCAAATAAAGACTTGTGATGGATGTATTTAGAGAAATTATAAAATAAAAAAATCAGTTCATTATTCTACATTTTTTGGGGTTGCATCATTCTGTGGGGTACAGTTTGTTGCATCATTTCTCAGCAATGTGGCTATACTCATGCTGATACAGCACCCCTGTAAATGATGGCAGGAATTTGGAATCTGTACCAGTGATCAATGGCTTACTTTTGGTAACCAGAGAGTTTATGCAACACCTTACCCTGCGCAGTGTTGAGAAAAAAATGACATTGGTCAAGATGATATAAAATGCCATCATATTGTTACGGTTGTGGGGGTAGATGGAGGAATTTCATCGGAAAGTTAGGATTGTTTCGAATTGCTTGGTCCGTGGACGCGTAGGAGACATCTCAATGTAAATTAAGTAGGTAAACTGTGAGCTTAAGTGTTGCTTGTCACCACATAGGGGGTGGTGCTGTGTTAATTAGATAGGGATTAAGGCTAATTTCCCACAGTATGCAATTGCCCCCCTGTGACCTTTTCATAAGTTTTTGCATTTACAAGCCAGCAATAAAATAATTACATTTTTATAACAACAACCATAATAACAATTCCGCACATCCAAGCAGGCAAAAAGCCCCACCTTCCCAACTTCATATCAGCAAGTCACACCCCCACAGCTTATGATTGGTGAGTGATGAGAGGGAATGTGGGGTTCAAAAAGCGGACAGTTGGTGGAGGACATGATCGAGTAAGGGGGTCTTGCTGGTTGGTTACGTCTGGATACGATGAAATACAGCAACACAATTCTCGTGTCATGCTGTAAATTTGCCAGCATGACGGAGCAAGACACTAGTCATTGACTGTTTGGCTGAGCCGTGAAGTGTGTACGTTTCTGAGGAGGGAAGAAAAGTGTGCCTCGTGGCCTTATCATGGGGCCTCAGAAATAGACTCATCATGTGATCAAGGAGGAAGGTGGGCGATCGTTGTGAGCAGACCTTGTGTAAGAGAGGACCATTTGGCATATTCGTTCATGAGAAGAAGCCGCATGGTGATTGGTTAGCCCTGGCATTGAATACCGCCTCACGAATCACCTCACAAACGTTTCCTGCCCAGAGAGCGGCTCGGCGCCATTTTGGGCGCATCTTCCCACGCAGGACGAAGCAGCTCAAGTTCAAAGTTCAATAAAGGCCATCTCTGGCCAAAGCTAAGTGCCAGAATAAAGGGAGGATTTTCTTTTGTTTCATTTTCCCCTTGTCTGTATTAAAGTCAGTGTGTAGAGGCGCCTCGACTTTAGGCATTCATTTTACTTAACGTTTTATAATAACATTTTGAATTATTACCCTGGTAAATATTTGATCTATTTTCATTAAATCCCTGTGTTTATTTTAAGTTGCTGGTGTCCGCGTATCTGTCGTGGGTTCGAGTATAAACCCCTTGTGCTGTGCTTCCGTCTGCTCCGTCCACGACTGCCATTTCCTTCCCGCGCACGCCATAATCTCTGAGGACCACGTCTCGCCTCCAAGGAAAACTGCTCAGTGATCCGGCCTGGTCAGTGTTAACTACCCATCCACAACAATTTGGTCGTGGGGATTAACCTAACTGGCCACGGCCGCCACAATATTTTGTCCAAGTATTGTTAAACTACAGCTTCGTTTTCCGATTTGTGTTCAAAATATAACATTCAATTGAAATGAAGTTGTTCCTCAATCATAAATTGATATTTGTAGACAGACAGACAGACAAATTGAACCAATTGCTTAACCCTGTTTTTCGTTTCGTTTGCATAGTGTGAAAACAGTGGGATTTTAACATCCATCAGCAAATGCTGGCAGACTGGACCCTATAGTATGTTCCCTCCAATGGTGGCACACTCATTGATCCAATGCCCTGTTGCAATGTAATGCACCAGGTTGACGGTTTATAATCGGGTCAGGAATTGAACCCAGATGAGACAGCTAAAATGTGAATACACCTCCTCTATGTCTGAGTTATCCTGCCAGCACCCCCCAAAAATAAATTTAACCCTAACACAATTCACTTTGTCACGTTTGACCCATTATACATGAGGGAAAGGTCTAACTGCACGTATATAACTGTCTGGGGATCACTGTATGATGGATGCCATTTCCTTGGAGGCATATGGTTTCCAGAACCACAATATATATATATATATATATATATATATATATATATATATATATATATACATATTTGTTATAATGAGATTACTATGTTTTCAAATATGCATTCAAATATGCAAAAGATTAATATTTATATTAATAATATAAATAATAAAACAAAAAATATTTCTTCATGTAAATGATTTTTCAATCCTGCTATATTTGCAAATCATCGTCATATGCATTACTCACTTTTTACCAGAATAAAATTTACAAGTTCAACATGCAGATTTTCAAAAAAAATTGAAAATTTGCATATTTAAATTCAATAATTTTATATAGTTTTGAAACTACTGCAATATGCGACAGGATAGTGTGCAGTAGTAGTGCACTCGCCTCTGAGCGGTGTGGTCAGCAATTGATCTGACTAATATGGAATAGGCAAAGCCTAGAAGCGAACGTAGAATTCTTCTTACATTCGCTTCTTAAATATATCAAATTAAACAGTCTTTGCTATGATTTTCGGACATTTGTGCATGCAACTTGTTCACAACTGTATACTTGCCAACTATACCGTGGTACATTTAAGCGCGCACAGATACATATGATACATTGAGTTGCAGTAGCAGCACACGATGCTGCAATTTCTGGTTACTTCGGCCTGGAGTCGGATCAGCGATCAAATAATGTAAATCACGATTAAAAATTATTTTTTGATGATGCGGGAGATATCTTTCTTACCTCAACATTACCTTCACAACAACTACACCGCCTAGAACAGAGATCTCATCTAAAAAATTAATATTACCTCAACATTACCTTCACAACAACTACACGCCTAGAACAGGATCTCATCTGCAAAAATAAATATTACCTCAACATTACCTTCACAACAACTACACCGCTAGAACAGGATCTCATCTGAAAAAAAAAAATCCTCAACATACCTCACAACGACAACTACACCCGCCGAGAACAGACTCATAAAAAATAAATATTACCTCAACATTACCTTCACAACGACTACACCGCCTAGAACAGGATCTCATCTAAAAAAAAAAAATTCAACATTACAACAACACCGCCTAGAACAGGATCTCATCTAAAAAAATTAATATTACCTAACATTACCTTCAACAACAACACAAGCAAACAGGATCTCATCTAAAAAAAATATTACCTCAACATTACCTTCACAACAACACTACACCGCCTAGAACAGGATCTCATCTAAAAAAATAAATATTACCTCAACATTACCTTCACAACAACTAACCCGCTAGAACAGGATCTCATCTAAAAAAATAATAACGAGAAACGAACGTAGAATTCCTTCTCGCTTTCTGACTTTACCGATAACTTGTTCACAACTGTATACGAATTTCCGGTTACTTCGGCCTGGATTCGGGATCAGCATCGTAAATCACGAATAAAAATTATTTTTTGATGATGCGGGAGATATCTTTATTAAAATCAGTGGAGGAAATGTACACCATGTCTGATATTTGGGCTTCATTCTCCTGCCCGACGATGCCTTTATCTCCAGCATGCATCATTCCCCATGACAAAAGCCGGAAGCAAAAAAAAACCGGAAGCAAAAAAAAAAAAATAACACCGGAAGCAAAAGGGTCATAGCCAACAACACGGATTCCAAATTGCCAGGATATTGTGTTGTTGTTGTTTCCTATTCTCTCATGTGCACGCGTTAAGTAATATGGAATAGGCAAAGCCGAGAAGTGAACGTAGAATTCTTCTTACATTCACTTCTG
>CM068952.1:132833511-132857541 GCA_035128595.1 Eptatretus atami | reverse complement strand
GTTGTTGTTGTTTCCTATTCTCTCATGTGCACGCGTTAAGTATGAAGCTCACTACGTTCGCTATAAACTGTCAGATTGATGCTTCACATGCAGATCGTTACAACACAAAGTGTGCCGTCCCATGAATGGCTGCTCAGCTGAGTGTCCTGTCTGTTAGAATTGGCTGGTGGGCATTGAAGATCCCATGGTGTATTTTATTTTGACAAAGAGCAGGCGAGTTATCACAGGCACCCTGAACAAATTACAAATTTCTGCAAAAACCCTGCAGCTAAGACCCCTCCCACACACCCCCGGCAAATGATGCAAACCAGAAACCATATGCTGCACACACAAATGAATGAAGACGACGATACTGTAATCCCATGACTTATTTGTTTCTTGAAACATGTTTCTCACGATGTGCAATTCTTCTGATGTTTTTATACAAATATATTCTTGGTTTTCTCTCTATGTCATTTTCCTTTCTTGTATTTACCTCTAAACAAATTACATTTTGTGAGCAACTAGAAACAACTAGATGCCTACATGAAACCTACACGAACAACTAGAAAAAGCAATCAATGATTACATACCCTCGCCAGGACTTGTTTTGTGTGGTTTTATAGTATGTATTTTATAGACGAACTCACATTCTAATATTGTACACATTTTATAGAAGTACTCGGTTAAAAAAAAGATAACATGTAAAGACTGTGGGCTTGACACACAAACACACACACAAACACACACGCACATTATGTGTAGACAAACAACCAAACAAAGACAGACAAACAGACCCAAATACAATACTCTCTCCTCTGGTGAGGGTAAATATAAATCACCTTTTCACAACCAGTGCATCCAAAAGAAAAGGTATCACTCATCTGTCCACCTTCAGCAGAAAGGTGTGCATACCAGGTAATGGTTGCGTGAGAATACTTTACGTGAATTTACCTGCACGTCGATGTATGCTTGAAACAATTGCTGTTCTGGAGTACAATGATAGCTGAAATAATTCTCCATATCTCTTAAGGTAAGAGGGCTGATTAGCAAGTTGATGCCGATATCTAAACTCAAAGAATACAAGGATCTTGACCAACTCATAAAATGGAAGCAAATGTCGAAGATAAACACGATATTATTTTCTGGCTTTCTGACACAAATTCTAACCAATTCATTGAAGAATTACAATTAGTGTATTTTCACACAAATAACCTCCGGGCTATACATTAAATTCATTCCAAAAATTCCAACTGTGGGGTATACTCGTGTGTGGGTTATACGGTATTTCACCATATGGCACGTACCATAACCACAGAGGGGGCAAGTTAAATGATCAAGGAGCTACAAAAAAGGCAATTCTTTTTTTTTTTTTGCAACTCTAATTGTAATGTCTTCAATGAAGTTACAGTTCTTTCACATATTTTACTGACATATTTATATATAACCGCAAAGTTATTTAAGGTACCGGGAAGTGGTCTTCCGTAAAGCCCACAAAATCCTCGTCTTCTGTGTCGCTGTGAAACAGCTGAAGCAGCTCGGAGTCAGCAAGTGTGGGGGTGTGTTCAGTTACCAAGTTTCTTGAAGAGTGCTCGCCAAGTGGCTTAAGCACTCAAGCAAGCACTCCATTCGAAATTGTTGACGAGGAACGGCTGGCTTGGCAAGTGCTGGCTAGCTGATTCGTAACTGAACACAACCAAGGTCTGTCACAATCCATATTGTCTTCACTCTCATTCTCCTTTTATTCAGAAATTAGCGCACATTTTTTGTCAACTTTCAGTTTGAATTCGGCCATGAAACTTCGTTTTCTCTTATGTATACTAACAGTTGACATTGAATGGCAGGGACCTGTAATAGCATGCACTATTTCATGGAATGATATAAAATTCAACAGCCTGCAGGGTAGTTGTACATTTCTAATAATGGATGATGCCACCGGAAACCGGAAGCCATGCTGGTTTTTTAACCTATTGGCGCAGTAAAATTTAATTATTTCAACAAGCCTTTCTCAAGACAATCATTTTAATGTCAATTGGTTATTTACTGCAGTTGTATTTGAAAAGAGCCACTCGTTGGCCCTTGACAACAAATCTGTGTCGGAGGAGAACGCGTATCTCTCTCCCAATCATGTGCAGAAGAAAGCTGGGTTGTGTTCAGTTACAAAAACAGCCAGCTCGCGAGCACTTGTAAAGTCAACCATTCCTTATCAATGGTATTTAATGGAGTGCATGCTTGAGTGCTTCAGTCACTTGGTGAGTGCTCCACAAGATATGTGGTATTCTTCTGATGTTTTAATATAAATTTCTTCCAATTGTGAACACACCCCTCTTCGTGGGGCAACTTAGCTAAATATAGCATAACAATTGTGCATTTTGTGAGGAAAGCACCAAATTTGGCACACTAGTAGCCTATCATATTATGAATAGATTTGGATATTGGGCCATCTCAAATTTTTTGATGGCAGTGGAAAATGGCTGCCACAGCCATCAGCGGCTGAATTTGAGATGGCCCAATATCCAAATCTGTTCATAATATGTTAGGCTACCAGTGTGCCAAATTTGGTGCTTTCCTCACAAAATGCACAATTGTTATGCTAAGTTGCCCCACTATCTGGCATGCGGGCTATACTCGTGTGCAGGTGTAACGTGCTTGAAATTTTCCTCGGCACTTTTTCCCCGTGTGCGGGGTATACCACGGTGCGACTTATTTGTGTGAAAATATGGTACCATTTTTTACCTCCACCTTTACCTTTACCTCCAAGGTGAAGGAGGTTATGTTTTCACCCCTTTCTGTCTGTTTGTCTGTGTACAAGGTATCTCAAAAAGTTGTGGACGGATTCGGATGAAACTTGGTGAACACGGGTGTGTGACCATGACGAATTGATTCAATTTTGGTGAAGATCCGAATCCAGATCCGACGACTTGAAATCTTGAAGTGATTCTTCACCATTGAGAGAGAGTGCAAAACTGATATACATCACGATATCTCAAAGAGTTGTGTACGGATTGGGACAAAACTTGGTGGACAGGTTGCGTGTGTGGCAAGGACGATTTGATTAGATTTTAGTAAAGATACAAATCCGGATCTGGATACGAGAATTATATAATTTTTAAAGTGTTTCTTCACCATTGAGAGATCTGGCCAAAAACGATATACAGTAGTACAGTATAGCATGATATTTCAAAGATGTATTGGGCCCGATATGTTCTCGTGGATCAGGCATTACGTGGCAGAGGTATGCGCTCTCCCGAGTGCCCTTCGAGGTTTCTTATGAGTTGGTTAAAATCACAATCTCTTCTCAACTTCAGTGTTGGTAAATCCCATCTCCTGCTGTCTCTGAAAACCTCGGACGGCAAACCCTGGTTATATTCAGTGATCATTCCTTGGCAGAGGTCTAACACAATATCTGTAAATCCTTTAGCCATCCACCTAAGTTTCTGAACAGTGAAACCAAATGTTCTGAGTTTCATCAATTATTGCTTGCAATGATGAAAAAGCCATGGGCCTGCTGCTTGCCCACCAGAATGAAGCTTGTGGCCATTCAGTATTCGTTCCCCGAGTTTTGTAATTTTTTAGATATTTCCAAGAAATCCCTGATCAGATTCTCCAGGCATCCGCAAAAACTCAATAACCGACTCACCCCTATCAATATCTGTTCCTGTATTACTGGCTCCCTCCCAACGTAGTCTAATCCTGCATCACTACCTCACTCCCATCAATATCTGTTCCTGTATGACTGGCTTACTCCCATGTTGGATCATAAGTGCAGACTGTCCTTGGACAGCTCATGTTACAACCCCTGCCTGTATGTGACCTTGTCCACACTGTATACAACTATGTTTTTTTGCAATATTGGTCTGTTGTCGCCAATCAAACCTGGTGCCAGTATGTTAATTGAGCACAATTCAGTTCAATTTACATTTTAGTTTGATAGTGGTCAAAAGCATGGTAGGATTAGTCAAATTTAATTAATCTATAATTAATAAAGAGAAAAATGTACTTCAAGTAAAATAACCTGATTTAAATTATACATAGCATATCTGGCAAAAGTTAAATTTTATTCCTTTTGCGATCCTCAGATAGCTCTATAAATAGGAATGAAGTCCAATTTGATCTTTGTAAAGCTTGCCCATGGTTAAATCAAAGTATCATCAGATGGTGACCTTTTCATGACAATAGCTACAGCATCATACACAAACAATGCTGAAGGATTTTGGCCGAACACCAGAAATGTATTGTATTAATGATACACTGCGAGATTATCTGCTACGTCAGGCACTGCTTACTGATCATAATTTCCTTTTGGGGTGATATAAAATAAAAGACGCTTCCTTGTTTCTTTTGGATTAAAAATTTACGACGAGGTCGCTCGGAACGACGAGTGTCAATCCATTCAGATTTAACATTCTACGATTTTAAAGTATTTGAATAAAGGGGGTGATTTACATTCCAAGCATTCCATAAATTCATCAGAAATAAATCTTGCATCACCTGTAGTGAAGAATGGGGAAAAATAAGTGATAAAATGGCAGCTATATAACAGGCTGCATGAAAAAATAAGGTATCATCGATGTTTGATCTGTGTCTGGAAGAATATAGTTTGTCAGAATCATTGACTAGTTTAATAATAATTTAGCTTATTGCAATACAGTTGTTTTTCGGGATATAATATGCAATGGGTTTTGCAATACCGAACAGACTTGTCTGGCAGTACAAGATGAAGTAGCAGATCAACACCTTTCTGAGTGATATCATCAAATTTAACCTCTTCGAATGTAGCGGTACATGGAGGAAGGGGTAAAGAGAGGAAGTGTTCATATTATATCTGCAGCGGCGAACATCAATCAGTTTCGAGCTACCTTGGTCAAAGTAGATAGTGCTTTGAGCAAAACGCCTGCCTCAAGTATATTTCGGCAAAACACCAAGAAATATTCATTTAATCCTTGTAAGGATAACATGGAATATTAAAAATATAAACATTTCTAAGCAGAAGAGACAACTGGCTTGATGCTACCTCTGAATGAAACCTTCTGGAATCCAGAGATAACCACCACCAACAGGTGTGGCATTGTGCAGCAGATATTCAGCGGAATTCAAACCCATCACACGCGTACAGATCCATTACCAGCAGGTAACCCCAACGCCCTGTGATGCAAAAGGAAATTTGCGAGCAGGTACAAGCAGCCAGTCCAGGTTAATCTGCTCACCGGTTTGAGCTGAAAAATGTGACTTAGGAGAAGAATTGAGCTGCCCAGCACTTCGGGCAGCCCCGCGCCACTCCTCCAGTAATTGTTTATTGACTGCTGTGGCAGAACTGCGGTCGAAGTCAGGATTTCCAGCTTTCATTGTGGTCTCATTCATTCTCCTCAACCAGTGCTTCCACACTAACCTGTCAAGCCACCCCACCCTCCATCACTCCCATCCAGCCATCCTTAGCTCTGACCATGATTGCTACATCAGCCTGAGTTCCAGATATTCCATTGTGCTAGAAAACCATACATTGACTTGCCAATCTGGTATGCTATTGGAAATAACCAGAGCCAAACTGAGAGGTTGATGCATATATGAAGGGCTCTTTGTGTTTGCACAGTAGCTCCTCCCAAAGTCAACTATGAGCCTCGGGTTATAATGTCCTCTTGATTGAGCTCTGTTGGCCCTCCCAGACCAATTCTCAACAGCTGTTGTTTGGAAATTACATTGCAACTTCCTTTCAGGGGCCAGGAACATGTTGTAAATGAGTGTAGAAACATCTAATGCACGAGGGATTCAAAATTGCAATCAGTGGCGGTGGGGTTTTATCACGCAGTGGCTAGGGGAAGAATGGACAGGAGGAAAGTGATCCAGCTCATGTTATATCTCTCATGCTGTGTTGATTCTAAACTGGAAGTTGATGTAACAGATGTGATGCTGACAGGCACTGAGAATCATGGGATACCAAACATTAAGCACTTGGTGTTTCTGAAACCAAGAGCTTCGATGGTCATGCAATGCACAGCTCCTGCTAACATTCCACTTTGCCTCCAGCAGCAGATACGTGACAGGAATGAGAGTTAAGGTAGTGTTAGATCCTGACTCATGGCGTCTAATTTCATACATTGTCAAACATCTGTAGAACATGCTCATCTAAAGAATGTGCAGTTTCATGACAAAATATTGATAAGGAATCAAAGCTTTCAAGACAAAAAAAGACTATGCAACCACTAATGGTCTTACATACTGCACAACATTTTTAACCTGGTGTTGGCTTTGGGGTTAGGGTGGTGGCTTGGGAGTTCCTGAGTTCAAATCCTAGGGTCCTGAGTTCAAATCCCCCTCAGCTCATGAATTAATACCAGGTGGGGCTGACTCTGCCTGACATCCTTCTGAGGTCGGTGAGATGAGTACCAGTGTTGCAGTCAAAAGGCTGCACACGAAGGGAACGGGTATTGATGGATTGATTAAATCTGGTATTGGTGTGGCGCAGGCATGATGGGCCGAATGACCTCCTGCTGTGCAAAAATTTCCTTGTAATTTCCTTTCCTTGTAATTAACACCTCATTTAGCAACATGATAGTGTGGAACCGACAGCAAAAGGAAAACGATGTTCCTAACGTTCTGCTCACCATGCCGGCCGAAGACATGGCGTTGCCTGTGTCATCCTATTACTCGAAACACAAGGCAATACGAAGCCCAATTAACCCCACTCACAGGTCATTTATTATATAAAGCAGCCATCTTGGTTTAGGGAGAGAGAGAGGGAAAAAACACATGTGCAAAGGCAGGAAATCCATGCATCGTGCACAAATATCGAGTCCTTTTTGAATGCACAGATAGTTTAAACCTGCAGAAGCATGAATCTCATAGATGGCCTCTTCAAACGAAACCGCTTCACAGGCATCTCAGATGAGATGGAAAAGATGCAGAAAACGACAAACAGGACAAGCGTGAACACGCGTATTGCTCGTACTGGTATAACCACGGTGATAAGTGACTTTTACACAGCAATTGTGTATTCAAAACGACTTGCTGGGCAGGCAATGATGCGAGGCTCAAGCTTAACTGCCATACTATCCATCTGACATTAACATGGCAATCTAAAACGTGGAGCCGTCAAAGCAATTAAAATGGCAAGTGCGGTACAATGCATTTACAGCATGTACCTGGGTGTTTTACAATGCGCTGGCTGTAATGTCTTTGAGTTGGATGTTTGCAAATGCCCTGAAGAATTTGTTTTCACTTCGGGTTTGCTGCAATATGATATTGTTTGTCGAACTTTTTTTTCAAATTTGTTTTTGTTTCAGATGTTCTTTGTTTCAAAGGCTCAAAAGTGAGGCCACGAGAAAATGCATGGCTTATAATTGAGTTTGTGGTGGTACGTTCTTGAATTTGTTCCAATAACTTTGTGAAGTTGTTTTCAAATACTATCTTTCCCAATGGCTAAAACTGGTCCACGTAATGATTCTTTACAACTTAAATGTATTATGCATAATGTTTTTTTGATGGTACGTTTTTTTTGCTTCTGGTGATTAAGATTCACTGAACGTGCTTGCAAATGCAGAACATCACATGAACAAGGACACTACATATGTGCGGCGTTCATAAACTTCTAAAAAACGAGATACTCACAATAGTTCGACACGCCATGCTTTTCATAGTTCAACACAGAAGTGTGCATATAATTCGTCAGAAAATATTTTTTATTATTTTACCTTAGGCATGGATGTATTGTATTACAAATATATACTTAGGTACAGTATTTAAAATAAACGATGGCATGTCTTGGTCTATATTGAATATCTCGTTCATACAAGTTTTTGAATGTCCCACGTAAGAGGCAATGGACAAAGCCACAGATGAGATGGGTTTGCAGCATTGAAATTCCAGTATACTCACATGAAACAACTTAAAATATTGTGATCCTATGTTATTTATGAAAGTATAGAAGGTTTCACACTTGCATGTTTTTCTGTGTGTTCTTGCATTCATGTACCTACATATGTTATATTGGGTGATATGTAATATATAAACACATAGTATATGTATACACAAGCCAGTAGGCGACGAGGGATTCGCGAAGACGAAGTGCTGGATACGATGCTTTTCATTCTGACCGATCCACCGACGAAGATTCATTGCCAAGACGTATTGGTTCACATACAATTGTTCCTCTGCCTGGCAAGATTTTTCCTATTGCGTATTTTGCCAACTGGCACTCCTCATAAAAAATGACGGTAAATAGACACCCTATTTTTGAAGGACTACCATTTGAAAAATAATCGGTTTGCTGGTTTGTGCTTGGGGCCTCGCGTTGCAGACACACACACACACACACACACACACACACACACACACACACACACACACACACACACACACACACACACACACACACAACACACACCAGACGGAAAACCCGATAAACTTCTCACAATGCTCTTGTTTGACACACCTCCTGAGCCACACAAGATTTTTATAAGCCACGCCCACTTTCCATAAGCCACGCCCACTTTCCTACACCACTCCCACTTTTCATCAACCACTCCACGTTCCCTAAGCTCCGTCCACTTTCCTAAGCCCCTCATAAAAAATGACGGTAAATAGACACCCGATTTTTGAAGGACGACCATTTGAAAAATAAAACTCAATCAAATATCGGCTCGAGTAAAATTTTCTAAATATCTCGAAGTGTTTAATTCCGAAGTCTCCGTTCTCTACATTCAAAACTGAAGGACAAGTATTGAAAATACTGTACGCGGTTTTGCGGCCGCTGCACAGCACCGGGTGGTTGCTAGGCAACGAAATTCAAACGCACACATTCCCTGTTGGCACCTGTTGGCAAAGTTTCATCGAAATCGGTTCGCTGGTTCGTGCTGTGGAGCCTCGCGTTGCAGACACACATACACACACACACACACACACACACACACACACACACACACACACACACACACACGGAAAACCCGACAATAAGGGATATCTAGCATATATAGCGAATCAATATACAGTATATACATACACATATACATAGAAAAAAACATATATATGTATATATACATACATATATATATATATCTATACATCCATATATACACATATACACATGTATACATATATACATAACATATATATAATATATATATAATATAATATATATATATTGTTACGGCTGTGGAAATTCACAAACCACCATGAAGGGCCCGTAGGTGAGATATCTCTAAGTACATGGTAGTTAGCCCCAAACCCATTGTTTAGAGGGAATTTATGTGATTCATTTGGGCTGCGACGCTTTGAGATAGCCGTTTTTCTGTTTCATCTTTATTTTGAACAACCACGTCTCAACCGCAACCACCTTAACCACCACGCCAGCCATCGTCACCAACTGCAACCACGCTCCACCCAGACAACAACAACAACGCCAACAGCCATGACCTTTACCTTCACAACTCATCACACATCATCGCATCATGCCATTCCCAAACGGCACCATGACCATCAAAGCACCACCAAAAACCCTCCACCACCCTCACCTCTTCCTTCTACGGCCATTCCCGCAGCACCTGTGAACACTGAGCGTCGGGCTGTCTTGGGCTCGTTCAGCGATACGCACCGAGCCGCGAGTGCAAATAGCGGCCTTTCGAGGGAGAATTCGGATCAGGAACGCTACACGCCCACTTCTGATCCGTCAAATTAGCAAGCGCGGGCGGCTTGGCCCCGCCTCCAGGCGCGTCTGTGTGAAATCGAGATATGCAAATTCTAGGATCAGGGGAGATTCACACCCCCTTTCCTCCGACCAATGGGAGAGCGTGGCCCCGCCCCCGAGGTCATCCTGATCCGGAAATTTGCATACTGTTTTCTCCTGCCGCCTATAAGAAGGCGAGCGCAAGGCAGAGTGAGTGAGAGTTTTTGGTTGGAGAGTCATCGGCAGAAGTGTGGCAGTGAGTCGAGTTGGTGGAAGAGTGAGTGGAGTTTTGGTTGGAGAACGGAGTCGAGTCGGGTGGCGAAGGCATGAGTTGGGTTCTGCAGTCGCTGAGGAGAATTGTGGGAAGAGGCCAAGGAGCTCGGGTCCGAGGCAGGGAAGACGGCGGTCGGCGACGAGGTCGCGGTGGGATCGCTCGTCGCGGGACCCAAGCCAGCCAGCTTCTCCTCCCCAGGGCATCAACAATTCCCCCTTTTCCCCCGCGCTGAGAAAGTGCAAAAAGGGGGCCCCGTTCACCCACTCCAAGCGGTGCCAACGAAACCCGCGAAGGAGCACGAAGTCGGGGCACCGCCGCGCAGCACATTTGCGGCTCGTCACGAGGACGCGGGTAGGACCCCCCGGTCTCGCGGCCTGGCCGCTCCTTCAGGTCACGCGCACATATTGGCCTACAGGCCCGTCTGCCCCCTTGTCTTTGAGGGTGGCCTTTTCTTTTGCTTTCAAATGAATGTTGTTGGCACCGTCTGTAAAGTAGAACTGTATAAGTGTTGCCGTGTGTGCGCGTAGTCGGTAGTAACTCTGCGTCATTGTTGCTTTTGTTTTGGTTGCTATATGTGCATTTTGATTACTGTATGGCTGTATATGTGTGCTTTCCGTGTGCCGCGGAATAAATGTGCATTGTGTGAACTGTTTTCCCATTTCGCTTCGTCTTTTCTTTAATTGACCCTCCATCTTGCTTCACGTAAAGGGTTCGTAGTGGGTGCAACGCCGGTAAATAATCTGAACCGTCGAGGTCGACGATAACACCGCTCGGTTATCCCGATAATACAGAACGGGCCGCCCAAGCGGCTCGCGTCCGGAGTCGACCTGCGGAGGTGCGATCCCCGGTTTACCATCCGCGTGGTACTTAGGTAGGTCGAGTTTGGCGAACAACCCTATCCCACACGGGTGGCCGATTGGCACGATCGTGGTGAGGCCGAAAGGCCCACCCGTTACTAGCTCCCGGCATTAGTCCGAGAGGGTCACGACAGAATTGTCCGTCGGTGGGCGACGTCCGCGATTCGAGTCACGTGGCCGTCGCACGCCGGCGGCGCGAATTCGCAACAATATATATATATATACAACGGGTGTAGTGGCGTGTGCCTGTAATCGGTTACACGGAGGCTTGGGTTGGAGGATCGCTTGAGGACGGGAGCTCTGCGCTGGGCCACGCTATGAGAGGGTGTAGGGCAGCCCGGAATCATGGCGAAACCCAATCCTTATCCCTATGTCGTAAGAGGCGATCAGGGTTGCGTCAGGAAGGGCATCCGGCATAAAACCTATGCCAAATCAGTATGCGGATCATAACGGATGATCCGCTGTGGCGACCCCTAACGGGAGCAGCCGAAAGACGAACAACATAACATCTTCTCTTCTTCTTTCGGCTGCTCCCGCTAGGGGTCGCCACAGCGGATCATCCGTATATCCGCATAGTGATTTGGCACATGTTTTTTTACGCCGGATGCCCTTCCTGACGCAACCCTGGTCGCCACAGGGATATGATACACCTATTTTAACCGGGGTTACACCGCCCAGTAACTGGTACACGCCGACTCGGAAGGATGACAGGCTGAGTCAACCCCCTGGTGTATTAATTCAGTGGTCGAACGGGGCTTGAACTCAGCATCTTGGATCCCAAGCCGCTGCCTACCATGCGCCAACACCAGGCTGAACAACATATACATATATATACATATACAGTATATATATATACATACATATAATATACATATATACATTTATACATACATACACTAATAAAGGTAGTGTGTGGTGTGTGTTGTGTGTGTGTGTGTGTGTGTTGTGTGTGTGTGTGTGTGTGTGTTGTGTGTGTGTGTGGTGTGTGTGTACACGTCTCCTCTCCATAACTCAAACCTAGCCACTTGAAACTTAGCATGCATACTAAGAAAACTCCAAGGAAGTGCGAATGAAAATTGGATGTTTGGGTTAATTAAAACACCCCTTTTGAAGATAATTAATGGCCTTATTTAATTACAACCTTTATCAGGTGATCCTCGGCCACCTCGCTCTCTGCGGTCTTAAGGCATTTCATGGGTAACCTCGCTGGAGTCTGAAGCCGCCATGTTTTTTTGGTCTGTTCAACCTTACTGTGAGTTGGAACAGGCCGCAACTTGGAACAAGCTGTTAATCATAGCTAAGAGTCACTGGGTACATTGCAATGCTTATAAATGCCTGGAGACGTCAGCGTTCGTTGATTTATTTCATTTCCACACATGCGATCGTGACGAATATCTCTTAAACTAAGAATAATTTCAAAATTTAAGCTCCAGAACAAAACTTACGAGCAGTTCTGACTCCAATAAAAGTGTTCATTTGTCCAATTCGGACATACGTGACATTTTGGGCGTCTCCGGGAGGTGTACGTTGAATATGACGGTTCGGTGATTGCCAGTTGCGTGCCAAGAGAGCCGTTTCTTATCAACCTCTTTGTTGGAATGCTTGCTTGAATGGTTAAGCCACTTTGGTGAGAGCTCTCCAAGCTGCTTGGTTGTTCATTTCAGGAAAAAGTACACGCGCTTTCAATCTCACATTAATTAGACGTACGTTTCCGACTTTGTTGGGTCCCACAGTGCTGTGCGGTAGGTGCCTCGGGAGGTGTCTCATCCACTGAAAATGTGCAATTTTATTTCTATAGGACATTGCTTTGTTGAACTATTTTGTGTGATCTATTGTTATCCACCTCTCACTTCCACATATATATTATATATATATTTTAAACACAACAAGGTCCATCTGACCAGGTGTTCGCCAGGTTTGTTCGAGCTCTGAAGGCAGAGAGTGTAGATCGACATTTTGTGTTCTGTGGCTTGACACATTTTTGAATTAAATTTCGCTAATTACCCACTTTAAATCCTCTTTCAAAGAACGCTGTTTCAAGGTAAATCTTTGTGTTTGTCGTTTTTAGTTATTTGATGCGTGTGTACATTTGCATGTGTGTGAATGTATATAAAGTGTATTTCACCAATGGCACTTGGCACCGTTATGTTTATTATTGGTTATTGGTTGTTATCTCCATATAGGGGTTGCAGAAAGTGGAAAGGAGCCCTACCAGGTCTCAAAGTACGCACCTCCGTATGAGTGTGTGTTGTTGGTTGTTGGTTGTTATCTCGATACGTTGGTTCCAGAAAGTGGAACAGAGCCCTCCCAGGTCTCAAAGTATCCACCTCTGTATGAGCGTGTGTTGTTGGTTGTTATCTCGATACGTTGGTTCCAGAAAGTGGAAATGAGCCCTCCAGGTTCAAGTTCCACCTCCGTATGAGTGTGTGGTTGTTGTTGGTTGTTGATTGTTATCTCGATACGTTGGTTCCAGAAAGTGGAACAGCCCTCCCAGGTCTCAAAGTTCACACCTCCGTATGAGTGTGTGTGTGTGTGTGTGTGTGTGTGTGTGTGTTGTGTGTGTGTGTGTGTGTGTTGTGTTGTTGGTTGTTGGGGTTGTTATCCGATACGTTGGTTCCAGAAAGTACGTTGCAATTGACCAAATATTGATTCTCGGGGAGGATGTCAGAGAGATCAAGCTGCGGTGCATCATTTGGGAATGTCAAGATCTCTGACCTTGATTTTGTAAATAATGCAGTCATCTTTGCGGAAACTCTAGATATCCTTTTGGGGGCCCTCCTGGTGCTGAATGAGGAGTCAGAGCCACAAGGATTCCAGGTTTCCTGGGTCAAAACGAAGATCCAGGCTTTCAATGACATCTTGGATGCTGCTATCCTGTCTGTACCTGTTTGTGGCAAGGATGTTGAGGTCACAGAGAGATTAACTTCCCTTGGCAGTGATATTCATGTCTCTGCTGGCTGTAAGCCAGAGGTCAACAGACGTCTGCATCGGGTCTGGGGAGTCATGGATTCCCTGGATCATGGGGCGTGGTTCTGCTGGTACTTATGCGGGAGGATGAAAGTCCGAGTCTTCAGGTTGTTGGTGCTTCCAGTCTTGCTCTATGGATGTGAGACTTGGACTCTGACCAGGGATCTGAGATGGAGACTTAATTCCTTTGGTACCAAGTCTCTTCAGAGAATCCTTGGCTATCACTGGTCGGACTTTGCGTCCAACGAGCGGTTGCTGAGAGAGACTCAAATGATATTTGTTACCTGCATAGTCCGTGAGCATCAGCTGTGGTTGTATGGACATGCGGCTCATTTTCCTGACGCTGATCCTGCTCTCTTAGCGAGGGAGCCTCGTGAGTGGAGGAGGCCAATGGGCCGACCCCATGCCTCGTGGTTGCAGCAGCTTGATCAGCATCTCAAGGAGATGGGGATGGGCTCGGCATCTGCCAGGGGGATGGCCAGACGGAGGCCTCTGGAGTACTGGCGGAAAGTGGACGTAGCGACGCATTGCTACGGCTCATGCTTCCATACCTTACCTGACCTGGTATGATTTTATGCATTTTTTGCCTTGTCGTTGGCAACTTTGACATGCAATGCCAATTTTAAATATATTATTTTCATCAATGATTCACTGAACAACATTAGATTTGAAAAAAAAAGTTTTTTTCAGGTAAAAATCAATCCTTTCTTTCTTCAGGCCATGTATCCACAGAACAGACAAAATCAATCAGAAGCTTCTTTTCTAATGCAAAAAGGGCGACTTCTTGAGAAGAGGAGCAAAAATAATCACGACTAAAATTATTCGAGAGCATAAGGCAAGAAGAAGAGCAAGTTTGGCTGTGACTGATTAAAATGCATTTGGAGCACAAAACAGAGAAGTTCAGCAGAGATTTCTTACTTGTTAGTTAACAAACGCATGGTGAGAGGATATAACGGCAGACACAAAATCGTCTCAAGCATCAGAGAAGGTGGCATTCAGCTTTGCACAGGCAGCTTGCTGTATAGCGGGCTGCTGGTATATATATTTGCTAATTTGAGCAATAAGAGCAGACCCATGACATTTCACCAGCTCATGACATGACATGACATCTCAGGTGACATTTCACCAGCTTCACAGTAGGTTTCCTCAGGCCAATAGATTTGCAGAGTAGATCTACTTTACCGTTTGGTTTGAAGCACCTTTCTTCTTTAAAGAGAGAAAAAAATGTACACACACACACACACACACACACAAACAATGTGGAGATGGGGGAAAAAAATGTGCATGGCTCTGTGATGTGCGAGTCAGGGCAGCGCTGTGAGGTGGACCGTGGTGATCCGTCGATTGTGGCATCGGGAAATTCCGAGGTATCGACCCTGACGGCAGATGTCAGCCATGGCAAAGAAGGTGGGGGACAAGTGAGTGGAGTGTGATGCTGTGTGACTCATGCATGGTCTGGAGTGTTGGGCAAGCTGCACAGTGAGCCCCGGGGCAAGGGGCCTTCAGTAGGATGGGAGTAGATGATAAAGATGGGGCATGGGAAATGACGGAATAGCTTGTGTTGATAAAAAGGAGAAAAGTATCTCAAGCAAAGAGTCACAGGCCTCCTACAGGGAAAATCCTATATCTGTACAGCCACTCTGAGCAGCAGGAAAGTGTGCTGTAAAAGACTGCACCTTCTCCAGCAAGGAAAAACATCACCTTTCAAAGAGACATGATTATGCACCAAAGAAAGAAACTTTAAAGCTGTTAACTGTCTTTCCACCATGAAAGACAACACTACAGAGACAAAAACCTACAAACAGAAACCTGGAGTGTTGAGGCGAAGGAGATAATCCTCAAATGCAGAATGTATTCCATAAATGAGGCATGGGGGAGGAAAGGTAAGGGTGAGCGGTTCAGGGACAAGTTGAGAAAAACGAATTTGGCTAATAGTGCAGAGAGAGTCCCCCTTGATAAATTTGAGGTATTTTTTAACAATTGAAAGATATCTAGATGAAGATAGAAGAGAATAAATTACATCTAGGGCAAGGCAACAAGTGGCAAGTGAGATTAGAGTGAGGGGAGCTAAGTGCTCGCTTGAAGGTGAAGAATTGAATGACAAGGATTTGGCCAAGATGGCACAAGAGGAAGTTTTGGCTGTAAAACGAAAAAGGGCCCCAAAACCCCAACATAAGAGCTGGTCCAAAGGCAGCAAAGAAAGTGTGTGGCAAAATGAAAGAATGAGGGTGTCCCCATGAAAGAGAGGCAAGACCGATTCAGAGACAAGGACAAGGCGACACAGTCACAGACGAAGGGGAAAAGAGTGGAAAAGGCAGATGATGATGGGCAGAAAGACAAGGGAGAGCGGCAGAATAATGGAGAGGAGGAGGGTGAAAATGATGAAGAGCAGCATAGGTTGGAAGAATATAATTAACCAACAAAATAGAAGGAATAAAACTGATAAAACTAAGAGAGAGACCAAAACTCCATTGCATTGAAAACAACAAACGGACAAAAATCTTAATGAGGCGGACCAGCCATTCAATTGGAACCCACCTTGAAAGCAATCAATTAGTTAGGGAATTTTAGCAAATTGTATTGACCATCTGTGAAAAAATTGCTTCCCAAAAAATTTCTTCAGTAACGTATTCATCTAGGTGTCTACTAACACCTATCAATTAGTGCAAACCCAAATCCTTGTGGAAAATTATTGGGAGCCAATCAAAGTTCAGGTGCTCAGAGGGCCTGCGCGAAAAAATTAACTTTTGCCAATATTGACTTGTGGGATGTCTAATGGGGTTTTTGGGGTGCTGAATTGATTCCAACCATTAGATTTGAGGAAAAATTAATCCCTGGCCGTAAAATATTGATATGATACATTTTTAGATATCTCAGACTGTGTTTTGCGGTAATTTGTCTCAATTGATTCAGATTGTTCAAATTGTGCTGAAACCAGCATACAACATTTTTGAAACCACTGCTATATTGTTGGTTATACTTGTGCTCATGCTCAGTAGAATTCTCTGTGTTAGCTGACGTTAGCCAAGAGCTTTTAGCTATAAAATTATTGTGTACCGGACTCAATAGAAGTTGAATATATTCAACATAGAGTGGACCTATTAATGTTAAAACACATCACTGTATGTGTGTTCTGTCTGTTTTGTGTCAAAATTTCATGTCCTGTCTGTTGTTTACAAAAAAATGTCATTTTTTAGGACAGTATGGACAAGGATGTGACTGAACCTGGCTTGAGGTGTTTCATCTGTGGTGGTTCCGGGATTGAAAAGCATACGCTCTCAAAAGTCTCAATAAAGGCCACCCACGGATCTTATCACATTCTGAGCTTGTGGGGATGCGGCGTTGATCGGAGACTAAATGAGGACTGGAAAACGGAGAAGACAGCAAGTTGAGATACCATGTGGATTGTAAAACAGAGTTGTAAAGTCGTGCGAGAAGTATATCCACTGCAACTGAAGCAGCTAATCGTAAGTTTTTTTTTATTCATCATTCAAAGGAAGTAGCATTGCAAATAAAAACGACAATAATAATCTCAAATTGCTTTCTAACAATAATTCTATTTCCATAGAACAAGATGAGGAGGGCCGATGCTCAGACAAGACAAAAAACGCCGGATATCATCTGGGCAAAGTACCTCACCTGGCTCCAGCTCTACTTCCCAAACACCATCAGCGCATCTTATCTACCGTGATGTTTGCATACTCTGTGATGAAGGCATCAACGTTGGAACATTGGAACGAACCCTGGTAAGTTGCGCGTTTACTGAGTCCTGCACAGTTCAAATGTATATTTTTTCATTTTTTTTCTTCACTCTACCACTCAAAGTCAAATACTTAATCATGATATATGTGGCATCATCCAGGCAGAGCCCGGAAGTTGTATCGTGGCCTGACAATGCTACCAGGACCGACTGAAAAGGAATTTATGGAGACAGCTGTGAAACGAGGAGATGTCTGGGGACTGAGGTTGCCGGTCGTCTGTCTGGGATCATAGACTTGGTAGCAGAAGAGGCGCTTTATCATCTTCGGTGCAGGACCCTATTCGAACACTCGTTTACAAACCCTGAGGTAATATAATAGCAATGCACTTATGAAAAAAAATGAAATGATAAGTTCGGCTTAATTAAAAATGATATTTTTGTCCTCAGGTCGAGACGGCCTATTGATGAAGAGAGACAGTTGCTGTTTGAGAAACTGTGCTTATGGATAGATGAAGGGGTGGAGCACGGTATTACAACTCTTGCAGAGATCCACAGGAAGATGGAAGAGCTTGACCCAGCGAGGACAAAAGTCTGGATACAGTCCACGGTATCTGAAAGTAAAGCTTCAGGAACAGTATGAGGAGTCTCTCTACTTCACATCAGATGAGAGAAGAACAGATATTGTGTGTCTGAGAGACATGACAAACGCAATCCTTCGAGACTACCGTCAGCAGGTCCTCAACCCCTCGCAAACCTGGACGATGCTGAATGAAGGAGCTCACCATTTCAACTGCCATCAACCTGATCTGCGGAGACTTGGCAAGAGTCCCACTTGACCAGAAGCAGTACCCTTCGGTGGAGAGCATGACCAATACACAGAACCAGCTTGCTCTGATTCCCAACAGCTACGAAGCTACTGAACCAATCGTGAAATCAGATGAAAAGGTAGCAGTCTGGGCCAGAACCTACTGAAAGCCTATCGCCCTCGATCAGGAGTGATGCCCTCTCAACTCGGACTCATGATACAACTTTACCGCATGTTTGATCCAAGTGGTTGTTGACCGTTGTCATCACTTAGGATACTCTGAGTCATATTCTGAGCTCCATCGCTACAAAGTATTGTTACTTGAACATGAAAAACGGACTGGGAGCATTGATCAGGATATCATGGTCACAGAAAAAGATGAAGCAGCAGCGTAGAGATTGAGGAAGCAGAGAGGGCAATGGACATGTTTATGGACATCCGAGCTGAGAAGGTGATTCATTAAAGCAGGCTTTGATCTTTTCATGCTCATGTTCCATGGGAAATCCTCCAAAGACTTGGAAGACTTGAGATCCGACATCTTCAGCAAGCGAGCTGCTACTGGGAGCATAAAACCTGAGAAACTCCCCCTGACAACAGGAGCTGCAGCACAGCACTTCTCCGAGCTTACCTCCAGACTAGAACTGGCTGATGCTGCAAAGTCCATCGTTGGATGCCCGGGACTATGGATGGCAACTCACTGAGCAAGGATATGCACAGTCCCTTCTATAGACCCATTGCACCAGACTACTCCTGACGTTTGCCAGCTGCAACTGTGCGGGGGACTGCAGCTCACTCAGGTGCTGCCGTAAAAAGCAAGGAGTCAGTGTATTTCTGCTTGCGCATCTGTCATGGTAACTCTTGCCTGAACATAAACCAGCTGGATGACAAGAGGAGTGAGGAAGATACTGGGGAGTTTGATGAATAAGGTTGTAAAGCTGACGAAGCAACATTTCCATTGAGCACAGTTCTGTTAAAAATGTCAATAAAATACATTTTATATGATCAAGGAGTGTTTTTTTCTCAAAAATAATGGTTGAATCAATTCAGCACCCCAAAAAACCCTAGTTAGACATCCCACAAGTCAATATTGGCAAAAGTTAATTTTCCGATTTTTTCGCGAGGCCCTCTGAGCACCGAACTTTGATTGGCTCCCCAGAATTTTCCACAAGGATTTGGGTTTGCACTAATTGATAGTGTTAGTAGAAACCTAGATAATACGTTAGTGAAGAAATTTTTTGGTAAGCAATTTTTTCACACATGGTCAATACAATTTGCTAAAATTCCCTAACTAAATATCGTGTGTTTTGCGGCAGCACTATTCATTCAAGAAAACAATGATGAGCAATCAACACCAGAAGAGGTTAAAAAAAAACTAGGCCCTACAAATGGAAGCCAAATTCCACCATGGAAACAGACATTAGAGACATAAAGAGAGCAACTGAGGAAGGAAATAGGTCAGATACAATAGTTCAGAAAAGGAAACGGAAGCCCAATACTGGAAAAGATAATCCAAAGAATAAAAAACAAATACAAAATCGAAGACGAAGACCTTGAGTGCCTGGGTGAGGAAAACAAACTCAAAATAGAATTGTTATCAAGGAAGATTAAAAAAACAAACTATGAGGAGACAACTGGAGAAAACAAAACCACATGTTTGAGAGGGACCCAAAGAGATTCTACCACAAATTAGGGAAACAAAAGCAGAATGCGTCAACTTCCCCTGAAAAGAAAAGTGAGAACATTTCTGGAAAGGAATTTTTGAAGATCGAAAAGGAACATAACAAGGAAGCAGAATGGATCCCAGACTTGGAAAATAAGAAGCAACATCTAGAGTATTTTCCAAGTCTGGGATCCATTCTGCTTCCTTGTTATGTTCCTTTCGATCTTCAAAAAGTCTAGAGGAAATGCCCCCAGTGATTATTGATGAAGAAATTTTTTTTAGAAAACAACTTCAAAAAATGCCCATGCACAGATGGAATTCCAAACTTCTGGCTAAAACAACTTATTGCTCTCCACAATCACTACCAAGGGACATTCAATGAACTGATCCAAGAGTAAAAGGCAGTGGATGAGTAGCTCATGGAAGAAAACACATTTCCCCAAATCTTAAGAAACCGAACTTCATCATAAATATTAAGAGAGGTTGTTATAGAACAAATGACTACTTACCACTGAACACGGCCAGACTTGAAAATTGCAAAATGCAAAGAACCAAATTGTCCACCACCTCGATAGACCATAGGAAAGCTTTTGACAGTGTCCCACATTCATGGATGATAAAATGCATGAAAATATACAAAATCAATCCAAAAATAATCAAACTGATTGAGAAAGCAATGGAGCTCTGGAATACCACATTGAAATTACAGCACTTAGAAGGAAATATCAAAATACCAGATGTGAAGATACGGTGTGATATCTTCCAGGGAGACGGTCTTTCCCCTCTCTTGTTTTGACTGGCTCTAGACCCACTGAGTAACCTCATCACCAAACAAGGACACAGATACACCCTAAGAACCAATAGAAGAACATCCAAAGAAACAGGAAAGGTGACACATCTACTATACATGGATGATTTAAAGCTCTTCGCACTAAATGATAGAAAATTGACAGAGCAGCTAAAACCAGTAAAATGGTTCTCTGAGGACATTCAAATGGAATTTGGACTAGATAAGTGTGCCAAGTGCACATTTGTACAAGGTAGACCACCAAAAAGAGACAACATACATATTGACCTTGAAACAAGAATACAGCAGGTAGAAACCGAAGCATCATACAAATACTTTGGAGTCGAAGAGAGATTCCAAATATGTTAAAAACAAATGCGCAAAACAATCGCTAAAGAATACCAACTTAGAATGAAGCAGATCCTGAAAATGGACCTCTCCTCAAGAAACAACATCAAAGCCATAAACCAACTCGCAGTACCAGTGTTCCAATACAGCTCTGGAACAATAAACTGGCATCAATCATAAATCAATAAGTTAGACATCGAAACAAGAAAACTCCTTACCATACACAAAATGTTCTTCAAAACCCAGTGTATCCCGATAATGTATCTGCTGAGACGAGAGGGAGGGAGCGGCCTGATGGAATTTAATTCGGTGCACAGAGCGATGAGTGCAGGACTAGCTGAGTACGTGAAATGCTCAACAGACTATCAGATTCGATTTGTAAACCAGCATCAACACAATAAGCCTGATAAAGTATCCATAACTCACCCTGCAGGGATCTTAAAAAACAGGTGCGAATAGAAGATACCGCACAGGAAAACAAAACAGCAACAAATACAGCCCCAACAATTGCAAAAAAGACAAAATAAATATATAAATAGAAATATCAAGAAATATACAACTGGGAGAATGACAAAAGAGCAGGAAAATACAAAAAAAAAAATTGGACGGAGTGAGGATAGCAAAGAAGGCTCATTGGAATGGCGAAGAAGAGGTCACCTCAACTGGGACAGAGAATGAATAATAATAAATGCCCAAGATCAAAGACACCATACCAATGGAAGACAGAAACAGAAAGTACTCGTCACCTGCTTTCAGGAGGCAAAACACTATTATGAGAACAACCTTACACACAACAGAACAACAAAGTATGCAAAGTGATTCATTGGCATATCTGCAAAAAATTCAACATCCCAGTCCCAGAAAACTCAAAGAAACACGTTGAAAACTCATTGAAAATAAGGATGTCATGCTCACGTATGACCTGATGATCCCTTTGAGTATGAACATAGAAAACAAAGCCTTGTGACCGGACATCATTCTCAGGAACAAAAAGGGGAAAACAGCATTGCTGACTGAGATATCAGTACCCAGCGATTTTGGCTTAAATAATGCAGAAATCAAGAAAATTACCGGATACCTGGACCTCAAAAATGAGATCAAGAGATTTTGGAAGCTGAAGAATGTCAAAATTGCACCAGTGATAATTGGAGCAATAGGAATAATAAAGAAGAATCTTACTGAGATTTTGAAAACCATCCCCGGGAAAATTACCACAAACGAACTACGATTGGAGGCAGTCCGAGGTTCGGCGACTATCCTGAAAATCCTGAAAAGAGCTCTCAGAACAAAACTCTGAGAAGAACAAAGTTGAACAGCTTGTTCCGTGATCTGTGATACCTTACCGAAGCAAAGGTGGCTACTTTTGAGTCCTGGGAGGACTTCGTTCCATCTCCTCAAACCCGCAAATGGAGACAACAACCAATGACGCACTCACACACGCACACACACCCCTATTTGTCATTCCAATCAAAGAATTACTTCGTTATGCTGGGATACCATTTACTCATATCCCATACATTAGGTTGAGTTGTCCATTGCCTCCGAATGAATGTGAAATTCACAAACAGTAATGCTTTATAATCCTCCTGTCTTGTATGATACAAGTGCAATTCTTCTATGAGCCTAAGTTCACCATATAAAAACATATCTGACTCTTAATATTTGAATATATAATATATGTATATGCAGATGGGTGTCACAGTACTTGCGTTTACTTGCATATAAAACGTGATTGATTTCTACACATGGAATCAGTTTTGTGGTGCAAATGCATATTTTGAACGAAATGCCATGACTCCCGACATCTCCATTTTTGAGTACGAGAAGAGCCTTCAAGGAGATTTCTGGCTTGTGCAATCACATATATAGACCATTCCACTGCCAGGTGTATAGGCTGTTCCCACCAAATGTGATGCCCATTTTTTACATCTCCAGATGGTCAGAATGGCTGATTGGCTCATAACAGTACAATTAATTGGATATCACATGATAAAGGGAGTGCTGTATAGCAATTCACTCGGTACAATTCATGTGAACATTTGGTTCAATGGCAGCTGACTGTGCGGGATAGGTTGGTCATCCTTTGATCATTACCCGTTGAAGTTTCTGTGCCGTAAAACTCAGCAGGAATTGTTCATTGGCTCTTTTACGGTCTACCTGCTTCTCAAAGGTCCTGGTAACTGCTATGTATTATTGTTTCTCTACATCTACACCAATGCTATCTCTTCTTTCCACCTCTGTGGTCAGCTGTCTTGGATTAGGTTTGTACGTTGCTATCATGAATGGTGTACTAAGGCCATAAAACTTAATTTCCTGGCTCACTTTCAGTCATCAACATTATTGGTGTAATAATGTTTCAGGTAATTCCTGAATGTTGCTCCACACAAACAAACGGCTGTCTGTTTATTTGAAAAGATGTACAGTCCCCCACCTAATGAGCACAGAAAAATTGCCTTCCAATGAAACATTATCCACAGCGTCTTGAACGAGTTTCACACATACAACATGCAGTAAGATAATATGATGAGACATGAATTAGAAAGACACCAGACTCGTGATGTAATGGTTTGAGCGTCTGCTCCGAATCCCGAAGATCGGCGGTTTGAACCTTGGTGGAGTCATATCAGATTTTTAAAATGGTACGTGCTGGTTCCTGGCTTGACATTCAGCATTTTAAAAGGACAAACAATTATAGGTTGGCATCGGGGTAATGGGCCTTATGGTCTCCTCCTGCTTTTAAATTCCTTGTAAGGGAACTCGAATTTAATTAGTAGAGAAGAGACAAATTAACACGTTATATGGCATTTAAACCTGGGGAAGTAGTATGAGACAATGTGGATTGGAAGACCAAACGGGCTTGCAGTTGTGGGTCACAATCAAATCAGGATCCAAAGTCATCAAGCATCCTGTTGTATATTAAAAACAAATAACTGCTGTCACAATTCATTCCAGGAAGGATCCACACTCAACTATAATAATAATAATAATAATAATA
>CM068952.1:132818165-132830972 GCA_035128595.1 Eptatretus atami | reverse complement strand
CTATAATAACTTATATATATTATATATATATATTATTATATATATATTATAATTATATATATATATGTACATATACATATATATGGGCCAAAACTATATATAACACCATATTTCAAAGCGTTGCAGATGGATTATGACAAAATTTGGTGGATAAGTTGGGTAGGTGACAAGAACAAGCCGATTCGATTTTGGTTCAGGCCCGATCCAGATCTGGCCTATTAGTGGGATCAAAACGTAAAACTGTTCAGTCTGGTGGAGGGATGCGCTCCACCGAGAGCCATTCTAGTTACCCCACACAGGCAATGCAAAAAGTGGGTTTAAGCAATTGGTTCATGTCCGTCTGTCTGATCAATTTGTGATTGAAAACACAACATTATATATACTAGTACGGGCCCGTAGGGCGGGCCCGTAGGTGAGTGCCAGTATGTGCAGCCTCTCTCTCTCTCAAACTCGAAAAGGCACATCCGCGGGTCCCCAGCAATATTCCTGGCAAGTTCAATCGTGCAAAAGAAATAATAAAAATAATAAATAAATAAATAAACATTAATTGTGATGTCATTCGTGACGCCATAGCACCGTGTCCTGTCATTGGTCGACAGATAAATGGCCGTAACTTGGAACCGCTCGTCACCGATTAATATCAAACCTTGAAAAGCACATCCGCGGTCCCCCAGCAATATTCCTGGCAAGTTTCAATCAGATCGGACCGTCGTCGTGCAAAAAAAAAAAAAATAAAAAACATTAATTGTGATGTATTCGTGACGTCATAGCACGTGTCCTGTCATTGGTCGACAGATAAATGGCCGTAACTTGGAACCGCTGTCCGATTAATATCAAACCTTGAAAAGCACATCCGCGGGGCCCAGCAATATTCCTGGCAAGTTTCAATCAGATCGGACCGTCGATCGTGCAAAAAAATAAATAAAATAAAAAAAAAGAATAATAAATAAACATTCATTGTGACGTCATTCGTGACGTCATAGCACCGTGTCTTGTCATTGGTCGACAGATAAATGGCCGTAACTTGGGAACCGCTCGTCCGATCGATATCAAACCTCGAAAAGGCACATCCGCGGGTCCCCGGCAATATTCCTGGCAAGTTTCAATGAGATCGACCGGCGGTCGTCGAGAAATGCGGTCGCAGACAAACAGACAGACAAACAGACAGACACACACACAGAGATTGCTGGAATTATAGATATAGATATATATATATATGTTATATATAGTATATATAATTATATATATATATATATTATAATATATATATATATATATATATATATATATATATAATAATATATATACGAGGTGTGTTCAAAAAAGTATCCAACCTTAATTTTCGTGCGTAAACAAATGAAGCTAGTAGTACTGCAGCATAGCAAACCAATTGTTCAAATTTGCATAAAAGCACCAAAATTGGTACACATGTAGAATAATGTATTCGAACAATTCTAGATATGGAGCCACCCGAGATTTTGCCTTGGTCAGCCAAAGCTGTGATGTAATATATCAAACCTTGAAAAGCACATCCGCGGGTCCCAGCAATATTCCTGGCAAGTTTCAATCAGATCGGACCGTCGATCGTGCAAAAAAAAAATAATAATAAATAAATAAATAAAACAAACATTAATTGTGATGTCATTCGTGACGTCATAGCCCCGTGTCCTGTCATTGGTCGACAGATAAATGGCCGTAACTTGGAACCGCTCGTCGATTAATATCAAACCTGAAAAGCACATCCGCGGGGCCCCAGCAATATTCCTGGCAAGTTTCAATCAGATCGGACCGTCGATCGTGCAAAAAAATAAATAAAATAAAAAAGAAGAATAAATAAATAAACATTCATTGTTGACGTCATTCGTGACGTCATAAGCACCGTGTCTTGTCATTGGTCGACAGATAAATGGCCATAACTTGGGAACCGCTCGTCCGATCGATATCAAACCTCGAAAAGGCACATCCGTGGGGTCCCCGGCAATATTCCTGGCAAGTTTCAATGAGATCGGACCGGCGCTCGTCGATGAACGGCGTCGCAGACAAACAGACAGACAAACAGACAGACACACACACAGAGATTGCTGAATTATAGATATAAGATATATATATATATATGTATATATATGTATATATATATGTATATATATATATACAGTGGGGAGAACAAGTATTTGAATCACTGCCGATTTTGCAGGTTTCCCACTTACAAAGCACGTAGAGGTCTGTAATTTTTATCATAGTACACTTCAACTGTGAAAGACGGAATCTAAAACAAAAAATCCTGAAAAATCACATTGCATGATTTTTAAATAATTAATTTGCATTTTATTGCATGAAATAAGTATTTGATACATCAGAAAAACAGAACTTAATATTTGGTACAGAAACCTTTGTTTGCAATTACAGAGATCAGACGTTTCCTGTAGTTCTTAACCAGGTTTGCACAGACTAGAGCAGGATTTTGGCCCACTCCTCCATACAGATCTTCTCCAGATCCTTCAGGTTTCGGGGCTGTCGCTGGGCAACACAGACTTTCAGCTCCCTCAAAAGATTTTCTATTGGTTCAGGTCTGGAGACTGGCTAGGCCACTCCAGGACCTTGAGATGCTTCTACGGAGCCACTCCTTAGTTGCCCTGGCTGTGTGTTTCGGGTCGTTGTCATGCTGGAAGACCCAGCCACGCCCCATCTTAAATGCTCTTGTTGAGCGAAGGAGGTTGTTGCCAAGATCTCGCCGATACATGGCCCCATCCATCCTCCCCTCAATACGGTGCAGTCGTCCTGTCCTCTTTGCAGAAAAGCATTCCCCAAAAGAATGATGTTTCCACCTCCATGCTTCACGTTGGGATGGTGTTCTTGGGTTGTACTCATCCTTCTTCTTCCTCCAAACACGGCGAGTGGAGTTAACCAAAAAGCTCTATTTTGGTCTCATCAGACCACATGACCTTCTCCCATTCCTCCTCTGGATCATCCAGATGGTCATTGGCAAACTTCAGACGGGCCTGGACATGCGCTGGCTTGAGCAGAGGACCTTGTGTGCGCTGCAGGATTTTAATCCATGACGGCGTAGTGTGTTACTTATGGTTTTTCTTTGATACTGTGGCCCCAGCTCTCTTCAGGTCATTGACCAGGTCCTGCCGTGTAGTTCTGGGCTGATCCCTCACCTTTCTCATGATCATTGAGGTCCACGATGGTGAGATCTTGCAATGGAGCCCCAGACCGAGGGAGATTGACTGTTATCTTGAACTTCTCCATTTTCTAATAATTGCGCCAACGAGTTGTTGCCTTCTCACCAAGCTGCTTGCCTATTGTCCTGTACCCATCCGCAGCCTTGTGCAAGTCTACAATTTTGTCCCTGATGTCTTAGACAAGCTCTCTGTCTTGCCCATTGTGGAGAGGTTGGAGTCTGATTGATTGAGTGTGACAGCTGTCTTTTATGCAGATAACGAGTTCAAACAGGTGCAGTTAATACAGGTAATGAGTCGGAGAATGGGAGGCTCTTCTTAAGACAAAACTAACAGGTCTGTGAGAGCCGGAAATTCTTACTGGTTGGTAGGTGATCAAATACTTATTTCATGCAATAAAATGGCAAATTAATTATTTAAAAATCATGCAATGTGATTTTGAGGATTTTTGTTTTAGATTCCGTCTTTCACAGTTGAAGTGTACCTATGATAAAAATTATTACAGACCTCTACGAGCTTTGTAAGTGGGAAACCTGCAAAATCGGCAGTGTATCAAATACTTGTTCTCCCCACTTATATATATATATATATTTATATATATATATATATATATATATATATATATATATATACACACGAGGTGTGTTCAAAAAGTATCCAACCTTAATTTTCGTGCGTAAACAAATGAAGCTAGTAGTACTGCAGCATAGCAAACCAATTGTTCAAATTTGCATAAAAGCACCAAAATTGGTACACATGTAGAATAATGTATTCCGAACAATTCTAGATATGGAGCCACCCGAGATTTTGCCTTGGTCAGCCAAAGCTGTGATGTAATATATCAAACCTTGAAAAGCACATCCGCGGGTTCCCAGCAATATTCCTGGCAAGTTTCAATCAGGAGTCGGACCGTGCTGATCGTGCAAAAAAATCGATGCAAAAAATATATATTATTATATATATATCTTCTCTTTTCTTCTTTCGGCTGCTCCCGTTAGGGGTCGCCACAGGCGACCATCCGTATAGTCCGCATAGTGATTTGGCACATGTTTTACGCCGGATGCCCTTCCTGACGCAACCCTGGTCGCCTCTCTATGACACAGGGATATGGTACACCTATTTTAACCGGGGTATACACGGCCCAGTATACTGGTACTCATTTCGCCGACCTCGGAAGGATGACATGGCTGAGATCAACCCCCTGGTGTATTAATTCAGTGGTCCAACGGGCTTGAACTCAGGACTTTTGGATCCCAAGCCGCTGCCCTAACCACTGTGCCAACACCAGGCTATATATATATATATCTATCTATCTATCTATCTATATCTATCTATAATATTGAATGTTATATTTTGACAACGAATCGGAAATACTTTGCTGAGTTTGTCCCGATCGCACATGCACAGAGAGGAATGAGACAATAATTTTTACTCTGTCTGCCTGCCTGGCAGTCAAACAAATCGAAAGTCATTGCAAACAGGAAACTTACTGTTTTTAAGGACATTATAAAGGAACACAAACAGGCATGAACGATAAATGTAACTGTTCGAGAGGCGGCGTGATAGACACTGAAAAAAACGGTGGTAAATTCCGGAATTATTTTATTCTTGACTTTTGAAATCTTACATATTTTTTAATCAAATCATACAAAAAATTTTTTTAATGGAGGTTGAATTATATACTTTAACACTGTTGAACACAAATCACCCTTCTTGTCACTTCCAAGAACCTCCAGTTTTGCAGTACTTGGACATGTTAAATAGGGTGGTGTTTAATTGTGGTGTGTAAGACTGCTTCACTAGAGCCTCCGGAATTCTTTTTTGGATGATCTTTAAAATCATTTATTCTTATTCAAATGAAGTATATACCTGAAGACTACATGGATATCGTATTCTACGAACTCTCTAGTTCATTGGTCTCAACCTGGGGGCGTGAGTAATTTCCAGAGGGGCGTGAGCCCGGAGAAAAAAGTAGGAATTTCTCTAATTATTTTAGGAATTCTTCTTAACAAGTGTTTGCATAATATCGTGATGAACATAAAAAAACCCAAAAGTATCGCCTTAAAATTTTCGTTTTCTATTCGCGACTCGGCTTACCATTTCTGTATTAAAATTAATTTTTAAATTTAACTTTACTTTAATTTTAATATTAACATTATTTTTTTACAGATTTTGTAGTAACCATTTCAAATTAAATCATTCGCAATGAGTGCAAAAAAGCGGAAGTATCTTGACGAATATTTAATTTGGATTGTGTCCCTCCAAAAGGGTGACAGACGTACCCCAGTGCATAATATGCTACAAGACTGAGCAATGATTGCATGCGGCCCACACGTTTGAATCCATTTGAAGACAATGTATCCTGCTCTAGTTGCCAAACCCAAGGCATTCTTTGAAACAAAAAGGCAGTCCTTGAAGCAACCAAAGATGACAGCAGTGAGCATTTCGGCAACAGACTTCAAAGGTTGTTGAGCATTCTATGAGATCGCCATGTTGATTGCAAAGAGCAAAAAGAGCCAAAACATCAGAGAGACTCTCATAAAACTAAGTGTACTGCATACAGCAGAGCTCTTTCTGGGGAAGGATAGTGTAAACAAGCTTTCCCAAATCTCTCTATCAAACGATACAGTCAAGGGAAAGGATCGTGAAATGTCTCAACACATCAAAGATCAAGTTCTCGACCAAGTAGGAGCTTCTCCTGTATTTGCCATCCAGTTGGACGAAACGACTGATGTTGCTCAGTGTTCTCAGCTCTAGTGTATGCTCGTTTCGTGTCAGGCAATAGTGTAAAAGAGAAATGCTTCTCTGCTATCCCATGGAAAGTTATATAACAGCAACAAAATATTTTCAAGTGGTATCAAAACTTTTCCAGGAAAATAAACTTTTGTGGACTCACTGGTCGGGGTGGTACTGATGGAGCTCCGCCATGCTTGGTTTGCAATCTGGTTTCATAACACGAGTGAAAGAAAAAAGTCCATCTGCTATAGTACGCACTGCATCCTTCATCGTGAAGCCTTAGCATCCAGAACTCTACCTGCTGAAATGAGGGATGTCATGAACTTGGCTATCAAGGTAGTCAACTTCATCAAAAGCTGGAGCCTTAAACAGTCGTCTCTTCAAACAGCGTTTGTGATATGGATTCTGAACATCAAGCCTTGCATTTCCGCACAAACGTACGATGGCTTCGAAGGAAGCATTGCATCGACGGCTTTGAACTACAACAAGAAGTGCAACATTTCTAGATTCGCGCAGCAGAAAGCAGATCTCCATGACAAGTTCCAGTCTGAAGGATTTTTGCTATCTCTAGCTACCTGGTGGACATCTTTGAAGCCATCAACCTCAAACTCCAAGGGAAAAACACTTAACATAATCATGCACCATGACGTCATTTGAGCCTTCATGGCCAAACTCGACCTCTGGAAATGTCAATTCAGGATGGAAATACCGCCAGTTTTGCTAACTTGGATTCTGCCTCATTCACAGTTACCTTGATTCGAGCTTACAGAAACAAATAATTACTCATCTGACTAAATTGAAAGCAGAATTCATCAGATACTTTCTGATATAGATGAGAAGCACGAAGCCTGGAAATTCATTAGAGAACCCATTGAATTTGAAGGAGCTGATATTTCAGACGAAGTGCAAGAGGAGTTTCTTGAGTTAAAGTTCAACTCCTCGGCTGAAAAAAACTTCAAAAAACTGATCTGGAGACGTTCTGAGTCACGTACCTTCCTGTTTACCCTTTGATCTCACATCAAGCCTTCGGATTCTGACATGTTTGGATCAACATATCTTTGTGAAGCTGCATTTTTCATGCTCGTTGCTGTCAAGACCAAGTACAGAAACAAGCTGAACGTTGAAAGGGACTTGTGTCTGCTCTCTCTGGCATTTCGACCACGCATTCAAGATCTGGTAGCGAAGAAGCAATGTCAAGTATCTCATTAAAATGTCATCTCATTAAATATGCTGTGTGTCTGTGTGTGCTTATACAGATTCTTTGTTCAATAAAAAGACTAAAAACACGCATTTTTTTTCAGTTTTTCCTTCTAATTCAGGAGGGATTTTAATTATTGGTTGAAGATGTGAGGGGCGGGCGGCGGGCGTGGAGGCAAGGACCAACTAGAGGGCATGCGGGCGTGAGGCAAGGACAACTAGAGGGGGCGTGGTGGTAAAAAGGTTAAGAACCACTGATCCTAGTTTATATATGAAAGTGTTTTCTTGTAATGCTTTCATATACTAGCTGAAGGGCTCCTCAAAGATGGACACATAAGTGCTTTCTTCTCAAGCAGCTCATATAACAATGTTCTGTGATAATTGCATTGTTTAATTGGTTTCAAATTAAATTCTTTGGGTGCACATATATCTTTACAATTGAATTCTCGCCTCAGTTTCCCATCCACTTTTGGGACAACACACACCACCAGGGGGCACTTAATTGGTTACACACATACACACATACACATGCAATAGCTACATTATACATGATGTATCTTTGTTATGACTCGGCCAGCGTTCGAACCACCGACCTCCCAACTCAGAGTCGACACTCTAACCATTACGCCGGGAGGCTCTTAAGATACAATGCCAATTGGATGTCCGAGAATGAAATCTCCTGAAATCTTCATCTGGAATTTCTTTGGCCTGTTACAGAGTCAACGATTAAAAATGTAAAAATAGCTCCGCAAAGCGGCATAACCCTCTCAGCCCATGCATTGTAAAGGAAGCAGTGATATCACGATGATGCAGTCAGTTAGAGCACGTTGGACGTCATATCGAAAATCAATCGACTTCAAAGATGGCTACCGTGGGCGGCTAGTGAAAATCGCAGCGAGCCCATTTTCGAAAAGGAACCTTCCTCTGCTCACTCCAACACACACACTGCAAAAATGCATTTAATTCGGACAGCCAAGCCGTTCTCGAAATTAACGAAAACCAATTTCAAGACGACTGCCATGGAGGCCACATTGAAAATCGCAGCGCGCCCATTTTCGAAAGAACCTTCCTCTAGCTCAACCCCAACACTACAAAAATGGATTTAATGACAAGGCTTCTCCCGAGAATTGACGGAAACCAAAAGTGGACGGACGGAACGCCCGGACAACCAATTTCAAGATGCTGCCATCCGGAGGCACATTGAAATCGCAGCGCGCCCATTTTCGAAAGACCTTCTCTACTCAACCCCACATACCCTCAAAAAATGGGATTTAACGGACAAGACGGTTCTCGAAATGCGGAAACCAAAGTTGACAGACGGATGCCGGACGGACGCCGGACAAATGCCTGTGACGACATACCCCTTAGCCCAATTCGGGCTGAGGGGTAAAAACTGAATGCCGGTCTCATTGAATGTCTTTCCTTACAGAATTGTTAATTATTCATTACATTGATTTAAGTCCTGTTGAGTTTGTGCCATGAATATTGCGTTCCTAGCAAATACAATCCCGTTGCTCTCGCCTGATGGAACTAAGGTGGGTGGAGGGAGAGGAGGAGAGAGAGAGGAGACAGTATACGGGGAGAGAGGAGGAAGGGAGTTCGGGGAGGCGTGGAGAGCACAACCTCACTAAACGTTGCTATTCACTGCTGGAGGAGGATGCTGGCAAACAACACACACACACACACACACACACACACACCGAGAGAGCGACAGAGTGCGGAGGAGTGTGCATTTTATGAGGAGGGGGGCGAAGGGGCAGAGTGAGAGGGTGGGGGAGAGGAGGAAAAAAAAATGGTGAGGGTGGAGTGGGTTAGCAAGAGAATATTTTTGATGCTTACGATGAAACGAAAAAAGTGTCAGAACAGCTGTACACACACAACAGAGTTTCTAAAATATCGCTGACACATCGACAAATTTGATATTCCAGTTCCAAAAATTTATGGAAAATGAACCAAAAGCAATCACTGAAAACATTGAAGTACCGTCACGACAACCTTATGATCCGTCGTGCGGACATAACAGAAAACAAAGCATTGGGACCAGTATCTACTTCGATGGAAAAAAAACCAGAGTTGGTGTCAAAGCCACCCAATCGCTCGCCTGTTTATACATTTTGGTTTTTAAAGACGAGTCTAATAATTAATATTTTTTAAGATTGCAGTGAAGTCTGATCAAATAATTTAAGCAAATATGTATTTGTATATTGGCAATCAGTAACAGAGCGCAAGAGAGCACAATTATAGCCCGAACAAGACAAAGGTAATGAATACAGAATTGTGTGCGTACAGTCTACCATGGAAAACATGCATCCTGGTTGCCATGGGCAACAGCCTTTAGATGACGAACGGTATGTCGAATGACACATGAACCGTCTCCACAGCTCTGTTATGTCCAAATATGAAATGGAAACGTTGAAAACTTTGGGAGTTAGAGTGCGGACAGGAACGGATGGAAAACAGCATCCTGGTTGCCATGGCAACCACTTTAGTGACGAACGTATGTCACGACACACCGTCTCCACAGTCTGTAACCTATGTACCATATATGAAATCGTGAAAGTTGAAAACTTTGGAGTTAGAGTGCGGACAGGAACGGATGAAAACAGCATCCTGGTTGCCATGGCCCACTTTAGATGACGAACGTATGTCGCACACCGTCTCCACAGCTGTACCTATGTACCAAATATGAAACGTGAAAGTTGAAAACTTGGGAGTTAGAGTGCGACAGGAACGGTGGAAAACAGCATCCTGGTTGCCATGGCAACCACTTTAGATGACGAACGTATGTCACGACACACCGTCTCCACAGTCTGTACCTATGTACCAATATGAAACGTGAAAGTTGAAAACTTTGGAGTTAGAGTGCGGACAGGAACAGAGGAAAACAGCATCCTGCTGCCATGGCAACCCTTTAGATGAGAACGTATGTCACGACACACCGTCTCCACAGTCTTAGCTATGTACCAAATATGAAACGTGAAAGTTGAAAACTTTGGGAGTTAGAGTGCGGACAGGAACGGAGGAAACAGCATCCTGGTTGCCATGGCAACCACTTTAGATGACGAACGTATGTCAACGACACACGTCTTCCAGTCTGTATCTATTGTACAACCATATGCGTGTTGAAAACTTTGGAGTTAGAGTGCGAACAGAACGGATGGAATAACAGCATCCTGGTTGCCATGGCAACCACTTTAGATGACGAACGTATGTCACGACACACGTCTCCACAGTCTGTACCTATGTACCAAATATGAAACGTGAAAGTTGAAAACTTTGGGAGTTAGAGTGTGGACACGGAACGGATGGAAAACAGATCCTGGTTGCCATGGAACCACTTATGATGACGAACGTATGTCGGCAACACCGTCTCCACAGTCTTTACCTATTTACCAAATATGAAACGTGAAAGTTGAAAACTTGGGAGTTAGAGTGCGGCAGGAAACAGAGGGAAAACAGCATCCTGGGTTGCATGCAACCACTTTAGATGAGGAACGTATTCACGACACACCGTCTCCACAGTCTGTACTCTATTACCAAATATGAACGTGAAAGTTGAAAACTTTGGAGTTAGAGTCGGACAGGAACGGATGGAAAACAGCATCCTGGTTGCCATGGCAACCACTTTAGATGACAACGTATGTCAGCACACACCGTCTCCACAGTCGTACCTATGTACCAATATGAAAGTGAAAGTTGAAAACTTTGGAGTTAGAGTGCGGACGACGGAGGACAGCATCCTGGTTGCATGCAACCACTTTAGATGAACGAACGTATGTCACGACACCACCGTCTCCACAGTCTGTACCTATGTACCAAATATGAAACGTGAAAGTTGAAAACTTTGGGAGTTAGAGTGCGGACAGGAACGGATGGAAAACGAGTCCATCGTTGCCAAATGGCAACCACTTTAGATGACGAACGTATGTCACGACATACCGTCTCCACAGTCTGTACTACGTACCAAATAGAAACGTGAAAGTTGAAAACTTTGGGAGTTAGGTGCGGACAAGGAACGGATGGAAAACAGATCTGGTTCATGGAACCAATTTAGATGACGACGTATGTCAGCACACCGGAAGGCTAGAATAATGTATTCCGAACAATTCTAGATATGGAGCCACCCGAGATTTTGCCTTGGTCAGCCAAAGCTGTGATGTAATATATCAAACCTTGAAAAGCACATCCGCGGGTCCCCAGCAATATTCCTGGCAAGTTTCAATCAGATCGGACCGTCGATCGTGCAAAAAAATCGATGCAAAAAAATATATATTATATATATATCTTCTCTTCTTCTTCTTTCGGCTGCTCCCGTTAGGGGTCGCCACAGCGGACCATCCGTATGATCCGCATAGTGATTTGGCACATGTTTTACGCCGGATGCCCTTCCTGACGCAACCCTGGTCGCCTCTTATGACACAGGGATATGGTACACCTATTTTAACCGGGGTATACACCGGCCCAGTATACTGGTACTCATTTCGCCGACCTCGGAAGGATGACAGGCTGAGTCAACCCCCTGGTGTATTAATTCAGTGGTCCAACGGGGCTTGAACTCAGGACCTTTTGGATCCCAAGCCGCTGCCCTAACCACTGTGCCAACACCAGGCTATATATATATATATCTATCTATCTATCTATCTATATCTATCTATAATATTGAATGTTATATTTTGACAACGAATCGGAAATACTTTGGCTGAGTTTGTCCCGATCGCACATGCACAGAGAGGAATGAGACAATAATTTTTACTCTGTCTGCCTGCCTGGCAGTCAAACAAAATCGAAAGTCATTGCAAACAGGAAACTTACTGTTTTTAAGGACATTATAAAGGACACAAACAGGCATGAACGATAAATGTAACATGTTCGAGAGGGCGGCGTGATAGACACTGAAAAAACGGTGGTAAATTCCGGAATTAATTTATTTCTTTGACTTTTGAAATCTTACATTGGAGGTGTGCGCTATATTTTTAATCAAATATACAAAAAAATTTTTTAATGGAGGTTGAATATATATACTTTAACACTGTGAACACAAATCACCTTCTTGTCACTTCCAAGAACCTCCAGTTTTGCAGTACTTGACATGTAAATAGGTGGTGTTTAATTGTGGTGTGTAAGACTGCTTCACTAGACTCCGGAATTCTTTTTTGAGATCTTTAAAATCATTATTTATTCAAATGAAGTATATTACCTGAAGACTACATGGGATATCGTATTCTACGAACTCTCAGTTCATTGGTTCTCAACCTGGGGGCGTGAGTAATTTCAGAGGGGCGTGAGCCCGGAGAAAAAAGTAGGAATTTCTAATATTCTTAGGAATTGTCTTAACAAGTGTTTGCATAATATCGTGATGAACATAAAAAAACCCAAAAGTATCGCCTTTAATAATTTTCGTTTTCTATTCGCGACTCGGCTTACCATTTTCTGTATTAAAATTAATTTTTAAATTTAACATTTACTTTAATTTTAATATTAACATTTATTTTTTTCACAGATTTGTAGTAACCATTTCAAATTAAATCATTCGCAATGAGTGCAAAAAAGCGGAAGTATCTTGACGAATATATTTAATTTGGATTTGTGTCCCTCCAAAAGGGTGACAGACGTACCCCAGTGCATAATATGCTACAAGACTGAGCAATGATTGCATGCGGCCCACACGCTTGGAATGCCATTTGAAGACAAT
>CM068952.1:132767243-132786867 GCA_035128595.1 Eptatretus atami | reverse complement strand
TATCCATCTAGCGTTCAGCATGAAGGCAGCAGCATGCCAACTCACTGGCTGTGCTGAGCCTGGTGGAGCAATAAGTATCAGAGGTGTAGGCATGGCTCTGAGAGAGGGAAAATGGCCTGTACATAAGCTCTTCTCTCTCTCTCTCTCTCCTCTCTCCCTCTCTCTCTCTCTCTCTCTCTATCCTGGCTTTTGCCTCCGCTGTTCTCTTGTTGTGGAGCCAGCTCTTTGTGTCTGGCTCTCCAGCTCTCTTGCCACCCTGGCTCTCTGTACACTCTGTCCCACTGACACTTCACCTTTCTAATGGTGGCATGGCTGTGGGACTGGTCCAGTTGCTCATTGGTCCACGCTGTGGCGCTGGAAACTTGCTTTGCCGTTGAGCTAACAGGTAAGGATGCGTATGACGGATAGGTGGATGATGTGGATGCTCGTGGCACCAATTAGTAAATGTTTCCACAAATTTACCCATTCCAAATTCAAGTCAATAAAAAAATGAAATGGGACAAAACAATGCAGTTTTCTGCCTACGTGAAAGACACATTTCACAAGTTTTTTTCATTAACTTTTTTCTATTTCCAGGGGTCGTCTTGTGACATGTCACATCACATTGAACACAAATAGTATCGCCTGCAAGAAAAAAGCCTGGTTTCGAGACAAATGAGATACACATGGTTCAACAAAGCTTTCAGGATGACCTAAAGGAAGGCAGCCATTCAAGCTTCAGATGACCTTAAGGTAGGCAGCCACCATCGTGAAAAAACAATTTGTGAGCCGGAACAAAAGGTTTATGGAGACTGTGGAATCATTGGCAGAGGAGTGCAGGCACTGCTAACCACAAGTGGTGAGGATTGGTGAACACATTTTTTGAGCGTGAGGACCATTTTTTGTGGCGTTTCTTTTTATCACAAATCTAAATATAGACATTAACGCTGTATACACTTGAAATGAAGTTCTCTGGTGAAATTAAACTTTTTTTCTCAAAAACTCAACATATATTTTTAATTATTATTCTCAAGATAAAAGTCCAATTGACTGAAAAGAAACATTGCATGAAATGAAACAAGTATTTAAAATGACAATATAACCACAAGTATGCTGAAAGATACTGTACCTAATTGATATCCATCTTATAAACATCAAATAGATCCTGATTTTGCATAATGTTATTGGTACACTTCAAAAATGTAACAAATTTAAACTTTGAGCATTTTTCATCAATGTATTGTGAGATTTACGTTTAAAATTTGTGAAACACAATGCAATATTAGGTAGATTTACCGACCTTATTATTATATTGTCTTGTACAGTGGAAAAATTGTGAGAAAAATTTGCTGCACAACAGTTTCCTTTCCCACATTCGGAACCACATCTTCTTTCATAAACACCTCTGATTACACGTGAAAAACGATCGCTTTTGATGGGATGAAGGGTTAGGGGTGGCGTGGAGGGGGGGGGTCACGCACCGGGTGCACCGGAACATATAACACTATATATGGATATATATACTTTTTTTTTTTCGATGTTACATGGCAGACGATGGTTGTTCTTGTGGATTATTGCGTTTTTTTCCATGTGAGACATAATCCACGGCGTGCTCACCATAACCAGTCAGGAGGGCGTCTGATGTTTGTATTACACAACACACACACACACACACAACACACACACACACACCCACCCACCCCCCACACAAAAACATTATGACCACCTGCCTTAATATGCTGTTGGCCTCCGAATGCCGCGCCAAAACAGCGCCGACCCGCCGAGGAATGGACTCTACAGACCCCTGAAGGTGTCCTGTGGTATCTGGAACCAAAACATTAGCAGCAGATCCTTCAAGTCCTGTTAAGTTGCGAAGTGGAGCCACCATTGGATCGGACTTGTCGGTCCAGCCATCCCACAGATGCTCATCGGATTGAGATCTGGAGAATTTGTCGGCCAGGGCAACACAGTGAACACTTTATCATGTTCCTCAAACCATTCCCGAACAATGTTGCAGTGTGGCAGGTGCATTATCCTGCTGAAAGAAGGCCATGCCGATCAGATCCATTGCCATGAAGGGGTGCCACGCTGCGTCTGCCAACGATGTTTAGGTTGGTGACACGTGTCAAATTCACTCCACATGAAGATGGCGGACCCAGGGTTTCCCAGCAGAACATTACCTGGAGCATCACACTCCCTCCACCGCATGTCGTCCTTCCCAAAGTGCATTCCTGGCTCCATCCACTTCCTCATGTAAACGTAGACACGTACACGGGCCATCCAAGTTGAATCTAAACAAAACGGGGAACTATCGGACAGGGACCTTCTTCCACTGTTCCAATGTCCAGTTCTGACACTTGCGTGCCCATTGTAGGCTCGTTTCGACGTGGACAGGGGTCATCATGGACTCGGATTGATCTGTGTTATGCCCCCATATACAGCAGGGTGCGATGCACTGTGGATTGTGACAAAATTCCTCCCATTCACCATTAAAATTCTTCTGTGACTGGTGCCAACAGTCGACCTTCTGTCGATTCGGACCCAGACGGGATGCCTTCGTTGCCCTCGTGCATCGATGAAGCCTTGGGCGCCTCAACACTGTCGAGTAGGTACTCAACCAGTTGCGGTTTGTGTTTTTGCTCTGCTCGGACCACTGTCGGTAGGTACTCACCACTGCTGGACGGGAGCACCCACAAGCCTTGCCGTTTCAGAGATGCTCTGACCCAGTAATCTGGCCATAACAATTTGGCCCTTGTCAAAGTCGCTCAGGTTCTTTTTTACTCCTGCCCATTGTCTCCTGCTCCAACACATCAACTTCAAGACTGACTGTTCACTTGCTGCCGAATATATCCCACCCCTTGACAGGTGCCATTGTCACAAGATATCAGTTATTCACTTCACCTGTCAGTGGGTCAGTAATGGTTTTGGTCATCATGTTATATATATATATAAAATATATATTATATTAATATATATATATATATATCTATCTATGTATAACATATATATATACATATATATATATATTATATATATATATATATATATATATATTCGTTCTTGGGTTGACATGTTGTTCTGGAGGCATAGCACAACAAGAGCGAGAGGGTCGTCTGAACTTGTTGTGAGCCAGTGGACACCTTCACACATACTCTCTTCGGATACAAATGGCAAAAACTGGATGGTGCAAACAGCTGACAAGGTTGAGCAAAAATAATGCTTCATGCCAAACACCACACCCCACACATGACAACACTGAACGAAACCTCCGATCAATCACGCAACTCACACGTCACCTTGTCCAACCCAGACCCGAAGACCAAAATGACACACTGACCATTGCCCAATGCATTTTAACCAAGTAGCAGTATTCTTACACCACAATCCTGTCTGTGGACCTACAAAATTAAAATTCAGAGGGAAAACTGGGACTATCCAAAAATTTAAGCTTAGAATATAGATTTTGACAAGAATGCGTGGGAATGCCTCCACCCTGCGTTCGATTGTCAAAACCACTTACATTTGATCTCAACTAAATATGACCAAGAAAAATTTAAAAGTTCAAATGAGGAGAAGAGTGTGAGAGAGAAAAGAATATAAGTTGAAAGGAGAGATACTTCAGATGCTTCCAACTCGAGTTAATGTCTGCAAAAATTTTCAAAAGAGCACAGATGACCTTTGACGGGTTGAACCAAATTGGAATCTGTTATATTTCCATACACTCCATCTTTCGCCAAGTTGGTTTGAAATCCTTCAGTGATTCACAGATATCATGTGAACAAATAAACGATAAACAATGGATGATGGACGACGGGAGACAACCTGAAAAACGCGAATGCCTCCAGACCTTCGTGTGGAGCATAAAAAAAAATGCTCACCATCCCTTATAACTGCCTGACGCAAGCGCTACTGTTCGCCTGTTGCCCCACAAGAGAGCAATCTGCAAGCTTTATAAATGAGGAACTTGGCCCCATACTCAATTTGTTAGTGTTTTTGAATATACTGTGTACAGGCTCTGTTTTCCATTAACCTCCAAAGCTATGACATCCCAAATTTGAGCACATTATTTTTAGTTTCCAAATGAGATAAAAATATCAGAGGAGAACACGACACCATAAAGCTGAACACAACAACAACAACAACAGGCCGTCGATAAATTTGGTTTGCACCAGGTATCAACTATAAAATCCTCTTTTGTGTTTCGTGGAAACGATTCCAAATTTCTGTTTAAATCAAATATCGTGTCTGATGACAAGTTGGTTGGCTTCCTTGAAGTAGGTGAAAGAAAATTAATATTTCAAGATTCATTAAATCCAAATCCATTCGCGGACCATCCTTCTGTCCAGAGCATCAGTGCTGCCAAAAGCCATTTCCTGGCGCATTGGCACAATCCTGGATGCTGTTACCACACTGACACAGGATACTTGAAGACTAACCATCCCAACAAACTCGGTACTCATTTTTGCTGACCTTCATGAAGGATTGGACAAGTGGAGTCAACCCACCCTGGTATTAATCTCAGCAGGCCAAGCAGGATTTGAATCAGACCTCGAGGATCCCCAGCCCACACCCATAACTATTAAACATCACCAAGCTGTTTTAGATCCATAAAGTACCACATTTGTAACTGTCCAACAGAAAATCTAAGAAGGATGTCATTAGTTTGCAGGAACTACATAAGGCTTCTTTGATGAGAACATTCATCAACTAATTTTTTTGGGGGTAATTTGTGCCAATCAGTCTGAAAAGGGAAACATTCTCACAGAGAAATTTGGGTCCAAATAACCAACACCCCTCCGTTTAACCACTATTCACTGAGCTGCATCAACCTGTGACATACCCAATAAAACAAACGCAACATTGCTCCAACATTTGCTTCCATTATGATCATCTTGAACAAATAGAATATACAAACTGTTCACCAATTAACAGATCATGTTACATTTTGAAAAATGTGATGATGTTCCAGTCCGTGAGAAGGTGGCGCTACACAGGACTGATTAATTTTGATGGAAATATAAACGGTGATGTTTGGCCTGTTTAAGGATGAATACATGAAGTCAACAACACTGTCTGCACAATATAGGCTTTATAAGTACTGATGTTATGTCATCAGTTATAAACGAGCGATATTCAAGACTGAACTCACATTGTCCTTGTTAAGTTTGAAGCCATCAGGCATACAGTGAAATAAAAGGCAATCCAACGGAATTTGTAACATGGCTTAACACACCCCATGGAGGTGGTCTGACCAGTGGATTCACACAAGTGAGAAGACAAGCGCAACCGAATACTGAGAAGAGCAACCTTCTGGAAGTGGCTGCTTAATGCCTGAAGAAAGTTTTATTGATTTCACACCACCACTGCTTATTGAGCAAAAGTGCTTGTGCACTAGAAGTTTATTCGAAAGAGTAAAAAAGCAGGACCTTAGCTCATTGCTATCGTGTTATTAGAAAGTAACAAAATATTAGTGCAAGCTTTAACACTGAAATACTTTCATACGATCTCATGGACCAGATTCGGTGGATAATGGTCCAGAGTGTTCGCTCTGAGTCTGCAATGCTCAGTGGTTTGAAGCTGATCTGACCCAATCAGTACCAAAACTTAAAAAACTAAATGGCTGCTTCCGTGATTTGATGCTCAGCATTTAAAAAAGCATACATCGAGACAAACAAACCATAGGTTGGCAATCATTGCACATGCTTAATAGGCCTGATGCTTCCTCCTGTGTTAAAGTTCCTTGTAAAGAGAACTCTGAGATATTATTGTACCCAAGGTCTGGCAGGATACTCACTTCCTTTGAGTCGTGCTCCTGGATTTGAATGTCTGCGCAGGTTGAACTATCACTCCGAGTGTTTGCATGCAGGGACCGATAAATCAATCGATGGCCGTTCATCAGGACATAAGCCAGAGGACCCATTTGCCAACACTGGTTGTTGCGGACATAAAAATATCTCATGCGAGTCGTTCTTGAGCGCGTAAGAAGAGTTATCAGGTGCATCGTGGAGAAAATTCCAAATTCCTGCCAATTTCAGTCAAACCACGGCAGGACCTGTTGATTTCTGCAACTTTTTTCTACTGGTCTAAAGCTAATGAGAATGAGCTTGAACACAAATTGATACACACAACTTAGAAAATACATAGAGACACACCCAGACCAAAAATTGTTTCCCTGTCTGACCCCAGAAGAAGCGGTCGAATAATCAGGGCCATTAAGTCGTGCAGCAGTTTGCATTGTACATAAATCCCTATAAATTCCGTTAAACAGCAAACAAAAATTGAAAACAGCTTGCATGCAGACCTTTAACATATCATATTCAAAACATTCCAGGAGCCCAAAGAAAAAAAATGAATATAATATAAATTTATAATAATATATATATATATATAAATATAAATACAACTTTTTACATGTGTTAATGTACACCAAGGTTTTGCAATCTGCAGAGAAAAAGGTTGCCTTACAATTTGCCTTCCCTACAGGTGTAATGTGAATCGAAGGCGTTACAAACGTTTACAATCTACCCTGCAGAGCACCGAGAGTTAACGAGGCATTACATTTGATGACATCGCCAAAACACAAGTTACATAATTATTTTGAATAATCAACAATTACATTTGTAAATACCAGATAGAGCAACTAAAAAAAACCACAGAATATTTGATCTGAAGGAGCAGATGTCACTGTGTAATTTTAATTTCAGAATTAAGAATGTGAAATTAAACAATTAAAGTAATTGTGTGGATACATTAAATTGATAAACTACATGAAAGTATGAAAAAGAAACAAGAACAAGCCTAAGTTGTTCACTCGATCTAAATCCAACATGTGAATCCATGCAGGATGTTAGAGTACCCACAGAAAATGGCGAAAAAATACAAATTAAATAAATACATCATTTAGTGGATCATGTAAGCAAATCGATGGATGAGCAACATCGTTACCATGGAGTGATTAGCGCCAAGAAAATAGATGGGTAACGACAGAATACATTTGTAGAGACAGGAAATCTCTGGGTGTCTGATCGATGGCGTAAGTAGGCTTTTGGACTGACCCTCCAGAACAGTCTGTCATGGAAAGACATGCCTTAAACACAGGCCATTCAGCCTTCATACGGGATGAGCTAGACGTTTGTTATCCAAACTTGTTAATCTTTTTCTGGGAGGCATGGTCATGGTCTCTCTCACAATAGTGCAGAGTACCATGATTATTCCCTAGATATGAGGTTTGTGTACATTTGGCTTACACTCATGAGTTGTGTACATTTTAATTGTTTTCATTTAACTTTTCCTACATTAGCCCATCTACAGTGTGTTCATAACTCCCGGGACACTGTTAGCTCTTTAGGCCTTAGTTATTTTATACTTTGGTTTAAACAGTTCTACAGCTAAAAATGTAGGGTCGGCGTATGTCGAAATATAAATATAATATATAATTTCAATTTGTTAGAATTATATATTTTAATGATTTTTTTCAGAATGTTCCATGGAAAAGACAAGGGTTAGGGTGCGGGGGGGGATGAATCCCAGAAACAGGAGGATCTAAGAAAACATTGAAGATGAGAAGACCATTCAAATGCAGGACTGCCATCTTGTTCACTGTTATTCATCTGATGTGAAAAACAATAAGAAGATTAAAACTTGTTTACAATATAGTCTGGCATGTTTTTCTTATATGAAAACCTGTTGGATCATCAAACAAATGGAAACAATGCTAGAAAAATTACTGTCCAAGTCGTAGATGTGTGTGTGCAACACCAGTGCATATGCTGGATATGATTAAAAAAGGTGTCTACTAGGAGTAAGCACGCTCCAAACCGTCCAGATCAGAGCCTATAACCAGCTTCTTATTTTCATGACATTTATCGCTTACCTCTCCGCCATCCCCATGAGCACATCAAAGGCTGATTTCTGTCCGTATGACTGAATATCAGGCATCTCGCAGGGAAACTTTGACGTTACTTGCACCAAAATCTTTGAATACGGAACAGCGGTGTACAACTTTTGACGGAAACAAAATGCGCACGATCTGAGAGTAGCCTGCGCGAATCATCCCTGTTCTGCTGCACTGAATTGATGTGCAACGTCGGCCAGCAATATTCTGTCATTCAAGATGTTTGCCGGATTAAATCATCGAAACAGTGCACTCCGAATTTATTACCCGGACATACTCTTAACCATCACTTTCCACCCAGAAAACCACATGTCAATCTGAAACCACTGGCCACTGCTCAGACGCCCATGACCGAAGACGGACTGCGCACGGGCCTCGACTGCGCATTGTTAAGCGTGACTTGGCGCCCGACGAAATTATATTTTGAAAAATAGAATGCCGACATTTACATTTCGGTGTTTTGAAACTTTTGCACCCGCGGAAAATTTATAAAATATAAAAGCGCTAAAATGTGTTTATATTTATATTTCATTCGGCACATATACCGTCTGGCGGATCCCGTAAACCAAGTTAATAAAATAAACTAAGTCTTAGACGATTATTTAAACCATCACTTTCTACTGTTTCTTGTTTTTTTCCATGATCTGCATCTGACAGATTGAAACTGCAGCTTGATTTATATGGAACATGATAAGATGAAGATGAAGATTTGATTTTGACGTGCTAGCTTTCCAAAAACGCTCCTCAAAGTCTTCTTGCACTGTTTCATCGGTGTCCACTTGGTTCTCTCCACTCATGTACCACACAACTGCTACCAGCCTCTTCTTCCACTGTCAATGGACTGATATCGCCATCTTCTTTACATTATTATTTGTAATATCTGAAAGAAAAAAAAACCCTGCATAATAACATGGTTAAAACAAATCTATAAGCAAGCCAAACCTGTCCTGGCAATTTTGACTCACCTGGAGGTTCTGCCTCATCAAAACATATGACTCTGCTTGTCCACTGGATTGATCACATGCCATCCACCGAATAGAATGTAGGCCATAAAAGGTAAATGAAACAAAATTCATGACTCGACACATGACACAAATATTAATCATGGGTTTTTTTTAATGAGAATGAAGAATCCTGAAGTTTTCAATACTTAAAGGAAGTGCTCAGTATAACCTCCACTTTGTTTCATACACTTTCTTAAATGCCAGCAACAGGTGTCTGCATTCACTTTCTGACTGGTGTCTTGATAACTCCCAAGATAATTGAATAACTGCATCTTTCAAATTAGCAATTGCGGTTGAGTTTCAACTGCAAACACTCTCCTGATTTGACCAGTCTTTTCATATAAAAAAAAAACAGCATGACAAGTCAGGGGTCTTGGGGTTCAAAGCGAATTCGTGCTGTGATGATAAGGCGATTAGGACATTTTTTGTCCCCTTCAGCAAGTGAAACTTCATTAGGAGGTGTGGGATGTGGCTCCACTTGTTGATAACACACGGTTGTCAATATTTCTCACCCTATTCCACAGGTACACATCTTCAGCATTGTGAGATAACAAGTGATGTCCACAGTTACTTCCATTTTGTATTACGGTATTAAAAAAAATAAAAAAAAATACATTGGGATCGAGATCATTGACAAATCAATCCACACTAGTCGATGATTTTTAGATGAATGATGCTTATTCAGTTCTTGGCTCTTCTGATCCTTCAAAAGCCTGCAAATCTTTTATTCATCACCCCATTCATTGTAAATCGCACTCATCAAAAAAGATTCGTCAATCAACACTGAAGTCTTCTTTTCCACTGTTTTCACAAAAGTCGCGACAAAATTCATACAGTGCTTCTGTGATAATTTCATGAAATTCTGGAAAACTGAAATTTTGTAAGGAAAAACCCAAAGTCTTCCTTCAGTTTCATCTCCACCGGATGTGCGACTGATTCCTATTCAGCTGGAATTGTCTTGTTGATTTTGTGGGACTTCTCTCCATGTTTTGCTTACAGCTCATTGTCGTGGGACACAAGCACAACATGATGTCATGAATCGCCGTTATTACCACGTGCACCCTCGAAGCGCAAAAGGCAGGGTTAGCAATTGTTCCACGTCAGTTCATCTGTCCGTTTGATCAGTTTATGATCTGGAAACAAACTTATTAAATGTTTCCTTATCTTATTTAGGAATGTTATTAAGTTATTTTTTAAATTAAAAATTAAGAATGTATTCTTAAATTACTGGAAACACTTATTAAGAATGTTATATCTTCAACAGATACTGTCTGCCGATTTTTCCCGATTATGGCTGAATTGTCCCTATCGCGTAACCCTGCAGAAGTGAGATAAACATTTTTATGTTACCTCGCCAACAGCAAAAAGAAATACAAATCATCCAAACAGGATAACTTACTGTTTTAAGGTGTTATAAAGGACACAAACAACAGGCCACAAAAAATTAATGTACATGATGGAATTTGGGTTGATGTAATAGACACTGGTAAATGGCTGTAAAATGATTTAATTTACACAACGATCAAGGTTTTAGAACACCCCATTCCAGGTTTTACTGAAAGTTAATTCAGTTAATGTTCAATGTACTCTGAAATTAAAGCATAAAACAAATAAAACAATTGCAGATAAAGAAATCATGGAATCGTTTTGTTGAACAAATATTAATCTAAATTTTTAGCTCATCAAATAGTCACCTTTTTGCCAATAAACAATCACGAACATACTCGCTGCATTCTTTCGACAATGGAAATCAAATATTGTTCGGAAAGTTCTTCCCACAGCTGTTGCAGAAGTTCCCACAATTGTTGCACTTGTAGGTTGCTTGCTTCACTCCTTCTGTCAGTTCACCCAAACCAGCTCGATGGGTTATAAGTTGGAACTGCGCCAATTCCATGATTGAGGCCTACCGTCTTGTTCTTTTCTTTTAATAGTTCTACAGCCTGGAGGTATGTTTTGGTCGTTATCTTGCTGTAGTATGAACCCCTGATCAACTATGGCGACATATCTAGACCAGGTTATGCATGGCACTGCAAAAATGCTTGTGGTAGCCCTTTGGTTCAGAGGTGCAGTCATCCTGTGCAAGTCGCCAACTCTGGAACAGCAAAAGAGCCCCAGATTATCACGTTCCTCCTCCAGTTTGACAGTTGGTGTCAACACTGAGGAACCATGCCTTCGCTACTCGACAGCATAACAAAACCCTGAGCTGATGAACCGAATATTTCAATTTTTATTCAATCGGTCCATTAAGACCTTCTTCCAGTTTTCATAGTAAAATCCACAAAATGCGAGTGCTTCATGGCCCAGGCAATGCCTCTTTTCATTATTTTGCCACTTAGCCAATGGCTTCTTACTGCCACTCGACTTGTAAACCTGCAGCTCGAAGTCTCCCTCTTCACATTTGAAACTAGGACTTCCTTACTTGACCAGTGTTAAGCGCTTGCTTAAGCTGCTGTCCTGTGAGCCACTATCCACACTGTGACTCGTCAGAAACTTGTCTTCGATTGTGTTGTGGCTTTGATTCTGCCAACCTCTTCCTGTCAATTTTCCTCAGTTTCAAGTGCCTTTTGATCGTGGAAACTACTACTGACACCTTGCTTTTGCTTTGCAATTTCTCGAAACGTAAAGAGCTCCACTTTTAAGGCTTATAATGGTGTGTCTTGTCTTCCTTTGTTAATTGTCTTTTTCTCCCTTATGATAGAATATACTACTTCCTGCAGTGCAAATATTGTCCAAATAATGCTCTCAAAAGCGTGGTAGCACACAGTCTGTTCAACACTGTTTATACAGACAGAGGGTTTGTAACTAATCAACAAAAGTTGGGACACCTGTAGGAATTGTTTGCATCAACTTCCAAGGCTTAGTTTACTTCCATTGCTGCAGAACAGCTGCAGTTGCTAACCCATTACTTATTCCCTGAAAATAACAACATTTTTTAACATTTTTTAACAACTCTGAAATTTACATTATTTTTCAGTTTTTGGGAACCTAAACTTTTTTTTAACCTCTGGAGGGAGAGATCAACAGGGAGACATTATATAATTGGGAGAATAAGCAGACAAACTAAAGCAGGGGGGCAACTAGCCTGGAATTTGGAGGGTGAACAGGTGAGGGTTTTTTTTTTGTATCCAAGTTGAGGTTCGTGAAGGACCTAGAACAGGGTTTATTGAGGAATGCGTGCAACTTGCGGTGACTGGGGGAGGACAGAGGTAGGAGAGTGCAGGAGCATCAAGGTCAGATGTAAGCTTGTACGAATAAAACGCCCACCAACTTGCCGCTGGTGAGAAAGTGACCTTACCTGGGTATCCACTTCTGTCTTGAGATCTCAATGGTGTGGAAGGCCATGTTTTTCGACTGCCTCGAGAGCCCAGCCCAGAGTAAGGAGTCATGCTCCATGGAGCTCTGCATGAAAGCCTCGTACACCATAATGAGCTCGGTGTCGCTCAGGAAAGCCTTTGTTCCATGGAGAATAACAAAACGCAACTAACTTTTGATTCCAGTTTGGAGCTATATCTGGACCAATCCTCTCCCAAATATTATGATTATTGAGGCAAGGATTATTATTGCCAAGGATTATTATTATTATTTATTATTACTGAGATTATTGGGGCCAAGAAGTTCCAAAGACTACACCTCTTCCAGTGGCTATCCAGAAAATGGATTGGATAGTTTGATTGCCAATCGTTATGAAGAGACAGTGTGAGAGTGGGTCACTTATTCAATGTCATTTTCCAAGTGGCTGATCGACCAGTGAGTTATCTTGTCCATGTCTGGTGAAAGGGATCCAACAGCAGCCAGCTTTTCACAAGAGTGGTTCATTGTTCCAAAAGGGTGGAGTGAGTGGCAAAATGATGAAGTTGGTTTTGAAGATAATCCAATTAATCATTGATTAAAAAATCAAGAATAATGTGGGTCCAAAGACACTGACTTGTGGACTCCAGCCTGAAGTGGAAGATCAGAGGAAAGGGCACGATCAAGGGCCACCCATTGTTTGGGTTCAGAGAAGACAACTTAGAACTACAAAAAAAAGATAACTTAGAAATCAAGGCTGTAGGACAGATCACATCAAAGGCTCGGAATATCCAGAGAGATGGCCCCAACCTCTTGTTTGCGGTTCAGACCACCATCCACTCCTTTGTCAGCAGGAGTAACAAAAACAAGGAGGAATAGCCAGATCTGAAGCCAAAGCTATTGATTTCATCCATTGTTGTTTTTCTAAATAGCACTTTTTAGTGATATATTTAGAATGCAAAGGAGTAGTCTAGTATATGAGTGCATTGTACTTGCCAGCTGTCGAGTGCAGCCTGTGGTTGCTGGTTGCATCATTTTTTCTGGGGGTACTATGTGCACTGATGCAGTGTCCTCTATTACCAGTGCACTGTTATTCATTTCATTGATGTCAGAAGGATGACAGGCTGAGTCAACCCCACCTGGTGTTAATTCAATGGCTGGCAGGGGCTGAAGCTCAAGATCCGAAGATGTTAAGCCAGCCCGCTTAACCGTTCGGCCAACACTCGGCTTTAGTGCATTGTACAAACTGGAACAAAGCAAGTCTTTCACTCTTCTGGCTTAATGTAACATGTACAGGAGTTGAAATGCACATATCCTATGTCATCACAATGATTTTCCTGAGATCATTGAGCAGAGGTGACATTTATGATAATTCATAATGGAAAAGCAACTCAGGCCAAGCCATTAGAAGCCATAATGTAACACAGCTTTGCCTCTGCCATAGTTGAAAGGAAGCACATAAGTTTTATCTCACCAAAAAAAACAAAGAAAGTGCTAAAGTGTGCAGTAATGACAGGAGGTGGAAAAATAATTTGCTGGTATTGTAAATTCACTTTTTTTTATTGTAATCCATCGATACTGCCAGCAAATCACTCCAATTCTGGTTCTACGTTGAAAGCAGAAACCTCTGCTCCAGAACCAAAATTTTAGCAAAAATTTGCAGAATTATTTTGCATTTTTAGGATAACAAATAGCTTTATTGCTGTGGTTTGCCATCACTTCCTGGTGGAAGTCAGGACAGAAATTTGGAATTTGGTCTCCATGCTGAAGTTGCATTGGCTTTTTGCTGTTACCAACTGCATCCAGATTCAAACCAGACAGGCTGTGATGTCTTGTTACCTCCATCACCAAAGTTGAAGGACGTTTTGTTTTCACCCCTCTCTGTCTGCTTGTTTGTCTGTTGGTGTACAGAATATCTCAAAAAGTTGCGGACGGATCCGGATGAATTTTGTGGACAGGTTGGGTGTGTGAAAAGGAAGAAACGATTCAATTTTGGTGAAGATCCGAATCGGATCTGATAATTGTTTTTAGTGATTCTTCACCATTGAGAGATAGGGCTAAACTAATATATAGCACGATATCTCAAAAAGTTGGGAACGGATTCGGATGAAACTTGGTGTTCCGGTTGGGTGTGTGGCTAGGACGAATTGATTCGATTTTGGTGAAGATTGAATCCGGATCTGGATACAAGAATTATTTAATATTTAAAGTGATTCTTCACCATTGAGAGACAGGGCCAAAAACGACATAGTCCTGTACAGCATGATATTTCAAAAATGTATGGAGCCCATGTGTTCTCGTCTAGATCAGGCATTACGTGGCGGAGGTATGCTCTCTAACGAGTGCCCTTCTAGTTTATTATCTACTGATGTCCTTGTAATTTATTGTTTATTGTCTACTAATTCATTTAAAGTCGGTATCGGTTTCCCAAGATTGGATGGCACCCAAGATGGAGCATTGTAATTAAGCTTCCAAGCCAGCATGGCTGGAGAGATATTGTTCATGAAGGGGTATTTATTACTCTTATTACTTCAACATATTTTGTGACTGTTTTTCTCTGATATACCTACTCTTTAAACTTCACAGAGTTATTAAAAGTGATGACGTTCATGCATATCATCCATCAAATCTGATCGGTCCAACAGCATGGCAGTCATCTTGGATATGTGATGTATTTTCTTTCATTTATTATTTTGCAGGTACAATGCATCAAGAAATGCAATGTACCCCTTCAGGATTCCTAAAAAGTGAACTAAATCACTATCGAGTAGTTCTCCTGGCTCGGGCCAGGATAACTACTCAATGGTAATCCTCAATATTTTAATTTAAACTTCTTCAGAACAGCTGCACCAATCAATGCAAAACTTCACATACATAATAATCGATAGACTGGGGCACTTGGGTTTGTGAATGAGAAGTGCATCTGCAACAATGAAATTGTCAGCACTGGCCATTCAAAACTGACAAATTTTCAACTTTGGAAGTTGATGATTTCAAGAGAGAAAATCAGTATTTGTTCGTTATAGGCGATGACAATTTGAGTTGAATACTTGTGACCATATCCTCTGAATCATTCTTTGGCAACAATGTAGTGTACAGAGCAATAGAGACAATAATACCCACATGAAAAGAAAAAAAACCCAGCTTTTTACCCTCAGCCCGAATTGGCTAAGGGTATTGTCGTCATAGGCGTTGTCCGGGTGGGCGTCCGGGCGTCCGTCGTCTGTCAACTTTTGATTTCCGTACATTTCGAGGAGAATGCCTTGTCCGATTAAATCCATTTTTGCGGGGTATGTTGGGGTTGAGTAGAGGAAGGTTCCTTTCGAAATGGGCGTGCTGCAATTTTCAATGTGGCCTCCATGGCAGCCATCTTGATATGGTTTCCGTCGATTTCGAGGAGAACGCCTTGTCCGATTAAATCCATTTTTGCAGGGTGTGTTGGGGTTGAGTAGAGGAAGGTTCCTTTCGAAAATGGGCGCGCTGCGATTTTCAGTGTGGCTGCCACGGCAGTCGTCTTGAAATTGGTTTTCGTCAATTTCGAGAACGGCTTGGCTTGTCCGATTAAATGCATTTTTGCAGTGTTGTGTGTGTGTGTGTGTTGTTGTTGTGTGTGTGTGTGTGTGTGTGTGTGTGTGTGTGTGTGTGTGTGTGTGTGTGTTGGAGTTGAGTAGAGGAAGGTTCCTTTCGAAAATGGCGCGCTGCGATTTTCACTAGCCGCCACGGTAGTCATCTTGAAGTCTGATTGATTTTTGATATGACGTCAACATGCTCTAACTGACTGCATCATCGTGATATCACTGCTTCCTTTTACAATGCATGGGCTGAGGGGTTACGCCCGCTTTGCGGAGCTATTTTTATTGGTTTACATTTATACTGCTTTCAAATATATGCTGAATTTGTAGGGGGTTGCTTCTTTTAACTCTTGGTGTTGTTGCATATCCGTGCAATTATATTTTTCTTATTTTCACAAATTGCGAGAGCTGATACATTCATGAACACCTTCCAAGAAAACTTCAGATCTCAAGGACTCATTTAAAAGACATAGCATGGGGGCAACTGTCGATTCCATATAAAACGTCCATTGTCCCGTCTTGGACACCATCCCATCTTTGGCAACTTTCCGCTCCAGTGATGCTGTTTTGTCCTGCATCCAAAAACCTACAAGCTCCTCCATGTCTATCGGGCTAGAAAGAAAATACCAATAGTCTGTACGAATAAATGTCAGTGTGTGTCAGTGTATCTCCTCCATAACTCCAAACATGAAACCCAGCAGCCTGAAATGTTGCTTGCATATTAAGAAAACTCCAAGGATGTGCATGACTGAAAATTGGCTGTTTGGGTTAATTAAAACATCCTTTTGAGGATATTTAATTATATCCTATATCAGGCGCATCCTTGGACACCCTCGGATGACTCGCTCACATTCGATTGGGGTACGAATTCGACATTTGGTTCGACCCATTCAAACATCCCTCGATTTGGAAACACGATCTACTCTCATGGACTAATTAAAGTATATAATATAAATATTATGTCGGATTTGAGAATCGGATCTGGTGGACAAAATAAGCATCAAAATCTGGAGTGAAATCCGAAAATTTTAACAAATTACCGATTTTTATAACTTCGTGTATTTATTTTAGCCAAGCAATAAACTTAACTTTTTCCACTGTTCGGACGATAATATTGAGTGTTGAGAAGATTATGGAATGTGCAGAAAGTAATATTCATTGAGTGAAACGCCGTGCTTCACAACCTGCCTTTGCAATCCTTGACGGCACAGTCCACAGGGATCTTGTTTTTCGTGAATTTCATTCTCAGTTTGCTGTTTCCGTTTTTGGGTGATTTACTAACATTACAAAATATTAATACAAATACACTATTATAGTTCCACCAATATATTAAGTCGGGAGTTTCTGCAAGCGAAGAGGAACTTTTTTGTTGCTGCAAGCGAAGAGGATTTTTATCTTGCCAAAACGAAGTTTTTGCAAGATATGTTAGTCAGCTTGTATGGTTTTTTATTTTTATTTTTTAAAATTTTTTTTTTGTTGTTTGTCTGTAATCACGTATAAAAAATTCTGCAGAGCACAGTTATCATTGGAAATTTTTGTAACTTCGCATATCAGAGGCCTATAGAGGTCCCTTTCAGTGCATAAAATTTTGAAGGTCAAGGTCAAAGGTCAAGGTCACTTTGTCGCAAATCAGGGGAGTCGACGAAACCCTTATTTTTTGAGTAATTTTGATCGGATCGTCTTCAAACTTCATGGGAATATAGTTCATGGTCTGGCGCTCAGCTGATTAATTTTGGTGGCGATTGGCCTTGACCTTCATGGTTAGCGCCTGAGGTCAAACATATTTGACCCGAGTCAAATTTTCAAGTTTTAGGAACCATATCGTGTAGTACCTCAAATTGAACACCTCGATGAGTGCTTTCTAGATATGTCAAGCTTGAGACATTATGACGTCATTTGGTGACGTTATGAGGCAAACAATATTTTTCATGGTTACTCTGTAGAACGATTCTCATCGGAATCTCTCGTAGGCAGATATTCCTCAAGGAGTCGCTCCTGGTGGATAGCAGCTCTGTTCACCTCAGTGTGACCTTAAAGAAGTCACACGTGGTCACCTTTTGGCAAGATACGGGTCACCCTAAGGGTGACATTGGTTTTTTTTTTTGTTTGTTTGTCTGTAATCACGTATCGATCACTCTGCAGAGCACAGTTATCATTGGAAATTTTTGTAACTTCGCATATCAGAGTCCTATAGAGGTCCCTTTCAGCGCATAAAATTTTCTAGTCAAAGGTCAAGGTCACTTTGTCGCAAATCAGGGGAGTCGACGAAACCCTTATTTTTTGAGTAATTTTGATCAGATCGTCTTCAAACTTCATGGGAATATAGTTCATGGTCTGGGCTCAGCTGATTAATTTTTGGTGGCGATCGGCCTTGACCTTCATGGTTAGCGCTGGAGGTCGAAAGTTTTTGACCCCAAGGTCAAATTTTGAAATCTTAGATACCATTCGAGTAATACCTCATATGAAAGCGCTTGATAAGTGCTTTCCAGATCTGTCAAAAGTTTGACGCTATGACGTCATTTGATGACGTCATGACGAAAAAACGGATTTTTCATGAAAATTTTATTTCCTCAGTTCTCATCAAAATCTCTTGATATTTCATGTACAACGGTCCTGGAGAGATACCATTAACCGTACGAAAATATAAAGGTCAAGGTCAAAGGTCAAGGTCACAAAAAGGCAAGCATCAAGGTCGACGAAACCTTATTTTTTGAGTAACTTTAATCGAATAAATAAGTCACTCATGTTCACATTTTGGCAAGATACTGGTCACCCTGGGGGTGACATTTTTTTTTTATTTGTTTGTTAGTTTTACACCATTTTGTGCATGCTTTCATGGCAAATTAAAATGTAAATCTATATATAGTTACTGAAATATATTAATAGTTGGTAGTTTCTGCAAGCGAAGAGGTACATAGACAGCACACATGGACGTGGTAGAAATGGAGGCAGATGACTCTCCGTGTGTGTGTGTGTGTGTGTGTTGTGTGTGTGTGTGTGTGTGTGTGTGTGTGGTGTGTGTTATTCGTCATCTCCATATGTGGGTTTCTGAATGTGGAACGGAGTCCTCCCATGTCTACGTATCCACTTCCATTTCGATGAGCGTGGTCACGAATCATGGATCAAAGTGTGAGGTTTTGTTCTAAAAGTTTCGACACTGAGCCCTAGACAGCCTCCAGCTGTAGTTCGTTCGTAGTAATATTCCCAGGGATGGTTTTTAAGATCTCTGTAAGGTTCTTCTTCATCATTCCCTTTGCTTCAATGATCATTTGTACAATTTTGGATCTGTTCAACTTCCACTGTCTTTTCACTTCTTTTTGGAATGCTGGTATTAGTTCATTTCTTGATTTCTGCATTGTTTCGGCCAAAATTGTTGGGTACTAAAACCTTACTGTGTGTGTGTGTGTGTGTGTGTGTGTGTGTGTGTGTGTGTGTGTGTGTGTGTGTTCGGTCAATCATTAAGAATAACATATCAATTCTCTTCCTCACCCCACCCTCCTCCCTCACCTTCCTCTCTCCTCCCCTCCCCCCTCTCTCCTCCCCTCTCTCTCCCCCCTCTCTCCCTCCCCTTTCTCTTTCACCTCTCTCTCTCTCTCTCTCTCTCTCTCTCTCTCTTTCTCTCTCTGCCAATATTGGCTACACGCAAGAAGAAGAATTATGCACTGAGAGGTATTTTTGAGAGGTAATATGAACTACACATTTGAACAAGGATAATAACATAACACCCACTGCTTCTCATATAATTCAAATGAAATTAAGGTTTAAAGGCTTATAAATACAGTACCGGTCAAAAGTTTTAGAACCCCCATTTTTCAGTTTTTACTGAAATTTATGCAGTTCAAGTCCAGTGAATAACCTGAAATGGTACAAAGCTAAGCGGTGAACTT
>CM068952.1:132753910-132767218 GCA_035128595.1 Eptatretus atami | reverse complement strand
GTGTGGTGCTTGCCAAAACGAAGTTTTTTGCAAGATATGTTAGTCAGCTTGTATGGTTTTTTATTTTTATTTTTTAAAATTTTTTTTTGTTGTTTGTCTGTAATCACGTATAAAAAATTCTGCAGAGCACAGTTATCATTGGAAATTTTTGTAACTTCGCATATCAGAGGCCTATAGAGGTCCCTTTCAGTGCATAAAATTTTGAAGGTCAAGGTCAAAGGTCAGGTCACTTTGTCGCAAATCAGGGGAGTCGACGAAACCCTTATTTTTTGAGTAATTTTGATCGGATCGTTTCAAACTTCATGGGAATATAGTTCATGGTCTGGCGCTCAGCTGATTAATTTTTGGTGGCGATTGGCCTTGACCTTCATGGTTAGCGCCTGAGGTCAAACATATTTGACCCGAGGTCAAATTTTCAAGTTTTAGGAACCATATCGTGTAGTACCTCAATTGAACACCTCGATGAGTGCTTTCTAGATATGTCAAGCTTGAGACATTATGACGTCATTTGGTGACGTTATGAGGCAAACACATATTTTTCATGGTTCTCTTGTAGAACGATTCTCATCGGAATCTCTCGTAGGCAGATATTCCTCAAGGAGTCGCTCCTGGTGGATAGCAGCTCTGTTCACCTCAGTGTGACCTTAAAGAAGTCACACGTGGTCACCTTTTGGCAAGATACGGGTCACCCTAAGGGTGACATTGGTTTTTTTTTTTGTTTGTTTGTCTGTAATCACGTATCGATCACTCTGCAGAGCACAGTTATCATTGGAAATTTTTGTAACTTCGCATATCAAGTCCTATAGAGGTCCCTTTCAGCGCATAAAATTTTCTAGGTCAAAGGTCAAGGTCACTTTGTCGCAAATCAGGGGAGTCGACGAAACCCTTATTTTTTGAGTAATTTTGATCAGATCGTCTTCAAACTTCATGGGAATATAGTTCATGGTCTGCGCTCAGCTGATTAATTTTTGGTGGCGATCGGCCTTGACCTTCATGGTTAGCGCTGGAGGTCGAAAGTTTTTGACCCCAAGGTCAAATTTTGAAATCTTAGATACCATATCGAGTAATACCTCATATGAAAGCGCTTGATAAGTGCTTTCCAGATCTGTCAAAAGTTTGACGCTATGACGTCATTTGATGACGTCATGACGAAAAAACGGATTTTTCATGAAAATTTTATTTCCTCAGTTCTCATCAAAATCTCTTGATATTTCATGTACAACGGTCCTGGAGAGATACCATTAACCGTACGAAAATATAAAGGTCAAGGTCAAAGGTCAAGGTCACAAAAAGGCAAGCATCAAGGGTCGACGAAACCCTTATTTTTGAGTAACTTTAATCGAATAAATAAGTCACTCATGTTCACATTTTGCAAGATACTGGTCACCCTGGGGGTGACATTTTTTTTTTATTTGTTTGTTAGTTTTACACCATTTTGTGCATGCTTTCATGGCAAAATTAAAATGTAAACTACTAATAGTTACTGAAATATATTAATAGTTGGTAGTTTCTGCAAGCGAAGAGGTACATAGACAGCACACATGGACGTGGTAGAAATGGGAGCAGATGACTCTCCGTGTGTGTGTGTGTGTGTGTGTGTGTGTGTGTGTGTGTGTGTGTGTGTGTGTGTGTGTGTTATTCGTCATCTCCATATGTGGGTTTCTGAATGTGGAACGGAGTCCTCCCATGTCTACGTATCCACTTCCATTTCGATGAGCGTGGTCACGAATCATGGATCAAAGTGTGAGGTTTTGTTCTCAAGTTTCGACACTGAGCCCTAGACAGCCTCCAGCTGTAGTTCGTTCGTAGTAATATTCCAGGGATGGTTTTTAAGATCTCTGTAAGGTTCTTCTTCATCATTCCCTTTGCTTCAATGATCATTTGTACAATTTTGGATCTGTTCAACTTCCACTGTCTTTTCACTTCTTTTTGGAATGCTGTTATTAGTCTATTTTCTGTTGATTTCTGCATGTTGTCGTCGCAAAATTGGTGGGTATCTGTACTGGTGTAGTATTCTCTTCTTTGGAAAATCCTCTTCGCTTGCAGCAACAAAAAAGTTCCTCTTCGCTTGCAGAAACTCCCGACTTAATATATTGGTGGAACTATAATAGTGTATTTGTATTAATATTTTGTAATGTTAGTAAATCACCCAAAAACGGAAACAGCAAACTGAGAATGAAATTCACGAAAAACAAGATCCCTGTGGACTGTGCCGTCAAGGATTGCAAAGGCAGGTTGTGAAGCACGGCGTTTCACTCAATGAATTTATACTTTCTGCACATTCCATAATCTTCTCAACACTCAATATTATCGTCCGAACAGTGGAAAAAGTTAAGTTTATTGCTTGGCTAAAATAAATACACGAAGTTATAAAAATCGGTAATTTGTTAAAATTTTCGGATTTCACTCCAGATTTTGATGCTTATTTTGTCCACCAGATCCGATTCTCAAATCCGACATAATATTTATATTATATACTTTAATTAGTCCATGAGAGTAGATCGTGTTTCCAAATCGAGGGATGTTTGAATGGGTCGAACCAAATGTCGAATTCGTACCCCAATCGAATGTGAGCGAGTCATCCGAGGGTGTCCAAGGATGCGCCTGATATAGGATATAATTAAATATCCTCAAAAGGAGTGTTTTAATTAACCCAAACAGCCAATTTTCAGTCATGCACATCCTTGGAGTTTTCTTAATATGCAAGCAACATTTCAGGCTGCTGGGTTTCATGGTTTTGGAGTTATGGAGGAGATACACTGACACACACTGACATTTATTCGTACAGACTATTGGTATTTTCTTTCTAGCGTCCGATAGACATGGAGGAGCTTGTAGGTTTTTGGATGCAGGACAAAACAGCATCACTGGAGCGGAAAGTTGCCAAAGATGGGATGGTGTCCAAGACGGGACAATGGACGTTTTATATGGAATCGACAGTTGCTCCCATGCTATGTCTTTTAAATGAGTCCTTGAGATCTGAAGTTTTCTTGGAAGGTGTTCATGAATGTATCAGCTCTCGCAATTTGTGAAAAATAAGAAAAATATAATTGCACGGATATGCAACAACACCAAGAGTTAAAAAGAAGCAACCCCCTACAAATTCAGCATATATTTGAAAGCAGTATAAATGTAAACCAATAAAAATAGCTCCGCAAAGCGGGCGTAACCCCTCAGCCCATGCATTGTAAAAGGAAGCAGTGATATCACGATGATGCAGTCAGTTAGAGCATGTTGACGTCATATCAAAAATCAATCAGACTTCAAGATGACTACCGTGGCGGCTAGTGAAAATCGCAGCGCGCCATTTTCGAAAGGAACCTTCCTCTACTCAACTCCAACACACACACACACACACACACACCACACACACACACACACACACACACACACAACACAACACACACACACACACAACACCTGCAAAAGCATTTAATCGGACAAGCCAAGCCGTTCTCGAAATTGACGAAAACCAATTTCAAGACGACTGCCGTGGCAGCCACACTGAAAATCGCAGCGCGCCCATTTTCGAAAGGAACCTTCCTCTACTCAACCCCAACACACCCTGCAAAAATGGATTTAATCGGACAAGGCGTTCTCCTCGAAATCGACGGAAACCAATCAAGATGGCTGCCATGGAGGCCACATTGAAAATTGCAGCACGCCCATTTCGAAAGGAACCTTCCTCTACTCAACCCCAACATACCCCGCAAAAATGGATTTAATCGGACAAGGCATTCTCCTCGAAATGTACGGAAATCAAAAGTTGACAGACGACGGACGGCCCGGACGCCCACCCGGACAACGCCTATGACGACAATACCCCTTAGCCAATTCGGGCTGAGGGGTAAAAAGCTGGGTTTTTTTTCTTTTCATGTGGGTATTATTGTCTCTATTGCTCTGTACACTACATTTGTTGCCAAAGAATGATTCAGAGGATATGGTCACAAGTATTCAACTCAAATTGTCATCGCCTATAACGAACAAATACTGATTTTCTCTCTTGAAATCATCAACTTCCAAAGTTGAAAATTTGTCAGTTTTGAATGGCCAGTGCTGACAATTTCATTGTTGCAGATGCACTTCTCATTCACAAACCCCAAGTGCCCCAGTCTATCGATTATTATGTATGTGAAGTTTTGCATTGATTGGTGCAGCTGTTCTGAAGAAGTTTAAATTAAAATATTGAGGATTACCATTGAGTAGTTATCCTGGCCCGAGCCAGGAGAACTACTCGATAGTGATTTAGTTCACTTTTTAGGAATCCTGAAGGGGTACATTGCATTTCTTGATGCATTGTACCTGCAAAATAATAAATGAAAGGAAAATACATCACATATGCAAGATGACTGCCATGCTGTTGGACCGATCAGATTTGATGGATGATATGCACTGAACGTCATCACTTTTAATAACTCTGTGAAGTTTAAAGAGTAGGTATATCAGAGAAAAACAGTCACAAAATATGTTGAAGTAATAAGAGTAATAAATACCCCTTCATGAACAATATCTCTCCAGCCATGCTGGCTTGGAAGCTTAATTACAATGCTCCATCTTGGGTGCCATCCAATCTTGGGAAACCGATACCGACTTTAAATGAATTAGTAGACAATAAACAATAAATTACAAGGACATCAGTAGATAATAAACTAGAAGGGCACTCGTTAGAGAGCATACCTCCGCCACGTAATGCCTGATCTAGACGAGAACACATTGGGCTCCATACATTTTTGAAATATCATGCTGTACAGGACTATGTCGTTTTTGGCCCTGTCTCTCAATGGTGAAGAATCACTTTAAATATTAAATAATTCTTGTATCCAGATCCGGATTCAGATCTTCACCAAAATCGAATCAATTCGTCCTAGCCACACACCCAACCGGAACACCAAGTTTCATCCGAATCCGTTCCCAACTTTTTGAGATATCGTGCTATATATTAGTTTAGCCCTATCTCTCAATGGTGAAGAATCACTAAAAACAATTATCAGATCCGGATTCGGATCTTCACCAAAATTGAATCGTTTCTTCCTTTTCACACACCCAACCTGTCCACAAAATTTCATCCGGATCCGTCCGCAACTTTTTGAGATATTCTGTACACAAACAGACAAACAAGCAGACAGAGAGGGGTGAAAACAAAACGTCCTTCAACTTTGGTGATGGAGGTAACAAGACATCACAGCCTGTCTGGTTTGAATCTGGATGCAGTTGGTAACAGCAAAAAGCCAATGCAACTTCAGCATGGAGACCAAATTCCAAATTTCTGTCCTGACTTCCACCAGGAAGGTGATGGCAAACCACAGCAATAAAGCTATTTTGTTATCCTAAAAATGCAAAATAATTCTGCAAATTTTTGCTAAAATTTTGGTTCTGGAGCAGAGGTTTCTGCTTTCAACGCAGAAGCAGAATTGGAGTGATTTGCTGGCAGTATCGATGGATTACAATAAAAAAAGTGTATTTACAATACCAGCAAATTATTTTTCCACCTCCTGTCATTACTGCACACTTTAGCACTTTCTTTGTTTTTTTTTGGTGAGATAAAACTTATGTGCTTCCTTTCAACTATGGCAGAGGCAAAGCTGTGTTACATTATGGCTCTTCATGGCTTGGCCTGAGTTGCTTTTCCATTATGAATTATCATAAATGTCACCTCTGCTCAATGATCTCAGGAAAATCATTGTGATGACATAGGATATGTGCATTTAACTCCTGTACATGTTACATTAAGCCAGAAGAGTGAAAGACTTGCTTTGTTCCAGTTTGTACAATGCACTAAAGCCGAGTGTTGGCCGAACGGTTAAGCGGGCTGGCTTAACATCTTCGGATCTTGAGCTTCAGCCCCTGCCAGCCATTGAATTAACACCAGGTGGGGTTGACTCAGCCTGTCATCCTTCTGACATCAATGAAATGAATAACAGTGCACTGGTAATAGAGGACACTGCATCAGTGGCACATAGTACCCCCAGAAAAAATGATGCAACCAGCAACCACAGGCTGCACTCGACAGCTGGCAAGTACAATGCACTCATACACTAGACTACTCCTTTGCATTCTAAATATATTGACTAAAAAGTGCTATTTAGAAAACAACAATGGATGAAATCAATAGCTTTGGCTTCAGATCTGGCTATTCCTCCTTGTTTTTGTTACTCCTGCTGACAAAGGAGTGGATGGTTGGTCTGAACCACAAACAAGAGGTTGGGGCCATCTCTCTGGATATTCCGAGCCTTTGATGTGATCTGTCCTACAGCCTTGATTTCTAAGTTATCTTTTTTTTTGTAGTTCTAAGTTGTCTTCTCTGAACCGAAACAATGGGTGGCCCTTGATGGTGCCCTTTCCTCTGATCTTCCACTTCAGGCTGGAGTCCCACAAGTCAGTGTCTTTGGACCCACATTATTCTTGATTTTTTATCAATGATTAATTGGATTATCTTCAAAACCAACTTCATCATTTTGCCACTCACTCCACCCTTTGTGGAACAATGAACCACTCTTGTGAAAAGCTGGCTGCTGTTGGATCCCTTTCACCAGACATGGACAAGATAACTCACTGGTCGATCAGCCACTTGGAAAATGACATTGAATAAGTGACCCACTCTCACACTGTCTCTTCATAACGATTGGCAATCAAACTATCCAATCCATTTTTCTGGATAGCCACTGGAAGAGGTGTAGTCTTTGGAACTTCTTGGCCCCAATAATCTCAGTAATAATAATAATAATAATAATAATAATAATCCTTGGCAATAATAATCCTTGGCCTCAATAATCATAATATTTGGGAGAGGATTGGTCCAGATATAGCTCCAAACTGGAATCAAAAGTTAGTTGCGTTTTGTTATTCTCCATGGAACAAAGGCTTTCCTGAGCGACACCGAGCTCATTATGGTGTACGAGGCTTTCATGCAGAGCTCCATGGAGCATGACTCCTTACTCTGGGCTGGGGCTCTCGAGGCAGTCGAAAACATGGCCTTCCACACCATTGAGATCTCAAGACAGAAGTGGATACCCAGGTAAGGTCACTTTCTCACCAGCGGCAAGTTGGTGGGCGTTTTATTTCGTACAAGCTTACATCTGACCTTGATGCTCCTGCACTCTCCTACCTCTGTCCTCCCCCAGTCACCGCAAGTTGCACGCATTCCTCAATAAACCCTGTTCTAGGTCCTTCACGAACCTCAACATTGGATACAAAAAAAAAACCCTCACCTGTTCACCCTCCCAAATTCCAGGCTAGTTGCCCACCTGCTTTAGTTTGTCTGCTTATTCTCCCAATTATATAATTGTCTCCCTGTGTGTTCTCACATCCTCATCACTTTATTTGTCTTTTAAATGCACTGTCCATCACTGCCTCTTTCGCTCACCCATGCACCTCCACTATCTCCTCAACACACACTGCTTCTTTCCCATTCTGTTCCTCTCCAGGCCATTGTTACTCATTTTTTGTGTTATTCCCCCCTTTCTTCCTTGTGCATTTACCCCTCTCCGCCATATACGTTGGTAGTTTATAAACCCATTGCCCTTTGTTGTGTAGCTCCTCCATGAGTCGAGTAGCTGAGACCTTTGTATAATAAAAATAAATTGGAAGCTCTTTAAACTCTGGCACAGATGATAGATGAAAAACAAAACATACTTTGATATTTTCATTACTATCCCTTTTTATTATGTGCACATACAATGTAAAAACACAGCTCAGTAATGGCATCTTTTGGAATCAGCAGGTGTTTAAAAGGCTAGAAAACGAATCAGCGGGTGTTGGAATAGCTAGAAAAATTAAAAAAGGGCTAGAGATAACACACTTACATCATCATGTCTCAATATTTATGGTCCCCCAGCCTCTCCCCTTCCCTTACCGCTCTCCTTCCCAGACAAATAATGCATGGCCTGGGTGTTGAGAAAAACAGCAAAATAAATGAACAGAGATGGACAAAATTAGAAACATTCCTCGGTGGACAAGATTAAATGACCACGGACCATGCAATCAATATACAGGGTGTTCCAAACAGACCTGGACAACTTTGGTTGTTAATATATTTAGTACCACAAATGATACAACGATACCCTTTGTTTTATATGATACAGAAACTCAAAGTTTTCTTTATTTTCAGGTCTGGTGGTTTAATGTAAAAGAAAATGAGGACTCCACAGGAGAAAGCTCAATGCGTCGTACGGTTCATTGAGATGAGATCCGACACGCAAGTTCATTGTAATTTCCGTACAAGGTATGGAAGGAATCCACCATCATGGACTACAGTCATATCAGAGAATGTATGAAAGAAAAATATATAAATGACAAAGAGAAAAAGCAAGCTCAAATGAGCTAAGATCCTCGTCCTCTTAATGATGACGTCATAAAAACGAATACGACGTCATTGTGATGTATCTTGTTTGCGATAAATTATCTGCGCTAATGCCCGGCTTGATTCCCGCAAACAAAATTCAAACAGCTTGCCTAGTTTCGGAGATAATGGTATAGGCGATTTCCATTAGCGGCGATATTATGATGTCAACTTTTTTTCTAGGAAGAATTTCCAAAATCGGAGATGGTTACTGCCTGCACGTGGACTTTCTGCATATACATGGCAAGTTTCACGAAGATCCGATGAAAACTCTGGGTTGTGAAACAAAAAATGTCAAAAAATAGGAATGACGTCATAAAAATTGATATGACGTCATAGTGATGTATCATAAGTGCGGTAATTCATCTCTGCTAATGCCCTGTTTGATTCCCGCAAACAGAATTTTAAAAGCTTGCCTAGTTTCGGAGATAATGTTTTAGGCGATTTCCATTAGCGGAGATATTTTGACGTCATAACTTTTTTTTCTCGGAGGAATTTTCAAAATTGGAGATGGTTACTGTCTGCGCAGGGAATTTTTACATATATATGCCAAGTTTCAGGAAGTTTCGAAGAAAACTGTAGGCTGTGAAACAAAAAAGTCCACAAGAAGAAGATGAAGAACAACAACGTGAGTAAGACTTAGAGATCCTCCACGAGGATCTAAAAATGAAGAAAAATGAAGAAAAAAAAAACATAATGAGATTTACTGCAAAAAGGTGATATAAAAAGAACGTTTAAAGGAAGAGGAGGAAATTAAAAAACAACTGCTTTACAAAAAAACAGAAGGAAGAAGGAAAACATTATAAGAGTGCTGGAAGTGATATACACCTCATCTTTGAGCTGTCGAGCCTGCATTTAAATGTCGATCCGGCGATAAACCCTGGTGTTTCGCATGCATGGCAATGGATCAACATTCACACCGTCGATTGGAAGGAGGTCAAGCCAGAGAACCCAGCTACTGCAGGATTTGGTCGGTGGATGTTAAAGATGCTACCGGTATCTTTGATGAAGATTAGGTGAGTTATTGCTGGCGCCCTGGCTAAATTACAAATTCCTGTTACCTTCAATCGAAAATCAGAACTGCCCAGCCAGTTAATGAAAGACTTGGGCCAAAAACTTTCCCTGACCCCACAATAATGCAGAAATAATTAGGCCACTATATAAAGTAGTCGTAGCAGTCGCAGTGAAATGTGCATCGACAGAAAAGCAGCCAAATTTACATTTTTATGTTCTACTTTACATATGGAACAAATGCTAATGAGAACAACGTGGTTGTTGTTACCTCCGCAACCAAACGTGAAGGAGGTAATGTTTTCACCCCATTTCTGTCTGTTTGTCTGTTTGTGTCCAGGATATGTCAAAAAGTTTTGGACGGATTTGGATGAAACTTGGTGGACAGATTGGGTGTGTGGCAAGGACGAATTGATTCGATTTTGGTGAAGATCCGAATCTGGATCTGGATACGAGAATTATTTAATATTTAAAGTGATTCTTCACCATTGAGAGATCGGGCCAAAAACGATATAGTACTGTGTTGCATGATATTTCAAAAATGTATTGGGCCCAATATGTTCTCGTGGATCAGGCATTATGTGGCGGAGGTATGCGATCTACCGAGTGTCCTTCTAGTTATGTATGCAGTGGGTGGCTGCTGGTTGCATCATTATTGGAAGTGTGGCTGTGCCGCTGATGCAGTACCTTTACTGCCAGTAAGCCGGTACTCATTTTGCTGACCTCGGAAGGATGGCAGGCTAAGTCAACCCAGCTGGTGTTAATTCAACGGCCTGATGGGCTCAAACCCAAGTCCCTCAGATCTTAAGCCATCACCAGGCTGACATGAGGAACAATCAAAATGTTTGATGACAGAAATGCAAAAATAAAACAAAACTAGATGTTGATGAAACGAAAGGTAATTTTTTGTTGTTGTTGTTAAATTACTCATCAATGTGGAGCGAAACAGCATCAGTTGATTATTGGCAACAGAAAAAAAAATTCCCATTAAAATGTGAATCAATTTTGAGGCACGATTAATAAGAAGAAATTGGCCAAAATGGTGAAAGTGTGGCACATGTATTAATCAGGTTAACACAAGCTACAAACAACACCAAGGCTGATAATGAGGTAACAGTGGTTAGACCTCTTGATACACAGTGAAAAGCAGAATCCTACTGGATTTCCTGATTTAGAAGCAACAAACAAGCTTGACTGATCTTATTTGGAGACAACATAAAGTATCAAAGTGTGTAAAAAAAGTTCGGGATTCCAATCCGAGCGATGTCATTAAGTGTTCAACAAAGGCGTTCAAGTGAAAAGGACGACAATGAAATAACGACGTGAGAAGAGGGAACGCAGGAAGTGAAAGAAAAGAAATTGTCAGAGACAGAGAAATAGAGAGACAGGTCCAATACAACAATAAAAGCTGAGGATGATCTGGAAGGAAGTGACGGATGACGTTCAAAGGTGACGGCATCAAGTTTGGGGAAAGATGGCTGAAGCATGGGAAAGGAACAAAGACAGAGCGGTTTTCATTTTCCAGGATGAAAATCTTGAACCGGGAGCTTTGATTAATGTTACAAATCACGAGCAATCCTGCTTCATATTTCATCTTATAAGAATGTCAGCATATAAAATGCAAGAATTCTGTCCTTTACCTCTTCCAATTATAAAAGTTAACAATGGAGAAGAAAATATGCAGACAATGGGAATCATTTTGATTCTGCGAATGCGAAGGGGATTTTTATATTGTGAGATGTAGGATTTGCTTGCTGGTAATTTTATCTGCTCGACAATTATTATTACAGGACAAAATACATATACAGGTTCATTAACCTACAAAAGTTAAGTGAAAATACACTAATCAAGTCATCGGGCAATTAAATATAAACTCAATTTGTGAGAAAGACTGTAGTATGATACTTTTGCTAAATTCCAGTAAATAACAAGACCTCCTTTAATTAATCTTTCCTTGTAAATAGTCATGACGGGGGAAAAAAGAAGAAGGAAAACTCACGAGAAAAACACCGGCTTCCTAACGTGTCGAGGAACTCTTACTTTAAATTAAAATCTGCATTTGATAAACATTTTGTCGGGAACATTGGGGGAAAAGGTAGCTCATTTAGCTTTGAGCAGGATGTCACCTGAGTTTGATTCCTGACCTGAATATAAACTGCCCGATTGGTGCGTTGCAGGCAGGGCGTTGCATCACAAAGTACGACATCTCTCGGATGAACATTTTGCTGGTTCGTGCCCCATCTGCTAGCATTAGATGCTGGATGTTGAAGATCCCACAGTGTCTTCAGCAAAGAGTGTGCAAAATGAATAACATCTGCTAAAGTTTTTGGAGCACTTCACTGATGTGTTGTGATAATTAGCTCACCAAACAAAGAAACACCTTAAGGCCTCCAGTATTTCAATCCACAGAAAGGAAGACGTGATGCTGTCAGAATAGTTATCCTATATTACTGTGAAATGATAGGTCCAGGAGACACAAATTGAGAGGAAAGAGGAGGAGAGTTGTGCCGACATTGAGGTAGAGGTATTTCACCTAGAGAGTGGTTAATGCATGGAATGGGCTCCCTGGAAAGGTGGTGGCAGCAGAGACAGTGGATGGATTTAAACTAGAACTGCACAGGTACCAAGAAGCAGTGGGGATAGAGGAGAATATAAATACACTCTCCTCCATCAAAAATGTAACCCGTAAATTGTTGTTAATGTGATTTATTTCCCATGACATCATGGGATGAGATGAAAACCTCTGACAGAGATAAATGCTGAGTAATTACATATACATTTAATTGTGACCTAATCACAGAATGCCGAGTTGTGACAAATGTTCTTTTTGGATACAATGTTGAGATCCATGGAGGAGCTAGAACAACAGAATGGATCAGGACATCTATACGAATAAGAGTGTGTGTGTGTGTGTGTGTGTGTGTGTGTGTGTGTGGTGTGTGTGTGTGTGTGTGTGTGGTGTGGTGTGTGTGTGTGTGTGTGTGTGTGTGTGTGTGTGTGTGTGTCCTCAAAACTCCAAAACCATGAAACCGAGCAGCCTGAAACTTTGCATGCAGACTAAGAAAACTCCAGCGAAGAGCAAGAGTGAAAATTGGGTGTTTGGGTTAATTAAAACACCCCTTTTGAAGATAATTAATGGCCTATTTAATGATATCCTTCATCAAGGCATCATCCTTCGTCAGCCTGATATCAGCTAGCTGCTGGGGTTTTAAATTGCCAATTTGTTTGGCCTATTCAAACATGCCATGCTTTGGAAACATGATCTACTCTCACAGACTAATTAAAGTATATTATCAAAATATTATAACTGATTTGATGACAGAAATGCAAGTCTTTGATGCTGAACATGATGATGAGGACAGATATCTGCATCATGGAGTCATTTCAAGACGGTGTTGGAACTTATCCTGTGAGGTCCAGGGAGTGCGTTTGCAGTACCCTGGGCAGTTTTGAAACCAATTGCATAGATGGGTCATGTGATTGTATCGTTCCTGAGCGGAACATATCCTGGGATGTCTCCTTTTTTGGCATATCTCTCGTTGATCCAGTGGCTTGATAACATCTTCTGGGGTCATCAACATTTCTTCTCCTCACGTTAAACAGCCTATCAACATGGTTAATGAAAGACCCTGCAAGATGTCCATTGATGTGATTCTTCTCATTTTCTGACAGACATGACATTGGAATGGATTGTTAAAAATAGGGGAAATACCCCTGGGTGCTCACATGGTTGAATAACGACACTGAAGAGGAAGTCAATGTGGGTCAGAATCAGCAGATGTACCAATTAACCAATGTTATAGCAAATACCTATTTTGGAGGGCAACCCCCCATAAATCGCCTTCGACACCGATTTTTTAAATAGCGTGAAAAAACTTTGGTTCATCACGGGTGATGAAGGTTGTGGTCAAGTTTCATCGGAATTGCTTGTGTAGTTTCTGAGAAGAAAGCAAATGCAT
>CM068952.1:132734934-132753900 GCA_035128595.1 Eptatretus atami | reverse complement strand
GGGGACAACCCTCACATAAACTCCTTGTCTTGGCACCCTCAGACCCCCATTTTTTAAATGTCGTGAACAAACCTTGGTACATCATGGGTGATGAAGGTTGTGGTCAAGTTTCATCGGAATTGCTTGTGTATTTTCTGAGAAGAAAGCAAATTCCTATTTTGGGGGCAACCCCCGTCGACCCCTTTTGGGACAAATTTTTTTCATTCCATGAACAAAATTTGGTACATCCACAATGATGAAGGTTGTGGTAACATTCCATCAAAATCGTATGTGTAGTTTCGGAGAAGAAGTTGCAAGTATTTGTGGACGGATGGGCGGCGATGCACCATCCCATATGCTCCCCGGAACTATGTTAAAGGTAAGTTAACTTGCTGGTGTCTCGGAGAGACCGTTTTAAATTTGCTCAGAATACCTCGTGCCACCTCTAAAGACCTATACTAAAGGTATATGGATTGCACGTGCTAAATGATTATTTCAGGAGTCAATTATGTTACGTGTAAACTTGCAATAAGGTGTTCTGCACGTCCCTCATGCTAAAAAGGCACTTAGAATGAACACTGGAATAGTGGTGAGAAAGGCAGTGCCATTGTCGTGTCATCACTGGTAACCAAAGTGCCCTGGGTAGTAGTGATTTCCTTCAACAATTACATTTTTAATTCTACATGTTAGATTTATGGTAGAGAGTGTATTGACAGGATTGCATAGTGTTGATAGAGCTAATGTCATCCTCCTGCATTGAAGTTTCTTGTGTGATTCCTGACGTGAATTCATATCAGGTCTGAAAGGCCCAGGAAGCCATTCGATGCCTTTATGGCTTTGTACCTAATGTTTCAATCACCTCTTACAAAACTGGAACATTCTGTATTTTTAAAGTCTGCTCTGCTTCCAAACCATGGCAAGTGTGCAGGCAACAAAGTCATTGAGCAATGCATCACTGGCAATGTCCAGTTGCTACCATATCCCCACCTGTCTTATGTCAATGATCTGCCAGCCTCATTCCCACTGGACCATTGTTACAAATGTTCTCCATGAGCAAGCCAATGGTGCAGATGGTTTTTCCTTGGCATGGCATGCACTTTGCAGTCTCTTGCGACACACATGCCAGAAGGCCCTTTGTTTGTGTCTATGTGTCGTGCACACAAAAACGCATCGATCCTTGAAATCCCACAGCTGTGATTTTCAATCCAGCTCCCTGACCACCACAAAATTCACTTGCTAGATATCCTGAAATTGTGGTATTTCACCCTTTAGCTACAACAATTGCTCTATAATATTTGTAGAGATGTAAAATTGCAAGGAATAAAGTTAATTTGTTGGGGAATAAGTGAATTACAAAAGTGGCAAATAAAAGAAAGGCCAAAATTCAAGCTTCAATTTTTTTAGTAAAATAGCCAAGAAAACTCTTCGCCATGAGCTATTCCAAGCAAAGAGGAATGTAAGTGAATTGACAAGAGGTGAATCTGGCAAACTGCCCTCTCATCGATCATAATAAAACATTGGGGAGGAAAAGGCATCACCTTCGGGACATAAACATCTTCATAACGATCATTTTCATCGAGTGATGTTCGACACCTTAAAGTGTTTAATGCACTCTGCAAAGGCATTCCAGGTTTTCCGAGTCAATATCAAACTGCACTGCACCACCTTCTCATTGTGAATTCCACGTTCAAGTTTGCACCCCTCAATATGAAAACCAGACTTCATTGCAGTGAAAGCGCCGAATAGTTATTGCCACGGCAATAACATGCAAGATAACAACTCACATTTAAAGCATTGTCTCACACTCTTGTCAACTAGCACAAAGCTCACTCGATGACATGGCTTCTGCGGATACAGTGCTCTTCAGAGGTAATAAACCAGGACGGTGTCAGATTACTAATTTAACGAAAAATCTGCAGAAGAAAGCCACCACATGGGGCAATAAAGTTATTATTGTGAACAACATTCACCCACAATGATGAGGCATCCAACCCATAATGGTTGTCTATGGATCGACAATGCTTTTCAAAGTGTGCCTCACTCCATTTGTCCTGTTTTCAATAGGTCTACAAAATGTTCCATTACCGAGTGAATATTGCATTCTCCTCACTTCATGAAATGCTTTGGCAAAGCAAGTCATTGATTTTGGCAAACATTCATGATTTTCCTACTCCAGATCATACCATGATGCCCAAAGAGCATCCTATAGTTCTAAGTGATTAAGAGGTAAACCGAGTAAAGACCAGCTCTTCAGGTATGCAGATCTAAACAACACCTGCTGAGCTTCATCTCAATGTCCCACAAGCTATTATAACGGCATTAGCCCCATCTTGTGAGGGGGAGAGGGTAAGGGGGAATTCAAGGCTGTTTTCACTTTGCCAGCCAAAGGCATAGACCTGACATGCTGGAGCAAAGCCAAAAGCATCACCCGACGGAATTGGCTGCGCAAGCATGCGTGTGCACATATTAGTGCCACCGCACAATCCATAGTGTCTGGTCCAACAGCAGCGGACAGTGGAAATGGAGCCATTTTCACTCTTTGAGGCATTACCATGAAAAGCAGCATGTTGGAAGCTCCATAGCAAACATGGATCAGTCGACTCGGAGTGAAGAAATAATATGTGTCCTTTGAAGCCACTTCCCATTACATTTTTCAAAATCTGACAAAACGATCTCAGATACCGGTGCAGTTTATAGTGAGAAAGACATGGTGCTGTGTCGTGAGAAATCCATCATCAAATAGAACAGCCAAAAATAACATATTTAGTTTGGCACAAAAAGGCAGAAATATGCTTTGACTAAAAGTGATTAGAGATAAACTGGTTTGTTTCAGTAGGTAGATGTTCGATGATCTGGGTGTCAAGTGTGAGCACAGGAGTGCTTGACCAACCTTCATCAGCACAGACTCGCTGAGCTTCTCTCGGTTTACGATCTTGATGGCTACCTTCTTGCCCGTCACACAATGCACTCCAAGCTTCACGAGGCCTGTGGAATTGCCATATAAAAAGGGCAGGGAGAAACACAATCAGCAGTTATGGCATTTGGATTTCAACTTTGGCTAATCAGTTTACCTTACGGTGTTAAACCAATTTAGCATGCTCAAAACGAACAAAAAAAAGGACAACCAAAAAAAAAAATAATCACATTTTGAGATGATTTTATAATTGCAGTTAATAATATATTAAAAAAACTTCTATCTGAAAAAGTAAAATCACCCATAAATGTATGATATTGTGCAGCAGGTTAGCGATATAATTGCTGAGATGAGGCTCTGACTTGCATGTTCAGTGAAGAGTATTGACTGCACAAATACAAACCCCTTCACTGTTATGACACTAGGAACCACGTACCACTCCAGCTATTGCCGCAAGGATCCCGACCAACAGTATCTGCGTTATGCAGCCTCTGTGCCTAGCTGAAGGTTTTGTCCTTATTTAATGGCACGTGATATGCAGTGGGTGTTATAAAGACGATATAAAATAACAATCAAATTATATGTTTGGTGTCTCTAAATTTATTTTAGATTAAACATAAGCTCAAAATTATCCAAGAGCTTTTTTCCCCTACACACATACACATATACGTGTAGATAAATAAATGAGACAACAGCAGACTTGATTTCAGAGAAACATAGCCACCAAGGTTGCATGAAATTACATCACTTCCCAGGGCACTCTGGGTGCCAGACACAATCTTTATAACGTCATTTCTATATCTGCACTCAGTGGAATAAATGAGGCATTTCCTCCTCCCCATGGATGCCAACCGATGGGGCTTGTCCATGCTCTGTCCTATAAATGCTGAGTATCAAGTATGGAAGCAGCACGTACTATCTTGAAGCTTTTGGTATGACTCGGCTGTGGTCGGAAAGGAACTGCCGACCACCCAGACTCACACTGGACACTACCATTTGTAAAGAAAAAAAATTGCACCCGTATCTGAAGGAAGCGGTGCAGTTTGGCATTTCCTTCTCGTGATGCGAGGCAACGAGAGCTCCCCTTTTTGGTCAATTCAGCGCCTGCACCAATTAAAAAAAATTTTTTTGATGGGCGGACAGATAGACATCCCAAGTTTTGAAGCAGCTACACTGCTTAGAAATGGTAGTATATGTGAGGCTCAAAACTATTGCGGAATGAGCAATGTTGTGACGGCATTTTTTCGCAAGAAGTCGATAACTGCAGGAGAACGGTTAGGTCTGACATTGCCATCTATTTATACACATCTCGTGAGAAATGGGTGTTTTTTTGTTTGTTTGTTTGTTTGTCTGGCATTGCCAAAAAAAGGAAGCAGCATGCAACATTATTAAAGTCTTTGATACGATTCGGCTGGGGTTTGAACCACCGACCTCCCAGACTCAGAGCGGAACAGCAATGGTTGAAACAAGAAGATCCAAACTGTCACTATGATTCTTTTCATACTTCAGGTTACCCTTTACAGTGGGCAAGGCCAATGTTACAATCATAACAGGCAGCCCATATCATAGCAGATCTGCCAGAAAACGAGATAAACTCCACATGTTCTTAGGTGTGTTGGCTGTGTTAGGTGAGAGGCAAACCTGAGTTCTACAATCAGTCACTCTCAGGAGAAATCGACTATTGTCAGACCAATAGATCCTCTTCCAGGATTCCAGCGATGACGTGCCCAGCACAATGCCAAGCGGGCTGCTTTGTGTTTTGGGGTGAAAAGAGGGCATCTTATCAGTCTCATGGCTTTGTAACCTGCAGCATGAAGCCTGTTCCTGATAGTTCTCATAGATAACCTCCGAGGGAGATTCCATTCTCACTGCAAGACTGTGCCTGTGGCAAAAGGAATATGTTTGACAAGCCTAATCAGAGCTACGTTTTCTATGTTAGAGGTCACCCTGGGTAGTCCAGCTAGAAGCCTGTCTTTAAAATCATTGGCTTGTTGATGTTTGCCATCCAGCTTGTAGATAACAGCCTGATTGAAGCCAAGTTGATGTCTAATTTCACGATCGGCCATCCCAGCATTGTTCATCCCAATACTAATTTGCCATCTTTCGGCTTCACTAAGCCTTATATGAGCCATAGTACCACAGCTTGCCAAAGGAAGTACGTGACGATATCATTACCTTCTCCAAACCTAGACCAGGTGAAAGTGTTTTTTCAAGTTGACACCATTACCGCCGGACTGTATGTGCTGGGTGTACAAAATTGCCTTGATTTAGTAATGAGTGGGAAATACAGCCTGTGCATGGAGCATTATTTCATTTATTTATGCTTGAAATAAAATTTTGATTTGTTTCAAAAAAAAAAAAAAATTATTCGTAATTAAATGTGCCTCTATATTGAAAAAAATAAATTAAACATTGAGTATGTCTTGGACTTTCATGTGTAGAAACAAGCCATTTCAGGTGGACTCACGGTTGCTGATTCAAATCAAGCTGATTAAACCCATCATTGCAAACCAAACACAAACAAATTAGTTCCAGCAAAATGTAGCTGACCTTCTTATATAATTCGATAATATGAAGTCTTTTCTTGAAGAAGTTTATATAACCATTTTTTTTTTTTAACCACAAGTTGTCTTGTTAAGCCCTTGCTCTCATGAACAAACCACAAGGAATTACACTCCATACACACTCTGCTGAGGCTAAAATTGAAGTACGTCATCTCAAGTTAATAGGGAAACCATCCAGGGAAAGCTGCTTCTCAAACACAGAGTTTAACCAGAAGATTAAGTAAACGTAGTCATGGAAAGTCATCACATATAAATTAAAACGCAGGTACACATCAATAAAAGTGCACCGAAACCAAGCACTGAACATTAATAACATGAGACAAGGTAACCAACGCTTACATCGATCACCTTCAATGTCATGTGGTAAGTGAGCCTCATGTGCAATGCACGACACACCTCGGCCATCTTTATGGTCTATTTTTTATTTATTAATTCTGCAATGTAACTGCAAAGCGCCGTTATGTTTGGTGCAAGGAAAGCAAATTAATGCAAGGTAAATGTCAATGGGCTTGACAAGAATTTTTACTGACCCGCACATTCAATCTTGCCTGGAAAGTCAATGCATGTGATTTACGTACAATCTCCTCCAACAGCCTTCAGATAAATGTAAAAAAGAAACCCATAAAAATGCTGCCTTCTCACTTAATGTGCGGTGTTCCACTGAGGTTTAATTATATCAGTATAATCAAGAACTATGATACTCCAGATCACATCATCCTCTGCCAAACACCATGATATGCACGTCATATTTTGTTAAATATACAGTGAGCAAGACAATTGCTGAGGACTTTATATAAAAAAAAAATCCCTTGATTAAATCTGACATCTGTATGATGCCGAAACTGCCGAGGAATGACTCGAAGCAGGGAGTCATTTGCTTCTGCAATACACCAAAGACAGCTTTCTGCTCCTGCAAAGATCATTCTTTTTTCTTTTTTTTCTGTCAGGACATAAAATGAAGATTTTCAGCACCTGTTATTAAAAGCTCTTGAGATGTGGCATTCAAATCGAGCCTTCTTTTGCTATTCTTAAGAGAGGCTGCATATCTGAACACCTCTCTCTCATCTGCTGAGCAACGTTATTTTCACAGCATTGGACTACATTTACCTTTCCATAAACCATAATTCAATGTTCATCATGTGGCAAGTTCTGAGGAAAAACACACATTTTCGCTTTTGGAAATGCCCCGCTAAGCACGGTGAGAAATGTGGCACATTGTTGTGGTGTCACTGGTACCCAGAGTGCACCAGGAAGTGACGGTACATCCCCCAAGCTCATTAGCTGTGTTGTCTCATCTAACACTCCTGTGTTGTATCTCGTGCGTTCGTCTGTACGTCCATGTGTGTGAGATGTGTGTGTGTGGCAGCTCCACTACGAGCCTTCAATCTTGTAAATAAATAAATAAATATTTTTATTCATCCATATAATACCAATAGTCCTGTCCACAAGTAAATATGTTCACAGTGTGCTCAAGCCGACAAAGGTTGTGATCATGGTGATTCAAGTTCTCTTTGTGGAAACATGTCCTGATGGAGAGACTAGATGATGACACGTGGAGTGTGGAAAACGTCTTGCTCGCCTCACACTTCACTGAACAATGATTTATATCAATATAACTTGCAAACAAGATTTTGTTGTTACTATCACAATAAAAAGGAAATAAAGAACAAATAAGATGGTGTAAAATTAGGAAGGAAATGAACAGATGGTTCGTTCGTTGGAGCAAAGGAATGATAGCCTTCACGTTCTAAGAATACAAAACAAAAAATATCTTCTACATTGACAAACTTAACAAGGTGGTCGTGTTTCATGCAGATATGTTGCAAAAATCGGTCAGATATTGCGTTACTCTGAGCAATTGGCTTCACTTTTGAATTAATGTTTGAACAGGTAATGTCCACTCAGCCCTGAACACTCGTCTTATGCCCTTCCCAAGACCATTTGTGTGGACAAGGTCAATGCTCTTTTGGCATGCAAATTAAATGGTAATTATGCAGATTATCAGAGAGCCAAAGCAGATCACAAGAGCTCCAGACACTTGGTGTTGCCATTAGCACCAGAATTAGTATATTCATACTGTGAAGTCATTTTATCCCTCTCTATATCATCGGGCTCACATTGAGAAGAGGGCACAAAGGAACAATGAATCTATAATAATAAACGTCAATGTGTGTGTGTGTGTCAGTGTGTCTCTTCCATAAGTCCAAAAATCATGAAACCTAGCGGCTCCAAACTTTGAAGGCATGCTGTTATGGAACTCCAAGGAAGAGCATGAATGAAAATTGGGTGTTTGGGTTAATTTAAACACCCCTTTTGAAGATAATTAATGGCCATATTTAATTATCCTTTATCAAGGTGTCATCCTTGGTCAGCTCAAAGTGTCATAAATACCATAACTGTGTTAGGTTTAATCTTTTCAGTTATGAATCTCCTGAGAGCACCTGAGTCAGCCCTCTGTCAGCTTGCTGGGGTCTTAATTTGCCATTTTCTTCAGTCTGCTCAACAATGCCTTGATTTGGAATCGGTCGCAACGGTTTAACGATAAAATGCTTGTAAATTTTTTTTTCCCACTTTCGTTACTCATATCATAAAATCATAATTCATCATACCTACTTTGCGCTGGATACATTGCAACGCTTATGAACGTCCAGAAATGCCAGTGTTCATGGCTTTATTTCATTTCTGCACATGCGATAACCTCAAGAATCTCTTAAGCTCAGCCAGATTTCAAAGTTCAAAATTTAAACAAAATTTAAATTTCAAAACTGCTGACTTTGCAGCAGTTCCAAGTGCTAAAAAAAAAAGTGTGCATTTGTCCAATTTGTACATTGTTTGACATTCCGGGCATCTCCGAAATTACATCTGAAATGCAATAAGTTCTAGAATCTCTTAACCTGAACCAAAAAAAATAAAATAATTAAACTGCAGGATTGAACTTGGCAGCAGTTTTGACTGCTTAAAAAAAGTGTTAATTTGGCCAATTCACACATTGTTTGATACTCAGGACGTCTCCCGTCATTTCCGGACGGTGTTTAGTATGACTGAGCCAGCCATTCCTCATCAACCATTTCATTGGAATGCTTGCTTGAGTGCTTAATCGTGGTGGGCTTATCGATTCCAAAGTATTTGATTCCAACCATGCAATCGAAAAGGGAACCAGAATCCACTTCAATTCTGAGCAATTCCAACTTCATAGAAAGAAGCGTTTTTTGGGGGGAATTTTTTTTCGTCCCTGTTGAGCATGTTCCGGTTGTACATGGCGTGGTAATGTATTAATTGAAAAGGAACATGCCCCTGTTGTATGATGCCAAAACATCCCGTTTGCAACACAGCTGCAAAAGCAAGTCACTTGCAAACTAAACATGCCAAAGGGCTTGTTCCTTTTAAATGAATAGCATGGCATTTAGAGTTGGCCGGTAAAGTGTTCCGATTGCTTTGCTGACAGACAGGAAGGCAATACATCGACTGATAAAGTTATGAAAACATGCCGTTCAAAAGGATCAGAAGTGCAGTTTGGAACTATTTCAGGAAGGTTAAAGAAGACAGTCTAAAAGTTGCATGCTCACTTTGCTCAATATACCTTGCTCATCACTGTAATATGTCCAATATGCTAAAACATCTGAAAACCAAACACCAGAGAGAGTACCTATTAGTGATGGTTGAGAATGCGGATTCAAAGAAACCAAAGTCTGCAACAGCAACAAGTTCACTCTCAAAATCGATGATTAAAGGGAAGGGAAGGCACCGGTGCACTGCCTTCCCTTCCCCTCACACTGCCTTCCCCTACCCCTCATAACTCCAAAACCAGTAAACCTAGCATTGCGAAATTTTGCATGCATAATAAGGAAACTCAAAGGGAGCGTATGAATGAAAACTTGGTATTTTGGTAAATTTAAACACACCTTTTGAAGATAATTAATAGGGTGCTCATCATCAAAAAACAAAAAAGGCCTTACCAAGATTGCATCGCACCATCTTGGTCAGCCCGCTGTCACGGCAGGAGAGGCAGCATGGACAAGTGAGTTTAGAAGAAAGCCGAATTGGTTCTCTGTGATGAGGAAGTTGGCTAAAACAAAAATAAAATGAGAAAACCTGTCCGATCCAAGGCAAACATGCTCTGTGTTACATGGCATTGGTTGTCTTTAAGCAGTTTCTAATTAGTATGAAGTTATGTTGGGTAGTTTGCCATCCCTCTTCGAGTAATACTGTTACGTTTGTGGGATAGATGGAGGAAAAGGATTGTATAGTGTAGCATGGTCCGTGAACGAGTAGGAGACATCTCGATGTAAATTAAGTAGGGAAAACTGTGAGCTTAAGATTGTTTGTGTGTCACCGCACGGGGTGGTGCTGTGTTAACTAGGTATGGTTTCAGGCCAGTTTCTCCCAGTATGTCATTGCCCCCTGCATTTACAAAGTTTTTGCATTTCCTACATTTTTGCATTTACAAAGCCAGCTATAAAAAGGAACCACGTTCTTCCAACAAAAACAATAACAATGGCCAATCTGGCTGCTGACGGAGTCTGAACATTTCCGAGCAGGCAAAAACCTCGCCTTCCCGGCTTCATAACGTCAGGCCACGCCCCTGAGGCTGATAATTGGTCGGTGTGACATCAGAGGGAGAAGAATCGAGTGGAGACGGTAGTCGGAACACAGAGGATCTCTCGCTTGCTTTCCTCGACATGATCAAGAAGGCTGAGCGATTCTCGTTGTTCGTGTTGTGTGAATTTGCTTGTGTGCTGGAGCAAGACGCTAGCCATTGTCTGTTCGGCTGAGTCGTGAAGTTTGTGCGCTTTGGGAGGAGAAGAAGAGGAGCGTGCCTCTCGGCAATAACTCGGCAGTCTCCTGTTGTATGCTCGCGGAAGAAGGTGGTGCCATTTACTGTGAGCGGACCTGGTGCTGTGAGAGGAGTGAAGTGGCAATCTTGATCGTGAGAAGAAACTGTACAGCAGTTTGTGGTCCCTGGCGCTGAAGACCGTCCGCACAAATTATCTCACGTACATGACCCCAGAGAGCGACTTTGTGCCATTTTGTGTGTGTTTCCCGTGCAGTGGCTTCAAGGCTCGACGACTGTGAGGCTCCTAAAGGTCATCTCTGGGCACAAAGCTGAGTACCGGCATAAAGGGGGGAATTTCTTATATTTTTATCTTCCCTTATCTGTGTTTGTGATTGAGTGCAGACGTTCAAATTAGGATTTAGTTTAACCTCACGTTTCATTTTCACTCTTTTTTATTTTTTTTTGTATACCTTATCGAGGCTCGATGAGAGCTAACACACAAGGAACAGCAAGGGGGGGCATGACAAGAGGGCGGGAGTGGGAAGGACAAAACAGTGGGGAACAGAGACATTAGGAGATCTGTGGAGGGAGAGGGATGGGTGGGGAACATGGGAATACAAGATGGACATTACAGGGACTTTCAGAATGAAAGCAGGGAATTTGAAGGAGGTGGGCTTGGGTGGATTGACGGGGTAGAAAAGATCGAGGATTTGGATGGGGATGATAAGAGGTGGTGGTGAACAGTTGTTTTGAAGGCCTGGAGGGATGAATGGGATTGAACAGAGTGAGGGAGTTTATTCCAAAGATAGGAAAAAAAGAGGAATGAAAGAGTGAAGGTAAGCAGTGATTCGTTATTTTGATAGTTTTACCAGAAGGGGTTGGCGGACCTTGAGCACCCTGCGGAAATGTGGTGGGGACAAATCGCACAAGCGGGGGCGGCAGACTGAGGGAGACTTAGAAGACTCCTGAGGGAAAAACACCGACCAGCCTGGCGTGAGAGAGTGAGAGGCCCAAAGACTCGCCTCATTGCGGGAGATGCCAATGATCTGAAATGCCTTGGTTTCCACAGCGTGAAGCCAAGAAAGGTGGGAGGCAGGAGCACCAGCCCAGAGGGGAGAGCACTACTCCATCAGGCTGCGGACGAAAGCTTTGTAAGTGGTCAGTAGCTCAGGTGGGCCAAGGAAGGACTTTGCACGATGGAGGATTCCCAGTCGGCGAACTGGCTTTGGAGGCGAGGTTTCAAATGTGGCTTTCCCAGGAAAGGTCATGGCAGATCGTGAGACCCAGAAGCTTGAAAGAAAGGACTTTTCCAGAGGATTGTTGAGAAAGCGGATGGGGGGGAGGGGGGTTCTAAACGGTCCTTTCGGAGAGACAAAGTGAGAGTGTGAGATTTGTCTGGATTTAAAGGCATGTTCCACGTGTTGGACGAGTTTGTGATTTTACCCAGATCTGCAGTGAGCGAAGAAGCTGCTGCTTGCTGGTTTGAGGGATGACAGATGGTACGGCAGAGGTGGAGGCATCGCAAAGAGATAGAGAGGATTTTCCAGAGAGTGGAGAGATCATTGATGAAAACCAGAAAAAGAACAGGGCCAGAACGCTACCTTGAGGAACTCCAGCCTGGACAGGAAGAGGGGATGAAAGAACTCCATTTAGGGCCAACTTGACTGTGACAGCAGAGGAAGTCTGCGAGCCATGAGTGGAGATGGCCTTGGATACCAAAGGAAGAGAGTTTGGTGAGCAGGGCAGGGTGCCAGACCGTGTCAAAAGCACGCGATATGTCTAGGGATGTGCCTCTGATTTCATGTCGGCATTGAGACTCCATCCTTGTTGGGAGAGCAGAAGCAGCATATCCAGGGTAGAGTGACCTGGTCTGAAACCAAATTGATGATCAGAAATCAGACATTGGAGAAGAGGAAGGATTTATGTCTGAAGTGATGATGGATTCCATAACCGTGCTGATGATTGGCAGAAGGCTGATTGGTCTGTAGTTGCAGGGATCTGTTGTTGCACCTTTTTTACGCAGGGCAGTAATGTTTGCTAATTTCCAAGCAGATGGCAGATGACCTTGAGCAAATGAGAGGGTGAATAGGACAGAGGAGAGTGTGGGCAAGAGCAGAGGAGCAGGTTTTTAGGATACGTGGGCTGATGCCGTCTGGACCGGTTGCAGAATCTGAGTTTGACAGCAAACTCTCCACCTTGTCAGGAGAAAAGGACACAGAGTCCAGGGACAGTTGGGTGGACTGGTAAGGTGGGTACAGAAAGGATTGGTTTTGGACACAAGATTTAGCTGCAAACACCGAGTTTAGGCTTTCAGCCTTTTCACGTGCGGTATCAGCAGTGCGGCCATTTGAGGTAAGGGAGGGGATGGAGGGGAACATACACCAAAAACAGATTTGATTAGATGCCACCAGGATTTGAGGAGGGAGGGAGGTTTGAAAGTTCAGACTTGAGCTTAGAGGATGTGTTTTCTGGCTCTCCTGAGGGGAAATACACACTTGTTCCGAGGTTTATGGAAGGAACTGAGATTCCCTCAGTTGGGTTTGCTTTCCATGAGCAAAGGCAAGTTGTTTCAGGACAGCTGCCTCACCACAAGCTTCAGTGAACCATGGGGGAGGAAGGGTAGGACAACTGAATGAGGGGGGGGGGGGAGTGGATAAATCTGTGCATGAGAGAGAGCAAGGTCTTTGAAAGAATTCCCAGGATGAGTTGATGTTGGAGAAAGTAGCGATAGGAGACCAGTCTATAAGTTTGATGGCTGCTTGGAGAACCTGCCAGTCGGCTTGAGTGAAATGCCAGACTCACGGCGGTGAGGTGGTTCTCTGATAATAGCAGAAGATGTCCACTTTGACAAGGACGTGGTCAGAGAACCGATTGGAGCGGAGGAAGGGCAGCAGATATTTTCAGGAAAATTTGTCAAAACAATCCAGAAGAGATGGAGTACCATCTCATTGGTTGAGATCCGGGTCGGAAATTGACCGATTGAGTCAGTGCCAATGAGTCGCAGAAAGTCGCACTCTTGAATTGTATTTCATTATAAATCTTTGATATATTTTTATTAAACCATTATTTGTTGAAATTACTTGTGTTTGTTTATTCGTTGTGGGTTTGAGAGTAAACCCACATGTTTCCGTTCTGGTGAACGCTTCTGGTAAATGCCGAAAACCTGTGAGCCTTCCATCCCACATGTGCATAATCTCCAAAGATCTCGGCTGTTCACCTCCGAACGAAAACAGTTCGGCTATCCATCCAGGTCGGTGTTAACTGCCGTGGTCAGGACAATACTTAGGGCAGGGCTTTGGAATTTGATCTAGGTGCCAGCAATAGCTCTCCTACTCTTCAGGAAGGATATCGTGGGATCTTCAACACCGACAAACTATTGCTGGAAGCTGGGATGCCAGTGTAACGTCAATCTGAAGGCGCTGTCACACCTTGACGTTTTAGCCAGCAATGGCAACGTATAAAAATGTATGTAAACGTTGGCGTACGGCTGAAGTTTGAGGTTTTTTTTAAGTTTTGGTCGTATCATAAGTGTTAGGTCGATGCATACATATTAGTAACTGGGCACAGAACGTTTGCCGTTGTGTTATAGATAATTCTACTCACGAATGCTTAGCCTGTGTGGCGTTCTACACCTATGCCCAGACTAGTTTAACTTAGCATAGGGGCTGCAGCGTATCGCCGACGAATCGTGGCGGTAGCCTGTATAAACCTGCGACGCGATTTTACAAATATAACCGCCTGAAATGGAAGTGTAATGCAGTACAACCTGAGATTTAGCGCATATCCGACTACGTTAAAAATTGTGGTGTAAAATGCTGGCACGGTCATATACGGTATGGGCAGTTGTGTATATGTAGTGAGAGCTGAAAACGAGGAGTACGCTTATATTCCGTGGTACGTTATTAGTGTGAATATTCAGCATCTGAAAATTTCGAGTTATGACTATGGTCACAAGTTCGCATAAGCGGCATAAGTCTCTTGTCAGCCTCGTCGATCGTTGACACACGTATTGTAAGTTATCATAAGTCGAAACACGTCGAAGGTTGTGTAGTCATACCAAACTTAATTTTTTACTATGAGTACGTGCTTGACCTATGAGTAGCGTGTTGACCTATGAGTAGGTGTTTGAACTATGTGTAAACGTATATCAAACGCAATTGTGTATGTAGACAGAATTTGATTGACGTCTTCTTACGCAAGAAGTTACTGAACGTGTTCTAACTCATTCGTATAATTGGCGTATTGACATTAGGGGATTGGTTTAAATGGGCTTCACAAGAGGAACCATCGGTTCCAGACCCATGTTGAGATAGATGTCATGACAGTAGTATCAGTAAGTAAATAGATAGTTGAGCGGTGTCAGTAGTAGTAGTAGTATAGTAGTGTAGTAGTGTAGGGTGAGAACCGTGTCAGTAGTAGTAGTAGTAGTAATGGTAGTATGTAGTATTCATGTCAGTAAGTGCAGGTAGTGATGGGGAGGTGCGGTTATGATCTCGTTGCGTCACGGAGGCGACTCTTATGCAACATTGTTTGTGTTCTTTTCGGCTAATTTTTTTTTTCATTCCCACGATGAATATTTTTTTGTTTTCAGCTTTAAAAGTATTCAAAACCGATTGGACTGAATGCTAATTATGTACTATTATTTGAACCAGAATCGTCTTGTATAAAGTATAATAAGTTTATACAAGATTGATATAGCGTGTTTTAGGGTCACAGAACTATGCCCAAGATAGTCCTACGTATGCATAGCGTGCATGCGTATGTACGACGATTACGTGAGGTTTTATATAGCTGCACTTCATTTTAAATAATGGATGTCACTCGCCTATTGTTTTTTGGGAACAGTGTGCTCGGAATTGAATTGTTTCATAAACGAGTTAAACGCTTCCGGCATTGAATATTTAATAATTATAGTGGTTATCTTGACCCACTCTGCTAGCAGCTGTCGACAATGACGTGGGGGCATTCGAGGAAGTGATGAAGGAATGCAGTGGTCCTGCGTTCGTGAGTTCCACATGAGCTGGTCGTGTATGCCGTAATGCGTCTCGATCCCGATCATGGTTCACACAGTTCCTTATCTCCGTTCCATGTTTTTTCTCTCCGGCTTATTGGCATCACTGGTTGAGGTTCAAGTCGATGAGAGTATGTTGAGTTGAGGAAGGTAAGGTATTGTCGTCAGCTTGCGTATCCTCCATCTCTGGAATGAACATGGATGTACTGCACACGATTAAGAAAATAGATGGGTTCCTCGCTCGAACCCATTTGTATATACCAATTCCCATCGCTGCATCACCATTATACGGTTATCTATAAGTTAGAAACGCGTTCATTAAGTTCTGTGGTCGTCCTGAAGACGTCAAATACGTCTACATTCGTATTTGTGCGTAGGACATGCTTTCCAAATAATTCCCAAGCACGTTACTCATAGGTTATAAATAAGTCACGGGTACCCTAAACATTAACTTGACGTGTTTCGACGTATGAGGAACTTTCAAGTAACGTGTTGCGAAGTGTGAACAACGTTCGTGTAGCGTGCTTACAAAACGTTACTCAAGGTTAGAAATGTTTCGGGTACGCTAAACATTACCTCGACGTGTTTCGACTTATGAGTAACTTACAAGTAACGTGTGCGACGTGTGTCAACGATCGCATAACGTGCCTACAACTTATGGACAGCGTAGCGGAACGTGGAGTCATACGCCGGCATAAGTCGTAAAATTTCAAGCATGCAAAAATTTGAGGACAACCCAAAAGTACAACGTTTAAAGCCAGCGTACTACGACTTATGGCAGTGTTTTTCAGCGTGCGTCTTAACGTATACAAAACGTACCCAAACTATTCGACGTGTGCCAGCGTTTAGACAAATTTTCATAAATCGGCATACGCTGGCTAAATCGTCAAGGTGTGACAGCGGCTTGAGGGACAGCACACATTTGTGAATTACCTTGCCTGTGAAACACAGTAATGTCAGTTATAGCTCGGTCAAGATTCGAACCAAGGCTAAAGCCAGCTTTGAGGTGAGTGTGCTTCCTCCTAGAGACCATCCTGCCAGTGAATAACTGTCATCTCGTACTAAAAGGAGAAGCGTACATCCGTGTGTTAGAGTGTGTGTCACACTTCATTCTAAAGGGTCTCTGCTGTCATATAATATTTAAAAAATGGTACATTTGGAAAGCTTATGATCAATTTCCTTGGTTGGAAGGCTAATAATCGATTTACTTAGAACTTAGTGTCTGTTTAATCATAAAAATGCCGATTTTAAAAGCTCTCTTTCAGGGATTGAGGAAGAAGAATCTGGATTAAGGAAGAGGAAGCGAGATCTCAACTTTAATTTAGTGGTTCCAATGGTAATACTTATTATTCACCGATAGCAGTAACTCTATAGAGTTTAGAAGGACATGGAAGGAGCACACACGTTCTAAATATAATGGAGGAAAACTATTGTCACGTCCAAGTATCCATGAATACGGAATTAATCAGAGCCGGGACCTTACGTCCCGAGAGATGAGCCAAGTGATCTTTATAAAGCACTGCATTCAATTTTACTTCACTTTTACCGTTCCCCAAGGTCATCCAATGAGCCCAAATGACGGCAAACACACACGGAAAGCAGATGGCTGAAACACGCTTACTTACCTTTCAAAGGATTTATTTTTATGCAGCAAAGCACAGGGAAGAGGATCGACAAGACGTCATGATAAACCGAACAAACCAAACGAGTCAAAAAGACACAAAAGGAGAATGGAATAGGCAAATTTATATACAACTAGTGCGTGGCCGTACGTGCGTGGCCGTACGTGGAAAAAAAAACTTTTAAACCGCGTGCCAGAAACAACAACCACACAGGCAGTTCCTTCGCTCTCGCGTGCCCGTACGTGCGTGGTCGTACGTGCAAAAAATATATATATATATATATAACTTTCAAACAACCACACAGGCTGTTCCTTCGCTCTCGTAAACGATGACTGGATTGGGGCATTGTGTTTATCTATAAATGCGCATAAGAAATCGAGAAATTATTAGAATATAGTAAGTCATCACTACCCGGAAGTGGTGCATGCCCGTACGGAATGTACACATGCATTCCACGAATTATCGCTTGTATTGAAGTAACAACTGCTGTGATACTTACACACACAGAGTTAATTAAAATCCAAATTAAAATCAAGTTTACCTCCCTGTCTTTGCTAGCCATGACATTCGCTGCCATTAACCATTGCCACTCCTACACCACGGTAACGAAGGTGCCCTTTCCCCATCGGCCACGCCTACGCAGCAACGTGTCCTGTCATTGGTTTGGTAAATAAATGGCCATAACTTCGGAAACACTTGGGAAACAGCTGAAACGGATGAAGAAGAACGATATCAAACCTTGAAAAGGCACATACTCCGGTCCCCAGCGTCAATTGTGACGTCATATCAAACGAAGAAGAATAATTGTGACGTCAATTGTGACGTCATAGCACCGTGTCCTGTCATGGGTTTGGTAAATAAATGGACATAACTTGGGAACCACTTGTCCGATTAATATAAAACCTTGAAAAGGCACATACTCAGGTCCCCAGCAATATACCTGGCAAGTTTCAATTAGATCGGACCAGTGGTTGTCGAGAAACAGCGGTCACAGACAGACACACAGAGATTGCTGGAATTATAGATAGATGAAGAGAAATTAACCAAAAAATATAACTCACGAGGCGCCACAGATAACATTTTCACAACAAACAACAATGCAGGCGAGACTTCCCTTTTCACTTTTCTGGACAATGTGCAGGGTGAACGCAGGACTTGATGGTGTCCAGAAGAAGTGAAATGGCTTTGAGCAGGGCCAGTGATGAGGAGGCCATCCACTTGGCCACATGGTCCCCTTTGTCCTTTTACCTCCAGGCCCTCCAAAACACAGGATGATCCAATTTTAGGTCGAACCCACAAGAGGCTTATCCTCCAAGCGAGGTCTCCATCTTCCTGGCACACCAGTCTCTCTTGCTGGACTCTCCAGTCTCCACTCATGTTCTCCTCTCTCTCTCTCTCTCTCTCTCTCTCTCTCTCTCTCTCTCTCTCTCTCTCTCTCGTGCTCTGCCTTCGCATGGGTGCATTGACTCTCTTGTCTTCACACGCCTTTCATTATCCTCTCCCCAGTTAGAACTCATTTCTCTTCTTCCTCCTGAGCGGAGTCTCCCTCTTGGCTAATGCCCACAAGGGTGGCCCCAATAAAAAATATCAGTTCATCTTCTTTTTTCAAGGTTCTACAGCCCACTGCACCACCATGACTGGCACACATTGGCCAGACAAATTGTAATTAGCCACTCACACACGTGGCACGTGTGGCCTCTGCAATGGAAGCCCTCACCTCGCCCCACTCAAAAGCATTTATGCATATATAATTAATCTGCCTACCCTTTTTTAAATTGCATAGGCTGCCTCCTCAGTGTCAAGTGCAACAAACGACTTACTCCAACAGATCCCTGTTACATGGAAATATAACCTACTCAAAACAAATGAACCATACGATGTTCACACACAGTCTAGCTATGGATCTCCTCCACCCCCCCCCCCACCTTTCTTCCATGTTACAGTATGTATGTTGTCTGTATATTTCATCAACTCTTCCAAGAGGATTTGACCGAGGAAGCTGAAATTTTTAGGGATTACTCAAAACAACCTTAAGATATTTCCTAAAGTTTTGTTTGATTCCATTACGTTTGAAAAAAAAACATATTCATCTCTCTCTTTTT
>CM068952.1:132707068-132732480 GCA_035128595.1 Eptatretus atami | reverse complement strand
TCGTGTTCTTTTCCGATAATAGTCCGATAAAAAGTAAACTTCGATAGTTATCTGTTATCGATTATCGCTTTTGTGCGCCAACACTGGTGGCAAACACTATACTTCGATCTCTAGCGGTAGCGCACGGTCGACGCAGACTGCCACGGAGGCCGGACGTCGGACGCACGGCGGGCGTAGGGAACCGTGCGTCGACCCTGCGTTGCCCGCAGGTAGTCACACAGACCGCAAGGATACCTACGGTGAAACAGGGACGCCTTAGGACTACCCTACGGCGACCGTGGAAATAGTGCGGCCGCCGTGATTTTTTTGGGGTTGGCAAAATTCATTTTTTATTGATAAGAGCCTAAGGCGGCCGCACGAATAACGCAAGCCCACGTACGCCCTACGTACGGTCGACGTGGAACATCTACTACGTCACAGCTTGGCTTGTCGAATTGCTACGGCCAACGTAGAAATGAAAAAGTTATAACTCCGCGCTATAATTCCACGGAGACCCCTACGGCCTGTAAAAGATAGCCATACGGCGTAGGGCCACCCTGAGGCCACCTCAGAAACTCTGCGGCCGCCGCACGTTTCTGTCAATTCAGGGGGGGGGGTACGGCCGCCATATCCTAGCCGTAGAGCAATGTGACTCCTGCTTAAGTGAGATGTAATACCAGTGATTTTGGACTAACGATGCAGAAATAAAGAAAATGACCAAATACCAAGATCTCAAGAATGAAGTGAAAAGATCCTGGAAGCAAGAATGCCAAAGTTGCACCAGTGATATCTGGACCTACACTCCTACAGGAATGATGACAAAGAAGCTCACAACATATTTCAAAAACCATCCCTGGTAATATTATAGCAAATGAACCCGGGCTCAGTAACGATCCTGAAGAGAGCACCAAAACTTTGAGAACAGAAAACTTCACAGCTGGTCCATGAATCGTGACCCCTTACTGAAATGAAGGTGGATACTTTGAGCCTACCCTGGGAGGACTCCATTCCATATTCAGAAACCCACATATGAAGATATACACACACCACACACACACACACACACACCCACACACACACACACACACACATACATACATTGAGACCTGGTAGGTCTTGGTTTCACCTCTTGAAAAACACCACATGTGGAGATAGTAGGCAACAATATCTCACGCACACAAACACACACACACACACACACACACACACACACACACACATACTTTGTGACCTGAGAGGCTCCATTTCACTATTTGAAACCCAAATATGTAGATACCAATTAACAGACACACACACACACACACACAGATACTATAAGACATGGCAGGTTGATGTTTCACCTCCTGAAACCCACCCACATGTGGAGATTTCAAAAAACAGCAACTTGCACGTACACACACACGCGTGCACATACACAGACACACACTCATGCGGAGGTGGATACTTTGAGACCTGGGAGGGTTCCTCTCCACTTTCTGAAACCCCGATATGGAGATAACCACAACAACACACACACATAATACACACATACACACACACACACACACACACAAATGGATGGAGGTGGATACTTTGTGATGTGGGAGGGCTCCATTCCATTTTCTGGAACCCCTATATGGAGATAACACCTAACAACCAATAACCAAAAACACACACATTGGTGCCAAGTGCCATTGGAGTAATCCAGTTTATATACATTCACACACACGTGCAAATGTACACGCACATCAAGTGAATATAACGACAAACACAAAGATCTACCTTGAAACAGCATTCTGTGAAGGAGGATTTAAAGTGGGTCATTAGCAAAATTCAATTCAAAAATGTATCAAGCCACAGAAGACAAAATGCCAATCTCCACTCTCTGCCTTCACAGCGAGAACCAACATGGCAAACACCTGGTCAGATGGACCTTGTTGTTTATCCAATATGTATCGATGTGGAAGTGAGAGGTGGATAACAATAGGAGATCACACAGAATGGTTCAACAAAGCAATGTCCTGCAGAAATATAATTGCACATTTTCAGTGGATGAGACACCTCCCGAGGCACCTACCGCACGGCACTGCGGGACCCAACAAAGGTGGAAAAATGTACGTCGAATTGATGTGAGATTGAAAGCACGTGTACTTTTTCCAGAAACAAACAACCAAATGGCTTGGAGGAGGAGGAGGGGGAGATTGGGACCATACTCTGTACAGAGCGTTGGTGCTGCTTAAGCAGTTTCCTTGGCTATTGGGCACAATCCTGGACGGGTCGCCACTCCGCCACATTACACCAGCATGCTGGCACTCATGTTGCTGACCTCAGAAGGATGAAAAGCCGAGTTAACCCCACCTGGTATTAATTCAACAGCTGAGCGGGATTTGAACTCAGGACCCTAGGATCCAAAGCCTACCACCCAAACCATTAAGCCAACACCAGGCATACGTGGCTTGGAGAGTGCTCGCCAAGTAGCTTAAGCATTCAAGCAAGCAATCCAACGAAACAGTTGATAAGAAACGGCTCCCTTGGCACACAATTGGCAATCACTGAACCATCATATTCAACATACACCTCCCGGAGACGCCCAAAATGTCATGTATGTCCGAATTGGACAAATGAACACTTTTTTTCGGAGTTGGAAGTGCTTCTAATTTCTATTCTGGAGCTTAAAATTTGTAATTCTTCTTAGTTTAAGAGATACTTGTGGCAATCGCATGTGCGGAAATGAAATAAAACAATGAATGCTGATGTCTTCGGGCGTTTATAACCATTGCAATGTACCCAGCGATTCATAGCTACGATGAATAGCTTGTTCCAACTTGTGGCCTGTTCCAAGTCAAGGTGAGGTTCATCAGGCCAAAAAACATGGCGGCTTCAGACCCCAACAAGGTTACCCAGGAAACGCTTCAAGACCCCAGACAGCAAGGTGGCCGAGGATCGCCTGATGAAGGATATAATTAAATAAGGCCGTTGATTATTTTCCAAAGGGGTGTTTTAATTAACCCCAACACCCAATTTTCACTCTTGCACTTCCTTGGAGTTTTCTTGGTATGCATGCAAAGTTTCAGGCTGCTAAGTTTTATGGTTTTGGAGTTATGGAGGAGACAGAAACTGACACACACACACACACTTTTATTAGTATAGATGCACATGAGCAGTACGCATTTGTGTTTGCTTCACATATGTAACCAGGGTTATATATATTTTCCACAGCGATTGAGGCAGTAGTCTGTTGCCTATACACCACCCAAATAAAGGCATGTGTCAGAAGAACACGTCACCAGCTTCGAACAAGAATTCCCATAAGGGCAGGTATTCTGATGTGGTAGTAACACTCATAAGGATATTGACATGACCCTCGCTCCCCCGGGCCACTCCCTAAGGGAGCGCGTGCTTCTATTTATATGTAATACTTCACAAAGCAAAAAAAAAAATACATAAATGTACATGGAAGAAACACAAAAGCAACACCATCAAACACAGCCAAGACAACACCAATTCCGTGTTATTCAAGATCCTCTTCCATGGGTTTTACTTCATTTTTACATCTGCAGATAGATATGCAATACGTTTGTGAAGTACAATATGCTGTCTTTTGATTAAAGCCCTCAGTGAAGGTATGGATTGTGATATTTAATTTGAAGGGCTGCTGAGGGACGAATAATGAGGAGTCATTTGAGTAACCTTCAATGTCATAAAAATATATATATATACATATACATATATATATATATTGTTGTAGATTTCCACCCGCCGGCGTGCGAACGACCACGTCTAACCAATAGCGGTCGCTTCGCCCACCGAACGGACAATCCAGTCGGGCTTTCCGGATCAACGCCGAAAACCAGCCACGGGTGTGTTTTTAAGCACACCACAACCTTGTCCGCACTCTACCGCGCGCTACAGGGTCAATCGCCGAATTGTCGATATACCTAATTAATCGCGCGGGTAGACTACCGAGAGATTGTACCTCAACGGGACGCTTGGAAACGAGCCGCTTAAGCAGCTCGCTTCCTTTTGGGATAACCGAGCGGTGTATTATCGCGCAGTCCCGTTGGACCCGATCACTTTACCGGCTATTTAAAACCAACTATATTCCGAGAGCAAGATGGCGCTCAATTAAGGAAGAGGACGCAACGAACAGGTTTACATTTACACAAGGACATTTATTGTAATAAAGTACGTAAGCAGGCATGCACGTATGCAATTAAACAAGGCAAAACACGTATGCAATTATACAAGGCCAACACGCATGACAGGAGAACTACAACCGTTCTACACAATCACTAACAGTTTTTACTACTTAGTAGACACGGGCCCACGGACACACGTACGCACACACATACACCCAAGAAATGGTGGCTGAGGCCTTTAATAACGGCTCCAGCTCGGAGGACAGGTGAGGCTGAAACCCAGAGCCTATCTCGAACCTCTCCACCTCGTGTGGTCTTCAAGTTGTTCAGACCCGGGCTGCAGCGAGAGCGAGCTGGATCCATCCCGTGGCCGCGATCCTTCCCGAGCTCCCGCGAATCCTCCCGCGCTTCTCAACACGTGCTGGTGAGACGAGGTGCCGTACTTCCCGTCGATGCGTCGCTTCCCCGAGGAACCACCTCCAAAGATAGGTCGATGATCGCACCAAGCCGGGAACCAAACGGAGAACAAAGAGCTCCACGAACCAAGAAGAAGAAGAAGAAGAAGAAGCCACCATTCGCAGCTCGAGCCGAGCAACCGGCTCAACTTTCTTCCAAACAAAGCAGCTCTCAAAAAGCCAACCGAGCCAAGCAGGACCCGAAGCTCTGCTGAACAACTCCTCTGCAGAAGTAAGAAGCTTCCGAAGGCCTCAACCCTAACCCAAGCCAAACAGGACCCGAAGGTCTGCTGAACGACTACTCTCAACTCCCTTCTCCAACTCAGAACACGAACAAAGAAAGGATCTCCTCTTATCCTCTCCGTCCCCTCCCCCGTGCCCGGCGTGACTCATGCCCTCGTGATCCATCCCCGCTCAATCACGGGTGGGAGGAGTTGTTGACGTCATGAATCATGGGACGAAAGGCTCTTCTTCCTCTTCGCAGAAGAGGGGGAGGACGTCTCCATTGTTCGCTCCCTAACTATTAAATCGATCCGCAGCGCATCTAATCGATTTATAACATTTAAACAATGGAAGGTGAGCTATCTAGGGAACAAGCACTTATCGACATAGCTGACTAAAGGAACCTGTATGTTGTGTGCAATCAATTCCAAATTCGAAACAATATATATATGTATATATATATATATATATTATATATATCTCTATTATAATACCAAGCTTGCACACTAAAAACTCGGCTCGCCGTACACGATCCCTATGAAATTGCTGTGGCACTTAGCGGACATGCCGACAATTTTGGGAAGTCTTGGCGTTCCATAGTACCACTTGCATTTTGCACAATGCGTATTTTTGTCATTCCCTGTGTACGGTCTTTCGTCTGCTACCAGCTATGTTGTACTGCTATCGCGTGCATGTGCACGGGTATCGCTAGTATATATATATATATATATATATATATATATATATATATATATATACATATAATTTGTGCACGTTGTAGTAATAATATATAATATAAAATATTATCATATTTTCTTTGTTGTTGTGGGCCGGGGTCGGTGGCGAGAATGACCACTAGGTGGGGAGGTTTGCATCGTCTCCCACCAAACTCCCCGGAATTGTAGGCCGTCGCTCGATAACTCCGCGAGCCGGAGTCGTTCAACAACCGTGGTCGCCAATATCTCAACCGCATAGTGTAGGGTCTATTTGTCTATAACCAATTTACCTAATTAACTACGCGATTTCGACTACCGGGGAAACCACGCCCTCAGTACGTCTTGCTCGAACCGGGTCACTCTACCGACTGCGGTAGAGTTCCAACTACCGACTACCAACTCCGGTTCGGGTGCAGCCGAGCGGAAACTGCCAAAGCCGTGCCGGCTGGAATGAACGGATTATCAGGGATAAAACCCGCCTAAACTCAGATCTGAACCATGCTGGACCAATCAATGCAAGAAGGACAGAAACGGACTGGGAATATTTCTACAAATGTTTAATTGCAATAAAAAGACAAAGGCAAGACATAACGTGAATATGCAAGAAGGAATATTTCAATGAGCAAAAACACTTATTCAGATCTACTTACAAGACGGGCCACACGCAGACACACACACAAAAATGAAAAGAAACCCAGAGTCTTTATTGGACCCTCGAGCCGTGGAGAGAGACAAGCTGGGGGTCAGAGTTTGGTGGTGTACCTGACTGTCGGAGGAAGGGCATGCTCCCGATGCGGCACCTGACAAAGTCGTTGGGTCCGGTCCCCAGTCGCACGTAGGGACTCGTGGTTCGTGGCGGAGCTCGGGTGATGAACAATCGGGGTCCACGGAGGGAGGTCAGGGTCGCTCTGTCCTTCCTTCAGACTCTCGTAGCAGCCACCGTGAAACTCCAGAACCCCATACAGCCACCGTGAAACAAACTGACTGCTTACAGCCACCGTAAAAGCAAACTCGACCCTTACAGCCACCGTGAAAGCAAACTCGACCGTTACAGCCACCCTGAAAGCAAACTCGACCAGACCCTTTTTTTTTTACAGAGAGTCTGGAGATTTATTGGCCTCTCTCCACGGGAGGGGCCTTGGCAAAAATGCACCTCGCTGTCCGTCTCTGATTAGACAGGGTCCTCCGGGCCTCGGCCCCTGCCAGGAGACCCCAGTTATTCCTCCATGTGGCTTCGGTCTCGACGAGTAACAGTGTCAGTGCCGCGAAGGTCATCGTACAAGAGTTACAACGTTCGTGGGAGCCGAGAACTGGAACTGCAAAACCCCCTCTCGGCAAGTCAAGGTACGAGCAGCAGCGGGTGGTGATGGAGCATGATGGGCCGAAGGGGTCATGCAGATGGGATGGTTTTTAGATGTAATAACCTAACTAAAAGAAATCGCAACGCACGCCTTTGATTCTCCCACTAGACAAAAGGAAGGGATCTGACTACACACATACTTAACAACATGATGACTTTTGGACATCTGTATGTTGAATGCATATGGTTTCCAGATCCGTAACAATATATATATATATATATATAATATGTATATAATATACATATATATATATATATATATATATATATGGTATAAATTCCAGTGCATATTCCAGTGCATAAATGTTGAAGCAGTCATTAAAACAGCAATTTTTCAACCGAAGTTTCGTTCTATCACACTCTAATTGCAGAACTATGTCACATTAATCTTTGTATAAGGAGTCCCATTCTTGCAAAACACCAACTACCTTGCATTTGAAAAAAGTTTAAAGCTTTTGAACATAAACATGTCTAAGAAAAGAGGAATATATGCAATATTATGTGAGAATACTAACTTTAATTCCATGGCCTTTTCAACCAGTATGCTGACCATTTTTCATTGCAAATTGTCTGTTATACTGTCAGCCAGAGAAGCTACTGGTGCATACATTCAGTGTTTCGAACAAATTACAGGTGTGAGGTTTTACTGGGAGAGGATGGCACATCTTTTCTGCCTCTTGTATCCTGTCCAAACTTAATCGACCGTCGGGGTTGATTGCTAAAATTGGTAATGACCATCTGAATATTTTAGTATTGGCCATAAATTTACAATGCCAACATCACTGTCTTGCATACTTCAATCTATGAGTTATTGTCTTTTAAATCATTCACAAAAATGTTCCTCTATTATCATCATTATGATGTACTCTGCTCTATTTAGAATGTCGGTGCTTCTGAAGCCGTTTCTTGGTTAGGATTACAGGTCCTGGACAGAAACCTTGAGATGTGAATAAATTAGCATAACATTTATTTTCATGTCCATAAAGGAAAACACAATGAGCATAAATTACAAGCAACCCAAGATGTCAGGTTAATTAGTGGTACCTAGTTTTGTGTGCGAAGAACAAAACGGAAAGACCTCTTATCTTGTATATGACTCCCACTGTGGAAGGATGGAGGGACTCTCTCTGGAGTGAAGGTTCATTTTACTCAAGGATCCTCCCATTTCATTCTTGCTCTTACCTGACTGTTCATCTACTCTGGGATATTACATATATAATCACATTAAGAGCTAATAAGCTTTAAAAAAAAAAAAATTATTGCTCTGTTTCATCTGTCTTTACTTGCTTTATATGGCTATAAGAATAGGGATGACCAGCATTGACCGCAATACAAGTTTGTACATATCTTGCCATTGACAAAATAATATAATCCAGCTACAATGCCTTCAGAAAGTATTCACACCCCTCGACTTTTTTCACATTTTGTTGTGTTACAGCCTGAATTAAAATGGATTAAATATAACTTTTTGTCACCGATCTACACAAAATACCCCATAATGACAAAGTGAAAATATGTTTTCAGAAATTTTTACAAATTAATTAAAAATGAAAAGCTGAAATGTCTTGCATCAACAAGTATTTAACCCCCTGAGTCAATACTTTGGAGAAGCGCCTTTGGCAGCGATTGCAGCTTCAAATATTCTTGGGAATGTCTGTATCAGCTTTGCACATCTGGATTTGAGGATTTTCTCCCATTCTTCCTTGCAGATTTGCTCAAGCTCTGTCAAGTTGATTGGGGAGCATCGGTGAACAGCAATCTTCAATTCTTTCCACAGATTCTCAATTGGATTCAAGTCTGGGCTTTGGTTGGGTCACTCACGGACTTTCGTGTTCTTGTTCTGAAGCCATTCCAGTGTTGCTTTGGCTGTATGTTTGAGGTCATTGTCCTGTTGGAACATAAATCTTCACCACAGTCTAAAGTCTTTTACACTCTGAAGCAGGTTCTCCTCAAGGATTTGCCTGTATTTGGCTCCATTCATTGTTCCCTCCATCCTTACAAGTCTCCCAATCCCTGCCACTGAAAAGCAGCCCCATAGCATGATGCTGCCACCACCATGCTTTACGGGAGGCATGGTGTTACATGGGTGATGAGCTGTGTTCGGTTTCTACCAGACATCGCACTTTGCATTCAGGCCAAATAATTCCATTTTTTGTCTCATCAGACCACAGGATCTTTTGCCTCATGCTCTCAGAGTCTTTCCTGTGCCTTTTTGCAAACTCCAGGTGTGTTGTCATGTGCCTTTTTCTCAAAAGTGGCTTCCATCTGCCCACTCTCCCATAAAACCTAGATTTGTGAAGTGCTGCAGAGATTGTTGTCCTTCTGGCAGGTTCTCCCATCTCAGCCAAGGAACTTTGTAGTTCTGTCAGAGTGGTCATTGGGTTCTTACACACCTCGCTGACTAAGGTACTTCTTGCCCGGTTGCTCAGTTTGGTTGGACAGCCAGCTCTAGGAAGAGTCTGGGTAGTTCCATATTTTTTCTATTTCCTAATGATGCAGCTCACTGTGCTCTTGGGAACTTTCAACACTCTAGAAATTGTTTTGTACCCTTCCCCAGATCTATGCCTCCTCACAATTCTTTCTCAGAGCTCTACGGACAGTTCCTTGGCTTCATGGTGGAGTTTCTGCTCTGACATGCACTGTCAACTGTGGGACCTCATACAGAAAGGTGTGTTTCTTTCTAAATCATGTCCAATCAATTGATTTGGCCACAGGTGGACTCCAATCAACTTGTCGAGACATCTCAAGGATGATCAAAGGGAATTTGATGTACCTGAGCTCAATTTTGAGTGTCACAGCAAAGTAGTAGAAGACTTGTTGACGCAAGACATTTCAGCTTTTCATCTTTAATTAATTTGTAAAAATTCGAAAAACGTGTTTTCACTTTGTCATGTGCGGTATTTTTTGTAGTAGTGGGGCAACTTAGCTAAATATAGCATAACATTGTGCATTTTGTGAGGAAAGCACCAAATTTGGCACACTAGTAGCCTATCATATTATGAACAGATTGGATATTGGGCCATCTCAAATTCAGCCGCTGATGGCTGTGGCAGCCTTTTTCAAAATGGCCGCCAGTGGTTACTGTTATGACACAATCTGCTTTACTGGAGAGGAATGCAGGTTGATAGTGAAATTTATTGACTAATAAAGGTCCAATAATGTCAAAGAAAGTACAATTTATTTGGTTGAGAAAAAAAAGTTAAAGTGGACTAATTAGTCTTATTAAGACACAGATTCTGAATGAAAACCAATGATAAACATTCATAGCACTATTGGCTTGGCACATGGTAGTAGAAGTGGTGTGCGTGCATATTGACCCAGAATCGCGCACGGTGAGTACTTATACTATGTCGACTCGATTCATTGTTATTTTGTTCTGTGCCCATAGAGTTCTCTATGCTATCCCATTGTTAACCGTAGTTCATCAAGTTGAGTTTGGTTTGCGGGGTGCAGTTTGGTCATAGGATTATCTCAGTCACGGATTACCGGGTTACGAGGTTCTGTATTCCGTTCTGCCTTCACGGTGACAGTTCCAGTTTGCTACTGAGTGAGGAAGTTCTCTCTTCGTACCGGCGTGTGCGAGATATCTTTACCATGATAACTCATTAGTTTTCGGGTATCTTCGTATTTCCAATGCCAAACCATTTGTAAGTATTTTCCATTCTAGTTTCCATTTTCATGACTAAGCTAATTGTTTTTGGTCAGTTTGTTTGAGTAACCCTTCCGTTTTCTGAAACTGCGTTTTATGACTCTTACAGTCAATCGCAACACATCTCAGCACATCGACTCGAAGTAACCAAAATATGGATGAATCGGTCGTATGGAATGAAGCCATGTAACTCAGATGATGGGTGTGAATTGTCTATGTGCCGTCACCAGCGTCTGTAGAAGATTTTACAAGTGGCAATAGTATTTATGACTATGGGCTAGGAGAAAACCGGTTAATTCATAACTAATTTATCCTACATGGTTTCATGCAGATCCTGATGGTGGTGGTTGCTGGTGAACAGAAGATACCTAGTGTAACATTGAACAACTTGACCATGTCCAAGAGCTTCAATTGGTTGGCCTTGAGCATCCTGTCCCATCAACATCAACGCACCCAACTCAGACTAACTGGAAGCAGTGTATCATTTGCCAATAGGACAAAGCAGAGTCTCTGACATGTCCTTCACAGTCCAAGCGAAAAGACTCTGGGAGTGGGTACAGTTCACTTGCAGCCAATTTGATTAGATTCAGTGAGCTTGGACAACTTCCAGGAACACTTCAGTTGGAAAGACTCAACGAAGGGTATGGCATTGAAGCGGCCATGGTGCAAACAATGCTTTGTACCATCAAACTAGCAAGCTCAAATATAACAATACAAAATTGCAAGGGCAGAAAAGCGAACACTCATGACAGAAGGAGAGATCCATTACGTACCAGATGCGTGCAAACGCACCAGATTTCATTCAAGATCATCCAGTACAGAGAAGGCCCAAGAAGCCCAGTGTTTCTTCTGCAGACAACCTGCAGAACGATGGTTCACGAAGTTGCAACATTTCAAATGACAGATAAGTTCGAGACTGGGCAGCCATTCTTGAGACACAGAACTGCTTGGCCGACTCAGTGCGGGACATGGTCGCCCAGGATGCCAAGTACCATTAAGAAGTGCTTATCAGTGCTGCACAACCGTGTTAGAAAGGCCCAGTCTGAGGGACCCAAGTACAAAGACAAGGAGCGAGAAGTATCACGTATTGTCTTCGCCGCGACATGGTAAGAAGACTGCTTGGACAATCTGCGACGTTCTGCCAGAACTTACAGACGCACTGCTGAAGCTATCCTCTGCACCAAGTGGCATACCAGACGATGTCATGCACACCATCGAGAGGTTCGTCATATTGCTCTATGACAGAACCAGCACGTGCAACGACATTGACAAGGCCGGAAGAAACTCTTCGCGAAGAAGAACAACGTGCAGCTGATCCCGCCAACCAAGGCAGCTCTGGAGGAGCATGTGAAGAGGGCGGCCTACCAAGGAGGCCATGTGTGGGGTCAAACACTGCTACCAACGCCAGAGCTGCCTCCTCCATCCAGCTGGGGCTGGGTCAAGAATGACAGGGGTGTACGAGCCACACTGGACGAAGCTACCCAAAGCAGCCCACACCTGCTATGAGCTAGTATCGTGCAAGTGCAAGAAAGCTGTCTGAAGCGTTGCAAGTGCAAACAGGCCGCACTTGAATGCACAGCTTTGTGTGTGTGTGAGGGAGAGTGCTCACAAAATTGAGAGAATATTAACAGAGCAGACTGTGTCACTGATTCAGAACATTTAAATCAGACATCTCTCGATCAATTTCTATGAGTGAGATGTCTGTATTCATATGAATGAGACGCAGCCATGATTCGTTTGCAACCATGCTCAACAACCACTGACTTTACATAAGTGATGTTGTATTCATATGAATGAGACGCAGCCACGATTCGTTTGCCACCATGCTCAACAACCACTGACTTTACATAAGCGATGTTGTATTCATATCAATCAGACGCAGCCCTTGATTCGTTTGCCACCATGCTCAACAACCACTGACTTTACATAAGCGATGTTGGTATTCATATCAATCAGACGCAGCCCTTGATTCGTTGCCACCATGCTCAACAACCACTGACTTTACATAAGTGATGTTGGTATTCATATCAATCAGAAGCAGCCCACGATTCGTTGCCACCATGCTCAAAAACCACTGACTTTACATAAGCGATGTTGGTATTCATATCAATCAGACGCAGCCCTTGATTCGTTTGCCACCATTCTCAACAACCAATTTCTATGAGTGAGATAGTCGTCGTACAACAAATAATTAGCAGCCATCTTGCAAAATGGCGGCTATCTTTAAACTTGAGGTGGCTACAGGTTATGTTTTTCTTAATTCAGCTTTAATAAATGTTCAAACCAATGTTAGAGTGAAATGATAGTAACCGCTAGCGGCCATTTTGGAAAATGGCTGCCACCAGCCATCAGCGGCTGAATTTGAGATGGCCCAATATCCAAATCTGTTCATAATATGTTAGGCTACTAGTGTGCCAAATTTGGTGCTTTCCTCACAAAATGCACAATTGTTACGCTAAGTTGCCCCACTATAGCTCGGTTATAAAAATATTTAAATTTAATCCATTTTAAATTCAGGCTGGAACACAACACAATGTGAACAATAGTCAAGGGGTATGAATACTTTCTGAAGGCACTGTATCTACAGGATATTGCACCATTCTTCAAAAAGAGCCACTTTCAGTTGAAGAAGAAGCTGTGGAGAGACATCAAAAAATATATATACCTCATTAGGATGCCACAGGCTTGTTAAATCAGACTTAAATGCAAAGACTATGCAGGCAAGTTTAAGAGCCATACTTGAGTCATACCCCCTTGAACCATCTCAATGGTGTGAGACTCATTTGGTGCTCAGTGATGCTCAGCCATTCTGAAGTTGACAGACCACATAGGTGGCAAAATTATAAAGCAAATATGTACACAGATTCTGTGACAGACATCCTTACCACCTGAATTTCCAGGATTGCTCACTTCGGGTAATGATAATTGTACAATTATACGTTGCAAATGCAATTTCCAGATATGAGTTTCTTTTCTAAATAGCCATGGTATGCATACACATGACTCAGATATTCTGAACTATGAATCTATATTTCGTTTCACAGCTTAACATTTGTTGCTTAATTTTTGTCATAAGTATATATAAATAACCACTTATTTCCCTTTCTCATCCTAAGCTATGAAAGCATAACTTCCATTTGATAGCCCAATATGTAATGTTACTGTTTAAGTAAGGTTAACAGATTAATTACTTACACAACAGTCAGAGACCAAGTGTGTTAGTATTGCATTCATCCTATCTGTGTTTGTCTGTTTGGCAGCAGAACAACTGGACAACGAGGGCAACTAGAATCGCCAAATTTGGCACACAGCTTCATATTGTGAATGCCTCAGATGAATTCAACTTTGATCTCACAAGGAAAAATATAAAATAAATCTTGGTAAAAGGCTAAATTTACTCACGCTGCAGCCATAGGCTGGCACCAGAGTATTGTGTTAATCATGTCTGTGTGTAAAATATGAAGCTCTGTGCCAAACTTGACAATTCTAGCTGCACATATTTTCGAGTTATTCTGCCAACAAACACCCAGATGCGGTTGATCACAATACTCACATGCCGAGCAGAGACAGGAAGCACATTGAAAGATTAAGCAAGCACCAAGAGCTCAAACGACTCCAGTTGAGAGGGAGAAATGGCCTTCACAGGTCAGACAATATGTATGTAGTCATCATCAGCCTGACCAAGGGCATAAACACCCGACACTAAACAGGGATAGAAAGTCAAAGTCAGAATCCAAAGTAAATGCGATGCTTGTGGAGTACAATGTGATAGTTTCAAAAAAGGTACCAACCAGACTCGCAAATATATATATATATATATATATACAATAATATATATATATATATATATATATATATATATATATATATATATATATAATATATCCAGTAGACTAGGCGTAAGTCGTCACCATCGGACTGAGAAAAAAGTGACGACTTAGACATGTGACGACTTACGCGTATGCAAACATTCATGATGACTGTGGGTGAAGGATGAAGTCGCGCGTGGCCTGGACACGTACGTGTGAGAGGGCACAACAATCTCTAAGCCGGCTATTGTACCAAAAGGGAAACACAATCCTCGGGCATAGGTGGGGGTTCATTGGTGAGTTGGAAAGTGATCAAGCAAAGATGGAATTCATGAATCACTTTATCAAAAGTAAAGATAATGAACAACTGTAAGACAACTCGTATACCATCGGTGATGGTATATGACCATCGACAAATGTGGAATGAATGGCTGTTAGAATTCATTCATTGGAATGAATGTAGAATGAGTTTTCATATGGAATGAAAACTCATATACCATCGGCAAATTACATGACACACAGTCATCGTGATGACTACCACTCAATACCTATGTGAAAGTGAGTGTGGTGATGTACAAAACAAGCCAATATAAAACCATATGTCGACTTCAACACGAAGCTCGATCGATCCTTTACTCCTTCGCCAGAGACTGCATTGCGCAGCCTGTCTACCTCTTCAGATGCATGTGGACGGCGCGCTGACTGAGCTGAACGCAGCGCAGTTATAAATAGCCTATCACTGGCGGTGTACACCAATGAGCGCGCATCACGATTCATGAAATCGGCTTCTCACGAGGTAGAAGTTCTGTGTGACGAGTTAGGCGTGGTAATTTACTTGAGTTCCATTACGCGGAACGGACAACATCTGCGACTTAGATGAAGTGACGACTTAGAGATGACGACTTACAGACTTTATTCAAAGGGATTCAACATTAGATAAATTCTGGACTTTTTGACGCGCTGCCCACTTAGGGGAAGTGATGAGTTACACGCTGCCGACTTACGCCTAGTCTACTGTGTATATATATATATATATATATATATATTATATATATAATATATATATATATATATATATATATATATATATATATATATACACAGTAGACTAGGCGTAATGGCGTGCGCCTGTAATCCGGCTACTTGGAGGCTTGGGTTGGAGGATCGCTTGAGGACGGGAGCTCTGCGCTGGGCCGCGCTATGAGAGGTGTAGGGCAGCCGGAATCATGGCGAAACCCAATCCTTATCCCTGTGTCGTAAGAGGCGACCAGGGTTGCGTCAGGAAGGGCATCCGGCGTAAAACCTGTGCCAAATCAGTATGCGGATCATAACGGATGATCCGCTGTGGCGCCCCTAACGGGAGCAGCCGAAAGATGAACAACAACAACATACATATACATATATATATATATATATATTACATTATATATATATATATATTATATATATATATATATATACCCTAACTTAGATGCTGTCTCCACATCCTGGGTGGGGGTAAGGGGCCAAATGTATGCTTCACCCATCACCTGCCCATGGTTTTACCCGAGCACGAGGGCTGAATGTGAGGGGAATTGGCCAAGCAATTTTCAATTTTGAAGTCAGAGGCCATTCATCGCAACATCAAACATTAATACCCAAAACAACAAATTATACTTCTGCATTAGACACCAAAACTGGAAGTCGTTAAAAGAAAATGAACAGAATGGAAGAAATTTGCTTTCTCTACATACTGGGAACATGCATGGAGAGAGTATTATTTCACTTCTGAGATTTCTGTTATAATACGGAACATCAAATCACAAAACAACCATGACCTCTTGGAAGAGAAAAACAACCCCATGATTCATCACCTCCCACAAGTGCATTGAAGTTTATATTATTCTTGCTTCAATCATATTGTCTTGTAAGAGGATGGTTTATTCACATTTTTGTTTGCTTAAACACCATGTACGGGAGCAAAGCAACCTTGTCAAAAAGTGAAGACAAAAAAAAGCTTCAGATGTTTTTCTAGCTCTTATTTATTGAAAAGGCTTCCATAAAATTCAATGTAATACGACTGTAATGTGAATTAGGAGTGGGGGAGAGAGTCCGCGAGGAACCTGTCTGAGTCAATAGGTTTATGCATAGGATAATCTTGTAGATCTGCACACGCTGGGACAATGGGACAAAGTAGTCTATATGAAACCAACAAAGATACAAGCATAGTTTTATTTTGCCTGCATATATTGCCTGTAAGTCCTGCCTTTCCAACTTCCGGCACGCCAGGAGCTTCAGGAAATTAAGTTATGTGGCAAGGCCTCATTCATCCACGATCCTTGTCTCAGTTTTTGTACAAATTCTACACACTTGTATTCCTTTCTTATTTCACTATATCGCATTTCCTCTTCATCTTGTCTGGCAATAGTTGTTTAGTGTTGCATGTTTAATGTCCGACACGTGTCTGATGTAAGGAAATTTGACGGATTTGTGCATGAGGGTTCGGATTCATGTCGCATATATTATCGCAGTGGTAGTTTATTCATTATTATTTATATTAAAATAATATGTGGGGAGATACTTTCTTCCCTGCCGTTGTGGTTATTTCAATGGAGACAATGGAAAATACGTGGGTAAACTGTCTCGCATGTTAATACTTGCCTCTCCCATTCAAGGCACCTTGGTCTTGCTCAAGTGCACAGGATGCTTGAGCTCTGCGATGTGAGTTCAGAACACCATGCACACGACAATATTGTCTGAAGTATGAAACAAATTTCTAAGACTGATTTCGAATAATAACTAAGCTTGAAATGAATGATCTAGAATGCTGAACTTTTCAGAATCTTCTCTCTATCTTAAGATCTAAACCCCAAAACATTTCAAATGATAAACCTAGTGTCAAGTGGTGAACTGATTTTTATTCATGTTTGATTTTCAGATTTCGTGATCAACCATTGGCACACTCATAATGCCTTTGAGGGCAGAAATTTCTGTTTAGACTGCTGCCAATGTTTCTATTCCCATATCAAGTCTCTTTCTAGCACATCAAAGTCTTACACCTTTCATGTCCTGATCTTACAACTGTCCAAACTAAAATGCCAACAGCCTTTTAACCAGGAACAAACTACAGTGACCGATTTATGCATGCATTGTTAAAATTATTTAGGACCCAACATGGTGTGATTACACCAAGATGTCACATGTGAAACAGCCACAACTGCCGTATTGTAATTGCAATCACAGCAGGCCAAGTGGCCTCTCCATCAACACCGCATGACCTCATTGACCTCTGCAGTTCTAAAGGACCATTGCTTTGGCCTGTCAGTTTTGTACAGCACAGCGAATTGAAATTGAGGCCCATGGATGCATGCAAGCAACGTGGGACGGCCCAGCCAACGTAATACTGAAAGATGCAGAAATGCAGCGACCAGTTTTCAGCAGTAAAACGCTTGGTAAGCAAAAATTCAACATGGTTACTGAATGGTTCTCGGCGAATGGGTGTAGGTGCTTTATGTTTCCTCAGTTTGCAAAATTTCATTCATATCATTCTTTTACATAAGAACAGTGGACTCTTGCTAATTTGAAGAGCTGCAATTATTAATTGAACAATTCAGATAAGAGGCAATGTCTAAACCCTTTAAACAAATAAAAATGCTGAGGATTCAAAACAAATCTCATTCCCAGTAGTGTCAGATGTTTTCAGGGACAAGAAGGGGATGGAAATCAAGTTATGTGATCCTTTACATCCATTCCTATAAGGAAACAGGAAAAATGCTGCCCAGCAAAACATATCAGCCGCAGCTAATTCCCTCACAAATTTCACAAATTCAGTGGGGACGTGTTATCATGAGCAAAGACCAGAAAAATGAACTCACTCCAAATCACAGGATCAAATATCAATTAGTAAAGGAGCCATTGTTACTCCTGGCTCTTTCTGTAAACTCACTCCTTATGCATGGCCTTCCCTCTCGCACATTCCACCACAAACATTATCTACGAACTACACCATATGCTCAAAGGAAAACCGATGACATGCATGATGAGGAAATAAAATTACCTCGAAAAATATTTATTAAAGAAACTTTTTGTCCAAGCCACAATTTCTTTGTTAGGGCCCTGTCACACCTTCACGTTTTAGCCAGGAATGGCAACGTATAAAATGTATGTAAAACGTTGGCGTACGCTGAAGTTTTGAGGGTTTTTTAAGTTTTGTCGTATTCATAACGTGGTGGTCGTATGCATAACGTATTAGTAACGGGCACAGAACGTTTCGTTGTGTTAAAGATAACTTATACCAACGAATGCTTAGCCTGTTGTCGGCGTTCACAACCTATGCCCAACGATAGTTTAACTTAGTCATAGCGCGCTGCACGTATCGCCGACGAACTCGTGGCGTTCTTCTGTTAAAAACCTGCCGCACGCCGATTTAAATCATAACCGCCTGAAAATTGGAAGTGTCAACATCGCAGTCACACCTTGACGATTTAGCCAGCGTATGCCGACCTATGAAAAATGTGTCTAAAACGCTGGGACACGTCGAAATGGTATGGGTAAGTTGTGTATACGTTAGGAGCACGCTGAAAAAAAAAGTACGTGCATATTACGTGGTACGTCTAGTACGTCGTGAAATTTCAAGCATGCTGAAAATTTTACGACGTACTCGACGTATGGCTCACAAGTTCCGCATACGCTGGCATAAGTTCTCGGCACGCTCCCGGATCGTTTACACACGTCGGACACACGTTACTTGTAAGTTACTCATAAGTCGAAACACGGCGAGGTAATGTTTAACATACCCAAACTTTATTTTTACCTACGAGTAACGTGCTTTGAACCTATTAGTAGCGTGCTTTTGAACCTATGAGTAGCGTGCTTTGAACCTATGTGTAACGTTATCTCAAACGCACATTGGCGTATGTAGACGAATTTGATTGACGTCTTCCGGACGACCACAGAACTTACTGAACGTGTTTCTAACTTACAGCTACCGTATAATGGCGATTTGGCAGCATTTAGGGGAATTGGTATATACAAATGGGCTTCACAAGAGGAACCCCTCAGTGTTCCAGACTCCATGTTGAGTAGATGTCAATGTCAGTAGCAGTAGCAGTAGTAGTAGTAGTTCGAGAGAATTTAGTGATGTCGATGTTGGTAGTAGTAGTAGTTCGAGAGAATTTTAGTGATGTCGATGTTAGTTAGTAGTAGTAGTAGTAGTAGTTCGAGAGAATTTAGTGATGTCGATGTTGGTAGTAGTAGTAGTTCGAGAGAACTTTAGTGATGTCGATGTTAGTAGTAGTAGTAGTAGTAGTAGTTGTAGTAGTTCGAGAGAATTTAGTGATGTCGATGTTAGTAGTATAGTAGTAGTTCGAGAGAATTTAGTGATGTTAGTAGTAGTAGTAGTAGTAGTAGTAGTAGTAGTTCCAGAGAATTTAGTGATGTCGATGTATTAGTAGTAGTAGTTCGAGAGATTTAGTTATGTCGATGTTAGTAGTAGTAGTAGTAGTAGTAGTAGTAGCAGTAGTAGTAGTTCGAGAGAATTTAGTGATGTCGATGTTGGTAGTAGTAGTAGTAGTAGTTAGTACTTTCAAGTAACGTGTTGCAAAGTGTGAACAACGTTCGTGTAGCGTGCTACAAAACGTTACTCATAGGTTAGAAATAAGTTTGGGTACGCTAAACATTACCTCGACGTGTTTCGACTTATGAGTAACTTACAAGTAACGTGTTTCGACGTGTGTCAACGATCGCATAACGTGCCTACAACTTATGGCCAGCGTAGCGGAACATGTGAGTCATACGCCGGCATACGTCGTAAAATTTCAAGCATGAAAAAAATTTGAGGAAAACCCAAAAGTACAACGTTTAAAGTCAGCGTACTACGACGTATGGCAGTGTTTTTCAGTGTGCTCTTAACGTATACAAAAACGTACCCATAACGTATTCGACGTGTACCACGTTTTAGACAAATTTTTCAGAAATCGGCATACGCTGGCTAAATCGTCAAGGTGTGACAGGGCCTTTAAAGGTAAAATTACTGGCAAAATATAATTTTTGTCCAAGTCATACATTTCCAAGGACGATTTGAAAAGAGAACCACTTGAGTGTTAGCTCTTGGATCAACTTGCATGTGAGCCAGGTGTTGGCTTAACAGTTATGGTGGCTGGCTTAAGATCTTAAGGTCTTGAGTTCAAGCTCCTGTTAATGTTGAATTAACACCAGGTGGGTTGACACAGTCTGCCATCCTTCTGAGGTTGGTGAAATGAGTACCAGTGTGCTGTTAACAGGGGGCATTGCATCAGTGGCACAGCTGTGGCCCCAGAAAATGATGCAGCCAAGTCGCCATGGGCTGTATGCAAATAAATAGAACATATTGTATGTGCACAAAAATGGTATAATTGTCTTGACTGCTGCCCTGCTCCCATTCTTCTGCCCCTCACCCCTTCGACCTCACCTGATATTATGTCTTGTACTCAACCCTTGCCTTATACTCACATCTTGTCACAACATCATTCCCCGATTCTCCATCTTTGTTTCTGATCCTCCAACTATCCTTCCATTTTTCTTAAATGTATTTTTGCAATATTCCCCCTCCCATCATGCGCACATCTACGACTGGTACTTATTTAGTGGCCCAAGTTATTCTTACATTATTGTGGGATAAGCCGGAGAAACCTTTTGACCCAAGTCTTTCGCAAACCGGCTGGGCAGACCTGACATTCGACTGACAGTGGTAGGAATTTGGAATTTATTCAAGATACCGGTAACAACTCGCTTACAGACCTCTGGTAGGGAGCTTGTACCTGTTGCTGCATTTGAGCCTGGGAAGTAACTGCTGAAAACTATCTGTTCGGGTTCTTCCCAACATCTTTGTTCTTTGTTCCTTTCATACTTCTTTCTAATTTTTTTTCATAATTCTCTTTATTCATTCCAATTCTTGCTTTTTCTTCTCTTTCATCTCTTTTACTCTCTATTCCTCTCTTTCATTATCTATCTATCTAAGGAGAAGTGAATTCTTGCAGAAAATTTTCTGTCAGACTCACTTGGCTGCGCCTGGATGGGTTTGAGGGTTTTGCAGTAGCAGCTGAAACCCGAATCCTATCCAGGTTCCTCCTGATGACTCCATCTTTGCTCTTTACTTATTGAGGTTCCTTCTTGGTCTTCCGTTTGATTACTCTTTGTGAAAGACACCGTCAGATCTATAATGTATGCTAACTAATGCTAGCAATACAGGACACCTGGGTTAACATCCATATGAGGGACAATGCACTTAGTGATAAAATACCCTACATATGAAGCATCAATCAGAAAGCTTATAGTCAGGTCTGGAATCGACCTCAAACTCTGCACCAATCTGTCAGAACTCCACAGTATGCACATAATATGTATATTTTTTCTCAGAGTCCTTGCAATTATATTACAATACTATTAAATATTATTCAACCTGAATATGAAGGAACCTGGATAGGATTATATCGGTTACGATGTGGGTCGTGACTTGTTCAGGACTGGTTCTTATCCACAAAGATGTTGACAACCTGTCATGAGCTCCCTGACACTCTCAAGTATGAGCCTCCCCACCATTAATATTGCACATTTCTGAGGAAACAAACAGCAACTACAATCAGGAATAAAGTAGACAAGTCAATTAAATATGAAGACAGATGGAGCATAAATAATTGTTAAAGACAAACGTCCAGCAAGACCGAGGGAGCACAAATGCAACATGAATATTTACAGTGCCACCATGATGTCTTATCCATGTTAAGAGAGTGGGAAGCAAGAGTATCAATACCATGTGCTGGATGTCTACGCAGCTACATCTCACATTAAACCACATAGAAGTTAGTCAGCAAGAAGCCACAGGATTATGATGTATTTGTTTTGTGGGAAGTGCTCCTTTGTCCAGCCTGAGCTTCTGACCAATATAAGTGGTTGCCGAATATTTCACATGAAGTGCAGCTGTTTAAGAGCATGAAAACAGCAGCTCTCAAGACACTGGGATATAATCAAGTTATCAGAGGAAAAATAATTGCAATATAATAATGATTTTAATTGTGAGAGTAAATTCCTCATCTCCTCCCAAACTTTTCTCAATTTGCTGATCTTACCCAAAACTTTCATCAAGATTGGTGCAAACAGTACAGCTCAAAGTTTGAAGACAGACGACTGAAAGGTATTTTAACACGTGCATATCTGGGTGAGGGCGGGGTGAATAAGGTCTCGGGTGTCTGTAACTCCCCCCCCCCCCAACCACCCAATCTCCCAATTGTTTTTTTAAGTGAGGCAAAATGAACAAGGACAGATCGCGAACGATCCATCAGGGCTGCATAATAAGTTTCTATTGCTAGGGTTACAATCCAGGATGGGTCACCACTCTGACACAGGAAGTCAGTGCAGGAATTTAGAATTTGGCCATATTGCTGGCAATAGCTCACCTACTCAGCATGGAGGACACTGTGGGATTTTAACATCCACCAATTAATTCCAGCAGATGGGACGGCCAGTTTAACGTCCATCTACTAAACGGTAAACTCATTGATGAATCACCTGTCTGTAAATCACAAGGATGACACTTTATAGCTGGGCCAAGATTCAAAATTCAAGCATAGAGGCAAGTGTGTTTACCGCATGGCTCTCCTGCCAGCCCAATGAAGAAAGACAGGCAGAAAAGATATGAAAAACTAAACTTCAGAGAACATCTTATCCCACGCAGTCTTGAGAAAAAAAAAGACATGGGTGGGGTCTGTGAGCAGCAAATTTGATCAGTCGAGATGATGTCAGGCCCCCCTAACAAACGGATGCCAACGTTGTCAGACGGAATGAAAACCTGTCATTCTTGTTACAAAAACAGCTAAAATTGATGAAAAAGCGGCCGAAATTGAAACCAACACAGTATTACGGTCGAATAGCAGATATAATGGAAACCAACACGTTTATTCTACACACAAGAACGGTCTGACGGAAACAAGAACAGACAATCCCGAAATAGATTGGTGGGGAACGGAAGCAAGATTGGTTATTTCCGTCGGCGAAACGTCCGAAAGCGAAAAAAAGCGGTTCATTCCGGTTACTGTAGTGCGAACAAGATGGCGGATGCAGTAGAACGACCTGTTATGGTATGTAAATTTTTAGTGCTTGTGCCTCGAACATAAATGTAATATAGATAATATATAAGTTGGGTAGTACCTGATGTAGTTGTAACAATTTATTAACACCGAATTTGTTTGTGATGATAATGTTTGGTTTGCCTGTATTTCGAGCCCCCGAGTGAAGGATCGCTAGTTGTGTATGCCCAGTTCAACATAGGGGATCGTGATCGTGTATGGGATATTTTTACAGTTTTTACCTCATATTAACTTTGTTACTTTATTGGAATTTGCAATTTATTATTACTATCAAATTTTACCTCTTTCAAATATAAACGATCAATCGTCAGCTGATCGCTGCAGCACGGGGGCACGAATTTCACGAAATGTCAGCCACACATTAAGTCAAGAGGGCGCATTTATCGCTGCTTGTATAATATCCCGTACCACAAACGGGTTTTCATTAACAGACATGATATATTCAAGGCAGACTACGTTAAGTTAACTTACCATAACTTCAAGAACTTTTCAAGCCGCCATGTTTTCCACGTTATGGTAACCGGAATGAATCGCTTTCGCTCGGTCTCGCCGCGTTTCGCGACGGAAATAACTGATGTTGCTTCCATTCCCCACCGTTCTATTTCGGGATTGTCCGTTCTTGTGTCCGTCACGACCGTTCTTGCGTGTAGAATAAACGTGTTGGTTTCGGTTATATCTGCTATTGCGACCGTAATTACTGTGTTGGTTTCAATTTCGGCCGCTTTTTCATCAATTTTAGCTGTTTTTGTAACAAGAATGACGGGTTTTCATTCCGTCTGACAACGTTTTGGCAGTCCCATAGTGTTAGGGGGGCCTGGATGTAAAATGAGGAAATATTTTGTCCGAGTACAGGCACTCCTCGCTATACACACTCCTGGTAAACGCATTTTCACTGATATGCAATGAAAAAAGTAATGAACACATTTCACTAGACACCACGTATTTTCACTGATACACATGCAGCGCCTAAAGGGGTAGCCTATGTGCTGCCATGGTGAGAAAATAAGGGGATTCTATCATTGTAAACCAAAGGGTATGAACATAATACAGTACTATAGTGTTGTAAATTCACATCTATTAAATTGGAGGGGTGGCATTAAACGTTTTATAATTTTTTTTAGTCTGCACGTTGTAGTTCCTACTTTGTTTTTAAGCTGCATGTCATAATCATAATCGAGTGGTACCAAGTAAATTTCGTTTTGATTAATTTTCGTAAAACTTTCCCCAAACCCTGCAATATGAGTGGAAAATGACCTGTATCTACTCAATCAAGCACTCGTGGTAAGAGGTCTCGCCATTCTATTACTTTAGCTCCCCACACAAACATCTCCAGGCCTCAACACGCAATCTCTTCTCCTTTTATTGATGAGTACAGTACTGAGTGCAGTATTGTATTCATTTGTTTTTCTTCTATTCTGATGTATTTATGTTGGGTATTCATTTCATGATACATTTAGTGATGTTCTGTATTGATTTACCAAGTTATTTTGACTTTTGCATTGAGTTAGGTTCGGTTGGGTTGCGTAAGGTGTCCGAACATCAGCTGATCAGCAACGCATCTCCGATTTATAACACGATGTCGATGGGAAAATATTTTTTGCTGTACACATGATTTTCATGGAACGCATCTAGTTCATATAGCGAGGAGTGCCAGTACTGCTAGATGAAAGGTTTTTGAAAGTGCCTAAAAGGCGACTTGTGTTCTACATTGTTCAAATACATAATTCAATTGAAATAAAATAAAGATTTTAAAGGTTGTAGAAATATTTTTTTGAAAGTTCACCACCGTTAATGCAGCGTCTTTAACATCACCTTAATTATCGCCTATTGGCGATCAGGATAAATTCAAAGCCAAAGTATTGCTAAACTACAGGTTCGTTTTCTGATTTGTGTTAAAAATATAACATTCAATTGAAGTTAAGTTGTTCCTTGATTATAAATTGATGTTTGTGGATAGACACACAGACAAAGTGAACCAATTGCTTAACCCCGCTTTTCGCTTC
>CM068952.1:132682565-132695114 GCA_035128595.1 Eptatretus atami | reverse complement strand
AAAAATAACATTTAGAAACATTAAGAATCAAATGAAAAGGCGAATTTCAAAAGAAAGCAGCAAAGTTTTTCGTGTAGAGAAGGTGCAAGCACAGGATCACTTTGTGTTCACTGGTATGAAGTTGGAGCTGGATTACCTCTCTCGCTGTAATCCATCCTGTACCGATAACAGCTCCAATCTAAAGAACTGCCGGCGTTATCAGCCAGCGCCTAGTTCACAAAGCACAAACCGCAGACTCGTATAGCGTGCACTGGTTGTCAGTGAATAAGTATGATCTCATCAGGATTTGAGGTGTGTGTGTGTGTGTGTGTGTGTGTGTGTGTGTGTGTGTGTGGTGTGTGTGTGTGTGTGTGTGTGTGTATGTGTGTGTGTGTGTGTGTGTGGACTATACCTGAGCATGACCAAACGAAGACCGGCAAGCATGGAACTGCTTATTGCCTGGCTGAGTCATTCTTTTTCCTTGACTTGCAAATGCCTCATAACTTATGTTTCCAATATTTTACTGCAGTCGGCCCATTCTGTTCATTGCATGTGCAAATATGCCTGAGTTTTTGACCATGACAATGCTCCATGGGCCGAGAGGATGGCTTCGAGATATGCCGACTCACTTTTACGCCGTCTATCATGGTTCAAATCTCGACCCAAGCTTTAAACTGGTATCCTGGTGTTTCTGGGCGTTCTTCTGCTGACATAGTTTGTGGACGTTGAAGATCCCATGGTGTATTTTGTGATGAGACGGGAGCTATCGCGGCACCATGGCCAAATTCCTGTAGTATGGCGAATTGCCAACAATTATCCCCAGGCCTATCAACTGTTTCTGCAGAACTAACGTTCTGTGTCGCTTACATCGGATCAGTCACTCCATACATGCCCCCTTTCCCTCTCTAAACCCATCTCCCTCAACATTCTTTCTTCTTCTCTCTCTCTCTCTCTCTCTCTCTCTCTCTCTCTCTCTCTCTCTTCTCTCTCTCTCTCTCTCTCTCTCTCTCTCTCTCTCCTATCATGCTTCCTTCTCTTCTTTTCTCACTTTAATTACCTATTTCACCTTCCAAACCCTCCATGTTCGCCCACATTCAATACGGTTCGCTGCTCAAATGACGCCTGTTCTATGCTTCTAAATTGGTTGTGAAGATGGTAGTTTGAATGAGCAATAAAAAATATATGATGTAAAGTAAAGTATTCATATTTATGCGATATCATTGGCCACTTACATGCTGTATTACTCAAACAAAATCGAAATGGAGAGTGAATGAGGAATTGTGTAGAAAGAGGTGTGGGGGTGGGGGGTAGGTGGGGGATAACTCAGATTCAAATTCCATTTCACCACATGTTTGTCATTATATCTACTAATGTCAAGAAAATTCAAATTCATGAGAATACTATCCTGATGATGATGATGTCTGTCCATGTGATTGTGTACAAATTCAATTACGATCAGATATTAACGTAAAAAACATAGAGAGGAACAATAGTTTTATGGACAGGATGTAAGACGCATCTCCAAAATATGTATGCAGAATTGTGAATATTTGATGTCCTTTTACACCTGTTTTCCCTCATGTGCTCCAGATAATCCCTTGCCTTCCTCGATCCTTCGTCCTCTCTCTCTCAATATCCTCTCTTTATTCTCCATCCTCCTATTCCGCTTTCCTCTCTTTCCTGCTCCACCCAACCTCCACCCCCATTATCTCCGAGCTCATTTTTTTTACATATATACGAGGTGTGTTCAAAAGTATCCAACCTTAATTTTTCGTGCGTAAAACAAATGAAGCTAGCGGAGGCGTGGTTTGGTGCATGTATATAGGTGATCCAATCCGTATGCGTGAATATTTTCCCGCCTGCAGAAGCTGTCAGTCGCCGACATAGTCCGCCGATGAGTGAGAAGTGTAAGTGAGCGCCGTCGGATTTCATTTTTGACAAAATGACGGAAAAACTGAACAACACTACTGCAATCAAATTTGTGTAAAGCTGGCGATCCCAAGTGAAAAACGATCCGCAAGATCAACAGGCCTTCGGGAACGAGCAATGGGCACCCACACAGATAAAAGAGTGGTCAACCGCTTCAAGATGGTCGCACATCAGTGGAAAGTGAAGCACGTTCTGGTAAGGCCTCAACATCCCGAAATGAGATCGTCATTGACCAAGTGGAGGACCCTGCTGATGCAGGATCATCGAATCAGAGTCAAGAACTTGCAGACGAGGCGGGCGTCACATTGGATCCGTTCATCCATTGTGGACTGAGGATTTGGGCTTAAGGAGAATCATCAGCGAGTCGTTGCACAAATGCTGCTAAAGGCATCGAGCAGAAGCAACTCAGTTTGGAGAATCGCACAGGACATCTGGAGACTGTGAACGCGATCACCAACTTCTTCAACACAGGACACTGCGATGAGACCACAGTGTATCCGCATTTTGTCAAAACGACATCCGACGGTGCTCACTTACACTTCTCACTCATCGGCGGTTCTGTCGGCGACTGACAGCATTCTTTGCAGGCGGGAAAAATTTCACGCATACGGATTAGGATCACCTACATAGTGCCCAACCACGCCCTCCTGCTCATTTGTTTTACACCACGAAAAATATAAGCTTTTGGATACTTTTGAACACCCTCATATAATATGTATATCAATATATTATATTAATATATATATATTATAATATGTATATATATATATATGAAGACCACAAGGGAAACCAGAGATGTCAGGATAAGTCAAATTTTTGAAAGAACTTGAAAATAACAAAGCTTCAGCTTTGGGGGACTGTTTAAAACAGTCATATAGATTTCTTTTCAGTAAAAGGAAAGAGTTATGCATTGGCCGAATTCAAATTAAGCATGGTAGCATTTGCCAAGCTTCGTTGTTATTTAATTTTAAGAGCAAAGAACGAATCAAGTTGCAAACTGACATCACTGGTTATTCCCTTGTTTAATATAATTGCCATGCAATTTTAACCCAGGATGGTGTAGCAAATTCATGCTTGTTGGTTATTAGTATCATTCAATGACTTTGCGGTGATCACAGATTATTTTTTCAACATTAAACGGTCATTGTTTTTTTGTTTGATTGGTGTTCAACGCCATACTCAAGGGTATTTCGCTTATTATGACGACGGATTCTCCATTTCTTACTCCGTACTACTTAATATGATGGAAAACCGGGAGAAACCAAGGATAAACCACCCCGCGATAGCCGAAGTCACCTCATGTGACTCCCTCATATACCTAAGCAGGTTATTGGGCGGTGGGTACATCGAATTGAGGAGGGGTACTCAGACGCGGCTAACCATTAAGCCACGGCGTGGGTCCCATAAAAGTCACAACAAAGGTTTGACTCAGGCTTGAACCACGATATGCACCAACTACGGGAGCCCTGATATAACAAATAGGCCATTGAGTGCCAGAGTTTACTGCTGTGAAAGTTTTACAACCTTTCATTTTTTAGTTTCTCAACTCTGAATATTATGGTGAACAGTTAACATGAAATGAAAGGGAGATAACCAGGAAGTAAAGTACGCAAACTCTGGTTTCTACTTGTTCAAGCTTTTGACCAAACACTTGTTTTTTATTGCACGACTAAACTTTATACCGATATAAATTATGTGACACCCCTGGTTATTTCGTTAAAGTAATATTGTGGAGGAAACCTTATGTTGCCAACTATTTGGCAGGTGCAAATAACCCTGAAATTTATTAAAAAGTGACAATCCTTCTGGTTTTCCCCTTGTGGTTTCATATATATATATATAATATATATATTATATATAATAATATATATATATAATATATATATATATATATAATATGTATACGTTATACATATATATACATACAGTTAAGCCCAAAATTATTCACACCCTCACCAAATTGGGTATTTTTGAATCGTGTTATTTGAGAATGGTTTCTTCTGGCTAATTACATAAGAATTGACAAACACTTGGAAAGAATCACTGGCAAGAGACAATTTCCAGAAATACATTGTTTCGGGGGTATTTTATTGAAAGATTTACAAAAAAAAGTCAATGTCCAAGAATTATTCATACCCTTGCTTAAGCCTGTCACAGCCTTGACGATTTAGCCAAGCGTATGCCGATTTATGAAAAATTTTCTAAAAACCGCTGCACACGTCGGAATACGTTGTGGGTACTTTTGTAGTACGTTAAGACCACACTGGAAAAACACTTGCCCATACATAGCGTAGTACGCCTGGTTTAAACGTTGTAACTTTTGGTTGTCCTCAAATTTTGCATGCTTGAAAATTTTACGACGTATGCTGGCGTATGGACTCAAACATCGTTCTTCTACGCTGGCCATAAGTTGTAGCATGTTAATGGATCGTTGACAACATCGACACAAGTTACTTGAAGTTACTCAAAGCTGAAACACGTCGAGTAATGTTTAGGCGTACCCGAAACTTATTTCTAACCTATGAGTAACGTTTTGTAAATTAGGGGGGGCAACGGGGCTTAACACGAAACGCTGTTCACACTTCGCCAACACGTTACTTTGAAAAAGACGTAGACGTATTTGACGTCTTCAGGACGACAACAGTAACTTAATGAACGCGGTTTCTAACTTACAGATACCATATTTGGGCTATGTGCAACGATTAGGGGGAATTGTATATATAAAAAGGGGCTTCGCAGGAGGAACCCGTCTTTTTTTGACTTCGTGGTGAGTACATGTCCATGCTCCATTCGAGAGATGGAGGATACGCAAGGCTGAGACGACAATACTACCTGTCCTCGAACCATCAAACATGACCTCATCGAGTTGACACTGCACAGTTGCGTGCCAATAGAGCCGGGAGAAGAAGACGTGAATGGGAGGAGAAGGAACTGGGTGAGCACCATGGATCGGGAGGAGACGCCAATTACGGCATATATGACCGCTCAGGTGGAACCCGGAACGCAGGACCATGCATCCTTCATCAACTTCTGCGAAATTGCCCACCAGCGGATGTTCGACGAGCTGCTTAGCCAGAGTGGGTCCAAAGGATAACCCAAGCATTATTATTTAAATCATTTCAATAGTCCAGTGGAAGCGATTTTAACTCTTTCAAATGGAAATGATTTCAATTGCCGAGCACCAGCGTCCAAAAACAATAGCGAGTGAACAGCCATTTATTAAAAGTGAAGTTGCAGCTATGAATAGAAAAACCTCACGTAATCGTCGACGCATAACGCTGCCAGCTATGCATATCGTTATGACTATCGTGCGGCATAAGTTGTGCGACCGCCTAAAACACGCTAAATCACATCGTTGGTATTAACTTATTGTATAATAGTTACGAAGCGTTCTGATGTTCATTACTAGTAATTATGCATTTGTCCATCGTTTTGAATACTTTTAACCACTGAAACAAAAAATAGTTGTTCATCGTGGAAATGAGAAAAAAATTAGCCGGAACAAGAACATCGAACAATGGCTGCAAAGTAGTCTCCTTTCGTGTACGCAAGCAGGATCTCATCACCCACACCCTCCCCATCACGCTCACCTACTACTACTGACATGGACATACTACTAGCTACCATATACTCCTACTACTACTACTCCTACTGACACGCTCACCCTACTACTACTACTACTACTACGTACTGACATTGACATTACTCAACATGGAGTCTGGAAACCTGACGCGGTTCCTCTTTGTGAAGCCATTTCGTATACAGTAACCCCGTTTCTCGCGGGGGTTACTTCACAACCTCCCCCGCGCTTAGTGAAAATCCGCGATGAATGGATCGCCTCCCCAAAAAATGATCGTTCTCTGGTCTGGTCCGGTTTTTGGTGAGTGATTGGGTTTGAGGTGCCTGAGATCAAAACTAGGTCTGGTCTGGTCTGTTTGGGCAGTGATTGGGTTTTGACGGTGCCGGGAGATCGACTAGTCTGGTCTGGTCGGTTTGATGTGGCTGGGTATAGCAGTGCTCGCAACGCGCGGCAAAACCTTTTTCCTTCCCAAAGCAGTATATCGAGCACCTTTACACTTAACCTCCCTGGAGCGGTCCCGGACTTCCTCTGGCGCTTCGGTTCCTGTGCAGAGGCCTTAGAAGGTTGCAGGCGTTTGCGGCGGCATCGTGGGGCTTTGCGAGAAAAAATGTACAAAATATTCGAAGTTCACAGCCGAAACTTTGTTCTCGTGCGTTGTGTGACTGGGTCGAGCACACGCGTTAATAATTTTAATTGCTTAAATATTTATATTTTATATATTATACCGAACGATGTACCGGTGGGAATCCGCAGAAAATTAGTTACGTTTCCAAGAAAACCCGCGATGACCGGGCGGCGCGAGTAGGTGAACCGCGATGAAGCGGGGCGGTGACTGTATACCAATTCCCAATAAACGCTGCCATACGCATTATACAGTAGATGTAAGCTTAGAAACCTTCAGTAGTTCTGTGTCGTCTCCGGAAGACGTCAATCAAATTAGTCTACAATACGAACAATGTGCGTTGAGATAGCGTTAACACTAGGTTCAAAGCACGTTACTCAAGGTTTCAAGCACGCTTACTCATAGGTTCAAAGCACGTTACTCATAGTTAAAAATAAGTTTGGGTTATGCTAAAATTACTCGACGTGTTTCGACTTTTGAAGTAACTTAAAGTAACGTGTGTCCGAGCGTGTGTAACGATTCGCGGAGCGTGCAGAAAACTTATGGCAGCGTAAATGCGGAACTTGTGAGCGTACGTCGAGTACGCGTAAAATTTTCAGCATGCTTGAAATTCATTCGACGTACTATGACGTAACCACAGAATAGCCAGTGTACTTCCTCGTTTTTCAGCGGCTCCTAAGTATACACAAACTTACCATACGGTATCGACGTGTGCCAGCGTTTGTTACAACACATTTTTCATGGTCGGCATACGCTGGCTAAATCTCATAGGTGTGACTGCAGATGTTGACACTTCAATTTTCAGGCGTTATGGATTTAAATCGGCGTGCGGCAGCCTTTTAACAGGCTATGCACGAGTTCGTACCGGCGATACTGCAGCGCGCTATGCCTAAGTTAAACTATCGTGGGCATAGTTGTGAAACGCTGACAACAGGTAAGCATTCCATTGGTATAAGTTACTATACAACACGAAACGTTCTGTGCCCGTTACTAATATGTTATGCATAACGACCAACTGTATGATACGACCCAAAACTTTTTAAAAACCTCAAAACTCGCGTACGCCAACGTTTTAACATACATTTTTATACGTTGCCATTGCTGGCTAAAACGTCAAGGTGTGACACGCTTATAGATCAGTTTCAAGTCACATTCAGTAATCAACGGAAAACCTCTGTTGTGATTACAGCCCTTCACCAACGGTTTTTTATACTTGCTCACTAAGGTTTTTTGCATGTCATCTACCCAGGGATTTTGGCCCACTCCTCCTTCGGTAAGGTTCCAGGTCTTGAGGTTGGGAAGGTCCTTTTGCCATCACTTCTCGGTCTTGAGCTCTCCTCAGCAATTTCGATGGGTTGAGGTCCAGAATTGGCTTGGCCACTCCAGAACGTCTACATCATATCCCGGAACCATTTCCTTGACTGACTTGGCGGTTTAAGGTTGTTGTGTTTGTCGTGTCTCTGCTGATACGTCCAATGCTTCTGAGGTGAAGTTTCTCTGCGGGACCGTTTGATGTTTCCTCAGGATCTTGGTGTTACTGCTCCTTTTCAGATCCATCCACTTTTGGACGAGATTGTTCGCCCACTGGCTGGAGAAACTCCGCCAAGCATTATGCTCCTGCTCCTGCTTGACGGTCGGGACTGTGTTCTTTAGGTTTGTATGCTTCACCTTTCTTGATCGCACAAGAAAAGAAACATCTCTGTGCCCGAAAAGCTGCAATTTTTGTCTAATCCGACCAGCAGACCTGATGACCAAAGTGAATCTTGTCCAGGTGAGCTTTTGCAAGGCTAGACGGCTCTGTGCCTGGCTATGGAGGAGTGGAGTCTTCTGTCAGGCTCCTGAGAACCCCTTGTACAACAGTACCGCTGGAGTGTCTGCCTTGATATCTGGTCCCAGACTCGCCAAGTTGTTCAGGGAGCCTTATAGTGATCCGTGGAGTGTTGGTGGCCTCTCGCCATACTTTTCTTGCCAGACGAACGACACCTTGGACATTCCGACCACGTCCTTCAATGTTTTTTACAGTGTGGAACTCCTTGTACTTCTAATTATGCTTTGTAATGGTGGCAACATGGCACTACAAGAACTGCTTCAAAATGTTTGTAGCCTTTCCTCCTTGTGAGCATTCACAAAGTGAACGCACAAACGAAGGTCCTACTGGCTTCTTTCTTCTTCGCCATGCTGATCAATACCTTGAGAATGATTGCATCAGCTCCCCTTAATGTATAGTCGATAAAGCAGAGTGTTGTTCACTAAAATAACATTCTCACTGTACATCACAACCCATTTGGAAATGCATTCAGATTGTATGCAACACATCTTTGGAATAATTGCATAACATTTAAACGAATCTTAGGAATAATAAAAGATGTCATCATCACAATCCATTGCCTCAATTCTGAGACTTGGTAGATGAGTATGAATAACGCGGCACTACGCCCCGGTGCATATATCTATATATATTATATTATAATGTATATATATACATATATATATATAATATATATACATACATATATATATATACATACATATCAACATACCTGGTGGCAGTGGCGTGTGCCTGTAATCACGGCTACTCGGAGGCTTGGTTGGAGAAGCGCCTGAGGAGGGAGCTCTGCTTCTGCACTGGGCCGCGGCCTTTAATGGGGGAAAAAAAAAAAGGGGGGGGGTAGGGGCCCATGCCCGGAATCATGACGAAACCCAATCCTTATCCCTGTGTCGTAAGAGGCGACCAGGGTTGCGCTCAGGAAAGGCATTCGGCGTAAAACCTATGCCAAAATCAGTATGGCGGATCATAACGGATGATCTCACTGTGGCGACCCACCAACGGTAGCACCGAAAGACGAACAACATATACATACATATAAACATTATATATACATAATACAATATATATATTAAATATAAATATAAATCATATACATATATAGTTACATATACCATAATATATACAGTATCCATATAACCTATATTACATACTATTATGTATATAAGTATATGTTCCATATATAATCATATACCTCCATACATATAATATATAATATACAGATAATATATATACAGTGGACCCCGTTAATAGAATCAACTTTGGGGCGGACAATTTGATTCTAATAAGCGGAATGATCTAATATCCGAGTTCAACCAGAGTTGTGGAGTATCAAGCGATCAATGTCGAGTACACATGACGGGACAAATACCGTATTTGTTTGATTTTAATATGACACACTTGCTAAAAAATGTAACTTACTACTGAAATAAAACAATTACACGTACAGTACATATGTACTTTTCAAAGCAAAACAACATAGGTTTGTCGTGAGCCCTACTCTGTAATGAAAAATTTGTCGATGTTGGCCTGCTTTAAACGAGTCTGTGGGCAATCGGCGGACCTCCTTGTCAAGTTTTCGCAGGAAGGCCCAGTGTCACTGACCCATGTGATAGCAAACCAAAGCCTGATCGTCTTACTGCGAGACATCATTCCTTGATGTCGGGACATGAGATCTCCTCTTCCCCCTTCTCACTTTAAGTGTCGGCGTCATAGTCTGGCGCTCAGTAGCAATTCCGCATTTCGCGTTGGACTGCCGAAACGATGGCTTTCGTCTGTGACATCATCGTCTGTTGGTTTGGCACAGAGTGGCGTCATGTTGACGAAGTCCTGCCATTGGTCGGGATCCATTGAAAGAGGTTGGCTAACTCGTCGTCGTCATGCTTCGACCTTTTCGCCTTCGCTTGCCGCTCCGATGAAAATTCCTCCTTTGCGCCAGCAAGTTCACAATGCGTAGTCTTCACATCATTTCCAGTCAATGCGTCCGTAAAACAAGAATGCGTCGAGGTGTTATCCTTTTTCGCCAAGTCACTGCTGTCGATTGCTCCATGCCTCGTTGTCAATCTCAGGAGCATTTTCGTAGCATGGCACGGCGGTAATGAGCTTTGAATGAACGATAATTCCCCGATCTAACGGTTTGAAGACAGAGGTTGTTTCGGCGGGATGAAATGCCAACAGTAATGTTCTGACATTGAAGTGATGGGGATGTTGCCGGACAGTTGTCGATGAGAAGCAACGCTTTTCTGGTCATGAACCGCCGAACTCGGCGATTCCACTCATCGAGCCATTCAGTGAAGAGGAAACTGTCATGAACATGCGGAGAAAATTGGCTCTGTAGCGAACTGGAATTGTTTTGAGGCCTTGAAACACACCGTGGGATTCTTGCTTTTAACCAATACCGAAAGGAGGACGCTTAGCACCAGTCATCGAGCAGCAAAAAAGCACCGTGATTCTTTCCCCCCTTGGCTTTTTCCCACGCAGTGCTGATCTCCTTGAAGAGCGAACGTTCGTCTGTTAAAGGCCGAAAATAACAACCTGGTTTCGTCAGCATTCCAGATCTCATCAGCGTGAAGCCTTCTACAAGATCGGAAACACGCTGGTCCAGCCATTGTTGTTTCCTCCTACGTCAGCGCCGCTGCCTCTCTCCGTGGAAGTTCCTTGTGGACGATTCCCATGCTTTTTTGAATCGGAATCCAGCCGTTTGTCCGGACAGAACTTCTGTTTGTTGCTCTTTCCGCGAAACTGACCGCTTTCCTCTCCCGCATCAGAGGTCAGAAGCCGGTGCTCCTTTTCTCTCTAGAGTTTGAATCACTTGGACCATTGCCCCGATTCAACTGGGGTGCGTTGCCCGCTTCGCTTAGCGTTTCTGAGACAGAAGACGAATCCATTGACCTCTCAGAATGGCCTCTCGATCTTCAGAATCTTGCATAGTGATCGGCTGGTTAATTTCCAACTTTCTGCACTCTCTCGTTGGTCATTCTGGGCAAAGCGTCATAGTCCCATCAGGATTTGTGCTTTATCAATGTTTGAACGATCCGTCCGCTTTTCGTTTCTGTCCATCGTGGAAATACGACACGCTAGTGCTTGACGCAGCTGTCAGCCGTCTGCCTATCTGTCAATCACTACCCGAAATCCCTGGTAGTGCATAGCGTTATTTTTAGCGTGACGTCAGCCGCCTGTGGCAAAAGATTGGAACTGTGCGGCCAGTATGGCGCCTGACTGTCGAAGTGGATGGCCAGCAGCTGATTCTATTAGCGGGTTTGAATTCTAATAAACGGGAAAAATTGTGTACATTAGATACATGGAATCGGTCTCACGATTTTGATTCTATAATCGGTGATCTATAACCGTCTGATTCTATTAACGGGTCCCACTGTATAATATTAATATATTATATATATATTATATATTATATATATATATATATATAATTATATATATAATTGTCATATCCCCCGTTTATCGTGGGGTTACGTTCCAACCCCCCCCGCGATAAGTGAACATCCACGATGAATGGATGCCTCCCCAAAAAATGCCTGAAAAATGCTATTTTTTATAAACACGATGGTTTGATTTCATAATTGGAATTGTTAAACGCTGGCGGTGTATAAACACGATTGGTTTGACTTCAAAAATTCGAATGTTAACGCTGTGCGGTGTATAAACACGATTGGATTTATAGGCTCTGATGTGGCTTCGTCCTCTGATGTGCGTATGGTGATTCATTCAACTGTGAGGCCGTCAACCGCGGCAAACTTTTTCCTTCCCGAAGCCATATCTAGCACCTTAAACCTTCTTGTGGAGCGTCAGGACTTTCCCCTCTGGCGTTCGGTTCCTTCCAGAAGCCTTAGAAGGCTGGCAGGGGTTTGGGCAGCATCGTAGGGCTTGGAGAAAGACATAGATATTCAAGTTCAACAAGCGAACACTCAGACACGCGAACGCGATGAACTGAAAGGAATTTAATTTTTTTATTTTATATTATTTTAACCGCGATATACCGGGGATCGCAGAAAAAATTTAAGTTAGGTTCAAGGACCTGCGATGAACTAGGCGCATAGGTGAACCGCGATTGCAGGGATGATGTAAAATGTATATAATATGTATTATAAATACATACATGTATATGAGGCGCTGCGTGGAGGAGTGATGGTAAGGCCCACATCGGCCTTGTTGGGAGTTAATTGCCAAATATCACTATTTAACCCTTCCTATCATCGAGCGTAATGATCATATCATTTAAAATGTGCTTACATCACTCCGCGGGGCCTATATATATTATATATATATTATATATATATATATATAATATTATATATATATATACATATACATATATACATACATATAAACAACATACATATACGTATATATATATATATATATCTATATATATATTAAAGTAGTCATAGGGTGTCGCCAAAAAATATACAACCTGAAATTTATAAAAAGTGACATCTCTGGTTTTCCCCTTGTGGTCTTCATATATATATATATATGTATACGGTATATACATATATATACATACAGTTAAGCCCAAAATTATTCACACCCTCACCAAATTTGGAGTATTTTGAATCGTGTTATTTGAGGAATGAGTTTCTTCTGGCTTAAGTT
>CM068952.1:132633498-132643498 GCA_035128595.1 Eptatretus atami | reverse complement strand
TGCTACACACCCCCTCAGCTACGGGACCGTGCTATCGCTGATGATTCGCCAATCAGCGATGAAACCGGTCCAGTAGCTGAGGGGTTGTATAGCATTTGGGATTCTCATGTGTGTACCATGTGTGAACGTCTATATAGTTGTTGAGGAACTCTTGGAAGGGTTTGAAACAGCATAGCACTTACCTTGTGTAGGTCTTCTTTGGTTGCTTTATGCAGCTTCTTCGGCTAGAGGAGTGTGGGAGGGGTCAATTTTGTGTATATATATATATATATAATTATATATATATATATATATGTACATACAAAACTATGCACATGCTTTCTCAATGAGAGAACGATATTAAAGCAAACAATTCCAGTAGTTTCTATAGCACTTGTGGTTTCCTTCCACTAACATGTATTTTAACATCATCCAATTGATAAACTCTTGCTTTCAGTTGTTTTTAAATCTATGTCTTTGCAGATGACATATACTGCCAAACCCATGCACCACCAAGTACACCAGGATCCTTTGAGAAGTGAACTGCACCAATTATAACTAAAACACCAAGTTACTTTGGCTCGAAGCATCTGGAGACAGGCGTATTGTCGATGGAGCAGGCTTGTGTGCCACCCTGCCAGGAGCACACAATCAATGGCGTGCAATATCAACTCAAACCGAAGCACACCACAGCATATCATATGCGGCACATCATCGTCGATCCTCTCATGCTAATACAATCTGGAGGTCGACATCGGTCAAAAAAACGGAATTGCACCAAAACTGGCACCTGATCGAAATACTTTCATGTCAGTACAGTGACATTTGACCTACAAGCCAGATTGCATCTTTACCTGTGTGTGAGTATAATGACAGGCCTATGACTAACTTGCCATTGAATTGCACAAACGAGAATGCACATAATATATCTTCTGTAAATTGTCCAACTTCACCTTCCCCTCTCACCACCATGGAAATAAAAAAAATCTCCAAAGTCATTCTGTAAAGTCTTTCACCTAAAGTATTAAAAATGTTTAATGACTTAAACCAAAGCCATAACCATAATCAGTAACGATTATTTTAAATGATCATATACCTATTTTTGTTCAAAGAATATGCTCTGCACCTCATCTCTCTCCTTCTCCAGTAGGTCTCACTCATGACAAAGCAATCAACCATTACTATGCATATGAAGTGCAAGGCAATCTCCTCTGTTGCCAAACATTTTTTTGTAGTTGGGTAACCATGTGATAAAATTTATTGTCAATATTGAACAGGTACATGAAATTATTTCACTTTCACAAGGTAGATTATATATTTCAAAGATGGCCTCCAAAGGCAGCCTACGACTGATCATCCTTCATCGTGCAAGGTCTTTCCTTGGCGAATCAGAACTTTTGACAACCGACAAGGCCTTTATTCACAGATTGATGGGGGCACTGCTCTCCTTGGTGCCCCTAACTTAAACCTTGTCCTCCTTGATGAAGCAAGCCCTCAAAATCATTGGGATCTCTCCTGGCTAAGCTGATTGTCTAGGCCTGTTTTTTTGTCTCACAGGCAAGTTGTGGCCTCTCTGTAATCTACTGCCTCCTTTTTGGGCTTGGACCCTCTGCCCTCCCTCCCAGGTTTGTGCAGGGTGCACATGGTGTGCGAGTACCCCCTTCTTATTAAACTCCCATATCCAGGCTCACTGCTCACCTCCACTCATTTGTTCTTCCCTCCAGGGTTCCTTCTTCAGTCCCATTCTTCCCTCCAGAGTTTCAAGACAGCTGTTCCCCACTACCTCAGGTCATCTCCCAACCATACTCATGATCTCTTCGACTCCAAATGACCCCATTCCCAACACTCCCTTTTTACACGTTATTGTGACCCCCACCCCCCCCCCTTCCGAACCTCTATTAGTTTGTTAGTTGTCGTTTTGTTTGTTCCTTTTCTGTTTCATCCCCACTTTCCTCTTCATTTCTTGCAGTTTCATTCAGTTTTTGCACAGCTTGTTCATCCCATGTGTCCTTCTCCCTCCCCTTGATGTTTCCTCTTTTCCTTATTTTTTTTATTTTTTATTCTGCTGTCGCTCTTCCTCAATCATATTTACAAAACAGAGAGACAGCATTCAACAGCCAAATTATAAGTGTCAGCATGTCGAGTTATTTTCAAGAAAAACACCCATAAAGAGATTGCAGACTACATAATCCATGCCATGGGTTAAAACCTCATCACAAAAGCATATTAATATACATTTCACAGCACCATGGACTGAGTGCTTGAAAGAAGCAGTCAATGTGCATCATGCAGACCCAATCGAGAGAACTACAGATTTTTTTAAAAGACAGGAGGGAATTGCAGGGTGGAAAGAGCACCATCACGAGTAAATCGTAGGTGGCAGGACCAACCAGAGAAGGTCTCCATGGAATGTCCATGTGCAGGTCGGGGAGCTGAGTCGCAGCAGAAACGACAGATTGTCTCTTGGTGGGGGTAAATAAAGATGGTTGGGTAAGGTGGGGTTCACTTGGATACAGTAAAATCCCTGAATCTTCTTGCAATAGTCTTCACCAGAGGAATCTTTCTTGGAGTTTTAGAGGAAATGAGATGGCTGCAGCTCTTATAAAAAGTTCTTGTAAAAGCTCAACAGAATCATAAATGAGAGCATTCAAATTATATTTTTACCTCCGCCACCAAAGGTGAAGGAGGTTATGTTTTCACTCCTCTGACTGTTTGTTTGTTTGTGTGCAAGATATCTCAAAAAGTTGTGGACGGATCTCGATGAAATTTGGTGGACACGTTGGGTGTGTGTGTGACAAGGACGAACTGATTCGACTTTGGTGAAGATCTCGATCCAGATGCGACTACTAGAATTTTTTAATTGATTCTTCACCATTGAGAAATATGGCCAAAAATGATCTGTAGCACGATATCTCAAAAAAGTTGTGGACGGATTCGGATGAAACTTGGTGGACACGTTAAGTGTGTGACCATGACAAATTGATTCGATTTTGGTAAAGATCCGAATCTGGATCTGATATTTTAAAAGTGATTCTTCACCATTGAGAGAGAGGGCCAAAAACTATATGTAGCATGATATCTCAAAAATGTATTGGGCCCGATATGTTCTCGTGGATCAGGCATTACGGGGTGGAGGTATGCGCTCTCCTGAGTGCCCCTCTAGTTGCACACAGTGACTGTAAAAGTTATAGTTTCTGTTGAGTATTTTATGACATTTTGTTTTGCTGTTTTTTTTCTTAATAAGGGTGATGTTGATATTTTGTTTGTCAGCTGAAATCATTCTGCAATAAGGATAACTAGATGGTCAATTTGCCAAACAGCTTTTGAAGCATTGAATGCAGTTCCATTCCCAAGAGTCATTCCTATGTTTGTAATAACTGATGGAGGAGATAAAGATGAATTTCCCTTTCATACGGATAGAGAGTGCAGAAATAAAGCATCGGTGAACAAAATAACAGAAATGCAAATCAAACACACATTCCCAAGTTTTCAGGGACCACTTTGCAGTGTTCTTCATCAAAGCAGACTGCAAGTGGTTTAAGTTATATATGCACACTGAACAGCACACCGCTTGTTGAATTTGCTGGGTTAAAAAATAAAAATCAATGCGATGTTACCTTTTTTTCTCTGGAAATATATAATTTAATTAACTGCAAACGAGATGCATGTTTTTGCTTTTTCTTTCCATTAAAACTTTTATCTCCAAAATAAAACAGATCCGTTTGGAATTAGGCTCGCTTGGAAATGGGGATTTCCTACTTTGCTTTGGATCATCGCATGCTGGCACATTAAAAGTGTCTGCCAGTGGGACAAATGTAGCTAATCAGACTACCTGTTGTTATTTTTTACCTTCTTATACCTCTGCCACCGAAGGTGGGGGGAGGTTATGTTTTCACCCCTGTCTGGTTGTCTGTGACCAGGATATCTCAAAAAGTTACGGATGGATTTAGACGAAATTTGGTGGACAAGATGGGTGTGTGACAAGGACGAATTCATGAGAATTTTGGTGAAGATCCACATCTGGATCCGGATAGGAGAATTTTTTTTAATTTTTGAGGAGATTCTTCACCATTAAGAGATGGGGCCAAAAACGATACATAGCAAGATATCTCAAAAAGTTATGGACGGGTTATGACAAAACTTGGTGGATGAGATGGGTACTTAACAAGAACAAGGCAATTCGATTTTGGTTCAGGTCCGGATACAGATCCGGCCTATCAGTGGGATACAAAACTTAAACGATTCAACCTGGCAGCGGTATGCGATCTACCGAGTGCCGTTCTAGTTTTACTAATGCTGTGGTGGGAAAATGAAGTGAGGCAGACTTTTGTAAATGAGTTAGCCAAGATTTTGCAATAAATTTATTCAATGTACTTGCTCTTTCACAAGCCTCGACTATGCATACAAAGCGCCCCCCCCCCAAAAAACCCCTTGCAAAATGGATATAGAGGGGCAAAAAATAATTATATTCTTTTTAGAAGATTGATGTTGTGGAATTGGAGTGAAGATTGCTGGCAATACATATTTCTCAACTATTAGTACCATTTCTATAAAAACGATTAACTCTTAGCCTCACTGCAAGTCTCGTAATATACTGATAAGAACAATAAACTGTAAACATTACATCCAGCCTCCATATAAAAAATATTTTATGAGATTTAAAGGAATAGATGTTACCTTAATTTTTTTATATATATATTACACTAAGTACTGCATGAACTCAGGGTATAGGTAACACATTTGAATTCTGCTGTTATTAATAGTCTCTTTATGAATATTTAATCATTCAATACCCAACAAACTACATGGCAAGCATGGACCTTTTTAATGTGGGGTCAGCTTCATATAAACTAGTGACAATTAAATGGCACAGTAATTTTCATGCACTTTGATTATTTTAGTGTGCTTGATCGCAGCTAACTTTCATTACTGAAAATAATTAGAAAAATTTACCGAGATAATTGCATCTACATAAACTAGAACGGCAACTCGGTAGAGTGCATACCTCCGCCAGGCTGATTAGTTTACATTTTGCTTCCCACTGATCGGCCGGTTCTGGATTCGGAACTAAAATTCTGAACTAAAATTAAAGGCGCTTGTTCTTATCACCTAACCAACTCATCTACCAAGTTTCGTCCAAATCCGTCTATAACTTTTTCAGATATTGTGCTATATATTGTTTTAGCCCTATCACTCAATGGCGAAGAATCACATAAAAATTCTCGAAACAGGATTCGGATCTTCATCAAAATCGAATCAATTCTTCCTTGCTACATACCAAACCTGCCCACCAACGTTCGGCCGAATCCGTCCACATCTTTTACAGAAATCCTGCTATATGCCGTTTTTGGCCCGATCTCTCAATGGTGAAGAATCACTTAAAAAGTTCTAGGACCCGGATTCGGATCTTCACCAAAATCTAACCATTTTGTCGGTGTCACATACCCAAGCTCTCCACCAAATTTCGGCCAAATCTGTTCACAACGTTTTGAGATATCCTGTTCAAAACCAGACAAACAAACCATCAGACAGACAGACAGACAGACAGACAGACAGACAGACAGGAGTGAAAACATAACCTCCATCAACCTTCGCTGGTGGAGGTAAAAACGAAGCTGGATCATGAACACATGTATACCTGCTGCTTTACCAATGTACAGGTACTTTGGAAAGTGTGAAATCTTACTTTTGCTCAGGTTGGTAAACTTCTTGCATGTGCAACATAATTGCTCAAAAATAAGCAAATTTCATACATTTTTAGCTCACCTGGACATTAGTCCAGGTGAGCTATGCGATCAGAGCATGCCCATAGGTGAGTGAGTGAGTGAGTCAGTCAGTCAGAGTGAGTGAGTCATTCCGTAAACACATGTCATTATCGCTTCAACCAAACACATGACGTTGATGCTAGTTGGCCACAAGCTTCATATGTGATGCTAAACGAAGGTGTATTGACCGCATCAAAACTCTGTGCTCATTGGAGGGTATATGGGGTTTTTTTGACCCCCCCCAAAAAAGATATTTGCTCTCTCTCCAAAACTACAACACACAATTTTGATGAAACTTGACCACAACCTTCATCAACGCGTAATGTACCAAAGTTTTTTCATCTTAAGGGGACATATTGTGGGAGGGGGGGGGGGTTGAACACCCGTCCAAAATAGGTATTTGCTCTCTTCTCTGAAACTTCACAAACAATTTTAATGAATCTTGACCACAACCTTCATCCTGTGATGTACCAAAGTGTATTGGCCGCATCAAAATCTGCACTCATTCAGGGTGTCTACGGTTGGGGGGGGGGGTGATGGGGTGGTTTGACCCCAAAATGCGTATTTGCTCTCTTCTTCCGAAACTACACAAACAATTTTGATGAAACTTGACCACAACCTTTGTCACACATGATGTACCAAAGTGTATCGACCGCATCAAAAATCTGCACTCACTCAGGGGATCGATGTGAGTTTTTTTGACCACCAAAATAGGTACTGTATTTACTCTTTTCTGAAACAACACACATAATTTTGATGAAACTTGACCCCAAACTTCATCACGCATGTTGTAACAAAGTGTATTGACCATATCAAAATCTGTGCTCATTAAAGGGGTCTACGGGGCAGGGTTTGGCCCCCCAAAATAGGTATTTGCTCTCTTCTACAAAACCACAGACACAATTTCGATGAAACTTGACCACAACCTTCATCACCCCTGATGTACCAAAGTTTATCGACTGCATCAAAATCTGCACTCATTAAGGGGGTCGACGGGGGAGGGGGTGGTGTTCACCCCCAAAATAGGTATTTGCTCTCTTCACCAAACTACACACACAATTTTGATGAAACGACCACAACCTTCATCACCCGTTATGTACCAAAGTGAGTGACTGTTGCTCCTGATCCAGGTGAGCTTCAGGACAGGCGGTCCTATTTTCCTTTATTAATCTCACACATGCTTGAGTGTTCCTGTATCGTGGTGTCCTTACCTCTCACATTCTTCATGTCAAACATGGTTTGTCATTTATTTTTCTTTTCTAGTTTATAACTAATAAGGCTAATAGAAAGGAACACCAACACAACACACACCACACAACACACACACACAACCACACCAACCACACACACCTTGAAACTAAACCTTTGTTTCTTCTCCTGAAAGTGCTATACATAGAGTTAGAGGAGCACATACAGTTATAAGTCTAGCTAACTCAGCTAGAGTGGGAATCGAACTCTGACCACCCAGATCAGAATGTTTGCTTTAATGACAACCCGCTGAATCTAGTATGTTGTCCCACTTGTGTCCTCCTGCATTGCTTGGTGTGCATGTATGCAGTCCACTATTGGTCAACTTCTCCATCTCAACTTTTCTCGTCACTTCGAACTGATATTATTCCTTTGTCACCATATCTCCTCTGTTACTTATTATTTCTTCCTGATGGCTCCCATCCTTGTTCTTGTCGTTTTGTCCAAGAGTGCTCGGAATGAGTTCAGCCGCAGATAACATTGTTGTGCTTCTTCTTTTTTTTTTGAGAGCTAAGCTCCTAGTGGGAACTGCCACACACACACACACTTACAGACAGACGAAACAGGAAACAGAAACATGACTATTAGATGAGATTAACACAAGCCACTGAGTCACTTGCTAGGCCCTCTGGGTACACAGTGCCACAACAAAGGCGACCACCTCCACTTCTCCCATGGATATCAACCTTTTGGATGTCCATGCTTTCCCTCTCATATGCTGAAGCGTCAAGCAAGCGCAGCACGTACCACTTTTGAAGTCTTTGAGGTGACTCAGCCGGGTTGAACCACCGTCTTCTCACTCGCGGAGCAGACACTCCAATAATGACCACCAAGTCTGGTGTATTCTATACTAATACATCTGTTTATTTTCCATGTCGTCTTTCCTCCCCCCCCCCCCACCCTGATCCCCCGCCCCACTCCCATTCATCTATTCTACTCTCTCCGATAATTGCTGCCCACCATATTCTTACCTCACTTGAATTTCAAACTTCTTTCACTTAAAAAAAAAAGACCCCTTTGGTCTTTCTTCCTAATATATTATTTTTCCCAAGCCCAGGTTTTCCTTTGTCTATGAGTAAATTATATGCAGACTCAGTCTACAATAATGGGATTTTCTGAAAGTGCACAAAGCTAATGGATTGGAAGCGTGGTCCGGCCTCAATCATGGAAAAGCCGTGCAGATGGTATTCCATTACCATAATCTCGTAATTCTTGGTTTCCATATCCAGGAAGTCCATTGGCACAAATTTTATGTGTGCAAGCAAATCTCCTTTTCATTTTATTGTCTTCAATTTTGTGTTGGTATATACATTGTCGTAATTGTTTGATGGAAGCTTCAAGTCAACTCTTGCCAATTACAATGCACAGTAAATAAGCACAATCAAATGGACACGGATATTATTTGCCTGATGTTATGCAGTGGAAAGGAGAGCTCAAACAACGGAAAAGCAGACCTACTCAAAATTATTGGTATTTAAATGAGAGGTATAATCAGAAAAAAAAAATGGTTGAAATAAAATGGCATTATTTGAGTGGAAAAAATTTTCATCGGCAATATTTGAGTAACAGAGTTGGCTGAACTATTGTTTGTCAATACTGTTGTATTTTTTTGATTTGTTAAGTACTGCAGAACGGCATTCGGTAGAGTGCATACCTCCGCCAGGCTGAACAGTTTACGTTTTGTATCACACTGATAGGCCGGAACTGAATCTGGACCTGAACCAAAATCTAATCAATTTGTACTTGACATACACTACAACCTGTCCAAGAAGAGTCGTCCGAATCCGTCCATAAATTTGTGAGATATCGCGTTCACAGACAGACAAGCAGACAGGGGTGAGAACGTAACCTCCGTTGACCTTCGGTGGCGGAGGTAATCATGTCAAATCACGATTTTAATTGTTAGCATTTTCCTCTACGTTAATTTAGCCCAATTTATGTCCAGTATTAAACCCAATTTTTTTATTAATTTGCATCATGTTATTTTTTTTTTTTCCGATTGCTAACTTATAATATGCAATCAGAGTACCGCCTCCGGGGCATATCTTGTTCCAAGCACTCAACACGTTCTTCTGATGCATACCTTTATTGGGCGGTGTATAGGCAACACGTACCTACTGCTTATAAATGAAACACCTCACTGCACTGGAAAACGTGGGGACGGAGGTGGTGCTACATGATACACATTTACATAGAGAATTTCCATTGTCCCCCCCCCCCCCGTTACCCTCCAAAACCACTGGCAAATATAAAAACAGCCCCATACATTAATTGGGGTCATGCTGATCCTATGTGGCAAGTGTGGATGTAATCAGCTGAGAACTGCAGCAGGAGTAGCACGACAAACACGCCAACAAACACACAAACACCGGTCCGTGAATTATAGAAAGGATTTCCTGTAATTATTGATTTATATATTCCTGTTTGAACAATCATCTGATCGTTTGTACTGAGTCCAGTCATGAGGTATATCATTGAGTTCGTCGATAAGGAGAACAGCAAACTAGCTGAAATTCTCAGGAGACTCTCTGCAGAATTTGATGATGCTCGTCAATCATTAAAGCTGAAAATTGTGTGAATTGGAGAATGATTTTGAGCATCCTCATCTGCAACCAACTGATGTCAATCAAGCATATAACACATGTGGTGAACAGCAAATTTATGGAGAATCGGCAGAGTATACGTAAAATTACAGAGGAATTGGATGTCGGTGTTGGAAATGTGGGACCAGTCATTCATATCCACTCAAAATTAAACAAAGCTGATACACCTCACATTTGATCATTTCACAAAGGACTTCACAGTTGATCAAAAGCTAACTGATGGGGCCATTGCCACAATGCTCCAAGCACACTAACAGAGGAAGGGATATGATTTATTGCAGAATATTGTGACATATGTGAGGAGACTTGCGTTCATCATTCCATTCCAGAATCAAAGTGAGCAAAGGAAACCACCATGTAGAAGAGTCCCCTTGATTAGGTGTGATCTCGATTATGCCTCACTGC
>CM068952.1:132622381-132633488 GCA_035128595.1 Eptatretus atami | reverse complement strand
GGGTTAACATTCTGTTCACTCTTGAGGAGTGAGGGATGTGTCCAAAATAATCTTCCCTTGGTAAAAATCCATTGTCACTTTCAGCAAAATAAAAAGAAACTGATGATCACTGAAACAGCCATTCGTTCTATTTTTAAAATTCACACATACAGGTGAAGCAGTTATGGTGCTCCGTGAGCAACCTAAGCGTGCATCCATGTCAGCTCGACTATATGTGGATTAATTTTATCTTATCGTGTACATCGAAGATCGGGTGATGTGCATTGGCCTTTAAAGACCTTTGCAAAGAAGAAAATGCCTCAGTCTTAGAATGCCAGAACAAAAAATATATGTTTGATTAGATTTTTTGAGAAATTGAAGAAATAGCAATCAATGAGCCAACCTTCAGTCATCCTGCATGCTTCAAATGGATCAACTGCCTTTGAAACGTCACATCAACCCCTCCCCTTGATCTTCCTGCACACAATCACACCCCATGCCCGTCACTGCGTCCTGAGCTTGCTATCCCGTGCTCTTTCATTTAAATGGACCGTAGGTTTTGCTGCGCTGCGTAATTAATTTACGACTCATTACCTCCACTGCTGGCGTTTCCTCAGCCAAAGGTGACCTTGGTTATCATGCTATGTCTTGTTATCACAATGCTCGGCTGTGTATTAAGATATGCATTGTCATTTAAACGACTGGATCACAAGATAAATTACAACAATCTAGAAATTGCAGTCACAGGCAAATTCTGCAAATGAGTACACGCATGGTGTGGACTCATAATCAGCATCCAGTATGGGTTTATTAAATCTTGATGTCGATGTGACCTGAAGCAATCATTCAGTGGAAAAGATGGAAATATTGGATAATCTTAGATACAGACATATATATATATATTATATATATATATATATATATATATATATTCTATCTATATATCTATATGTATTATACAGGAGGAGGAGAGAAGATTGGGACCATACTCTGTGCAGAGGGTTGGTCTGCTTAAGCAGTCTCCTTGGCTATTGGCACAATCCTGGACGGGTTGCCACTCCGACACAGGATACCAGCAAGCTGGCACTCATTTTGCTGACCTCGAAAGGATGACAAGCCAAGTTAGCCCCACCCGGTATTAATTACACAGCTGAGTGGGATCTGAACTCAGGATCCTAGGATCCCAAGCCCACCACCACAACCATTAAGCCAACACCAGCCATATATATATGTATATATATATATATATACACATACCTATATAAATATATACATATACATACATACATATATATACACACATATATACATATACATATATATATATATATATATATATATTATAATATATATATACAGGGTGAGTCAAAGTAGCGCCCAATTTCTGTTTTTTCGGCTGTCAGATTCTTTCTGGGAAGTCAAGTTGTTAATAATTGTCTTGCAGATTAATTTTCGTAATTTATTTATTTTTGATTTTGTTTTGCAGGTTATTGCTGCGAGTTTGGAAAGTTACTGAATTTGCACCAAATTGAACCATAAATACTTTCAATGAATCAACGCATTGTGGCCGTGAAACATTACAACAAATGTAATGAACAACCAACGATGGCGGCACGCCGTTTGCACAGGAATTCGATATTAACCCACCTCAGGGAAGAAACATACGATTGATTGTCGAAAATTTGAAGCAACAGGGTCGGTAGCCACTGCAAAGAAGTCCGGTCGTCCGAAAACGGCAACGAATGTAGCTAAGGCTGAAGAAGCCATCAGAAGACTGGAACAAAGTCCGCAAAAGTCAACTCGCCGTTATTCTGCAGAGTTGGAAGTGAGCCAATCAAGTGTTATCCGTATCCTTCACCAGAAAAAATGGAAACCTTACATTCCACGCTTACTGCATGCCCTTCATGATGGAGATGACGACCGCCATCTTCAATTTTGCGAAGAGTTCTTAGCTAAACTTCACGAAGAGGACACAATGCTAGACAACATCTGGTGGTCAGATGAGGCATGTTTTAAGCTTAATGGCACAATTAACAGACACAACTGTGTCTACTGGGCTGCGAATAACCCAAGAGTGACAGTTGAGAAGGAGGTAAATTTACCTGGAGTGACAGTTTGGGCAGCCATATCTCCATTAGGGATAATTGGACCTTTTACTTTGAGGGATCTGTCACTGCAGAAATTTACCTGGATATGCTGCAAACCTCTTTTGGCCCAGGGAACAAGATCAGGACTTTATTTCCAGCATGATGGAGCTCCACCTCATTATGGACGTTATGTTCGTCAGTGGCTTGATGAAAACTTTCCCAGAAAGTGGATCGGCCACCACGGTCCGATCGAGTGGCCGGCACGCTCCCCAGACCTTACACCTCCAGATTTCTTTCTTTGGGGGCTCATGAAAGACCTTGTTTATCGTGAAAAGCTCGTACCATTCAGGAATTGAAGGCTCCAATCAATGCAAAGTTTGAGGAAATTGATATCGAACTCTGCAGACGTGTGTGCCGCTCTGTGCCTGCTCGGCTGCAATTGTGCATCGATCACGAGGGAGGGCACTTTGAAAATTGCAAGTAAAACAGCTTGGTACAGTTCCGTAATCATTTTTTCTTGAATAAATGGTTAGATAAACATGTCATTCATTTATTTCTACCTTCTTGTACACTCTAATACAAATGGCAAACAAACAATCAACTGACAGAAATCGGGCGCTACTTCTGACTCACCCTGTATATATATATATAATATATATATATATATATAATATATATATATATATATAATATATATATATTATATATATATATATATACAGTCAACCCCCGCTTCATCGCGGTTCACCTATCGCGCCCCCGGTTCATCGCGGGTTTTCCCTTGGAACGTAACTAATTTTTTCTGCGGATTCCCCGGTACATCGCGATAATAATATATAAAATATAAATTATTTAAGCAATAAATTATACGCGTGGTGCTCGACCAGTCACACAACGCAAGAGACAAAGTTTCGCTTGTGAACTTCGAATATTTTCTACGTTTTTTCTCCAAGCCCCACGATGCCGCCCAAACGCCCTGCACCTTCTAAGGTTTCTGGCAAGGAACCGAAGCGCCAGAGGAAGGTCCTGGGACGCTCCAGGAGAAGGTTAAGGTGCTCGATATATGCTTCGGGAAGGAAAAAGGTTTGCCGCCGTTGGACGAGCACTGCTTGTACCCAGCACCTCAAAACCTACCAGACAGACGAGTCGATCTCCGGCACCTCAAACCCAATCACTGCCAAACCGTCCAGACCAGACACAGTCGATCTCCGGCACCTCAAACCCAATCACTGCCAAACCGACCAGACCAGACGAGTCGATTTTTGGGGAGGCGTCCATTCATCGCGGATTTTCACTTAGCGCGGGGAGGTTTGGAACGTAACCCCCACGAGAAACGGGGGATTACTGTGTATGTATGTATATATATATATATATATATATATATATATATATATATATATTTACATGCGTCCGTCTCCCTATGCAGGATCTTATGCCCTATTGAATTTTTCTTTTCATATCATAATGTGACAAAAAATTAATGCCCCCATTGCATTAAGCAGGAAGTGCAAATTCAGTGATTGTTTTCCAAGTAATTTGTGTGGAGGTAACACAACTTTTCCACGATTGATATGGAAAAACATGCGACATCACTTATGCATTTTCCAATTGACTACTAAATACTGGTGCAACATCATAAATATGCATTTTGGCCAAATTCCACAGAAATTACTGCAAATTCAATGAAAATGTACTTGCTGCTTAATGTTACTGTTTTATCAATCAATATGTACCATACTATTGAGAGCACATCATTGGTGCTATAGCAGTTTACAGGCAACGATCTTGCTGTGGGGTTTTCTGTTTTTTCCAAGTAGTCAGTCAGGGCAGGAGTATGGCATTTGGCCAGGGCCGATACCTCGCCGAATATTAGCAAAAGACACTGTGGCATCTTTAACATCAACAACAACCTGCACTGGCAGACAGGCCCTCTGGTTTCACATCCTAATCGATGGCACACTCATGCTGGCAGACGAGTCATCTGGCGTAACATCCATCCGATGGATGGTGCACACATCAATGAGAAGCTATCGTGTGCAGCCTGTGGCTGCTGGTTGCATCATTTTCTGGGGGCACGGCTGTGTTGCTGATGCAATGTCTTCTATTACCAGTGCACTGGTACTCATTTCGCCAACCTCGGAAGGATGACAGGCTGAGTCAACCACACCTGGTGTTATTTCAATGAGAAACAGGGGCTCAAACTCAAGACCCTAAGATCTTAAGCCAGCCACCTTAACCGTAAAGCCAACATGAGGCTTATCGATGAGAAAAACCAGGATGATAGTTTATAGCTGGGTTGATATTTGAACCTAGGATAGACAGCTCAAAGGCAAGTGTGCATACCTCTCGGCTCTTGTCAGCAATCATATTTTTCATTCAATTATAAAACGAGAATTTTGATCATGATTTATTCTCAAGCTATCAAATCTGACAGCCACAAATAATGATGTATGTAAGTCAAATTAGAAGTGATGATTTGAACAAGAAAATATGTATTATGGTAATTAAAGAGGATTTGGAGCAGAGGGTAAGACACACCATGAAAAGGGGAAATAGTCTGTAGAACAAATGGAAGAGAAAAGCTAGTGTTAGCAAATTAATTTTACATCACCAGTATCTTAACAAAGAATAAATACTGCAAAAGGATGTGTCAGAAAATAAGAATGAGAGCGGCGTGGAGAGGCAAATGATGAAGGAAAGGCAAAATGGAGAGGTAGGGTGAGATAATCTCTTGAGAACTAATGCAATAACATCCTACATTCCGACAAACAAACAGACGTGTTTAAAGAACAAATAAGGTTCGCATTAGGGGAACTGGCCTTACAAGCCAACGTTTCTGAACGGTATGATGATTGTGCCAAAGACATCTTTTCCAAGTATCCCCACTCTAAAGTGCACAGCATTGTATGATTTTGTTCAGTTATGAATTGAGAAAACCAACATGATGGACAGAAGTTTTCAGTGAATAAAGTGAAAGTACTGGTTGCAAAAGCCACCGTCATTGCTCGGAGTAAATGCACAGCGCCGTACAAACATGGTTTGTCTCACATCATTTCCAAGTACGGTGCTTGTCATCAAAGCCGTAAACCATGGGGAAAAAGTTTGAATATAAGCCAAGGATACCCTTCTCATAAGACGCATGATTCTACCAAATCAATAGCCATTAAATTTGACTCCTGAATAATTGCATCGTGTTGAATCAGATATGTTGAATGTCTTGTCGGTGAACTCAACCAATGATGAACACCATCCAATCGACAATAACGTAACCATCACGAAACAGATTGAGTACAGCTTGTCAATGCTGCTTAGCATGTTTTGTCACAGGATGAAATAGAATGCATGCTCAACGATATTGATATAGTGCAAATCAATACTCATGTGGATTAGTGCTGTGACCCTTATTCATTATGAAGAAAAATCAATCATGTGTGCTGTTTCTTTGTGGGTGTTAGTAGATCAACATTCTGAAAACAGCATGTATACATCAATAAAACATAATCTCACATTGTGATTATGATGATACAAGTAGAGGTAGATAAGCTAATTATATTCTTCTATAAATTTCCCTCCAAATCTCGAATTATCTTTCTTTCTCTTCTGACTCTTTTGACAGGTGATGCTCATGGCAGAAAAGATAATAAAACCATGACAGCAGTTACATAATAATTTTGGAAAAGGATGCTGGTTTCCTGGATCCTCCATTTTAAATGGATATTTTAAAGGTCGTTATTTTAAAGCTGATGTAAAAGGATGACACAAGACAAGAGTTTTGTAATGTGACTTTAAAAGTTCGAGTTGAGTTGGTAAATAGCGAGAAGTCAATGAGGACAAGAAAAGTGAAACAAGATGAAAATGGGACGTTGTGTCTACTCGTTGGCAATGGAGTAGATAACCACTCAATCACGTGGTTACGTTCCGCTGAAGAGCGTGACCGGGTGAAATGCAATGTGGTTGTACAATAATAGAAAGTTCAGCATAGTCATAAATTTTATAATCTGTAGTTTTATTCTATCATACATATTCTGATTCTGATGTACCATTCTCTGTTAGAGAGCGTCGGTGCTGCTGAAGCAGTTTCTTGGCAAGGGTTATACTGGGTGGTTTGCCATTGCCTTCCCAGCAGTAGTTTAGGGCAGGAATTTGTAATTTTGCCATGGTGCTGGCGAAAGCTCACCTACTGTTCACAAAGGACACCGTGGGATCCTTAATGTGCACCAACTCATGTGACAGATGGGATTCCATAATACATATTAACCAAATGCAATATACTGTATACATTAATAATATAATGCTCCAACCAAAGTAGCAACGAAATCAATAAATAACGGCACAGCATGTGAATATATTGTACATTAGCCAAAATATTTAGCTCCAAAATAAGAAGAATAGGAAGTCTTAAATGAAGAATTTGAAGGAAGTCATTATAATTGACTGGCTTTAAACTCTATGGTGGAGGGTTTAGGCTATGCTTAGCAGTCACTTTCTAGATTTTACAGAAACACCGTTCACTTCCACTCATTCGTTCCTGTTTTTTTTCCCACCCATGTTAACCAACTGACACATTCTCTTCAATCTCATTCTTCCCGCCAGGTTTTCAAGACAGCTGTTCACACCACCTCAGATCACCACCCATCCAAAACCATGATATTTTCTCCCCCCGTTAACCCTCTCCAAGCCCATCTCTTTCCAAATTTCCATTCTTTCCTTCCTGAGAATTTATTTCTCTTTACATTTTGTCCACACCGTGTCCTCCCCTTGCTCTCATTCTTCCCCACATCCCTTATTTCTCTAAGTCCCTCTCTATTTTGTCCCTCAACCCTGCTGTTGGTGTGTTTTCCCCTTATTTCTGCTGTTTCTTTTGTTCCGTTACATCCAGACCCATTCTTTGTTCCAACTCTTCCATGAGCCTCTATTTTATATATACAAAAATGCTGTCACCTTTCTTTGACTCATGATGCTCTCATACTCTTAGATGGATACTACACAAAATGGCAAAACAGGAATAAAGGGGGAGAAAGGCATGCATTGAGCTTCCTCTCCTTCTGGACACATGGGCTAGGCAAGTACACAAGTCAAATGAAAAAAACAGTCCACATGCGATGGAAAATCATTTTTAATTTTTGTGATAAAGCAGAAATATGCGCTGACTTTTTTGCCATCATCAATTAAAATGTGATGCAAGGAGTTTGGTCGAGTGGTGAATAATGAGTGAAACTATCAAGCCAAATAAAAACGTTTCCAATTCTTTAGCAAAATTAGTCTGGTTGGTTTGAATTTTTTTTTATTTTTTGGTAAAAAACAAGATTTAATGGTTAAAAGCAAGTAAGCAAAATATGTTGTTTAGAAATAAATTAATTTAACAGCCCCAGAGGCAAGTACAATAAACTCAGCAAAAATAAAAACTTGACACTCATTATTTGTCAAATAGTGTTTAGAAACTTTTCTTGAACAAAGAGTTTTGTTTTGTGATTATGGTTAAAGGCATTGTCGAGGGCATTACTTCACACATTCATTCTACTGGTCGGGCTACGTAGCACGTAACAGAGCACTGCACGCTAAAATCACGTTTCCACGTGACACAAGTCATGTGGCCTATTGATAACCTGTAATGATCTCAAGGTAGCAGAGGAGAGTATCATCTCAGAAAAACAAGGTTTTATGGTAATTATTCGTTAATTTGCAATGCCACGACTGTCAAACATTCAGCGTGAACGTGCCATTGGCATGCTGAATACGGGAACATCCGTCACTGACGTTGCGAGGTTATGGGATGCAGTCGACAGACCATCCATAACCTCCAGACACGTCTCCATCAAACTGGCACCACAGCTGACCGCCCCCGTCCTGGTCGACCACGTGTTACGTCACGCGCAGAAGACCGACAGATTGTCTTACGTCATTTGCGTAATTGGTTTGTCACTGCCAACTCCACTGGGAATGAATTGTTTGGAGGTCGAGTGACTGCCCAAACCATTCGAAATCGCCTGTGCTCTGCTCGTCTTCATGCACGGCGGCCATATCGTGGACCAATTCTAACCCGTTTCCATCGACGCCAACGTCTTCTTTTGGCACGACGGCACCTGAGATGGACCCAGCGAGATTGGAATAGGGTTGCTTTAGTGACGAATCAAGGTTCACACTAACTTTTGCTGATGGAAGGGTTAGAGTGTGGAGAAGACGAGGAGAACGCAATGCCCAGTGTTGCGTACAGGAAGTGGATCGCTTTGGGGCGGTAGCGTTATGGTTTGGGGTGGTATCAACGGTCATGCTCGATCCCGACTCATTGTCATCCAGGAAACCTTAATGCGGCAGCATACAGGATCAGGTGCTCGTTCCAGAGCTTTTACCATTCATGGCAGCTCATGGCCAGGTCTGACTTTCCAACAGGATAACGCCAGACCTCATACGGCCAATTTAACAAGAATTTCCTCAGGGACGCTGGCATCAATGTCATGGAGTGGCCCTCAAGATCTCCTGACCTCAACCCCATAGAGCATGTGTGGGATGTGTTAGGCAGGCGGCTCCATCAAGTAAGGAACCCTCCACAGAACTTGCAGGAGCTTGGTGCCATGTTGGTACAAATATGGCGGCGCATTCCCCAAGCTGTGTCAGACGCATAATCCAATCCATGAGGAGACGTTGTATCGCAGTTGTGAACGCCATGGGACACACCCGATATGACATGATTTCATTAAGTTGTGACTCACAGTTTTTGATCATGGACATTGTCGTCGCATTTCCGGTGGAACCGATTCCATGACAAACATGATCTGTATGCTATAGCATCTTTAATGACAAGATAATTGAATACAATCGTTATTTAAACTATTTTTTCCAAAGTGTTCAAATTATTGACTTTGAAACGAGTGTAAAGTTTTTATTTTTGTTGAGTTTATATAACGCATGATCAATGAGAACAGTACTCGGGAGAGCGAACGTCTCCGCCAGGCTGAACAGTTTACATTTTGGATCCCACTGATAGGCAGGATCTGCATCCTGGACCTGAACCAAAATTGAATCAGCTTGTTCTTGTCAACAACCCCTCATCCACCAAGTTTTGTCATAACTCGTCCACAACCTTTTGAATATCATGCTATACATCGTTTTTGGCCTGATCTCTCAATGGTGAAGAATCACTTCAATTTTTTTTTAATTCTTGTATCTGGATCCGGATCTTCACCAAAATTGAATCAATTTGTCCTTGTCCCACACCAAACCTGACCACCAAGTTTTGTCCGAATCCATGCATAACTGTTTGAGATGTCGTGCTCTATATTGTTTTTGGCCCCATCTCTCAATGGTGAAGAATGACGAGATAATTATCATATCCGGATCCGGATTCAGACTTTCACCAAAATCGAATAATTTGTCCTTGTCACACATCCAACCCATCCACAAAATTTCTTCCGAATTTGCCAATAACTTTTTGAGATATCCTGCTCATAGACAGATAGACAAACAAACAGACAGACAGAGGAGAAAAGACAAACTCCATGAACCTTCGGTGGTGGAGTTTATTATTAATCAACCAAGCACATGGAGTGCCCAAAACTGATTGTAATTAAACTCATACTTTTCAGTCTCATTTCCCCAGTCCCTCAAAACCCTCTTCCAGTGACCTTCCCAAAATAAAAGTGACAAGCACATGATGCACAAGTTTTCAGTCTTTCATGCCCTGTTTAGAGATAATTCGATTTATTTTGCTCTCACTTTTCAAAAGTTAGTTTTGACATAATCATGAAGTTAAGTGTACACGAAGCCTGCTGCATTTAAAGAAAAACTTAATTGTGAGTCGATACTCCACAGCACCCTCCACTCCTTCCTGATAAACCTCTTCCCATCCAACAGCCATGATTTTCAATTAAATATGTCTGATACAACAAAATCTTTCAACAAAGGTAATACATTACACACTGACATGATGTAGATATGCCCTTTGATGATCTTGTACTTGAAGTATTTTATTAATTACCACTGCCCCATAAACTTATAATAGGTCAGAAAGTAGAAGCATGATTTTTGACCAACGGTTCAATCTACCTGGCAATATAATGTCATGGGGGCCTCATGGTGTGTGTATGAAAAGTTTTTCAGAGGATTTTGTCAGCAAAACTAAGCCTTGTGCTAAATCGAGTAATAAAGTAGTCAAGAAAAGTCGCAAGCCTTTTATTCCCCCTTTTCCCCACCTTTATTCATCATTATTATTCCTCCCGTTTCAACCCCCCCCCCCACCCCCTCTGTTTGGGATCTGCTATTTAGATTGATTGAGATCTGCTATTGAGATATGCTACTGCCAAGGACGCTTTTCTGCCATTGAGTGGCCGATGTGCAGTGTGCCCTTCAGACGATCATGCTGCGTGAAGTTACCGCACAACCTTTCCCTTTGTGGAGCTACCTCTAGTTCAATAGGATGCTGTATGGAAGTTAGAGTGAAAAACAAGATGAGGGTCTATTTGAGTTGAGTCGGAAAATTAAAGAAAGAGGGTACCGTGCTTGAGTCCTTTGGCAAGCCGGCCATCATTCGATCTTCCACACTGCTGTCACATCTGTCCCATACCATCAAGTGTGGCAGCATGACCAATATGTGGGCCATGGAAACAAAAGCACATGGAACTTCATCGAAGACAGGCCAGTTGTGGCACCTGGGCTGATGTCAGTAAGCCTCATTCCTTCATCCCCGATCGCTATCTACCTCATTGTGTTTAATATATCCTTTGTTCTATTTATCGATTCCCAAACTTTACATTCTATATCATTCCTTCAATCCCTGTGTCTGTCATCATGCAAGGCTTGTGGCATAAAAGTAACACAAGTTTTGGTTGCATGAGTTATGTTTGTCCTAAGTTTGGTATATTTATGTCTGTCGGATTTATGCCCAGGGGCTTTGGAATTGCTCAAGTGTATGTGTGTGTGTTTCTATATACATATATATATATAGCAATTTTTTGTGGAGGAGCTAAATAAAATAAAATAAAAAAATATATATTTGTGTATTTGTGGAGGAGCTAAAAAATACATATATACATATAAATATATAT
>CM068952.1:132599296-132622111 GCA_035128595.1 Eptatretus atami | reverse complement strand
ATATGTTTATACATATAATTTATTTATTTATTTATTTACTACCTTTGCCAAAACATGGGTATTGCATTTGGGTTTGTTTGTCTGTATGTCTGCACATAATGTGCTGATGTTGGGCACAAACACCACCTGGTGGTAGCCAGTATTACACTTTGTCTTTTTTCAACTGAGTACCTATACAAAGTACGAGTATGCGAGTTTTTTATTTTTTTTTATTTTTAGAATGCGAGTACATCTATAAAGTTCGTATGATAAAACCACACAAACACCACACAAAACAAGTGCTAGCGAGGGTCTGCAATCTCAGATTGCTCTTTCCAGTTGCATGCTGTGCCTGTTAATTATATTTAAATAATTGGATTTGAATTATATTTGTGGAGACCCCTTATTTTCCACCAACACTGTTCGTGTAAACAGAAACAAAAAGGGTGCAGGTGAAAGTCCTGTGTGGGAAATTAACCCTCAAACACTCAGGGAATTCAAGCTAAGCTTAAGTATTTGGGATGCTTGACCTCAGCAGTGGGGCTGAGCAACCCAAGCACTCAACAACTGGTGTCAGTCGAGTGTGATTTAGCTCCTCCACAAATTATGGGTGTGAGTCACCTCCAGGGGGAATTTAAACAAAATTGGTGAAATTTGAATTGGGTGGCTGCTGAAAATTGGATGGCGGGATTGGAATTGGAACTCAACACTTCCAAAAAAAGTATGGGAATCATGGGTTCATCCCATTAAAAACCAGAGAGTTGGTGTCAAAGCCACCCAATGCTCACCTGTTTATACATTTATCGTTTTTAAAAGACTAGTCTAATAATATTTTTTTTATAAAGCATTGCAGTGAAGTCTGATCCAAATAATTTTAAAGCAATATATGTATTTGTATATTGTAATCAGTAAAAAATAGTGTGGTAGATAAAAACATTAGAAAGGAAATAACTTGCACCAAAAACTTTAACATTTTCACGCTCACGCTGACACTGAGGCTCACGCCGGGGGTATCGCTATAGCTCTCTGTTCTTCGAACAGGCGAGCTAAAAATGAAATTTAAATGATAACTATAAATGGCCTTTTTACCTGCGATTTGTCACGGGTCTACAACAGCTTCGCATGGTTGTTGTTGTTGTGGTTCTTGTTGGGAGTCGATTTTTGAAATGTGCACCCATTAGTCGGATAGCTGCCGGACTACACCCACAACTGTCACTTGACTGCACCCACCATGGCACCCAGATAAAATAATGTGGCCGTGACCTTGGTTTTATGGTGGGCCTAACACATCAGGCGTGTCGGCCTCTGCTGATTATGCACTGCCCGGGTTTGTTGTATCAGATTTCCATTGCCTTTGTTTGGGTCAGGTATTACTCACAATGAGGGACCCCCCCCCCCAAAAAAAAATCGAAACATATGTCGAATTAAAATTATAAGCAAGGTCTAATCAAACCCGTCAGCATGCATGGTACGTGCCTCCCTGAAGCCGTTCCTGTTTTAATTTTGTTAAACATCGGCTTTGTTACTCAGAAATCATGTTACTCGTAAATCATGTTACTCATGTTACTCATAAATAATGCTTCTTTTGTTACCTCTTCCACAACTGAGTAAAATGTGTTTCACTCATGATTAAAACTGTACCACCACTTGGGGATAGTCGTCTACTCAATTTACGTGTTCTTTGTGAAAGTCTTCCCCATTAACTTTTGCACACAATTTATTTGTTCAATGTACTACGTAAACTAAATGTACAGTAAACTAAAAGCATGAATGAGAGGACACCATGTCTGCCTATAATTTGCTTACATATGGGGGCCGTTCAAAAATACGTTACGCTCAGGGGGGTGGGGGGAGGTGGTGTGAGGTGTTAGATGGATGCCCAAATGTTACGGAGCGTTACAGGGTGGCTCGGGGGTGGTGTTTCCAGTGGTGTTACGTAATGCTATTAACCAGTGACGATTTTGTTTACCTCTATAATGGAGTCACAGTTTTTGCATTCACATCTTGCATAAAAACAAACGATGTAAAATAAATTGAGGAAAATTGTAGCATGCAGTAATGTATTTATGTCGCAGGTTGTGACCACAGTGCGGTTATTCGTGTTTAAACAATGCCAGTTCAGGAGTCTTCACTGGAGGGTGAGATTGCCCAGAGTGACAGCGCTGGCAACACCTGAAGGTGAAACGGTGGAACCTCTGGTGACCAATTTTAAGATACCGGTGTAACTCAGGGTAGAGCAGAACAAGAAGTTGGGCAATACCATTAAGGCAGAGTTCAATGCCAAATTTGCAGCTGGCCAAGCTAACCTCATACAGAAGATGGAGGCTGGCCAGATCAAAATAAAGATTGGCCACATCGAATTGGTTTGAAAAATGGAGGTAGCGCTGGCCGAACCCGAAAATAAAATGGCAGCAGCACAGGCTAACAAAGTAGCAAGCAGCACTGAGTGCAAGCACAGACACTGGGAGATTTCGTACCAGCTGTGAAATTTTGCTCAGGAAATGACTGATTTAAAACCGAGGTCTGGGGGGATACCAACACATTTAAGGTGGATGGATTGTGGCCTGCAAGTGATGGAAAAGACCCTGAATAGTGCCTTGCAGCCCCAAGATCAACGTCTCACATTTCCCAGGAGGAGTTTGACAACCTGTTCGGGAGGTGTGACGGTCTGTATCAGGAGCTAGACAAGGCCCACAGGTTGGTCATTGCACCTTCACACGGAGCATCCATGCAAGAGACAGTACAAGAGACAGTTCCAGTGGCAGAACCAGAGCCAAAGAGGGCAAAAGAGGCATGAGTAGGCACTCTCTTCCAAACCTCTTTATTTTATCTCCCATACCATCCTAAACTTTTCTCCCTTCCCTTTTACCCATACCATCCCCACTTTTTTAAATTTGACCAGGGTGTTGATGCATAGTGGTCCACTGGCCAACATCAGCAGAAGGGACACCTGGCTTTATGTCCCTTATAAAGATAACATACTCAATGATGTAACTCTCTGCCTACAAAGAACAGCCAGCATCTATACTATAAGAGAGATGTCTTGTCTGTCTGTCTGTCTGTGTCTGTGTCTGTGTCTGTGTCACCATTTCTCTCAGAGATGGCCAAACGTATCTTTATCAAACTTTCAGAGGTTCATTCTGGGCACCCATTCTGTCAAACAAATGTTTTAGGCACCCACAGAAAAAGGACAAAAAAACAAAATTTGATTTCTTCAAAATGCCAACAGGATAGAACATCACCGGGCAATGCCAGGTACCCCTGCTAGTATGAAATAAAAGCACATGGGCAGCAATGCTGTTGTGCGGCATCATTGTGCTCGTACTACACACCGTGCATTTGATTGCAGATTTGATCCATACACCATGCATTTGATTTGGAATCATCATCTTCATCTGATTGAGCGTACTCAGGCATTTTGCCTCTCGATGGCAGAAATAATCTACAGTGGTTGCCAGTCCTATTGTAGATCGCGGTGTTCGCTTGAACTGGTCTCCCCCCAAAGGCGGAGTGCACTTCATACCGTTCTGCAAGTATATTAGCAGTCGCTAATTCGTGCCTCATCTACCCGCTGCCATAGATGATTTTCTGACCTCGAATGGCTCAAATATCCCAGCAAGCTGGTACTCAATTTGCCGATCTCAGAAGGTTGACAGGCTGAGTCAACCCCCTGGTGTGTATTAATTCAGTGGCCAACGGGGCTTGAACTCAGGACCCTTGGATCCCAAGCCGCTACCCTAACCACTGAGCCAACACCAGGCTTACAAATTTGGAATAACAAAAGAAACTGCAAAAAATTCCTGCAAATAAACTATAAAAATCTGAACAGAGTACAAAGGATGTGGCATCATGAGGTCAAGATTAAAATGGAGGAAGAGAAGAGGAAGAGGAGTAGAAGACAAAAGGAGAGTGAGAGGGATGTTGGTTGTAGAAAGCATATTGTCGCGAATCCCGAGGGTTACGCAAAAGTCGAAGTCCAAATGACCTCGGCTATCACGTGGTACTGGGTGTGCGCTGCCGCTCGCCACGTCGCCACAGGGCGAATCCCCCTTACCTGTGGCTAATATTTTAAAACCACCCTTTAGCCACTGTGGCTAATCCATGTTTTAGTGGGTTTTTTTTTACCAGTTTTAGACGAATTTTGGGTGATTTTAGCACAGAATTCAACCTTCGTTGAGACGGCCGCCATTTTGTATGTTTTGATTACGGGAATCACGCGTGATTTGGTACAAGCTTATATATACTAACTTTAGTAGTTTTAAACTAGTTTCTAGTAAAAAAAATCGAACAAATTACGCATGATTCCATGATTCTCGTCTCAAATTTTTTTTATTTTTTGTTTGTAATTTTTTTTTTCTGGAATGATTCGGCATGATTCGGCGCTACTCGGGCTACATGCTTCGTTGGGTCAGTGGTTGCCAGTGAGTTTTGACACAATCAGTAGTAGTACCTGTAGTAGGACGAGTTTGTTTGGATGAGAGAGTTTGTTTGGATGAGAGAGTTTGTTTGGATGAGTGAGTTTGATGGGTGAGATTGGTTGGATGAGTGAGTTTGATGTGTGAGATTGGTTGGATGAGTGAAGTTGTTGGGTGAGATGGTTGGATAGTGAGTTTGACTGGCATGAGTTGGTCAATCGGTCCGCAACCACCCCTTTACCACCTACTAAAGGACAACGACCATACCCCCCCCCCACACACACACACACATCACCACACCATCCCTCACAATCCCCACTCCCTGATGGTCGTTCATTCAACCAATCTCACACGTCAAACTCACTCATCAACCAATCTGCACAATCCAACTCACTCATCCAACAACCTCACCCATCACTCACACATCCACCTTAAAATTAACTTATTATTTCATATTGCTAAAAAAAAAACTTTTGAATAAATATGTGGCTATTTCTTTTCCTGTGGCTAATCATTCTAAACCTGGATTAGCCACAGTGGATAATTCCTTTTGAAAGCCAGAGCACACCCAGTGGTATTTCCAAGGTCCAAAGGACTTTTCGCCAGAATTCGAATTTGTTTCCCTGAAAGAGCTATTGTTTCATCTTTGGTGGGGCAACCCAACAACCATTCATTTTATACAAGTCTCCAGTGCACATTCCAAAAATAAAATGTTATAATTGGATTCAACAGCACATTACATGGATATGTTTTAAATATAGCGGTGCTATCGAAGCGATTTAATATGAAGTGGTCTTTGTTGAAATGGTTCAGGAATTATTGACACATTTTAAGTTTTCATCAAGGAAATACTTAAAATAACTACAATGACTGACAGCAAAGCAGATGTGTTTGACATTTAATTAGTGCTCCAAATTATATATTTCTTCATTTGAGTCCTCATCACTATCTTCATGTCAGTTTCTGACACTGCTTTTTTGTCAGTTACTACAGTTACAACTACAATGGCACTCGGTAGAGCGTATACCTCCGCCAGGCTGATCTGCATCCAGACCTTAAACAAATTCTAATCGGCTTGTTCTTGTCACTTACCCAACTCATCCACCAAGTTTAGTAATAATCCGTACACGACTTTTTGAAATATCATGTTATACAGCAGGTAAATAGTTTTTAGGCCCCATCTCTCAATAGTAAAGAATGACTGAATTTTTTTTTAAACTCTCGTATCTGGATCCGGATCTTCATCAAAATTGACTGAATTTGTCCTTGTCACATACCCAACCTATCCACCAAGTTTCGTCCGAATCCATCCATAACTTTTTGAGATATCCTGCTCACCGACAAACAGACATGGGTGAAAACATGACCTTCATCCACCTTCAGTGGCAGAGGTAAAGATCAGTGCATGGTAAACCTGCATTTGGACAGGAGCAGCATTGATTCTGGCATCCACATTAATCCACCCCAACTCCACCTCCTTCAAATTTCCTGCTTTCCTTCCTGAAAGTCCCTGTAGCGTCCATTTTGTTTACCCCATGTACCCCACCCCCATCCCTCTCCCTTCCACAGATAGCCTATTGTCTTTGTTCCCCACAATTTTGTACTTCCCTCTCCCGCCCAAACTGTCTCTTGCCTTGTTATATGTTTGTGTATTAGCTCTTCCATGAGCCTCGACTTGGTATACAATAAAAAGAGAGAGAGAAAAAAAAAGAGAAACTCTTCCTCATTTTCCAGCCTCCACTCATGACTGACAGGACTTTGGGCAGAGATTAAAGGTGGCATCAACAGCGATAAATGACACTGGTTACATGAACCATAAAATCACTGTTTAATGGCAGAGCAGCATCAGATGTGCATTTGAGACTGAAGATGCAACTCGCTTCATCTACTGTATGTCAGTGCAGTTCTTCTGCCCACACATGGCAAACAAAGTTTTCTCGAGATTGGACAAAATATCCTCTGCCAGATCCCAATCACTTCCAATCTTTTTTGAAATCCTCGCGTGGTTTCTGCGATCCGAGCACGTTTTTAATGCTTTGATTTTTCTTTCCTTTGAACTGTCACAGCCTGTACATATGTACATGAAGTCCGAGTATGGCTTGACTTTTACTCTCTCCACAACTATTAGAAATGTCACTTATGGTCAAAATTATTGCACTAGTTCCAGTTCCTGTCAAGAAATAAAGACTGCTGAGGATTTAATGTGTGAAGGTACCTGCTAACATCCTGACATCTGTGTCTGGACTTTTGATCATAATACTTAAGTGTGTTTCTGAGGCATGCTTTGTTATGATCTTGATGGTCACCACGGAGCTCAGGGATTTCATCAATAACTCCAGCATACTGTACAGAATGCAAGGAATCTCACCATTCCCAATGGCAAATGAAAGTCCATCATGTCATTGGTCTTGCGATCCGAATAACTTGCACGCCTGTGGCTACACTGTGAGCATGCTTACAGTTCTTGAGGATTATGCTTGGAAACCAGTCGACTCATACAAAGTCAATTATTCTGCGGTGCAAGCGCCTACCAAGAAGCACCAGGTTTTCAAGTAACTGATTGGCGAGGTTACCAAATTTATTTTGAGGATAATGAACCATCTGAAGGAAGGTAATGCTGTATATTGTTACCTCTGACACTGAAGGCGAAGGAGTTTATGTTTTCACCGCTCTCTGTCTGTTTGTAACTTGCAACATCGAAGATTTTTCAAGTATATTGGTCAGTCAATTTTGTTTTTTCTGTATGTTTGTCTGTCTGTCTGACTGTCAATCGCCTACAGGTCACAATTCTAAGCCGATCGTCATGAAACTTTACCAAGTCGTAAAGGTAGTCTCAACTGAGAAGCCCATTGATTTTGAGGTCAAAGGTCATCTTCAGGACGAATTTCTAAAATCGTCATTTTTCATCCGATTTACTTGAAAGTTGAACAGGATTTGCATAATGAGTCACTGAAATGGGAAACCAGCTATTTTTGAGGTCAAAAGGTTGAAGGTCAACTGAAGGTCAAACTTCTAAAATCATCACTTTCAATCTGAACAAGCTCAAATGAGCTAAGATCCTCGTCCTCTTAATTGATGAGTCATTAAAAACGAATATGACGTCATTGTGATGTATCAGGTTTGCGATAAATTATCTGTGCTAATGCCCGGCTTGATTCCCGCAAACAAAATTCAAACAGCTTGCCTAGTTTCGGAGATAATGGTATAGGCGATTTCCATTAGTGGTGATATTATGACGTCAACTTTTTTTCTAGGAAGAATTTCCAAAGTCGGAGATAGTTACTGCTTGCGCGTGGGCTTTCTGCATATACATGGCAATTTCACGAAGATCCGATGAAAACTCTGGGTTGTGAAACAAAAAATGTCAAAAAATAGGAATGACGTCATAAAAATTGATATGACGTCATAGTGATGTATCATATGTGCGGTAATTCATCTCTGCTAATGCCCCGTTCGATTCCCACAAATAGAATTCAAAAAGCTTGCCTAGTTTCGGAGATAATTTTTTCGGCGATTTCCATTTGCGGAGATATTTTGACGTCATAACGTATTTTCTAGGAGGAATTTTCAAAATCGGAGATGGTTACTGTCTGCGCAGGGAATTTTTTACATATATACGCCAAGTTTCAGGAAGTTTCGATGAAAACTATAGGCTGTGAAACAAAAAAAGTCCACAAGAAGAAGCTGAAGAACAACAACGTGAGTAAGACTTAGAGATCCTCCACGAGGATCTAAAAACAATCAATTTTCATCCGATTGACCTGAGATTTTATTAAGATTGTCAATTGTAATCTTAATGAAATGGATAATTTGATGTATCCATGGCAACCTTTGGAGAAGGGGGTGGATTTTGCAAGTATCGTGCTCTGCACTACATCTTTTTCTTGTTATTCTGTCTGTCTGTATGTCTGTTTGTCTGTCTCGGCAATAGCCTACAGGTCAGAATTATAAACCGATCATCATGAAACTTTACCAAATTGTCGAGGTTGTCTCAACTGAGAAGCCTATTGATTTTGGGGTCTAAGGTCAATGGTTATCTTGAGGTCAAATTTCTAAAATAGTCATTTTTCATCCGATTGACTATAAATTTGAACAATATTTGCATATTGTGTCACTGAATTGGGAAACTAACTATTTTTGAGGTCAAAAGGTCAAAGGTCAACTCACAATCATATTTACAAAATCATCAATTTTATCTGAAAAATCGTCAATTTTCATCCGATTGACCTGAGCTTTGATTAAGATTGTCAATTTTAATGGTGGGCAGGTTGGGTGTGTGACAATGAAGTACTGATTAAATTTTGATGAAGATCCGGATCCGACAATTAGAATTTAAAAGTGATTCTTCACTGTTGTGAGATCGGGCAAAAAATGATATAAAGCACATCTCGAAAAGTTGTGGAGGGATTCGGACGAAACTTGGTGGACACATTGGTTGTGTAACAAGGAAGAATCGATTCCATTTTGGTGAAGATCCGAATCCGGATTTGGATACAAGAATTATTTAAAAGCCAAAGTGATTCTTCACCATTGAGATATAGGGCCAAAAACGATACAGAGCATGATATTTACCTCCGCTACCGAAGGTGAAGGAGGTTATGTTTTCACCCCTCTCTGTCTGTTTGTTTGTTTGTGTTTGTCTATCTGTCTGTCTGTCCGTGTGCAGGATATCTCAAAATGTTGTGGACGGATTCGGATTAAATTTGGTGGGCAGTTTGGGTGTGCGACAAGAATGAACTGATTATATTTTGGTGAACATCCGGATCCGGATCCGACTACTAGAATTTTTAAAGAGATTCTTCACCATTTAGAGACAGGGACAAAAATGATATATAGCACGATATCTCAAAAACTAGTGGACGGATTCGGACGAAACTTGGCGGATGCTTTGGGTGTGTGTCAAGGAAGAATTCATTCGATTTTGGTGAAAATCCGAATCCGGATCTGATAATTTTTTAAGTGATTCTTCACCATTGAGAGATGGGGCTAAGCTAATAGATAGCACGATATCTCAAAAAGTTGTAGACGGATTCGGATGAAACTTGGTGGACAGGTTGGGTGTGTGACCGTGATAAATTTATTCGATTTTGTTGAAGATCCGAATCTGGATCCGGATACGAGAATTATTTAAATTTTAAAGTGACTCTTCACCATTGAGAGATTGGGCCAAAAATGACATATAGCATAATATTTAAAAAATGTATTGGGCCCGATATGTTCTCGTGGATCAGGCATTACATGGCGGAGGCGTGTGCTCTACCGAGTGCCCTTCTAGCTCGAGCTGAATTGTGAGGGTCACAGTCTATGTGTAAATCAGCAACAGCCTTTTGCAGCCAATGCATTAACCTCAGCTTTGGTTGCCTTCACCTTCAGTCTGTCATATATACTGAGTGAAGCAAGAAGGGGGTCAAGGCATATGATAGAAACTGCTAAGATCTATGATCTTTGTCTTGCTAACCATCAGCAAATGGCTCAACAGCTCACTGCTGGATTTCAAGGTCAGTCTCTGAGCTTTTATCCCCATCCTGAGAGGAAACGGTTTTAACTTCTGGGTTTTTTTATTGGTTCAAAAATATCAATTGTTCCACCGGTTAGAATTGTCTTGACACAGAACTCGTATGCAGCTCCCTTGAAGTCGTCTGGTGTAACAACCTCAGAATAAATGCCTATTCAATGATGAAAGGATCATCCATTGATGCAATGATACTGGTGATGGCTTGAATGCTATCTTCCTCTCTTTTTTTAAACCAACATTATCAAGATCTTCTCTTGACTTAGCATTGTCATCCCTGCCTATCATTATCTTCCATACCTTTGCTATGACAGTCCTCTGATTGTGAGGCAGAATCCAATGATTGACAGCACCCTTATTCAAAGTTATGCATCTTAGCCATGCAGAGTCCCTGTTGAGTGTTGTTCATTTCACCAGTCATACTCTGTTCACAGAAAAATGGACTAAATCCAGATTGCTGCTGTCACTATCTATAAGGCCATCATATATCCGGTCATGAACGTGGTCTGGATTGTCCCTCTGCTGTATATGCAGGAATATACATTGCATAATTGACACGATCATATGCAAGGTACCATGGGACCATGTAATGGAGTGTAGAGAGATGGATAATCCATATTCCAGATCTCTAGTGGCTCACAAAGTCTGACAGAGTGTTGCAACCATGTCGAGGTATTAACTCCAGAAATGAAATGTTGGATTCGTTTTTGTTTCTTGCGGATGGAGTCGTCATATCGGTTCAATCAGCTGTGTTAAGCCTGGTGTTGGCTTGGTGGTTAGGGTGGCTGGCTTGAAATCTTAGTGTCCTGAGTTTGAGCCCCGTTGGCCACTGAATTAACACCAAGTGGGGTTGACTCAGCCTGTTCATCCTTCCAAGGTCAGCAAAATGAGTACCAGTGTACTGGTATTGGGGCACAGCATCAGCGGCATAGTTGTGCCCCAACAAAATGATAGGTACCTGGCAGCCAAATTGCCATACACAAGAAGGAGGAGAAGAGCCGTGGACAGTTTTGTCGCCAACAAGTTCAGATATTGTGGGGGATGTTTCCACTTTCAGCTGCACTGCATGTCTTAGGGCTCAATCTCTTCATCATCACGAAGAGCCTCTGTTTCAGCTTCACTGCATGTTTTAGGGCCCCAATTTCTCCTTTTTTTTCTCCTGAAAGATTTTGTGAAGGCTTTCCATTTCAGCTTCTGTACAACTAAATATCAGCTTATGGATGCATACTTCCGCAGTAATGATGATCTGACACGATTGCATTAATTTGTCCAGGAAGCACAAATTCAAATTCTATCAGAACATTCAGAACACCTGAATCCCAAAACCATTTTGTATATGCTGTCAAGATAGGACATTGCCATCTGAAAATCAACTTGTCTCACCATTAACCCTTCCTGAAAAACTACAAACTGCCATCTGATCTTTTGTGCCTTGGCATAGATTGCTTAATCAAACACCGTAACAATGGTTTCCAGTTCTAGAATATCCGTGATAGCTACACTACGTAACAAAATGGTGCAAACAGCTGACACGTCATTCGGGCCGGCATCGATCACACGTGGGTAAGCAATCTTGGACACATCTTTGATAGATGATGCAATCTGACTGACTGTTGCCATTGCCCTGCTAGTGAAACTGATGCCCCCTGCTGGTAGGAGATGAAAATGAATGGGAATTTTTCTGATTAATTTCGGTGTTTTTTTATTATAAATGTGCAAGTGGTGGTGGTTGCGTGGTCGTATGACAGCTTAGCTGCTGGGGGGGCTATCATTTCTTGAAGTGCGACTGTGTCGCTGATACAGTGCCCCTCTACCAGTACACACACTGGAACTGGTATTCATTTCGCCGACCTCGGAAGGATGACAGGCTGAGTCAACCCCCTGGTGTATTAATTCAGCGGCCGACGGGGCTTGAACTCAGGACCCTAGGATCCCAAGCTACCACCCTAACCACTGAGCCAACACCAGGCTTAATGTGCAAGTGAAAACCAGAAGGCATTGGTGATTTAAAGAGAGGCATTTAAAGAGGCATTTAAAGAGAGAATATCTTCAACTAGTTATAACAAAAATATTAAGTTGCCAAAGAAAATTTGCTCCAAAAATTTAGTTTGTTCATTTTGGCCAACAATTTACAAAAGCCAAGCGATATAATTTTCCCCACGGTCACTGACACCAATTTCACCTTCGAACAAACATCTCAAACTATGGATGGGTACGGTTCATCAGTCAAAGGAATTTCAGGATTGCAAAGATAAGCCGTTGATTATTTTTTTAAATACACACTTTGACAAATTTTGTCAACAAAGCTGTGTAGCTGATTCACCTATCACGGACATCTCAAATAACTATTACTTACTCATGTGTGACGTTTTTTTTGTATACAAAGTTAACGCTCATGGAAGAGCTAAAACACATAATTGATCAAGAAGGAACGGTACAAAGAGAGGAGGGACATATTCCCCCGAACAGCAGGGTTGAGGGAAAAAATAGAGGGAAACGGAAGAATAAGCGATGCGGGGGAAGAGAGAATGAATGGGGAGAGGGATTAGGGGGGTACACAGCATGGACAAGATGAATACACAATCAAACTCTCAGGAAGGAAAAACTGGAAATTTGGAAAGAGTTGGGCTTGGGGGTTGGAGGTGAGTAGTTATCCTGGATTTAGGTAGTTTCACCAGAAGGGGGTTGTGAAGGATGAGGGATATATCTGAAGGCTGAGGGATGTCACGGCAGAGGGTGGAATCATCAGCAAATGAATAAAGAGGATGTTTTCAGAGTCAGCGAGGGTTCCATTGATTCAGAGAAGACAGTCAGAGGGGTTTTGTACTCTAACCCAGTATACCATGTAAATCCCTTGAGCCTGATATTTTTATATTTGTTCTGCACACTTAAATGCTTACAATTCAACACAGAAGACCATATGTAATACAGAGAGAACCTTTACTTCTCAACATTTACTATCCATTCTGCAGGTTTGGTTGAAGTCACACTATTGCTCACCTTCGAGAAGGAGGGAGAATTCCGGTCTCAGTGAGGGTTAGAAATCCCAGGAGTGCCTCAGATAGCACACCCAATGGCATGTCAGATAGTATTGTGAATAAAGTGGACGAACTGTGACTGTCCAAATGCTTTATTCTTGCATTTTCTCTGAAAGAATTCCCATTTATCTTTAAAGGATTACCCGACGACCTGTGAACCCGTTGGGTTCCCGTTGTGACAGCGGTTGATGAAAAAAATCATTTCAAGAAAAATAAAGATAGCTCCAGCGAACTAGACCGCTGAGGTTGTTTGCATTGATCAAATTCTCCCGAAGAGGACTTGACTGAATCGGGAATTGATTTTTTAAATTATTTTTTAATTGCCCGATTTGAACGAAACTTGACACTGCACACTGCAGGAGAATGGTGAGTAAGGTGGGCTGAAAATTTTTGCGCTATCGTTTATCGTTTTGGCTGTATTTCGGGAACATACATACATATATATATATATATATATATATATATATATATATACAAGATGAGAGTTTTAGTAATATATAGATATGTGATACAAGATACAAATAGAAGGGCACTCGGAAGAGTGCATACCTTTGCCACATAATGTCTGATCCACGAGAACATATCGGGCCCAATACATTTTTGAAATATCATGCTATACAGTACTATATCGTTTTTGGCCCTATCTGTCAATGGTGAAGAATCACTTTAAAATTTAAATAATTCTCATATATAGATCCGGATTCAGATCTTCACTAAAATTGAATCAATTCGTCCTTGCCACACACTCAACCTGTACACCAAGTTTCATCCGAATCCGTCCACAACTTTTTGAGATATCATGCTATAAATCGGTTTTGCCCTATTTCTCAATGGTTTCTAGTTTATTCTAGTTAAAAAAAAAATGTCACCAAAATCTAAACAGTTCGTCCTTGTCACACACTGAACCTGTCCACAAAATTTTATCCGGATCCGTCCACAGCTTTTTGAGATATCCTGTACACAAACAAACAGACAGAAAGGGGTGAAAACATCACCACCTCCACCTTCGGTGGCAGAGATAATTAGGATTAACTTTGCTTCCATTTCATTGTGAGGTTTAAAAGAGGGCACGTTTCATCCTTTTTCATGTTAAACAAGTACCAATTATGATCAACAAGTCCTCCTTTATCTGTACGAGGAGCTTGGAGGATTTTGGTGAAAGTATTGTTGCATTGCCCTCACTGGTGTGGGTGTTATTGTCATTGCAGCTGCTTCATTCACAAGTAATTTCAGTTACATCATTTACAATGATGGACTGATGATCTGTCCAGCCTTGTGTCTCAGCTAAATACATTTTCAAAACTTATCATGAGTAACCCAATGCTCTGTCAACATTAAGAGACGGTGTCCCTTTTTGTCTACTTATGGTCTTCTTCAAATAATGTTTAAAATGGGCGATGTTAGTCATAATTGATGCTTCTTGCAAATGAATATTGCCCTAATGGTTTCACACACCCTCTGCGCACAGCACGTCCCCCCACTAATCACAAAATTCATATCGTACTTTAACTGACTCGCGACCGAGAATGTGAGAAGCTATTGAAAATGCTTGGGAGGAAGTAGCTCCTGTACATCGTGAGAATTTAAGGAATTTTTTTGGGGGGGGGCAGAAATTCATCCTCCTGGGGTTCAGAGTGGGGAGCACCACAATTTTCTCGATGTCAATACATGTGGATTGGATAGCATCATCTGGTGGAAGCCGCTATCAGAAGTAATTAAATGAAACAGACAATTGAAAGTGGACAACTAACCCATCTATATATTAATACTGAAGGACCAATTTTGTGTCCTCCTCGCGGTCGCATCACGTTTTTCTCGGTACTGTGACCTGGACTGAAAGAAACTTCGTACCTGTAAGAGTGCATCGCACATCGTGCCAATAGTCAAACTTCAACTCTGAAGCAGAATAAACACTTTTGTTGAGACGGGGGCGAGGAGTGAAGAGGCGGGGGCGAGGAGTGAAGAGGCGGGGGCGAGGAGTGAAGAGGCGGGGGCGAGGAGTGAAGAGGCGGGGGCGAGGAGTGAAGAGGCGGGGCGAGGGGTGAAGAGGCGGGGCGAGGGGTGAAGAGGCGGGGCGAGGAGTGAAGAGGTGGGGGCGAGGAGTGAAGAGGCGGGGGCGAGGAGTGAAGAGGCGGGGGCGAGGAGTGAAGAGGCGGGGGCGAGGAGTGAAGAGGCGGGGGCGAGGAGTGAAGAGACGGGGGCAGGGAGTGAAACAGGCGGGGGCAAGGTAAGCAAATTTTTGGGCGGGGGTAAGCAAATTGAAAGCGGGAGACGGGGGAAATGGGGCGGGGGATGAGTGGGCGGGTTGGGGTGAATTAGGCGGGGTTGAGTGTGAGGGGGTGGATAGGGGGCGGGGGCCCGGGGGCAAGTGGGGCGGGGAATCAAGAGACGGGGGGCAGGGAGTGAAGAGGCGGGGGCGGGGTAATTAAATTTTTGGGCGGGGTAAGCAAATTGAAGGCGGCGGGTGGGAGCGGGGGGTAATGGGGCAGGGGCGGGGCAAGCACGTCCTGTCCAGTCCATGTCCCTCGAGTGTGGGTGAGCTGGTGAGGGTGGTTGAATGAACGGAATCCGTCTGTGACGGGGTTCGGCTAGTCCATAAGGATGTGCTAGTTCTGGAAATACTCTGAAGGTGGGATTCTTCCTTGATGACAGTCCCAATGTCTAATTGCTTCTGAAAGATGGAAGGCATTGTGACATGTCAACCTACACAATTTTTTTCATAGTTTTCTAATAAAAGTCATTAATACAGTACGTCTCATCTCTACAGGGAACCATGGCAGTTCAATCATAAAACACCTGCTTTTCAATGTTGCTTTGTTTTCTGCATTACAACCATCAACTCTGTTGTGACTATAACGGCTCTTGGTAGAACAAAAACCTTGGCCAGGGTGAACAGTTTACATTTTGAATCCCACCGATAGGCTCAATCTGCATGTGCACCTTAACCAAAATCTAATCGGCTCATTCTTGTCAACTACCCAACTCATCCACCGAGTTTTGTAATTAACCCATCCCCAACATTTTGAAATATTGTGCGATATATCCTTTTTGGCCCGACCTCTCAATATTATGAAGAATCGCTTCAAAAATAAATAAAAATTATCGGATTCAGATCTTCACCAAAATCGAATCAATTTGTCGTGGTCACACACCCAACCTGACCACCAAGTTTCATCTGAATCCGTCCACAACTTTTTGAGATATCCTGTACACAGACAAAAAAACAGAAAGGGGTGAAAACATAAATTCCTTCACCTTTGGTGGCGGAGGTAAAAATGCTAGATTTTGGATAATTGGCCTTTTCTTATCCAAGAGTATCAGAAGATTTTGTGGTGTTGTACAGCCAATTACAGTGGGTGGGATGAGTCCTTGCATTCGTTCAAAAGCAAAGCCCTGATTAAAATCAATTACCCCAAAAACCTAACCCATTTTTACTTCCGTTAAATTACCATATTTAAAAATCAATACCATATTTAAGGTTCGTTAAAAAAAAAAAAAAACACAAAACTTGGAGGAAGTTCCTCATACTTCCCAGAGCACTCTGGGTACCAGAAACACCACAACAACGATGCAATCTTTTTCATGGCACTCAGAAAACATTTCCTCAAGAGCAATTTCCTCCTATATCCTTATATCTGTGCTCTTATCTTATAATTCTGAACATCAAGCAGGGAAGCAGCGCTACCATTTTTAAAGTCTGTGGTATGACTCAGCCAGCGTTTGGAACCACCAACCTCCCAGACTCAGAGAAGACACTCCAAACCATTACACAACAACAAAAGAAACACCTTCAGAGAAGACACTCCAACCATTACACCACCAAGTCTGGTGAAATACTGACCCGTACTTGCATCATAACATTTGTACACTAAGAGTACACCATGACGACGGCACAGCAACGTGTTTCACAGAATAGAAGATGGGAGATTTGTTGGACAGTTATTGAAAAACAAAATGAATTTACAGGTTTCGAGGAAACATTTATGCATGTAATTTCACGACATAACGTTGATCACGTGGATCTACCATGCGGTCAAGATGAACCATCTTTTCCAGACTTAAAACCTTGCCAAATATGTTTCAATGATGCTCATGGCCTACACGTGCAACAAAATTTCCTCGAAGCTATCTCGCCTGAGTATGAATCTCGACCCAGGTGTAAACTGTCATCTGGTGTTTCACAGGAAGGATGATTCATCAATGTGTGTGCTGTCTCTCGGATTGACCTCAAACTGGATGCCCCATCTGAGTTGGTGGACGTTAAAGATCCCACCGTGTCTTTTGCGAAGAGTAGGCATGCTATCGCCAGCACTGTGTCCAATTTCTGAATACCTGTTAAAATAACTGATAGTCGAGAGCACTACATCAGTGGCACAACTGCGCCCTCAGCCAATGATGCTACCCCACAGCTTGTTTGAATAAGAAGAAAGAACAAAGAAGAAGATTGTTTGAACTAAGTCATTCCAAGTCATTATAAGTCATAAGTAAGAACTAAGTCATCACAATCTTCCCTTTAAATGTGTAGCGTTGTATGATGCAGGTGTTCCTGCACAAAGGTGGACTCGAGATAAATCTTCAGATGTTAGGTGCTGAGAATGATCACCGACTTGTTGCATCTGTGGTAGGCGCAACTAAGATGAGCGATACCAGTGACGCAACCTCAGGCATTAAGACTTCTGACAGATTAATCCACTATTTCTTTCAATGTCTTCTGTTTGTTAGTGGTGAAGTGTACTCTCAATAACTGCTGCAGAACTGCTTTCTTGCTGCAGAGACTTGCTCAAATGGTCAGTGAAGCTTAGAACCTTTTCACCAAACGCTATCCTAAGTAGGATATATAAATTATGACATCTGGACTTTTATAGATTTGCATTTGGCTGACCTCTCAGGAACATACGAGGCTATTTAAGTACTTGAGTCAAAGCTTCTTTTAATAGAACATTGTACTAATTGTCAGGATGCTCAGCGGCGATAACACTATCGCTGTTCAATGTGTGGCGCACAATGTACGAAAGCCAAATTCTCCAGCTTTTTGTACTTTGATGATCATTTCGCAGTGTTGCAGAAGCTTGATGAGCTCCGAGATTGTATCCAATGCATTTTTTGCATATTTTACTTGTCTTCTGACATCTTGACAGGCCCGATTCAGAGAATGGCCGCACCAGGAGGTGTAAAGAGCACGGAGCTCAATGGTCAGCAATAGGGACAGCAACATAACATTGGCCTCTGTAGTAATTAATCTTTAAGCTCATGCAGGCATTGGCATCTTTGATGATAGCAACAATTGTATCTGCATCTGATCAGCAGGAGGAATTCCATCAACTCAATCAAATGTTAATCTCGCTGTAGATCTTCAGCAACACAACAAAGAACAAAAAACACAATTGCTCTATGAAACTGCTGTCTATTGTCTCATCGACCGTGATCATAAATTTTGCTTCAACGGAGATTAAATCCCATCAAGTTGAGGATTTAATTTTGCATGTTTTTTTTTTTTTTTCTTGTCTGGCCTCGGTGTTTGTATGCTTTTCCAACTAGTGCAGAAAATTGCAATGAAACTCACAAACGAGGCTCGGTGCTGAGAAAAGTTTCCATCATTCTCCCAAGATTCACGATGAGCCAAGAAGAGGAAGGCCTTGGCCTTACAGTCATAGAAACGTCATAGCAGACAGATCCACAGGGGTTTTCACAGCTCTTTTTGTTTTCTACCATCAACCGTCCATCTAGTAACTCCCCAATGTATTGGTTGTTGCCTGAAAAATTATGAATTTCCAGCAGCTTCCTACGAAAAGATTTATCAATGGCTTGACTGGTAACTGTGTTGCTGCTTTCCAGTTCTGAAAGCTAAGTGTGATGAACACAGCCTCAGCATCATGTGCTTGCAGGAACTGGGACTTGGAAGCAGTGTGTGGCAGAAGACTCGATCAAATTATTGTAGTGGATCCAAGGAGTGTCGTCGAAACATCTGTCTTGAAAAGAATGCTGCACAACTTTCGTTTTGCACAAAACTGCTTTGGAGAGTTACACGATCATTCATGACTGGTATGTAAAAAAAAACCCAATTTTCCAAGGATCAAGCCAATGAATATTGTCCTTCTGAGTCAGAAACACAGTGGATCACAGTGTGTCAGGCAACTTATTCTGTCCTTCCATTGGTGGTGTGCTGTGCCGCTTGAGCGGGTAATATTTGATGATAAACAGGAAGGTTTAACAGTCGCTTGCTGTACTGTGTGCCATGGTGCAACATCACTGTTTCGTTTCTATAGCAAGTCGACAATTCTACTTGCTTTTGGGACAGAACCCCAGTATATCAGCAAGGATTGTTGATGATGTGGTACAAGGCTTGCTTTCTTCTTTGCTTGCTGCATCACATAAATGACAACTAGAGCTTGACTTGAAAGCAAACACAGCAGAACAGAGAGGCACAATGCTTCAGTTTTATGTGCTGTAATCCAGGTTTTGTGCGGCACATATTCTGGACTTTCACTTCGTTTAGGCTTATGCAAAGTTAGACATCTAAAAACCACATAAACACCTTTGACCTGGTGAAACTGATTGAAGTACAACATATCTGCAATGAATAAATGATGTGGATCATGTCAGTTTGCTGTCTTTCGTGCCATTAAAGGTGTCTGAATTCAACAGTCTACCACTGGTATCACGTAATAGTGAAACTGAACAAAAATGACAGGAAGGAGAACGACTCGAAAGTAGTTCGGCCATGGCCGCACCAGTGGTACATGTTCCGAAACCCTTGCTTAACCCCACAAAGTGCCACCATGATTTAGAGTGTGGTACCCACCTTGGAGGCATGGTCACATTGGACATTGGTCACATTAATCAAATGTATTGGAGCTTGTAAAACATCAAATATTTTTTTATTAACTATCCTATGGTTGGGGAAGATCTATTTTCAAAGAAAGAGAAACTCTACAACATATTGTCGTCATAATTTGTAACTTCGATTCCCCCCCCCCACCCCCACCCTCCTTTTTAGCTTCACAACATTCTAAAAATGGCTCTTGTATATTTGATGATAATTATCTCCATCACCGAAGGTGGACGTATCATGGAGGTTATTTCTTTCACTCCTGTTTGTCTGTCTGGCTGTGAGCAGGATATCTTAAAAAGTAATTTAGAGATTCGGACGAAACTTTGTGGACAAGTTGGGTGTGTGTGTGTGTGTGTGACAAAGATGAAATGTTTCGATTTTGGTGAAGACTCCGGATACGAGTATTTTTTTAAATATCCGGATACGTTCCGGATCCGGATAGGAGTGTTTATAAAATTTTAAGTGATTCTTCACCATCGAGATGTAAGGCCAAAAACGATATATTGTGCAGTGCTTTAAGAAAGTATTTACACCCCTCAACTTTTGTCACATTTTGTTGTGTTACAGCCTGAATTTTAGACTGATTAAACAAAAAAAATTGTCACCAATCAACACAAAATCCCCCATAATGACGAAGGTAAAGCACGTTTGAAGAAATTTTTACAAATTAATTAAAAAATTGAAAGCTGAAATGTCTTGCATCAATAAGTATTCAACTCCCTGACTCAATACTTTGCAGAAGCGCCTTTGACAGCGATTACAGCTTCAAATCTTCTTGGGTATGTCTGTATCAGCTTTGCACATCTGAATTTGGAGATTTTCTCACATTCTTCCTTGTAGGTTTGCTCAAACTCTGTCAAGTTGGATGGGAAGTGTCGGTGGACATCAATCTTCAAGTCTTTCCACAGATTCTCAATGGGATTAAAGTCTGGGCTTTGACTGGGTCACTCAAGGACTTTCCTTGTTCTGAAGCCATTCCAGTGTTGCTTTGGCTGAATGCTTGGGGTCATTGTCCTGTTGGAACGTAAATCTTTGCTGTAGTCTAAGGTCTTCTGCACTCTGAAGCAGGTTCTCCTCAAGGATTTGCCTGTACTGTATTTGGTCCATTCATTGTTCCCTCTCCACTTACAAGTCTCCCAGTCCCTGCCACTGAAAACCATCCCAATAGCATGATGTTGCCACCACCATGCTTCGTGGTAGGGATGGTGTTAGATGGGTGATGAGCTGTGCTCGGTTTCCACCAGACGTCACGCTTTGCATTCAGGCCATACAGTTCAATGTTCATCTCATCAGACCACAGGATCTTTTTCCTCATGCTCTCGGTGTCTTTCATGTGCCTTTATGCAAACTCCAGGTGTGCTGTCATGTGCCTTTTTCTAAGGAGTGGCTTCCATCTGCCCACTCTCCCATAAAGCTTTGATTTGTGAGCCGTTGCAGAGATTGTTGTCCTTCCCACAGTTTCTCCCATCTCAGCCAAGAAACTCTGTAGTTCTGTCAGAGTGCTCAGTGGGTTCTTGGTCACCTCCCTGACCAAGGTCCTTCTTGCCTGGTTGCTCAGTTTGGTTGGATGGCCAGCTCAAGGAAGAGTCTGGGTAGTTCCATATTCTTTCCATTTCCTAATGATGGAGCTCATTGTGCTCTTGGGAACTTTCAACACTCTAGAAATTGTTTTATCCCCTTCCACAGATCTATGCCTCCTCACTATTGTTATCTCGGAGTTCTACGGACAGTTCCTTGGACCTCACGGTGGAGTTTCTGCTCTGACATGAACTGCAACTATGGGACCTCATATAGAAAGGTGTGTTTATTTCTAAATAATGTCCAATCAATTGAATTGGCCACAGGTGGACTCCAATCAAGTTGTAGAGATATCTCAAGGATGATCAAAGGTAATTGGATGCACCTGAGCTCAATTTGGAGTGTCACAGCAATAGGGTTGAACACTTATTGACGCAAGACATTTCAGCTTTATATATTTTTAATTAATTGGTAAAAATTTCTAAAAAAAATGATTTCACTTTGTCATTGTGGGGTATTTTGTGTAGATCAGTGACAAAAAATTTAATCCATTTTTAAATTCAGAATGTAACACAACAAAATGTGACAAGAGTAGGGGGATGTGAATATATTCTGAAGGTACTGCATAGTATGATATTTCAGACAGATTTGTCAAAACTTAGTGGTGGACAAGTTGCATGTGCAACAAGGACTAATTGATTAGATTTTGTTGAAGATCTGGATCTGGAACCAGCCAATCAGTGGGATGCAAAAACGTAAACTGTTTAGCCTGGCAGAGGTATGTGCTCTACCGAGTGCCATTCTAGTTGTATATCTTTTTCTTTCCGTTCTAATCATTAATGGATGCAGAATTTTTGTGATAAAATAAAGCCAACAGTATCCTAAGGGAGCTGAGGATAAAAACCTCTGAACAATCTGTTTTGTTGTTAATAAATCATCTTTGAGCCTTAGTCTCCATAAGTCTTAAAAAGCACTAACATTAAAACTGTCTGCAGTTCCTGATTGGTTATCTGTCCAATGAAGCCATGTTTAAGATAGGTTGATGTAAAAAATGTCAAGAGTTTAAACCGTTTTTTTTTTATTTAAAGCACATCCCATATTTTCTTTCCTTCACCCATAGTTACAGGAGTGGGAGGGTATGGAACTTGGAAGCAGCAAAAAAAGTAACAGCTTTGCTTTAGAAGCTTAAGGATTGTGTGCCAAGACAGAATGCAGATTTGAGCTCTTTCGACCGGACCATAACACATGAGTTGAGATGGCCAGAAAATATTTTACCAAGACGTTTCATTGCCATAGTTTTTGCGTGCAGGTGGAATTAAATTCATCTCAGTCATACCAAGAAAAAGAATGTACTGTCAAATACAACAAATCCGTTTCTATACATTGTATCCTGCAATAACTATGTATCCTGCACTCGGCAAACAACTATCCACCCTAATACTTTGATATAGTCTCAGTTATATTAGACCTGCAGTAACTACAGCCTTGTTACTAATGTATGTGAAAACCTTTGTTGTTTTG
>CM068952.1:132586904-132599286 GCA_035128595.1 Eptatretus atami | reverse complement strand
AAAAAAAATCAATCACCAAATGCAAAAGAGTGACAGAGTGTTCTCGGAACGAGATGTTATGACAGTCCAAGAAACACCACCTTTAAAATATCTTTCATGATATGAATACATTTCATTCATAAGAGAAGATATTTCCTCACTCATCATGTATACTTACATGTTGAAAAAAATTGCAAAGAAAAACCCCCTGCCATCTCCTCGACGATTGTGAGTATCTTCGTGCTTGAGGTTTTTGAATGCCCTTCATAACCTTCATAACATGTCTGTGCAGTATAGACATATACATAAGTTTAATAAACAGGAATAAATTCCTGCGTGGGGCTAGTGTGAAAAAATTCTGACAACCTGGGACTCAAATCCAAGTACCTCATCACTTACACAGTGACAACCCACTGAGCTATTCAGTCTTCAGGATATCCTGAGATATTTCTCACACTAACACTGCAAGCTACAGTATATACATATATATATATATATATATATACTATATATATATATATATATATATATATATATATATGCAGGGGAAGTGGTACGGTGGGAGTTGGAAGGAGGGGGGTTCAGTGGGAGCCCGGGGGGTGTTGAGGTGGAGTCTGAAGGGAGGGGGAAGGGTGGGAAGAGGGAGGGTAAGGAGTGGGTGGGAGGAGGGAGGGAAGGGGTGGTGAGAGTCCGGAGGGGATGGGGTGGGTGTCCAGAGGGGGGATAATCATGATTATTACTACTATTATTATTATTATTATTATTATTATCTACAGCATGATATTTCCCTGTCTTTTGGGAAAATGACCACAGCAATGCAAAGAGGTATTGTGGTGTGACCCTTTTGCAGCAATTCCATCTCCTGCAGTCCAAATTTTGCTTTGCCACAGGGATGAATCCACATCGTGTGGATAGATATACTGTCAGATGGCAAGATTGTCGAGATGTACTTTTTTCATCTCACATTATCAATAATCACAGACAGGTTCTGAAGCAGTCTCCATTGACCAGTCACATTTCCCCATCCCCCATCAATTCCCACTCCCTTTATTCCTGATTCCTCCTGTGAGCACCAGACAAAGACTTGTGACCTGCTACCGGAGCCAGCTTCAGAGTTGGAGGGATAAGGATAATGGCAGAGAGCAGGAAAAGAAATGGGAAGAAAATAGCTTATTGTTTATTCCTCTACCATCTCTCACACACACACACACACACACACACACACACACACACACACACACACACACACACACACACACACACACAATAATTATACAGTTGAGGTTGCAACCCTTCACATACATTTCTCATTTATTGTGCAGTGTTTTCGTGCACACAGTCTTTTGAGGATACTTTAAATAGCCATGGCGGGCTATTTTGATTATGGCCTGTTTTCCCTGGACTGCGAAAGCACAGATCTTGCAGTGTTTTTGAGAAGTGTAATCGTTCTGATGAAATTGCGAATTTACTGCATGGGTCAAGCGTGTGTTGAGTGTCGACAACACTGTCTCATTTAGGCTGAACCGTAACCACCTTAAGGCCCAGTGGACTGGTAGTCCCCACCATGAACTCTCAATGGGTAGGCTCATGAATGAATAATATATAGAGTTAGTCATTTGCAAAGTAAAATCAGTCACTTTGTTTGTTTGTTTTTTCTTCTGCCATCCGTTCAAACATGTGTACAAACATCATTATTCACAAATCTGCAACGAAAATTAAATTTCAAATGTACTTTCTAATAAGGATGCGGTGATTAAAAACAAAAAAAAACATGTATGATTTGAAAGACTTCTTGACTATCAGACTTTTTCTTGATAAATTGTTTCCTGATTTTTTTTTCATTTCAACCATAACCTTTTCTGGTACAACTCAGCAAATAAATCTTCAGACAAAAAGGAGTGAAAGGAAAGGTTTACAAAAAAAAGGGCATTATTGGAGCAGGTGTCTGCGCCTCACAAATCCTGATCCACACAAAGCGGGACAGATGGAAAGCAAAGCAATATTGGCCCGTCAGACCTGCTGCTGCTCACACACTAACCCCCACCTGCTTCCACTTCCCTTCCACATAAATGGCCCTCATGTCCCCCTCCCCCTTCCCCTTTTCTCCCTTCTAACATTCTCTTCGTTTTTTACTACACCACCCCCACCCCCCTCTTCTTTTCTTCTCAATTTTGCTTCTTCAAGGGATACAACATATTTACAAAACCACTATTTGATATGGATTGAAGCTCCTGGAAATGCTGGATAACAGAGGGCAGAGGATTCGTTTGACTGATAATGGGGTAGAAGTGCATAATCAGGCATAAGATATATGGACAAACAAGATTAGGTAGAAGAAGGGAGGATTACAGCATCGATGGCAAGTGACCCGCATTTCATGGATTTTGCCGGTTTTGTTTTTGAAAAGCCGCAGACCCATTTTAGTATTGCCAAACTCTGTATTGGATGGTTGGTATAAGTACGATCAATTTTTGTAAAACGGAATGTTTCATTTCCATTCCACTCGCAAGGATTGACATGCAGACTAATAGACCTGTAGCGACCTGTCACCAATATGCAAGTTATCGCTCTCATCAATTGGCTGTGTGACGTCATGAGCTTTCCCTCACCAAAGGCCAGGTCACCGCCCTCCAGGATTTCATGCACAGTATCACTTCACTTACGATCACGTCTAATAAATAAACAAGCAGTCATAGACTGGTACTTACGAAATCGTCAACTTGACCTCTGACCTTGTCTAATAAAAGCTGTCTCTAGAGAAGGTAGCGACGCAAACCAGAAGTTTCTACGATGATTCTGTACCAAACCATCAAAAATCGAATGTTTGACCTCACTGTGACCTTGACCTTTGACCGATTTTGACCAAAATCTAATCAGCTCTAGCCATCACCCTCCTGAATCACGTGGTGTAATTTGACATTGGTAGCTTCTTCCGTTCTCGAGTTATCGTGCCTACAAACAAACACACAAACACACACACAAACAAACACACAAACAGAGGACGGAAGTCATCAATATACTTACGAAATCTTTAGATTTCGTTAGTAAAAATCTGCTTTCGATTCCTACCAACCCGTTTTTTGTCACCTCCAACTTGCCACGTTTGTTACGGGTTGATACAATTTGTGCCTTTGTTGGTCAATGGTTAGGCCTGAAGTTCAAAAGGTCATATTTCTCAAAATTTATTGAAATTCACATGCTTTCTCTAATACCATCTGGAAAAAAATGTAGCATATTTATGTATGTACAGTATGTATGCAAGTCTGTCCACTCTTTACTCATTGGTTGGACAGCTGGCCTGACACCACCAACAATTGTGATGTGAAAAAAAAATCATACGTCCGCCATGATCGTAAGCCTAAGACATCTTGAGAAGTGTCATATTCACGTTCGCCATGCCCTCCATATAGGTTTTCCATCCAGTGTAAAACAACCCAAGCGACTGTTAAAAGGACCATGAAATATCGAAATGTTGGAGCCAACGGACGTCACGGAATGGGCCTTGTGATGGCGACGGTGCGTATAAGCCTCAGGCTTCAGGCATCTGGTGTCAGCCTATGTGCCAGTGCAATTTAAATTATCCGAGCTATATATATATAACCATGATGTGTCATATATGCACAAAAGCAGTACGCATGTTTTTGCTTCATGTACGTAACCGTTTCTTTTTTAATTTTCGGGAGCGATCGAGGCAGCGGTCTGTTGCCAATACACCACCCAAATAAAGGGATGCGTCAGAAGAATGTGTTGCATGCTTGGAACAAGATTGCCCTCATAGGGTGGGTACTCCGCTAGTAGTTTTAACAAGGAGACAGAAAGCAAAGTAATGTTGGCTAGTCAGACCTCCTAGTCCTGGAAAATTCATTTCAAAGTCGAGTGATTTGAGCAATACAGGTAAATAACAGCAAATACAAGAGAGTTCAAATGTTTTCCCCTGACTAACACAACTCAGCAGAGATTTGTCTTTTTCTCTGTAATTTACAGTCAGTTTTACAATATTTTTTTCCCAGTGTAATTTTCCCGTTTGTTTTTCAAAAAAAAAAATCCTGTTATTTATACAATTTATAATTTTTTTCCCCTTCTAAATAAGTCCGTGTAGTTATATACAAATAGAAAAGTAAGGTCTGCCCTTGCATTAGCATTGGTCTTTCTCCTTAAAGAACTATGTGTTCCAAGTACTTCATCCTCACTTTAGTATTTTTCCACACCACCAATACGCAATAGCCTACTCTTGCAAAGAACACAGTGGGATTTTTAACATCCACAAGCAAATGCCAGCAAGACAGGACACTCATTTATGTAATGCCCTGCTTGATACAAGATATAAGCATAAGGAATGTTAACAAGGATACTGCAAGTGTAAGGAATGTTAAGATATACAAGGGATGTTAACACAAGAGGAGACAATTTGGTCCATCTTGGCTGCACTACATCAATGCCAAAATAATCAAATATATCAGTTTATCGATTCAAATTTCCTGAAGGGGTGGGGGAGAAACATTTTGGAGGAGAGAGACAGGCACAGGAACATCACCATGGTGACATGGTGATGTTCCTGTGGAGCAAGTGTATGTACGTATAAAGCATGATACGGTATATTTGAAGGTTTGTGGGGGTGTAAGTACAATGAAGACTTATTTTTTTAAAAAAGATTTGTATACATGGTCAAGGCTTGTGGAAGAGCTAGAACACAGAATGGATCAGGACACAACACAACAAAAGTAACAGCAGGAGAAGGTGGAAATGCCAACTGCAGGACAGAGGGAGAAAATAGATGAAGCCAGACAAATAAGGGATGCAAGCAAAAATGAGGGGAAAGAGAGGACGCAAGGAGTGGACAAGATGGATACAGAAGCAAAGTTTTGGGAAGGGTGGTGGTTTAACAGGTGCAGAAAAAATCATGGTTTCGGATGGGGCGTGATTTGAGATGGTGGTGAACAGCTGTCTTGAAGACCTGGAGGGAAGAATGAGATTTAAGAGTGTGGAGGTTAGTTCCACTGGTGGGAAAAACAGAAACAAATGAATGGAGGTGAGCTGTGGTTTTGGATTTTGTCAGTTTTGCTAGGAGGGGTTGATGGTGGACCGTGTGCGTCCTGCACATACCTGGGGGGACAAAGCATGGATAAGGTAGAGGGTTCAAAACCAGAAAGGAGGTGGAAGAAGACAGAGAGACCACCAACCTGTTGGTAATGGTGAAGTGATAGCCCCATCGACTCAGCTTCATCACAAGAGATTCCAATAATCTTGAAAACCTTGGTTTCCATGGCATCATACTGAACAAAGTGTGAGGCAGGGGAGCCACCCAGAGGGGACAGCAGTATGCCATCAATCTGTGGATGAAAGACTTGGCAGTGGATAGGAGCTCAGGCGTGCCAAGGAATGACTTTGCATGACGGAGGATGCCCAGTTGGCATCTGGCTTTGGAGGCCAACTTTGAAATTTGGCTTGTCCAAGAAAGATCATGGCTGAGAGTGAGATGAGAGTGAGACAGAGAGTGAGAGTGAGAGTGAGAAGAGATATCTCAGGATTAAAAGACATTCAAAGTGTTTGACCAGTTTTTGATTTTGTCAAGATCTGATGAGGGGGAAGAGGCTGCTGCCTGTGTGTCTGAAGGATGAGGGACGTTACAGCAGACGGTGGGGTCATCAGCAAAAAGATAAAGAGGAATTTCCAGAGTCAGTGAGATCACTGATGAAGGTTAGGAATAATATGCAGCCGAGAATGCTGCCTTGGGGTGCTCCAGCTTTGACAGGGAGAGGATAAGAAAGAGTTCCGGTGGCGGCTTGGGATCCTAGGGTCCTGAGTTCAAGCCCCTCGGCCGCTGAATTAATACACCAGGGGTTGACTCAGCCTGTCATCCTTCCGAGGTCGGCGAAAATAAGTACCAGTTTCAGTGTGTGTACTGGTAGAGGGCACTGCATCAGCGACACAGTCGCACTTCAAGAAATGATAGCTCCCCGCAGCTAAGCTGCCATACACCACCAAGAAGGGTTCCGTTGAGTCACACGTTGTCTATGGGAGTGGATGAAGTCAGAAATCGAATAGTGGAGTTGGCCTTGAATTTTCCATAGGCAGACAGTTTGGAGATGAATGCGGGATGCCCGACTGTATCAAAAGCTCGAGATATGTCCAGAGAGACGGCCCTGATCTCATGTCTGATATTGAGTTTCTACGATAAGGTTTCTACAACAAGGAATTAATTTTACAAGACTCCCCAATCACGTCCCCCCACCCCCTTCACAGACATAATAATCACTACACAAGTATACAATCAGCTATCCATACCAAAGCTACTTACCTACCAGTCCTCCAAATGCACACATACCCAGCTTCCCATCTATCCGTCATGCTTCTAGGTACCTATATAATTCCAGTTTAAATCTATTTACTGTTTCTGCTGCCAATATCTTTTGAGGGTGACCATTCTATTCATAAACTACTCTGTGAGTGAAAGACTCCTGCCTTACTCTCATCTTAACCCTCCTCATTTTTACTCTTAAACTATGGGCCCTTGTCCTGTGAGTGTCCATTCTGCTGAAAAACTTTTCTGTGTTTATTTTGTCTCTACCATTCATTATCCCAAACAACTCTATCAGATCCCCTCGCCATCGGCTCCTTTCTAATGTATAGAGTCATGCCTCCTACAGCCATTCCTCTTAAGTTTAGTCCAGCTAACCCGGAAATCAATCTGGTCACCCCATGCTGAAACCTCACTTTTAGCATTAGCTCTGTCCTTGCTCAGATTTGGCAAACAAAACTGTATACTATATTCTCACTAAATTCCTTTAAAGTGTTAACATTACCTCTTTTGTTTGATAATGTATCCTCCACCCTCTGTGAATACAAATCAAAAACACTTAGCTTTACCTATAACTGCCTATCATTGTGCTATCTGCATAACCCCCATATCTATTACCACCCACAGATTCTTCTCCGATGTGATACGCTCCGAGACTGCCTCTTGCATTATGTAGTCCAGATTTTCATTATTCTTGCCCAACCCCAGCACCTTAAATTCCTAATGTTAAACTGCATCTGCCAATCTTTTGCCCAATCTATGAAAGTTTCTCGACTTTCCTGAATTATTTAGATGATGGCTGTTTGTCATTGCCTTCCCAGTCAAGGCAGAAATATGGAATTTGACTCGGGTTCCAGCACACAATGGCCTACCCTTCGTGACAGACACCTGCTGGCAGACAGGCAGGTTTTTATAACCCTTTAAAAAGGATGCCAGAAGAGGTCTTCAGCAGAGATAATTTCACCTGCAACACATTACGCATACAAGATACGATCTATGATATTATAAATTAGGCAAACGAAACATGTTTTATTTGAGAGTTGAAGACGAGTTCAGGCTTTCGTTTAGATATGTTTTCTTGTTGTAATTGTTTGCAATTCATTCTTGAATGGGTAATCTTATCTATGGTTCATCTTAGGCTAACCATTTTTGTGATATAACAAACACCCCATTTAGTGGGAGACTCCAGATACACATCCAAACAATCACATCATTAGCTCCACAATTATAAATATTAATCCTTTCAGTCAATTTCATCCAAAATAATCTTCTTTGGATTTTGATGTATGGATTACGGTGGCCGTGCAGGATGCCTGAATTTTTACCCCACGCAAGCGAAGCGAAAAGCGGAGTTAAGCAATTGGTTCACTTTGTATGCTTGTTTATCCTGTCTCCAAACATCAGTTTATGATCAAGGAACAACTTAATTTCAATATAATGTTATATTTTGAACACGAATCGTAAAACAAACCTGCGGTTTAGCAGTACTTTGGCTCTGAATTTGTTCGATTGCGCATGCGTAAAAAGGAGCTAGATAATTGTTTTATTCTCTCTACCTGTTTTATTCCGGTCTACCTGGATATGGAATTGCCTGGCAGTGAAAGAAAATTGAAAATGATTCCAAACAGGAAAGTTACTGTTTTTAGGGACATCATAAAGGACATAAACAATGAAGAACTAAAGTAATGTGTTAAATAAGATGGTGTAAAAGATGCCATATCAATGGCAGTAAACTTCTGAAAAAATATTTTCTACAACCTTTAAAATCTTAATTTGATTTCAATTGAATTATATACTGTACTTGAACACTGTAGAACACAAGTCGCCTTTTTGGCACTTTCAAAAACCTTTATTTAGTGGTAATTGGACAAAATATTATGGCATTTTACATCATCTCGACCAATGAAATTTGCTACTCGCAGACCCCACCCATGCATGTCCTTTTGTTCTCAAGACTGTGCGAGGTAAAGTATTCTATGAACTCTCTAGTTTGTCTTGTTTTTCAAACCATTCCTCCACAATGTTGGGACTGCAGATAGTGCCATGTTTTTAAAGAAGCTTATTTTGAAATCAAGGTAAAAATACAGTATTGTTAGGTGGATATAATAAGCATCGATGTTAAAAGAGACTAAAGCAACACAATGTCTTTCAAAATATAATGAAGGAGCCCAGCACATGTCCTACAATTTGTCAGCATCTGTGATATCTCTTGTGATATCTCAGAAGCAAAGCACACTTGACTCCAGCTAGTATTTGGAGAGGATACCTCCATTAAAGATTAACACCTCAATTGATAATATAAATTGATCAAAACTACCATTCTGGTGTATTTCAAGAAGGGAGAACAGCATCTCAAAGCACAATGTTTGGCTTGGAATGCAAAGCTGAATGTCCTGTCTGCAGGTTGCCCGTAGATTAAAACTACATATTCAAGTTAATTCAAAAAAAGGAATGTCGATGAAAGATAAAACTGTGGCAACAGGATTTCAATTTATAAAGAGAAGAAGCTTGATCATTGGAGAGTGTAAACAGACAGGAGAGTGTAAACAACACTGACATATTATGCCAAATGACCACCTACAGCTAAACCTCCTTGTATTTATATGAGATCATGCCACCCACATACAAGGATATCAAACGTCATTTGTCCAGGTATTAAGAATATTAAGAATCAGAATCTGCTGGTGACCTGTTGTTTAATGTGAAGTATTGGTGAGGGTATTACTCATATTTTTAGCCTTACAGAAAAGTGACTCAGGTAAATTAAAAAAAAGATATGCATGAATAGCAATGGTACAGTACATGTTCACCAAAATGATGCTCAAAATGCTGCCTTTGCACACTTACCTTTTGGGGTTTTCTTTAGTAACCTTTAGGCCATCGTTCAAAATCTGGACCAACGTGATAAGATACATTCATAACAAGTAGAGGTACATTAAAAGTATACCCCCCCCCCCCCCATGCTAAATAAATAAATAACATACCCTCCAGCGCATGACATTGCCGGGGCACCCTTGGTGCATGGTGATGCCGCCGTGCAGCGAATGGAGACGGAATTTGGAGGGGAGCGGTGTACAATAATTGATTGATTAATTGCATAATTAAAATAAATAAATAATAATCGTTAAAGAATTAATTTCTTAATCAATTGGCTAAAGAATTCCAAAACCACCACTATTTCATCCGAATCTGTAAATTGTTTAAAATTCAGTAATTCATTGAAAAATGAATAATTGATTGATTAATTGATCGACAGATAAATCAAAAATACCCTTTATGGCCAAATCACTTGGTCACTGTCATGTCCAAATATCAGTTTCCCAGCGCAAAAGGTGCCTGAGATATGGCCCGGATGAGAAAGAAAATAAATAAGTAATTAATAAATCGATAATAATTAAGTAATTAATGAATTAAGTGATTAATCAAAAAATAAAAATACAGTTTTTGCCAAAGTACATCTTTACTTTTGCCCCAAAATTTCAGCTTCTTAGCTCAAAAGGATGGCTGAGATATCGCTCGGCCAAACAAGAAAGAAGCCAAGAAAGCAAGAAAACAAACGGAGTAAGAACTGAGTACTCCCTTCCCTCGGCGCCCAGCGATGACGTTATGAATCACCTGGATCTGGAATTGGGAAGAAGTGGTGTACCTCAAATGGAGTAAAAACTGAGTACTTCCTTCCTTCGGCACCCAGCGTTGAAGTTATGCATCGCCTGGATATGGAATTGGGAAGGAGCGGTGTACAACAGCTGGGATGTATTTTATAAGGGCACACCAGTACATCGCAGGGTTGACCGGATGGCCTTGAGGTATGCACACTTGCCTCTAAGCTGTCTCGCCTCGGTTCGAATCCAGACCCAGCTATAAATTGTCATCCTGTGGATGGTAAGGATCCCATGTTGTCCTTCACAAAGAGTAGGCGAGCTGTCGCCGGTACCATGAACAAATTCCAAAACTCCTGCCCTAATCAGCATAGAGCACTGCATCAGCAGCATAGCTGTGCTCTCAGCCAATGATGTTACCCCGCAACCTTGTGCTGCATACATACAAGTAATGGAGCGCAAGAGGTGCATCCTTTGCATGATGTGATGTGGATTTCAAAGGCAAAATTATGCCGATTTCAGTGGTAATCAGTTTGATAATGATTTGTCAAAAGTGATAGCAGCCTGCTGCAGAGGCAGAATCATAGGGAACGTGATCTTGCAGCAGATGTAGTTGACAGTATAGTGCAAATCACACAATACTACATGTATTGGTGAGTGGGGATTTGGGAATGTACCAAAAGAACCTTCAAGGAAGATGTAAGATAAAACACTCATTTTAGTCCACCAAAAGTCTTGGCATATAAAACATAAATGTGAAACAGCATAAATGAAAATGCCCAAAATGTGAAATACGGAACCACGTTGAACCGCTGATTTTTCTTACACCTTCCTTGAAGGTTCGTACTCTTAATTTCATCGCCATGATGTCCTGTGGATCAACTGTAGTCCATCAAGCATGGCATCGTGATGAATCTTTGGCTGCACTCATATCTCATGTTACAACTGGTCGCAGAAATCTATCAGTCTGTCTGCCGCGATTTTGTTGAGAATCGGTCCTGGCGTTCTTTAAAGATCGTCCACAAGCCGGTTTCATTTCCCTGGAACTGTCTTATTTGCTAGGACTTAGCAATGTGCACCGATAACTCAGGAGAGAGCTCCATGTTTTCACTGGACGACTGCTGTCTTCTTCTGAAGTCAGCTCTTAGGCCTGCTGCTCTTCGGCCTGCTGTTCTTCGGAGGTGGTATTGCTGTACTTAATTACTAATATCTGAGATGAAGGTTTCCAAGTTATTATGAGCAGCATTCATTAATTTTTGCAAAGTTATGAACATTGCATATTAAAGCTGGAATTATTTTGGGTTGCACTTAATAATTTGAGCTATTCCTTATAACAGTTGACAGCTTTATATAACCGTGGTATTTTTCTTCCACAGATGTCCGTCTTGGTGGACACTTAGCCACCGAAGGTGAAAGAGGTTATGTTTTCACCCCTCTCTGTCTGTCTGTTTGGTACTTGCAAAATCGAAGATTTTTCAAATATATTGGTCAGTCGATTTTGTTATTCTGCCTGTCTGTCTGACTGTCTATCTGTCAGTTTATTTGTCTGTTTATCGCCTACATGTCAGATATTTTAACCAATCTTCACAAAACTCAACCACTTGGTTGAGTTTGTCATAAGGAAGAAGCCAATTGTTTTAGAGGTCAAAAGGTCAAAAGGTCAAAAGGTCAACATAGGCCAAAGGTCAACAATTGAGGTGAGATTTCTAAAATTCTCAATTTTCATCCGATTGACTTGAAATTTGAAGAGCATTTATATTTCAGGCACTGAATTCAAACTGCCAATTATTTTTGAGGTCAACATAGACCAAAAGGTCAACATCGGCCCAATGTCAACAACTATTGTGGTATTTCTAAAATCCTCAATTTTCATCCGATTGACTTGAAATTTGAAGAGGACTTATATTTCAGGTCACTGAATTCAATCACCACTTGATTACTTTTGAGGTCAACATCGGCCGTATTTCGAAAATTGTCAATTTTAATCCGATTGATTTGAAATTTGAAGAGAAGATGCATATTTGGTCATTGAATTCAAGCACCAATTATTTTTGTGGTCAAATTTGTTTTATGGATTTTGCAAGTATCGTGCTCTGCATGACGTCTTCTCCCTGCTTGTTACTTGCAAAATCTAAGATTTTTCAAGTATATTGGTTTGTCGATTTTGTTATTCTGTCTGTGTCTGTCTGTCTGTCTGTCTGTTTATCACCTACAGGTCCAAATTTAAACCGATCTTCACGAAACTTCACCAAGTAGTAGAGGTAGTCTCAACTGAGAAGCCTATTGATTTTGAGGTCAAAGGTCATCTTGAGGTCAATTTCTGAACTCGTCATTTTTCATCCGATTGACTTGAAATTTGAACAATATTTGCATATTGCGTCACTGAATTGGGAAACTAACTATTTTTGAGGTCAAAAAGTCAAAGTTCACCTCAAGGTCAAACTTCTAAAATCATCAATTTTTATCTGAAAAATCGTCAATTTTCATCCGATTGACCTGAGCTTTG
>CM068952.1:132549445-132560541 GCA_035128595.1 Eptatretus atami | reverse complement strand
TTTTTTTGAAATACCGTGCTAATATATATATATATATATATTAATATATATATATATATATATATATATATATATATATATTATATATTTTTTTTTTTTATTTTTTTTTTTTTAGCCCACCACTCAATTGTAAAGAAGCACTTAGAAAACTATTTTTTTATCATATTAAAAAAAATTCTTTCCCAAAATCGAATTTCTTCATCCCGTCACACACCCAACCTGTCCAAGAAGTTTCATTCAAAAGAGAGTGAGAGAGAGTGAGTGCGAGAGGAGAGAGAGTGAGTGCGAGAGGAGAGAGAGAGTGAGCGCGAGAGGAGAGAAAGAGAGTGAGAGAGAGAGAGGCAGAGGGGTGGGAGAAGAAGAGAGAGGCAGAGGGGGGGAGAAAGAAGAGAGAGGCAGGGGGGGGGAGAAAGAAGAGAGAGGCAGAGGGGGGGGGAGAAGAAGAGAGAGGCAGAGGGGGGGGAGAAGAAGAGAGAGGCAGAGGGGGGGGGGGAGAAGAAGAGAGAGGCAGAGGGGGGGGGAGAAGAAGAGAGAGGCAAGGGGGGGAGAAGAAAGAGAGAGGCAGGGGGGGGGAGAAGAAGAGAGAGGCAGAGGGGGGGAGAAGAAGAGAGAGGCAGAGGGGGGGGGAGAAAGAAGAGAGAGGCAGGGGGGGGGAGAAGAAGAGAGAGGCAAGGGGGGGGGGGGGGGGGGAGAGAAGAGAGAGGCAGAGGGGGGGGGGGGGGGGGGGAGAAGAAGAGAGAGGAGGAAGACGAGAGAGGAAAGAAGAGAGAGGAAGAAGAGAGAGGAAGAAGAGAGAGGAGACGAGGAGACAGAGAGACAGAGAGACAGAGAGACAGAGAGACAGAGAGACAGAGAGACAGAGAGACAGAGAGACAGAGGAGACAGAGAGAGAGAGAGACAGAGAGACTTTTGTATGCTTTATTATAAAAGTATCAAAACACACCAGAAAAAGCACACATCCAATAAAAACAAACAACGATTTTACAGCAAAAATAAATTCAATACAAGTCTGAGAGACGGTGATGGTTCACGAGAGCAATGTAAACGGTTCGCCTTTTTTATTTTTTTTTGACCTTCGAGGGGACGCCACGGAAAACTGGCGGGAATCGGGAAAAACGTAAATGATGAAAGTTGTAGTACTCGAAGAGCACTACTTGCATACCAACTTTCATTCGAAACAGTTGAAAACCCTAGGAGCTCGATGCCAATTTATTTATTTATTTTGACATTTTCTAAGTTCGTGACCTTGTGACCTTGACCTTGGGACGAAAATGAAAAATCGAGCTCTGTGGGCTATGCAGGTGCCATTGGGCTAACGCAAATACCGACACCCCTACCAGATTCGACAAACCCCTCGGAGAAGAGTAACTTGAAACCGGCTACCCCCTAAAAACACATGTTTTTTGGGCGTGGTTCCGCCATAATGGGCGCACCACCGCTCATTCTCAGGAAAACACAACTAGATCATGATATAAACCTCGCACCCTAATTTTTCAACATCGGATCAAAACCCACGGAGCTATGCTCGGGACAGAGACAGACAGACAGACACAAACACACCCATAACGAATATAGTGGTCACTTCCTCGTGAACCAAAAAGCAATCAAACAAGGGTGTCTGTTCATGTCAAAACACCACAGAATAATACATATATGCAAAAAGTAAGTGCAAGTACTTTACACTTTTACAAACAGATTCCATCACGAAAAGAAACTCAAAACCTCATCAGTGTACCACTGATCACCCACAATATCCAGGCTCAAAAGATAAGCCTGCTCCATTTTTACTCGTGCCGAAACCATACCTTTAAAGCACAAAGCACATTTAACATTTTTCCCCCTTCAATTTTGCTTTCCTGGTTTTATAAATTGCCAGTTTAGCAATGCCCAACAGAAAAGACAAAAACGAGAGGACTGGTTTACTTTTATAATTCCCCCCGATTCCATAAATAAGACTGGAAAGGAAAAAACAAATTAAGTTTATAGAAAACCTGTTGAAGGAAGAGAAAGAGGGGTACCAATCTCTTACATTCAATGAAAACGTGGGCAACTTTTCAATTAAATCAACAAAAAGGACAAGAAAATTGGAACAGAAGAATGAAACTTATGGAGTAATGTCTGTGTGAACCAGGGCTTGATGTGCTAGTCTCCATTCAGGTCTCCAGTTCGCCCAAGAGTTGGAGAACGATACATTTTTTCCACACTGGAGTTAAAAAGCTCCAGCAGGTAAGGTCTCATTCCAACCGATTTTTTCAACAGTTTTGTAAAAGCAGGTATACATGCTTCCAGACATATGTTGTAGAATAGCCGTTTTCCCCCATGACGTGAAACACACCAATTTCCTCTAAGTTTGAGGAGAACACACCCTCTTGTTTTTTTTGAGGCAATTTGAAGTTCAGGGAAAAGAGACGTGAGTCTACCACTTCATCCACCCAGTCCACCCGATGTTTAGTCTATGAAAGGTTTGAATTACTGCTTTCAAGACATTTTCCACAATACGAGCACACAGAACGAACACCAGTTTTTAATGAAAGTGAGCTTACAGGTAGCCAGGCATTCAAGGATGGCTGCAACAGGTCTCGCACTCTGTTTATTCCAACACTGGTGAAACAATGCATAAAACGACAGGTCTGGAGGTTGAAATTCTAGAGAATAAAGGATTCCGAACTAATGGCTCATGTACAATACTTTTGGGCATCGTATGGTACCTCTAAATGTTGCACTCAGAGGACTTGCCAGCATTCAAAAGGCTCTGATGAAAACTGGGGGAGCTGAGACCATGTCAACGTGTTGCAGGTCGATGAGGAAAGTTCACGGTAATATTTCAGACCTTCCACTTCCTGCAAACAGGCATTTGTGAGAGGTCGCCAGGAAAACACTCACTGTACAGTAGGCGCTTAATCGTGGAAATCCGGAATGCCATTATCCGACTTGGGATATGCATCAGATTTTGACCACCCGCATTTCGGAGTCTGCAGACCACGTCTGGGCCCAGCCAATGATGGCCACCCCAGAAAAAAACAGTCAGAACCCTCTGAATGCCTGTGACAAGTATCTCGGAGGTTCAAAGTGGGATAACTCTATGCAATAAATGAACACCAGGTTGTTTATGATTGACACCGCGTGTCTTAAGCGAGAAAAGTTGGTAAAATCTTCTCCACCTTGCCAGTTTCCATTTAATTTTTTCCAGGAAGTTCTCCCAATTTTTTTGTTCATACGCTTCAATTCCTAGAAATAAGCCTAAATATTTAAACCCCTCACTACTCCACTGTATTCCTCTCCTGGTAAAACAGGCAGGACGAGGAAGGCGATCTGGGCCCCACCCAAAAAGGTACACTTTTTTTTCCAATTTACCCTTGCAGTAGAAGCAAGCTCAAAACTGGGTAAGGCAACGAGAGACCTCAGAAAGATTATCGCCACGAGACTTTTGTATGCTTTTATTATAAAAGTATCAAAACACACCAGAAAAAGCACACTCCATAAAAACAAAACCAAACGATTTTACAGCAAAAATAAATTCAATACAAGTCTGGAGACGGTGATGGTTCACGAGCAATGTACACGGTTCGCCTTTTTTATTTTTTGACCTTCCTCCGTGGGTTTTGTTCCGATGTTGATAAAATTAGGGTGCGAGGTTATATCATGATCTAGTTGTGTTTTCCTGAGAATGGGGCGTGGTGCGCCCATATGGGCGGAACCACGCCCCAAAAAAACATGTGTTTAGGGGGTAGCCGGTTTCAAGTTACTCTTCTCCGAGGGGTTTGTCGAATCTGGTAGGGGTTTCGGTATTTGGTTAGCCCAATGGCACCTGCAAGCCCACAGAGCTCGAATTTTTCATTTTCGTCCCAAGGTCAAGTCACAAGGTTCACGAACTTAGAAAATGTCAAAATAAATAAATAAATGGGCATTCGAGCTCCTAGGGTTTTCAACTGTTTCGAATGAAAGTTGGTTATGCAAGTAGTGCTCTTCGAGTACTACAACTTTCATCATTTACGTTTTCCCGATTCCCGCCAGTCTTTCCGTGGCGTCCCCTCGAAGGTCAAAAAAATAAAAAGGCGAACCGTGTACATTTGTTCGTGAACCATCACCGTCTTTCAGACTTGTATTGAATTTATTTTTGCTGTAAAATCGTTTGGTTTTGTTTTATTGGAGTGTGCTTTTTCTGGTGTGTTTTGATATTTTTATAATAAAAGCATACAAAAGTCTCTCTGTCTTTCTCTTCTCTCTGTCTCCTGTCTCTCTGTCTCTCTGTCTTCTCTGTCTCTCTGTCTCTCTGTCTCTCTGTCTCTCTGTCTCCGTCTCCTCTCTCTTCTTCCTCTCTCTTCTTCCTCTCTCTTCTTCCTCTCTCGTCTTCCTCTCTCTCTTTCTCTCGCCCCTCTGCCTCTCCTTCTTCTCTCCCCCCCCCCTGCCTCTCTCTTCTTCTCCCCCCCCCCCCCTGCCTCTCTCTTTCTTCTCCTCCCCCCCCCCTCTGCCTCTCTCTTCTTCTCCCCCCCTCTGCCTCTCTCTTCTTCTCCCCCCCCCTGCCTCTCTCTTCTTCTCCCCCCCCTTGCCTCTCTCTTCTTCTTCCCCCCCCCCTCTGCCTCTCTCTTCTTCTCCCCCCCCCCTCTGCCTCTCTCTTCTTCTCCCCCCCCCTCTGCCTCTCTCTTCTTTTCCCCCCCCTCTGCCTCTCTCTTCTTCTCCCCCCCCTCTGCCTCTCTCTTCTTCTCCCACCTCTGCCTCTCTCTCTTCTCACTCTCTTCTCTCTCCTTCTCGCTCACTCTCTCTCTCCTCTCGCACTCACTCTCTCTCTCTCGCACTCACTCTCTCTCACTCTCTTTTGAATGAACTTCTTGGACAGGTGGGTGTGTGACGGGATGAAGAAATTCGATTTTGGGAAAGAATTTTTTTTAATATGATAAAAAATATTTTTCTAAGTGCTTCTTTACAATTGAGTGGTGGGCTAAAAAAAAAAATAAAAAAAAAAAAAAAAAATAATATATATATAAAATATATATATATATATATATATTAATATATATATATATATATATATAAGCACGGTATTTTCAAAAAAATTGTTGATGGATTATGACAAACTTGGTGGATGAGTTGGGTAGGTGACAAGAACAAGCCGATAGGATTTTGGTTCAGGTCCAGATCCAGGATCCGGCCCATCAGTGGGTTACAAAACGTAAACTGTTCAGCTTAGCGGAGGTGTGCACTCTCGAGTGCCGTGTAATTGTTTTATGTGACCTTTAATTGAGATCAAAAGTAACAGTGAGTTGACATCTCAGGCAGGCAATGGCATATCCATAATCCATCCACCGCATTCTCATCTATTTTCAATTTTTAATTTTCAAATATAAATCACAAAAAGAAAAACACATCAATGTTCATATTAGGCAATCAATCATGTTTTCATCATTCAGTTTGTGAAACGTTTTGTTTGCTCTCAGTGACCTGCATAATTTGTACATTCGTTATTGCCACCGAGACGAGGCAAGGAACGAAAAACACGATCAGAGGGATCATTGAGGCATTGGAGGACCTTCAGGAATAACTTTGGTGAGACAAAAGGGAGTACTTGTATTCAAAAGTAAGAAAGCTTATTTGAATTTTTAAGCAGTTGAATTTTGCTTAAACAAGATGGAATATGTTTTATTAGCAGGCGCCACGAGAATTCCACCTATTACGTCTTCGGTTTAAATCAGTGTCTGCAATCTTTTCTCGAGGGTGGTTTGCTCTTCATCTTCAGAAAATCTGTTGTTGTTAATCTGAGCTGCTTCTTGAATATATACACATCCTGAAACAATCTGAACCTTTCAACCAGCGCGTTAAAGCGTTCCCAGGTGCCGACGCGTTCGATGATCCGGCCACTTCATCAGGCCAACCCAACCAATCGAGCAGTTGGAAGCATCGCAGGGTGGGTATTCACTGAAGAACTGTTGGTCCGTTGCTGTGTGATCATGAATATTATAATCAACCACACCCAGGTGTTGATTTAATTTATTACTGATTACTCATTACCAGAGCCGGATTTAGACATGTGGTGGCCCCTGGGCAGCCTTCAGTAGTGGAGGCCCACCCTACCTTAGAATACTAAAAAGGTGACAAGACATATTTACAGTTCATCCATAAAGTATATTTTTCAAGAACAAAGAATCTGAACTTCTATATAAATTAGAGAATGAGATAAGATGAATATTCTTATATCTGTTATTAGATGAATATCTTATATCTGTTCCACTAACTACCAACTACCATTCAGGCACTCACAAAACATTTTTCCTTACAATTTTTTTTTTTCATGAAATATGTGGAGGCCCCTGGTTGTGGAGGCCCCTGGGCAACTGCCCAGCTTGCCCATGCCTAAATCTGGCCCTGCCTCATTACAATGTGCAGTCTCTGCAAAAGAACTAGCAATCATATGTATTTTTTTTTGCCACCGACTAGCGAAGGCCATCTGGTTATAGACACGTGACGTATTGTTACTGTCATTCCAGAACCCCATTCAGTCACTACATCGCAATGGGAAATGCCAACAGACAATTCAGAAGAAAAAAAGTGTTTGTGAATTTTTTCATTTTAAATACCAGTAAAATGGGGTAAATCGTGTTATTGTTGCCACGGGCTTACCGGTCATATTTATACTCAGAGATTATTATCACGTGATTCATTAGCATACCAGGTAATATAATTGAGCACTGTGTGACCATGGGCTAGCATTCAAATCGAGCTAAGGCCGCAGTATTAAGGGTTTTGGAATTTAAGCTTCAGAAAGTCTCGTTGGTTTTTGGGGAACTGGCATCTCACTACTCGATTGTCAGTGGAAAAAAAAAACCCAGCTGGCTAATTAATTGTGCAAATGTAGGATGAGATAACGACCTACATTCAAGATGAAGGTGGGTACCTGAGTCCCACCTGATTCTGCTCTTTATGTAATGCTAGTGCACTCATTGCAGTCGACTCTCATTCCCGTCCTTTATCACACGAGGTCATCCTGACTGATTATGGGTCCTCCAGTTCCCCAGTACTTCGTAATGTGTTCTTTATGCGGTATTTCATATTTTACTATACTGTACTAAAATATACTTTTCACCGTTGTGGTGTTGTATTGACATTTCTCCAAGTACACCCTGGTCCTTGGTGTTCACCCTGGTGTTTTGCTGGCAGGCAAGGTACATCAATGAGTGCACCATATGTCAGATGTGGTGTGAACCTGGGGACCCTTCTTTCCAGAATCTGTTTGCTGCTGTTGGGCATCAAAGAGTCTACGGTGTCTTTCCCAAAGAGTAGGTGATTACTGCCGGTACCTCGGTCAAATTCGAAATATTCTGTCCCAACTACTAATGCTTGGAAGGGAATGGCAAACCACCCAGTTTATATCTTTCACATGCAGAAAGCTACTTCGACAGTCCCATATATCATGAAAAGGCCATAGTAATATAAAAATCCAAAACACTGTGATTTCATTCATTGTTTAAGGTGGTTGATAATTATACAGATATTTACTCTCTAAGAAGGAGGTCTTCAAATGGTAAACTTCTTCAGGGTGATGGGTGGTCTAGTGAAAAGGGCCAATTTGATCCTTTACTGGTGATTAACTGAATAACATTTAACCATGCTCATGCCAGCTTATTTTTTTGTTTTTATCAATGGGCTTTTTGTATAGAGTGAGGAATCATCCAGGCCATGTTGCCAGTTTTTTAACCTTCTGGCTTTAGCTCCCAGCCATACTATAAACAGGAAGCTTTTCTCCCACTAAGCAATATGCTATGAACTCAAATTGCTCCAGCTGAGTTTTAGCAAAGCCATCCAATACATTCAACAACATTTTTATTGCCTTCGTGTTTTTCTATTCAGTTTGTCTTTTCATTATATGTTGAGAAGCTCACTCTTATCTGAACAGTTTTGTGCTTCAATGTTACGCTCCAAGTACAATAGGACATTCAAAGAGTAATGTAGTTGTTGTAGTTCTGCATGGTTTGGAAAATTTGAAAAATAGAACATGTTGGCATCTTTAAAATCTTTGGTATTAACGTTTTTATTGCACTGGCAAGATGGCCAGAGATCCTCACACTCGAAGCTGTCTATCCTGGGTTTGATTCCTGAACCAAGGAAAACTGTCATCCTCGGGTTTCACTGGCAGGATGATTCATCATTGTGTGTGCCGTCCCTTGGAATGGACTTAAACAGGCATTCCTGTCTGTCGGTCATTAGTTTGTGGATGTTAAAGATCCCAGAGTGTCTTCATGAAGAGTAGGTGACCTATCACTGGCACCCTGTCAATATCTATAATGAGGCATCTCATGATGATATGTTAACCCACACACGCAAAGTGAAAAGCAGGGTTAAGCAATTGGTTCACTTCTGTCTGTCTTCAAAAGTCAGTTAGATTCGAGAACAACTTCATTTCAATTGAAAGTTATATTTTGAATACAAATCGGAAACAAGTCTGTACTTTAACAGTGCTTTGGCTCTGATTAGTTCTGATCGCACATGCGCAGAGAGGAGTGAGATCATTTGTGTTATGTCTGCGTCTGTCTGCAGTCAAACAAAACTGAAAACAGGAAATTTACTGTGTTTAGCGACGTCAATAAAGGACATAAACAACAGACACAAAAAACTAATGTAAAGTGTTAAATAAGGTGGCTGTTAAAAGACACTGCTTCAACATCTTTTTGTTTATCAGCAGAAAACATTTTTTTCTCGAACTTTCACAATCTATTATTTATTACCCTCGTTCAGAGGGGAGGGTATTGCATCTGCGGTTTGGTTGTTTAATCTGTGCAGAAGTGAGTTATATGTATGAACTACCTTAGACCCTTAAGAACCCCAAGACCCTTTAAGGACCCTAAAACACTCACGACCCTTCACAACCCCGAAACCATTAACACCTTAAAAGACCCCAAAGGACCCAGAGGACCACAAAAATACCCTATGGACCAAAAAGACCCCAATGATCCTAAATGACCCACAGGACCCATAAGACCCTGATGACCTAAGATACCCAGATAACCCAAAAGACCCCAGGACCCAAAAGACTCATAAACCCTAAGACCCTTTAATAAGACACATAAGAGGCCTTTAGGCCGCTAATCCTTTTAAGACCAGTTAGACCTCGAAGACCCTTGGACCTCTAAGGACCTTTTCAAGAGCCATAAAACCACTCAACCCATATATACCCCATTACACCCTTTAAGGGCTGTCACACCTTGACGTTTAGCCAGCGTATGACAACGTATCAAAATGTATGTAAAACGCTGGCGTACGCTGAACTATTGATGTTTTTTTTAAGTTTTTGGCGTATTCATAACGAGGTTGGACGTATGGCATAACGTATTAGTAACGTACACAGAACGTTTCGATAACTTATAGATAACTTATACCAACGAATGCTTAGTATGTTGGCGGCGTTCACAACGTATGCCCAACGATAGTCTAACATATGCATAGCGCGCAGCGTATCGCCGACGATCACGTGGCGTAGCCTATTAAAAGGCTGCCGCTCGACGATTCAAATCATAACCGCACTAGACATCGAAGTGTCAAGGCCCTGTCACACTTAACGTTTTAGCCAGCAGTATGCCAACGTATGAAATATTGCCGAATACATGGCACACGTCGAATACGTTATGGGTAAGTTATGTATACGTAAGAAGCATGCTGAAAGCTACGCTGGCATACGTCGTAGGTACGCCGGTCCGTCGGACAAATTTAACAGCTCAAATTTTTCGACGTATGCCGGCGTATGACTCACACGTTCCGCATACGCTGGCCATAAGCTTGTAGCACGTTAGCGATCCGTTGACACACGTCGACCCATGTTACTTGTAAGTTACTTCATAGTCGAAACACGGTTGAGGTATGCTTAGCGTACCCGAACTTATTTCTAAACCTATGAGTAACGTGTTTGTAGCACTTACGCGATCGTGAACACGTCGACACACGTTACTTGTAAGTTACTCATAAGTCGAAACACGTCGAGTAATAGTTTTAGACGTACCCGAAACTTATTTCTAACCTATGAGTAACGTGCTTTGAACCTTGTGTGTAACGTATCTTCCAACGCACATTGAGTGTATTGTAGACGTATTTGATTTGACGTCTCCGGACGAACCACAGAACTTACTGAATGTGTTTTCTAACTTACAGCACCGTATAATGGCGTAATTGGCAGCGTGTAGGGGAATTGGTATATTAAAAATGGGCTTCACAGGAAAAACCGTGCAGTGTTTCGACTCCATGGTGAGTTACATGTCCATGTCAGTAGTAGAGTTGGTGGCGTGTCATTAGTAGTAGTAGTAGGTCCATGTCATAGTAGTAGGTGAGTGTGGATCGGGAGGGTGTGGGTAATGATGATCCTCCTTGCGTCCGCGTCCACAGCCACGGCGAGAGACTTCTTTGCAGCATTTCTTTCGAAGTTTTCTTTCGGCTTTTTTTAATTATTATTTATTTATTATGTTTTTCTACGCTTGAACTATGTTTTTTTAAAGTTTTTTGGCGTATTCATACTCACTCGGAACGTGTGAGTCATTACGCTGGCATACGTCGAAAAATTTTTGAGCATTGTTAAATTTGTTCGACGAGCTCGGCGTACTACGACGTATGCCAGCGTACTCGACGTATGCAGCGTGCTTCGCGTGGCTTCAGCGTGCTCTTAACGTATACAAAACTTTACCCATAAGATATTCACGTTTTCCAGGTTCAGGACAAATTTTTATACGTCGGCATACGCTGCTAAATCGTCAAGGTGTGACACCCTTAGAACCATTAGACCTTTGGACCTGGAGATCCTCTTTCAAACCCTTTCGATCCACGACGACCTTGACTCCTTTTTACAATTATAGACATCGAGATCTTCACACCTTTCGACCTTTTTAATACCCTGAGATGACTAGTTGACCTTTAGACCCTTTTTAGGACATTTTTAAGCCCTTTCGGACCCCATTCAACAATTCAACCCTTTAACCTTAAATTACACTATTTAGACCCCTTCGACATTTTGAGGACCATTTTGACTTTTCACCCTTTCTGGACTCATTTCGACTCCTTTTCAACCCTTTCCACCCTGTCAACCTTTAGACCTTTAGCATTTGACCTTCACAACATTTTAG
>CM068952.1:132484509-132549420 GCA_035128595.1 Eptatretus atami | reverse complement strand
CGGAGCTATGCTCGGGACAGACAGACAGACAGACACACACACACACCCATAACGAATATAGTGGTCACTTCCTCGTGAACCAAAAAGCAATACAAACAAGGGTGTCTGTTCATGTCAAAAACACCACAGAATAATACATATATTGCAAAAGATGCAAGACTTTACACTTATAACAGATTCATCACGAAAAGAAACCAAAACCTCATCAGTGTACCACTGATCACCACAATATTCCCACGGCTCAAAAGATAAGCCTGCCCATTTTTACGTCGCCGAAAACCATACCTTTAAGCACAAAAGCACATTTAACATCTTTCCCCTTCAATTTGCTTTCCTGTTTAATAAATTGCAGTTTAGCACTGCCACAACAGAAAAGACTAAGAAAACGAGGGACTGGTTTACTTTTATAATCCCCCCGAGTTCATAATAAAGACTGGAAAGATAAAACAAAATTAAGTTTATAGAAAACTGTTGAGGAAGGAAAGAGGGTATCAAATCTCTTAAATCAATGAAAACGTGGGCAACATTTTCAATTAAATCAAAAAAGGACAAGAATTGGAAAGAAGAAAAACATGGAGTAATGCTGTGGACGGCTTGATGTGCTAGTCTCCAATTCAGGTCTCGCAGTTTCGCCCAAGAGTGGAAACTATACATTTTTTCCACACTGAGTTAAAAAAGCCAGCCAGGTAAAGGTCTCATCTCCACCGATTTTTCAACAGTTTTTGTAAAACCAGGTAGACATGCTTCCAGAAGTATTTATAGATAGCCGTCTTTCCCCATGACGGAAACCACACAATTTCCTCAAGTTTGAAGGAGATCACACCCTCTTGTTTGTTGAGGCAATTGAAGTTCAGGGAAATGAGACTGAGTCTACACTTCATCCACCCATCACCCGATTTAGGTGCATGAAAGTTGAATTACGCTTTCAAGACATTGTTCCACAAATCGACGAACGAACAGTTTTTAATGAAAAGTGGACTTACCAGGTAGCAGGCATTCAGGATGGATCCACAGTCTGCCTGTCCCGTGTTATCCAACAAGTGAAACATATGCATAAACAAGGTTGGAGGTTGAAATTCTAGAGATAAGGATCCGAACTAATGGCTCATCACAAACTTGGCGATCGTTTATGTACCTCTAAATGTGCATCTCAGAGGACATTGGCCAAAGCATTCAAAAGTGCTGAATGAGAAGACTGGGGAGCTGAGACAGTGTCAACGGTTGCAGGTCGAGAGGAAAGTTTCACGGTAATATTCAGCCATTCCATTCCTGGCAAACAGGCATCTTGTGAAGGTCCGCAAGGAACACCCCACTCGTTACAGTAAGGCGCTAATCGTGAACATCGGGAATGCCATTATCGCGACTTGGGATATGCCTCAAGTTTTGACACATCCACATCGAGTTGCAGACACGTCTGGGCCAGCCATCGATGCACCCAGAAAAAATCAGTCAGAACCCTCTGAATGCTGGACCAGAGTATCTCAGAGGTTCCAAGGTGGGATAACTCATATGCAAAATGGAACCACAGTTGTTTTATGATTGAACCCTGTCTAACGAAAAAGTGGTAGAATCTTCTCCACCTTGCAGTTTCCATTTATTTTCCAGGAAGTTCTCCAATTTTTTGTTCACTCTTCATTCCTAGAATAAGCCAAATATTTAAACCCCTCCTACTCACTGTATTCCTCCTGGTAAACAGGCAGGGAGAGGAGGCAGATCTGGGGCCCACCCAAAAGGTACACTTTTTTCCATTTACCCTTGCAGTAGAAGCAAGCTCAAACTGGGTAAGGCAACGAGAGACTCAGAAACATCTTTTTGATTTGCAATAGCAACACAAATATCATCAGCATAAGCTGAAACACGGACTTTGGAGTTTTGTGAAAGAGAGACTCCTAACACGGAGTTCCGAAGTAAAACTAATAAAGGTTCAACGGATAGATTGTAGAGCATCCTGATAGCACACACGCCTAATGGATGCTCGCTGAAAGGGAAAGGGTACAAAGACATATATTACCTGCACAGACAAGAGCATTTTTGTACATAACAATATAGACAATAAATTTTCTCCCAAACGTTCCCTTAATACATCAAACAAAAAAGAATGGTAACACTGTCAAAACTTTTTCTTTGATCTAAAAGTAATAAACCAAAACAGGAGATGTAGTTCGACCGAGACTGATCAGTCCCTCACCAAAAATATATTATCGTATATGGAACGTTCTGGAACAAGTAGATGAGATCAGTGCCAATCAAGACAAGAATGACTTCCTTAGACGGGTTGCAAGTGCTTTTGACAATATTTTATAGTCCGTGTTGAGAGTGACACAGGCCTGCCAATTTGGGTCTCATGCAGTTTCCTTTCTTCGAAGGAGACACAAAACTGCCCTCCGCAGCTCAATGGCAATTCACCTTGTTCAACATCTTCCTGAAAGACCCAAGAAGAGTAGGGCCTAGAATGTCCCAGAAAGCCTATAAAAATTCCAGCGCCAAGCCGCTAGTCCAGGGGCTTTCCATCCTGCTAACTTGAGCGCAGCAGTAAAGTTCTCCAATAGAATGCCAGGCTCAAAGCAATTTCTGTTGTCTTTAGACAGAGAAGCGGAGCTGTTCAAGCATCAGCTTCCGTTCTCTATTCACAGCTCTTTTTGCAAAGAGTTTAGAAAAATAGTCCTGTAGTTCATGCTTGATATCACTCTGGGAGGTCAACAAATCACCACAGAAGAGCGCAAAGCATGGATTTTTGTGAGAGGTTCTTGACGTTTATTTCCAAATTGAAAGAACCCTTTTGTTTTGGTGTGTCAAGTTGATTTTTCGTTCCGCAGTCGGACGAAAGCACCGTCCGTCCGCTCTCAACCATTTCAGCCAGAGGGTCCTTTTCTCCGACAACTGCTGGACATTCAGCTGGACAATCCCAGCTTCCTGCCTCACAGCTAAGTAATCGTTTTTTAAAGCAGATATCAACACCAAAAGCGTTGTATGTGCTGTAAGAGCAGTATTGTTGCGAAAAATTTGATTGGGACTGTTGTGCAGTCCCACTTGTCTTAAGTTCAAATTGAACCTTTTGTGACTCGCGCATTTTATTCCCAACCATTTTAAAAGCTTCTATAAAGTGCACTTTGTAAAAGTTTTCAAATTAAAAGTCAATATGCACTTCCACAGACATGATGAGGAAAGCCACACACCAAACAATCAGATGATCGGAAAACCAGACGCCTTAAATGTACGAGTTCTTAACAATGTTACCATTTCATGATAACATAAATCGTTCTAGCGCGAGCCATCGTCAAACACTTCTTGAATGCACAAACCCATGTATACTGATGGAATTACGGTTTGTACCACCACACATCCACCATTGTTAAACTTTTTGACTAGCTGTGCCAAGGCCTTGCACTGGGTGGATGAGCTCACAAGGGGTTCGATCAAGTTGTGGGTTTGAGGGTGCAGTTGTAGTCCCCCCCAGACACAACAACCATGGTTTAAGTCAATGGTGCTTAAACTCTGCACTTGTACAGAAAGGCACCTCTTTCAGAGTAGCACTAGGACAGTAACATTTGTCAATCACTTTAGGATATCTACTGACAAATGCAACAGACAGTAAGTCACCTTTGTAAATTTCCTTACAGTTACTCCGAAGGCTGGAGTCGAGGATGCAAACCAGCCTTGGCTCAACAAGTGCACTCGAGAAAAAAAGACAACCTTTAAAGATTTTACAACCACACATCCTTCAGAAGACTGATTTGCATGCGTCTCCTGCAGCAATTAGCACATCAATTTTTCATATTTGGAAGAGCTGAAATACTGGAGGCGACGCACACAACTGGGCCTCCATTGATGTTCAGGGATGCTCTTTTATCTCCATTCTGTTACTATTCTGAAGCTCTTTACCAGCCCGAGTAACACATTTCCTTTAACCTTGGAATGAGGATCGAACATTTAACCTGATAAGGATCACGATCATACTCCTTGCAGTTTTAATGAAATCGTGTAAATTCGGGAAGTAATCTTTGATTTTTACGTATCTTTTCCTGAATGTTCATCCAGGAATTATACACATTTCTTGAGACATGAAGGTTGTGTCGTTTCCCCCTCATCCTCTTGAGAGCTTAAAGCACTAAAATGTGGGGTCGAAGAGGTTTCATCTGAATCAAGTGCTTCATCGATGGCTCTCCCTATTACTTTGTGGAACACTTACTTTGGCTCAACAGAAGTTCTGCTCTGTTTACGGGACCTCCGAATTTGCCTTGTCATGTCTTCCCTCGTACAACCTTACATCATCATCTGTGAGGAGGGGTTGACATTTAACTCACAGGGATTTTCCCTTTATTATTTCTTCATCACTGTCCAGACAAAGCTAACTCGTTCTGAACAAGTTTGGTAACAGGACAAACACTTAAAACATCCTGAATACCTCACTGTTCCTGTGTCCCACTCAGAGTCGCCATGGAGCAAGCGAAAGTTTCAACATCCGCCCAAAACCGGACCGTACCACCAAAGGGTTTCCAATGTCAGACGTAATGGAGGTCCACCGACGCTGACACGTCTGGACTTATTCTGCTCCTTAGCATCAAAGGCATGAACGTTTGACCGTTTTTGCCTTTTTTCCGGTATCCGTAACAGAATACTCGCATATCGTCACCACACTGTCCTGTACAGGTGGATGGTGAAGGAGAGAAGAACCACTTTCAGACTTCCTCGTTGGTGGGGGTGATTAATTACGTCACATTACACCTTCCAACGGCGGTCGGGGTGGACGATCCCAATTCGTCGAAAACCTCAGCCGGTGGGGGGCGGGGGGCGGTAGGCTCCCGATTCACCTTTTCCCCATCAGTTTGTGGTGAGGAAGATCGTCCTTCTACCGAACCTTCACTTTTTTGCGGTGTAACCGATTGGGACAAAACCACTCTTCACGTGCCCGTAAGCTCCACACCCAAAACACGTCATAACCTCTGAGGAGACAAACATTTTATATTCAACCCGTCGATTTACACTCAGTACAACATTCAGTGGTTTATCCGTTCCAGGTAGTATCATACAAACCACTCTGTTAAAGGACATGACGTGTTTACATTTATCGCTAACATGACGCATCAGCCCATTGAGATCCGTCGACACACCCTTACTAGAGGATTCTCTATCATATTAATATCATGTCATGTCTTTATTTGCTTTCAGTCCGTGTTCATTGTTGAAGTTGCAATAAATCGCCAACTGGATTAACAAAAGAAAACCACAGTCTTGTTACGAACACCGTCCGATTCGTGTTTTAAACAAGCGAAAGGCCCACGGAACGTTTGAAAAACTCCATACCGAACGGCTGAAAACCTCGAAATGTGTTTTCCCGCCTTTTTCCCTATCTCTTCACTGATGTGTGTCCAGTAGTGGTAGATGCCTGAACGCGTTTTGCCAGATCCTTTAGCCTCAATGAATTGGAAGACCGTCCTCCTGCGGGTCAGTGTCCTGTTTCTCACCACACACCCGGTACCAGTCCACTACACTGGCGGATGCGGTCAAACCTGGGCTCCCCCACGATGTACAGTTGGGTGTACTTGAGCCAGCAGTCCCATTGGTGACCCCGTCATCTGGTGCATAGAACGGTTGTCTGTCCGAAGAAGAATGGCCCAGCCAGGCGCACTGTTGATTTCCAGGCCCTCAACTCCCATGCACACCGGGAAACCAATCACAGGCCATCACCCTTTCATCAGGCCAGATCGTTCCGAACGGTAAGAAGAAGACGGCTTTTGATGCATGAACGGATACCATGCGTCCCATCTGGAGAGAAGACGCGACACCTGACCACCTTCATCACACCCTGGGGGAGATACCGCTACAAAGCAGCCCCCTCGAGTCTATATTGATCTGGCGATGGATATACCAAGCGTTATGACGAGATCGTGTCTGACATCCCCAATAAAACCAAATGCGTTGATGAGTCTTGCTATGGTCTGACTCGCTGCGAGACAGTTTCTCCAGCTGTTCAGTGGCTTGACACTGTGGACAGAATGGAATACCCTGAACCCTGACAAGTTTGTGTTTGGTGAAGATATAGTGGAATTTCTGGGTTCGAAATAACTCAACAATAGTGTCCCGTCTTGCAGGAAATACCTCGCGCATCCCGATTTCCCAACACCCAAGGACATCACAGATGTAGGTTCTTGTTTGGAGCTTTCAATCAAGTGTCATGCGCTCTCAGTATGGCTGAGAAGATGTTGCCGTTCGGCAACTAACTTAAACCCAGTACACCGTTTAAGTGGGATGAGCACCTCCAGGATGCATTTGGAAGAGTGAAGCTGTCATCGCCAGTGGAGATCCAGGAGGGTGTCCGATATTCGACCCCGGCAAGCCCACGTGCCTCGCTACAGACTGGTCCAAGACTGGCATTGGCTTCTGGCTACTGTCAGAACACGTACCTTGCACCCAACATAAAGCCCTTCTGTTGTCACACAGGATGGAAAATCACAGCGGTGGGCAGCAGATTCACCACCCTGCGAATCAACGTTAACGCACAGTTTGAGGGTGAGGCCTTGCAGTTGCTAACCCTAGATAAGGCCAGATACTTTGTTCTGGGATGTGAAGACCTCATAATCGCTGTCGACCACAACCTCTGCTAAATCTTTAATGATCGAAGTCATAGAGGATATCTCGAACGCTCACCTTAGGAACTTAAAGGAGAAGACCTCGGTACAGGTCCGGATGGTCCATGTGCCGGGCGATTAGACATCGCGCCACAGCTGATCCTTCAGCCACCCTACTGGAGGACCTGTGAAACTGACCCTCACTGATGATATGGCGGCCATTGATCCATGCCATCATCCTGACGCATTCCAAAACCTGCGGGGCTTACGTAGATCAGCACCAGAACCCCACAGGGTGTGTTCCACATCTGCTATGTCTCTCTCGCCTCACTCAGCCTCAAATCTGTAACATGGGACAGGGTTTAACCGCAACAGCCAGTGACAATAACATGCAGAGCCTTGTTGACCTTATCAGGTCAGTATCCCTGAATTCCATCATGAGCTCCTGGATCCCTACACGAGTACTTCCAGTTTCAAGAATATCACATACAGTTGATGGTTCATACCTACAAGGATCCATCCTTATCACACCGTCTCTCAGGGACGAGGTGTTAGCCTCTGCACGCTGCCATCAAGGGGTCACCTCTATGACTGCGAGAGCAGAGTCCTCCATCTTCTGGCCTGGCATCGGCCTCTCCATTCGCCCTTCCGTGCTGGGATGCTACCGTTGATAATCGGATTGCGCCCCCAATCCAAGTCGCCACCCATCCCCCGACACCCCCGATTATCCATTCCAATGATGTGGTGCGACTACTCCACTACAAAGGATGCAACTACTTGGGGTGGTCGACCGGTATTCTAACTGGCCGATAGTTGAGAGAGCTCCACATTGGTGCAGTGGACTCATCGCTTGCCTAAGATGTACCTTTGTCACATTTGGTATCCTGATGAATTAGCTTCCGATGGTGGTCCTGAATTAACGCTGTCGCTGCACATAATTCCTCAAGGACTGGGTGTACATCATCGACTCTCCTCAGTAGCTACCACATAGCAACTGCCGTGCTGAAGTTGGTGTCAAGACTGTGCAGCGTCTTATCATGGACAACACTAGCCCTAATGGAGCCTTGATACCAATGCTTCCAATGTGCCATGCTCAGTATAGAAATACCCAGACAGAGACACAAAGTCTCTCCAGCGATATGCATTTTCGGCCATCTAATTCGAGACTTCATCCCAATACCGCCTGGCAGAAAAACCTCATAACACTTGGCGTGAGACTCTGGCGGCTCGGGAGGAAGCACTCCGCAACCGCCATATGAGAGGCCGCTGAGGCTTGTCTGAACATACCAAGAGACTCTTGCCCCTTGTTGTCGGCGACTGTGTTCAGTCCAGAATCAGACCGGGCCACACCCCCTCAAATGGACAAAACCGGCATCATCATTGAGGTTCGCCAGTTTTGACCAATATGTGGTGAAAGTTGACGGTCCAGGAAGGGTTACTCTGCGCAAAAGGAAATTCCTGCGAAATACATTCCTGCGCTAACACCACAACCAAGATTGACGATCGATGGTGATATTGAAGTGCAGAGACCGATGGCTTGGCAGCACATCGTGCACACCACAACCCCGACCAGTCACAAGGAGTGCTTATGGCCCATCGCAGTCAAGCTCGGCATATTCAGCGCGGCACCCCCAATATCACCTCCTCAGGTTGGCGGTCCAAACCCAATACGGTTGCCAAACACCCTGCGCATCGTCAACCAGCTGCTGCACCCAGACGGTCGGCCGAAGCACCAGCAAGCCGCCGGCACTCTGACTATGACCTGTGATTCTGGCATTGACCATACTGACATTGCGTTTGGTTTCTGGTTCAGTTTTTCAATTGGCTTCAAAGCTAGTTCATATATCTTCATGTTCTCAGTCTTTGTCATGTCGAAAGACACAAACACTTGTATTTCCATACCAAAGACTTGGGGGGAGGTAGAGGATTCTTAATCTTATTAATATCATGTTCATTCTTATGTTTTCAGACGTGTTCATTGTTGAAGTTGCAATAAATCGCCAACTGGATTAACAAAAGAGAACTACAGTCTTATTTACTTACCGAACTTGTTTAACTGGTTACACAAAGTCCTGGTTCCTTATAAATGGTGGAATATTATCAATGTTAACTTTAACTGTTGGGGCCTGTAAAGCGAACACAGAGAGGTAAGTTTCGGTTCGATAAACAGGCATGCTCAACACCACCGTGGCGACACAGTGTTCCTCGAACACAAACCACAAACTTCTTGTTCATGCGAGAAGCAGCACGAATATTATGTAATCCAACGTTGTTACCAATGCGGAGAAAGCACATCGTTAAGTTCCACCTCACTGGAGGGAAGCAAAAAACAGGCGTTTTTACGAGTTAGCGGATCGAACATCTCGACACGGAAACGTTCACCGCCATTTCTAACTCAAGAAAACAAGTTGGTAAACTTTCTCGGGAGAAAATAAGGCGTTTTCACAACACCAAGAAATCAACGATTAAAGTTGAGAATTAACAAAGAACATGGTCCGCAGTGAACGAGAAAAACTCCCCGGCGGCCATGACAGGCCTTCGGCCACGATTTTCTCCACATGAGACCGTGGGCTCTCTCTCTCTCTCTCTCTCTCTCTCTCTCTCTCCGTCCTCCTCTCTCCTCCCATTTTTTTTTGGCCTTCCTCTCCTCCCTCTACCGCCTCGAAGAAAATACTCTCCTCTTCTCAACACGTCTCTCTCGTCTCTCTCCGCAAAACCCTCCTCTCCTCCTCTCTCCTCGCTTTCTTCTCCAACAGGAAAGAAAAAACACGGGAAAAGTCCACAAGTAAAAAACGAACACATGGGAAACGAAAAAATTGGGAAAGTGGAAACACCAAACAGCACAGCAGAGAGGGGTACTCACGACACGAAGCAAGGAGCGGCCCATGACAGTACACACAAGACCAAGCCAGCAGGGGGCGAGAGGAGAGAGAGAGAGAGAGAGAGAGAAGAGAGAGAGAGAGAAAGAGAGAGAGAGAGAGAGGAGAAAAGAAAGAGAGAGAGAGACATAGACATAGAACAGAGGAGAGAGGAGAGAGAGAGAGAGAGAGAGAGAGAGAGAGAGAGAGAGAGAGAGAGAGAGAAGAATATGGAGATGGAGATGGAGATATAAGTAGAGGAGAGACACTCTCAGATGCTTCTAACTCGAGTAATGGAGTTTTGGTCGGCAAAATGATTTTCCAAGGGCACTTGACCTTTGATCTTTCGAATCCAAAATGTAATCAGTTCATCTTTGTGTTGCAGTCCACACTTGTTTCAAGTTTGGTTGAAATCACTTCAGTGGTTCACAAGTTGTTGCAGCAACAATTATTCTCAATTTAGGTTCACATGACCTGAGACCGTTGAGCTTTTGAACCCAAAATGTAATATATTTATATTTGTGTGTCAGTCCATCCTTGTGCCAAGTTTGGTTTAAATCCCTTCAATGGTTCATAAGTTGTCTGCTAACGAAAACCTGATAACCCACAGAAGCAAGGACGCATGGATGCACGCAATGTGGGGTTGGCGGGAGAGTTTGGTCAGGAATTTGTTGAAAGTGCGGGCGATAACACCCATTCATCTCGGACACAATGGAACTAATGCCGGCAGATGGGTTGCCCAGTTTACACACATTGATGCCTCACCCTGCTTGCGAAACAACATGGTGACAGTTTATCACTGGGCTGAGATTCATACCGATGCTTCAAACCTCTTTACTATCGCACCAGCCCCCCTGTTCCACGATGTCAGGACATCTGCATCATGCGCAGGATTGCAGTCACATCACTGCTTTTCCGTAGTACTTGTGTAAGGAGGATTGCGGGAGTGAAGAGGGTGGATAGAAGGAGTATGGATGAACTGAGGGAGGACATTGGTGTGCAGATGAGCTTGATGGGGAGATTGGTGAAATGCTGGATGAAATGGGCTGGACACTTGGTGTGGGTGGGGGAAGACGGAATGTCAGAGTGGATAGGTTGAGAGAGTAAGGGAGGAGGAAAAGAGATACACCATGGTTGAGATGGGAGGATTGTGTGAGGAGGGATATCAGTAAAGAGGGGGTGTTCGAGAGTGGAGAGAGTTGGCTGAGGACAGAAGGAGGGGGGGGGGTGAGTAGTATTGTTGGTTCAAACAGGGCAGAAGCTTGGTGCCATTAGTTTCCACCTCTACTAAAGGGAAGAGGAGGGGAAGAAGTAAAATGGTCCAGTTAATTGTACTTTTGGAAGGTGGTATTGATGCAGCTCAGCCACTGCATCATGCGATGCTCAGAATGTCAACAAAAAGGATGCTCTTTGGACCTATATGCAGTTGAGGTTGCATGTGGAGGTATTGTCGCGCATTCATTTGTGAGATTCCTGAGACATATTACCATTTTTGGCATTACAGTGTATATACGAGTATGAAAAATGTTGAAAGAGCTGGAAAAAACTTCAGCCAGGGCATTTGCAAACAAAGATTGTTTATAGCTATAGTTCTGCTCATCTATTTTCTTTTCACTCATACGGCTGCCAGACCATGTGACCTATTAATTATTTGTGAACACCCTGGTATCCCCAAGGCTTGAGGAACATGTGGGTGAAGTTTCCCCTTCAATCTGTCAAGCCATTTTGGAAAGAAAGATTTTTAAAGGTTTATTCTTCAAAAATCATAGCTGCCAAACCATGTGACCTATGACATCAAAATGTGGAGAACTTTTTTGGTCCTCATGGATAGGCTATCATACCTGTAAAGTTTTGCTTCAATCTGTTCAGCTGTTTCGGAAAAGATTTTTTAAAGGCGTTTTTGTAAAAAAAAAAAAAAAGGAAAAATATGGCTGCCAAACCACATTACCCGATGATGTCATCAAGTTTTTTTCCCTCATCGAATTTAGCCCTACATGACCCTCAAAAATTTTCATACTGATCGGATAAAGCGTTCGACATATGTAATTATAACGTCATAACGAAGCCACATATGACATCATCAAAACATCACACTTGTTTCCCATGAGGAGTACTTCACAGGTGCCAAGTTTCAACATTTTCCATGGAGAGGTTTCGGAGATACAGAGGTCCAAATTTTTCCCTTTTTTTCCAACATGGCTGCCTCACAGTTATCACACCTGTTCAGTCTCACACAGTGTGCGTGAAACACAATTTGGCCATATGTCATGGTCTCGTCGTGCATTTACATTTCTCAACAATTCGTGCAAAATATTTCATACAATGTAAAGGATCTACAAAACACCTGTCACTGTAGAATGCCCCTCACATGAATGCTTGCTGGGTGATTTTCCAGGTTTTGTCCAAAATGTTCTTTGGATACAGGTGTATTAATTGTGGATCTCATATTTTAACGCTGTCGAGAGGTTGTGAGTCATTTATAGTTTCAGGTGGATACATTATGAACGCTTTACAGTTTGAAACACTGATTATATTCGGAAAAGCTAAGAGTACATATTGCCAGGTTTTCAAATCTGCAAAGGGAGACGAGTGTCTATGAAGGACTGCGATGGCATGCTTAGAATATGAAATGCTAACACTCAAAATGTCAGCGGCAACTTGTTTCCAATGGCGGGAAATATAAATTGATCGACGACGTTGAAGATCAACATCGGCCAAAAGGTCAACATAGTCCGAAATTTTAAAATTGACAATTTTCATCCGTTGACATGAAATTTGAGCAGGATTTTCATTTCAGATCACTGAATTCAACCACCAACTATTTTTGAGGTCAACATAGGCCAAATTTTTGAAAATTCTCAACTTTCATCCCATTGACTTGAAATTCGAAGAAGATTTGCACATTTTGTCATTGAATTTTACTCCCAAATTATTTTTGAGGTCAACATTGGCCATTTGTTGGCCATTGGCCAACATGGCCATCAACATATTTGTAAGCCAAATATCTAAAATTGTAAACTTTCATCTGATTGACGATTTGCATATCAGGTCACTGAATTCAACTATCAATTATTTTTGAGGTCAAGCTTGGCCAAAAGGTCAACATCGGCCAAAAAGCAAACATAGGCCAAATTTCTAACATTGTCAATTTTCATCCGATTGACTTTAAAAGTGAACCGGATTTGCATATCAGGTCACTAAATTCAACCACCAAGTATTTTTTGAGGTCAACATCGGCTGAATTTATAAAATTGGCAATTTTCATCCGATTGACTTGAAATTTGAAGAGGATTCTTGAGGAAAATGCCAGGGACATACAAAAGACCCATTTCTATGTTATGTGCCATGTGGCAAACTATAGAAAAGAAGGGTCATTGCATAGCTTGTAGAAAATGCCAAACAAAAGAAAAGAAGGGGAATTCCATGACTTGTGGACAATGCCAGACGATAGAAAATATGGCACATTCAAAAAAATCTCGTGTGCGTTGCTTTACTACCCTTGTGTTCTTCGGAGGAACCAAGTTTGTAATACTGTAGAAAAGTTCATACAAATGGATGCTCTACATATATACAGTGTTTCAAAAAGATTGATACAACTTTGACTTCCTGCCATTTCTTCGTTTTTTGACCAACACCATTTTCCTTTTCAGAGTTTGGTTGTGTTATCATGGTATTTGTTTCTTGGGATTTCTAGTTCCCTCAGAACACGTGATGGACCCACAAATTGTGCCATTCAATGTATTGTGAAACATTTTGAGCACAAGGGTACAATGCACAACCAGAGTGAGGACAACAGTGGCAGGCCAGCATCAGTAACCAAGAGCCAAGCCAACATCGACGCCGTGTGGGATTCTGCAGTGGACAGTCCCAAGAAGTCCCACTGCTGGTGCTCCCGGGAACTAGGGATCAAACCAACATCAGTCTGGCATATCCTCACAAAGGAATTGAAGCTTTTGCCATACGTCATCTCTATTAGGCATGAACTCAATCAAGATGACATGAGGAGACTTGATATGTGCAATTGGCTCAGTGACAAGATGGAGTGGTACCCAAACTGGATCAACCCTATCTGGTACAGTGATGAAGCCCATTTCCACTTGAACGGTGCCATCAACACCCACAACAACATTTTCTGGGGGACAGAACCACCTGATGAGATCACTGACAGGTACCTGAAAGGGCCTAAGGTCACATGCTTCTGCACCTTTAATGCCAGATGAGGAATGTGAGGGCCTTAGTGGTTTGAGAATGACAACAGCAGAATGGTGATGATCAATTGTGAGCGCTACTTGGCCGTGCTCCAGAAGTTCCATAATGATCTAGCCCAAAAGGTCACCCCAAACCAGCTCAGCATGACCTGGTTTATGCAGGATGGTGCACCCCCGCATACAGATGGTGACAGCATCACTTTCCTGTGGCAGCTTTTCAGAAACTAGCTTATTGCCCTGGGTACCACTCATGACTGGGCACACCATAGCCCAGACTTGAACCCTCTGGACTACTGGTTCTGGGGCACTACCAAGGGCTCTGTCTCTGCCAACCGCCCTGCCACACTGGATGATCTGAAGCAGGAGGTGTCAGACTACCTCCAGGCAGTGCCACATGAGACCTATAGGAAAGATGGACAGAACTTTGGAGTCAGGCTCAATGCCTGTCTGAACCACGGAGCGGCACACATCGAGAACGTCAATTGCAAGGATTTTGTGTAAATGCCAATTTCAGACCTTGGGCTCTCACTAACTCTAGCAGTGACTTACTGCAATAGCAATCCATACATCCATTGGGACCATACTTGTGCAGAGCATTGGTGCTGCCTAAGCAATCTCCTTGGTGATTGGACACAATCCTGGATGGGTTGCCACTCAGACATAGTATACCAGCATGCTGACACTCATTTTGCCAACCTCAGAAGGATGGCAGGCAGAGTCAACCCCACCTGGTATTAATTCAACAGCCGAGTGGCATTTGAGCTCAGGATCCTGGGATCCCAAGCCCACCACCCTAACCATAAAGCCAACACCAGGTATATAATAGCAATCATTGATAGAAAAACCATGTCATAAGCTTTCAATAAATGTTTGGTTCACATTCCTGAGGTTTCTGTTTCTTTGTAAATAAACATTTAAAGTTGCATCACTCTTTTTGAAACACCCTGTTAGGTTAAAACCCATCAGTACGTGAAGTTTTTTGCGTACCTTGAAAACAAAAACACATAAAATCATGTGCATGTGTGTGAATAATTTGTGTAAAAAAAACTTGGTGCCCCTTTATATGAACTTTTCTGGACCAATAGTTGGTTCCTCCTCAGAACACAAGGAAGTACAACACGCACACGAGATTTTTTTGAATGTGCCATATTTTCTATCATCTGGCATTTTCCACAAGTCATTGTAATGTCCCTTCTTTTCTATAGTTTGGCATTTTCCACAAGCTATGTAATGTTCCTTCTTTTCTATAGTTTGGCATTTTCTACAAGCTATGTAATGTCCCTTCTTTTCTATAGTTTGGCATTTTCTACAAGCCATTGTAATGTCCCTTCTTTTCTATAGTTTGGCATTTTCTACAAGCATGTAATGTCCCTTCTTTTCTATAGTTTGGCATTTTCTACAAGCTATGTAATGGCCCTTCTTTTCTATAGTTTGGCATTTTCTACAAGCTATGTAATGTCCCTTCTTTTCTATAGTTTGGCATTTTCTACAAGCTATGTAATGTCCCTTCTTTTCTATAGTTTGGCATTTTCTACAAGCTATGTAATGTCCCTTCTTTTCTATAGTTTGGCATTTTCTACAAGCTATGTAATGTCCCTTCTTTTCTATAGTTTGGCATTTTCTACAAGCTATGTAATGTCCCTTCTTTTCTATAGTTTGGCATTTTCTACAAGCTATGTAATGTCCCTTCTTTTCTATAGTTTGGCATTTTCTACAAGCTATGTAATGTCCCTTCTTTTCTATAGTTTGGCATTTTCACAAGCTATGTAATGTCCCTTCTTTTCTATAGTTTGGCATTTTCTACAAGCTATGTAATGTCCCTTCTTTTCTATAGTTTGGCATTTTCTACAAGCTATGTAATGTCCCTTCTTTTCTATAGTTTGGCATTTTCTACAAGCTATGTAATGTCCCTTCTTTTCTATAGTTTGGCATTTTCTACAAGCGTATGTAATGTCCCTTCTTTTCTATAGTTTGCCACATGGCACATAACATATAAAGGGGCAATTTCTATGCCCCTGCCATTTTTCTCAAGAGAGAACGATGAATAAATCAAAAAGAGAATATAGAGGTGGCTCAGTCAAGGAATGAAGACAGTTTGATAAAAGTTCTGGTCACTAAGTGGGAAAAGAAAGATAGGATGTTCTGGACACCAAGAGGGAAAACAAAGAAAAAAAGACATAAAATGTCAAAGCCCCCATTGTTTTAGTAATTTTGCCGTATGGAGTTAAAGGGTGAGCCCATATTTATTTCCAAATAAAATGGTCGCCAGTCTACCAGTGGATCAATCTTTAATCAGATTGCAAAATAAAGGTAGGTGCAAGTGTATGCCACCGTGTACTGTGCTTTTGCCACATTTGAACAAAATCGGACCATGCATTCCGAGATATGGTTGGGGACACGTTTAAGGAACAAAATGGCCGCCAGTCGGCCATCTCGGATCTGATCTCGAAGAAAAACAACATGATTTGCATATGTACGCCATCATTCCTTATCTGCGTGCCAAGTTTGAACAACATTGGTAAATGCATGTCCGAGAAATGGTTGAGGACTTGTTCAGAATCTGTTTTTTTTTTACAAATAAAATGGCCGCCAGTCGGCCATCTTTGATCGCATCGCGAAACAAAATTATGTGCAAATGCATACCTCCATGTGTTGTCTTTCTGCCAAGTACACTTAAAATCAGTCCAGGCATTCCGAGATTTGGTTGCCGATGCACACACGCATGCATGGACATGAAAATCGAGACCAGATCCATCAGCCCCCGTTTCGGACTAAGTCCGATGGGGGCAAATAAAGAAAGGATGTTCTCGACAACAAGAGGGACAAAAAAATATAAATAGGAAGAACAAGATAAACTTGGAGAAGGACTGTCAAAGCACAGCTAAAAGCTTTCAATGAGATGGAAGTGAAAGACATGGAAGATTTGATGGTATAGAGGAAGAAATGGCGAGGTCTTGTTGCCGCCATATGTGTCGAAAGCCACGACGAAGTCGTAAGTAAATACTGTATTTGTCGGTACAGTTGACTTCCTTTTCTGAATAAAAATCATGAAAGAAAGGTGAAATTTTGAAACGATGCATTTTATCAATTAAAAATATTTGGTGGTTGAATTCATTGACCTGATATGAAAATCGATGTTCAATTTTCTAGTCAGTCAGATGAAAATTGAGGATTTAGAAAATTGGCCTCTGTTGACCTTTGGCCTATATTGACCTCAAAAGAGTGACCGCTATATCGCATGATCATGTAACATGTGGGAAAGTTTCAATTTCCTCTGCTGAGCGGTTTTCGTTCTTAACAAGATGCAGACACGTACGTACGCCACCGATCGCTTACCCTGCTTTTCGCTTCTCGAGTGCAGGGTAATGAATACGTACAATTGTTGGCAACTTATTTGATGCACAGATAAATTGATCTACTCATGCATATCCAATAAATGATGGATAGTGCTGCCCTCTGGTGGAGAGCAAGCAGAATTGCATGATGTTTCCGACATTTGTGGATGATGCATGGATCATGGAATATGAGCCAAAAAATGGTCAAAAAGCAAAAACTATGGCACTGAGGTGGAATTTGTTTCGAAATCCATTGATTAAACACATTGGCGGATGTATATTCCAAGTTTCAGCTCGTTTCGATGTATAGCCTTTGAGATAAGAGAGCCAACACATTTTGTGTGGACGGACGGACGGACAGACTGACAGACGCCAATGTTAATTTCGAGGGTTTTCGTTGAAAACTCAAGAATGCGGAAATGGACGTTCCTGAAATTTGGGACATATTGCCTCGACGTACAAAGGATTTACTTCTGAAAATTTCAGCCGATTTTGTCCAGTGGAAGCTGAGAAACTAATTTTCAGTCCCTGTGTTAAAGTTGCATCCAGAGAAACCATCCCATATAAAGGGACGGGCGCTTCGTGCCTCCCTGGATTTTGTCATCTCCTTGCTTCGTCAAATGAGATTCCTTCTGGCCAGAAAACCTTAAAAACTCTCCTCAAACATCTCTGCTGAAATCGCCTGAGTTTGCCGTCTATCTTTTTGGTTGTCTTCCAGCACTCGACACCATCAAAAATTATCATTGCTATTAGCTCACCTGGACTTTAGTCTGATGATATTATGTGATCGAGCAGTGTCTTTAGGTAAGTCAGTCAGTCAGTCAGCCAGTCTATAAACACCAGTAATTATCGCTTGAAACAAACAAACAATTTTGATGAAACTAACCCACAAGCTTCATATCTGATGCCTAACAAAGGTGTATTGACCGCATCACAGTCTGCACTCATTAACGGGTTGAATTCAGACCTAAAATGCTAAAACAATGCCTGCATTGCATCATCAGCACAGCCATGCCCTCATCCAAAAACATGACCTTGAACATAAAAACATGTATTGCTGTAATCAGCATCGAGTGAGCATCCAATTCAACCAATCACGTGACCAGATTCTACACATAAACAAAATTTCACAAGGTTATGATGTCATTGACTGTTACTCCTGTTCAAGGTGAGCTTCAGGACCCACGGTCTTATTTTTTGCATCCAGCATTTGGCTGCTGGGTGAATCATTGCAGGGAGTGCAGCTGTGCCACAGATTCAGTGCCCCCGTTACCAGTAAGCTAGTACTGATTTTGCCAACCTCAGAAGGATGACAGGTTGAGTCAACCCACCTGGTGTTATTTTAACGGCCCAACAGGGGTGTGAACTCAAGACCCTAAGATCTTAAGGGGGCCACCTCAAACGTTAAGCCAACACTAGGCTTACCATAATACGAAAGGACTGTCTTGATGTTGGAATTTAATATTGTCAATTTAATTAGCAATGATATGTTGTTGCTTGTCCACAGCTGTTTGTTGAGACTTGATGCTTATCTTGCTTTATGGATACGTGTCTCAATATCTTTCTTCGTTCCATCATTTTTATCCAATATTGTGTCGAAATACACAAATGTTTCTCCATCTTCAATCTTTACCTCCACCGCTGAAGGTGGAATTCCTGTTTGTGTGTTTATTTGTCTGTGAGTACGATATCTCAAAAAGTGATCTACAGATTCAGAGGAAACTTGGTGGACAGGTTCGGTGTGTGACAGGGACGAATTGATTCGATTTTGGTGAAGATTCGAATCTGGATCTGGATATGAGAATGAGTTAAAGTGATTCTTCACCATTGAGAGATTGGGCCAAAAACGACATCGTCCTGTATAGCATGATATTTCAAAAATGTATTGGCCCGACATGTTGTCATGGATCAGGCATTACGTGGCAGAGATGTGCGCTCTACTGAGTGCCCTTCTGGTTTTGCCTTTTTTCTCATGCCCTCTTCCTCCAATCCAGATTGAGCATAAAAGTTGGTCTTGTGGAAAAGCAGGCTTGAAGTGCCCATCCAAAAGCAGCATCCATGCCTGACACAGCTGGATGAGTTTGATGCTATCAGGTGAGAGCAAAGTGAATGGTCTCAACCCTATTATGAACCTTAGTCCAAATGCTCCCAGCACCAGGAATGGTCCACTGCCACAACCTGCAGTCATGCAATTTATTCCGTTCCTCGGAAAACACTTTTCAGAAGTCATGGGCTCGATGTCCAAGAGCTCACAGCTGATCTCAGGATTTGCCGGCAGAAGCAAGTATCACAGCACAAGTTTAGCCACAAATGTAACGTTGGAGCAGAAAACTGAAGCAAAAAGCCTCTTTCTCCAGGTGTACCAATGTCTTTTATCTTCTGCCAGTGGATCCATTAATTGGAATTAGGGAACACGTGTCCAAAAAAGTCAAGACTGTTTCCTGATCTTCATTGGCCAGTCCAGCTAACACCCTGGAGGAACCTGGAGAAAAACAACTAAATTCCACTTAAACATGGCACGTACTGGTTTCACTTTGGCCAGAACTTTTTCCAAAGTTTCTCGGCTAATACGGCCTCTGTGATCCCAGAACTCTGTTTTCATATCATGGACGGTCCAGTGGGCCCATGTTGTAAACTTTTCTTCTTAAAGAACCCCATTAAAAGGAAGTCACAGAGATTAAGGTCTGGACTTGTCAGTGGCCAGATGAGGCCTTCATAAAAGCCTGCAAGGAAAGAAATGGTTTAAAATGGCTCTGCTATTAAGTCGGGAATGGGTCTAATCCAAGACATTATCCATGGTGTGTGGGTGCGATCCCATTCTGTTGAAGCCATTGGTTTCTCCTTGGAAAACGTTGGTGTCACAATTTCACAAAGAAGAGCATTTGTGGAATTTCCAAATCGCCATTCAAATTGACTAAACTATCAAAAAGAAGGATCCCACCACTTCCTATTCAGAAGCAGGGAATGAAATGGAGCATGAAACAAAACTTTAGACTTTCTCCTGTATCGTGTTACCAGCTTTATGTTTGTCATCATTAGTAAACGTGTAGACCTAGAAGGGCACTCGGTAGAGCACATACCTCCACCATGTAATGCCTGATCCACAAGAACATATCCGCCCAATACATTTTTGAAATATCATGCTATACAGTACTACTATTGTTTTTGGCACTTTCTCTCAATGGTGAAGAATCACTTTTAAAATTCTAGTAGGCGGATCCGGATCCGGATCTTCACCAAAATCTAATTAGGTCGTCCTTGTCACACACCCAACCTGTCCACAAAATTTCATCCGAATCCGTGCAAAACCTTTCGAGCTATCGTGCACTCAAACAGACAAACAGAGACATAAAGGGGTGAAAACATAACCTCCTTCACCTTTGGTGGCGGAGGTAATAATGGTGTTTCTTCTGGAACAGCTGTAGAAATAAACCCAAATTTTATATCCAATAAATGAAAATCATCCCATCTGCAGTGGCGATTGTCTTCTCGATTTTGACAATGTCTGAGCCATCATGCCTTCAGTTTGGTTGTGTCTGCTACGGTTTATCTGCTAGCAGTGGAGTCTGATTCAGGATTGGCACCAGTAGCCTGCGGCCTCTGCCGGTGGCCTGTGCAGGAGCCCGGTCTTCTCGGTGTTTTTCTTGAAATCATGCAGCTGGCATGCATTTCTATCAAAGTGAAGAATCCCAGCTCTCATTTGTCTTCACCCTAGTAGCCGGTCAGCTGTGAGCTGCTCCCAGGTGTCATGGTCGATGTTGCAGATTTTGAGGCTCTTCTTGAGGGTGACCTGATGACGTTTATGTTGACCGCCGAGATGTCATTTCTCTTGGGTCAGATCACCATGCAAGATTTGCTTCGGAATGCGTTGGTCATCCACATGAAGAACATGACCAGCCAATCTCAGCTGTTTCCCATCGAGAATAGTATGTAACCAATTAATATGGAATTTTCAACAAAGCATTAAAGTTTTTTTTATCTTGAACACTTAGCACAAACACTTTGATAACACAAATAAGGAAAGCAGAGATTTTATTTTGAGAGCTCACGTTTTGTTTTGATTATAAAATGTTTGAAGTCTGTTCAGTGCAGAAATGTTGTGCTTGGTTGCCCTTCCATATCCAAGTAAGGCCGTTCACATGAAACGTGCCAAATATCTGGTCAATTGGCTATAGTGCAGAAATTGGTGCCGAGGCAGCAACTGCACCCAGAGATAGCAGGCAGTTGTTGTTTCGTATGCATCCTGTGGCTGCTGGTTGCATCATTTTCTGGAAGCGCAGCTGAGCCACTGATTCTCACTGATTCAGTGCCCCTGCTACTAGTAAGCTGGTGCCCATTTTGCTGACCTCAAAAAGATGAAAGGCTGAGTCAACCCACCTGGTGTTATTTCAACATAACCCGATTTCAACATAACAACAGGGGCTCAAACTGAAGACCCCATGATTTTTATGCCAGCCACTTTAACCGTTAAGCCAACACCAGGCTATAGTATAGCAAACAGTGTAACCTGGTGTCAAGAAACCTCGAGGAAGAGCAGACCACTTGCTACCCACAGGCAAGACAGGAATTTGGAATTATACCTGGGTGTTGGTGATAACTCGCCTGTACTCTTAATGAAGGACACACTGGGATATTTAACGACAAATAATGTCAACAGACGGGACACCCGGCTTAACGTTCATCTAAGGAACAACACACACATTGATGCCTTGCCCTGCCATTGAAACGCTAGAATGACAGTATATAGCTGGGCTGAGATTTAAACCCAGGCTAGACAGCTCGGAGGTGAGTGTGCAAACCTCTATGCCACCCTGCCAGCCAAGGGCAGAAATAAGAGCGATGACAATGAGAACAAAAAAAAACAGGATTCCACAGCTTATTACATGGAGTGCTAAGTGCTGAACTGAAATGTACATCACATTGAATATTGAAAATGAAAATTGCTCCAAAGTTCCAGAGCATTGAACGGAAGTAACGTTTTGTCCTCCATCTGATCTTGCCAACCATGGTTGAGCCAACAGGCTTCATCTTCATCCATGACATGCATTTTGGGTCCCTTGACTCTCTCTTGATCTATCTCAACTCACTTTGACCCCAGTCTGTTTCTATCACAAATTTAAGCAAATAAGGAACAGGGCAGCTACACCAGCTTGGTGATAGAACAGTTCCACAAATGGCACTTTCCACCACCATGCATCCTGCTGCATCGACGCAGATTTTGCTTTGAACTCTTTCATAAGATGACGGACAAAAACAGGATAATTACTAAAAACATACATGAACTATTCTAAAACTAATAAACATTCCTACATTCTAAACTTGAACATAATACAACATGTTCCGCAGATGCTGCACCCTTGAACTCATAAACTCATAACAGTATGTATTGGAAAGACTACTGGGTGTAGCTAAATGTTAAACATAAATTTGTTTTGTTATTAAGAGTTCATCAAAATTCCTTCCCACCTGTTTTTGTATCTTTTGCTAATATTGCCTTGTACTGGTACGACTAGCAGCTGGGGTGGACTGAAGGTATTCTGGGCCCTCCGGGCAAAAGGGGTCTTTGGGCCCCCTAGATCTAACATTTTTGAATGACAGTGCGAAATAAAAGTTTAATAAAACAACCACTTGTGCATAAATATGTAGAATAATAATGAGACCGTGAATTTAAAAGAAATACTGTACACGAAAATGTACGAACCAGAAACTGGTGCACCTCGTGTTGCAGAGTAAAGACCATTGTACGTGACAGTCCAAAGCTTCATGGAATGCTAAGTATGTTATCTACCTAAATAAAACACAGTGTGTGTTTGTCTGTTTGTATATTTGTCTGTCCCCCTTCATAAGGATGATTTAAGGATGGTTTTAAAGGCCAATCTTTTAACATGACTGTGCGTGCGTTCACTATGGTCTATTTTTCAGGATAAAAAAAAACAACTCGAAAAATATTTTTCATAAAAGAGTACTTACATCTATTGGAAGTGTAGATGGTGACTTGCAACTGGGCCGAAAGGGCAGTATACAGAACCGTTTAAAAATAACAATGAAAACAAGGCACAGGAAAGGTGAAATTCACTTCACGTGATGCGTAATACGTGCAGAGTAAAACGAGTGTTCATTTACGTCTGTAGGTTGTCTAATAAATAAAGAAGATATAAGCACACCTGACGCTAGGCCGAGGCTTCAGACTTTGGCATGTTCATAAGGCTGTACTGTCGAAATGAAACGTCCCAGAAGATAAAGAAAATAGGGTCACATTTGTACATGTAGTGTTTTGAAATAGTCAATTTGCACTCTCGTCTGTTGAACACTATCTATCTATATATTACTAAAACTCTCATCTTGTATGTATGCATGTATGTATGTATGTATGTGTGTTGCCGAAATACAGCCAAAACGGTACACGATAGTGCAAAAATTTTCGGCCCACCTTACTCACCATTCTCCTGCGGTGTGCAGTATCAAGTTTCGATCAAATCGGGCAACGAAAAAAGTTATTTAAAAAATAAATTCCCGATTCAGTCAACTACTCTTCAGGAAAATTTCATCAAGCAAACAACCTCAGCGGTATAGTTGGCTGGAGCTATCTTTTTTTTTTCTTGAAATGATTTTTTTCATCAACCGCTGTCACAACGGGAACCCAACGGGTTCACGGGTCGTCTAGTTTTTCTATAAGATTAGAAAAAAATACGTGTGAAGATGGTGAATTTTTTTTTTGGACAAAGAAGATACAAACCCAGTTTTTTGTAATGCACATTTATGGTTAACTAGGAAGAGTACCCATCCCAAGTGATGGGAAAAGCTAGCAAAAGCATCCATCCTCAGTGACAGGAAAAGTTTTATGTTAATAAATCACTTTAAATAATATTTAATGGACTTTAAAAATGTCAATTGTGTTGCACTCTTCATCTAGCTCAGAACCAAAGCTCTGAGCTACTTATACCACCCACCGCAAAATGGTGGTGCAACATCGGGTGGCAGGGGTTGGATTTGTCAAAAAAAAAAATACGGCAAAATATCCTGGTTGTAAAATAAAATTTGACATCAACATTACTCATGCCTGATCTCCCGTCATTTCATAGGTGATTGTTGAGCTTTTCAATGCAGCGTGAGAAGTGGCCGCCGTAAACGGGAGACAGACGAACGCATGTTCACAATATATATTGGATGACTTCCCTTCCAAGGAACTTCAACATAGAAAGAGACCACGATTTCTGTAAAGTTTTAAACTTGGTTTAACAGAGCTAAGTGGTATTTGTTTAAAGCAGGTTAAATGTTTAACAGCAATAAATAACTTTGCTGCATTTTTTTCAGGAATCAATCAAAATCGACTTTCAACCCTCAACAATTAATATATTATGTTTAAATGTAAGTTCCAAAATTGCCTTCCCCTCATATTTCTTAAAACGTAAGCCATTTTTTTGGTATTATTTATTTTTTGAGCATGGGTCATTCGATGGCTTGGGTCCTCAGTGAATGCCCGAATGCCCGACTCCTCAATCCGTCCCGGCTTGCAGTGATCATGATCAAAAAGTTTCCGAAAGGAACGATTTATCGCCGTCAGAGATGGCCAACTTATCCTGAGGTTTTCCATCAGTTTCGGCTTTTTTAAATTTAAGATTGTTGTTACAATATTTATCCCCATTTGATCGATCACTTTTGACCATTCATGTTTTAAGATAAATATTTTGAATAACCTTACAAGTTACAACAACAGAATTTTAAGCTACAGTTCTTCTACTCAATGTGTATCCTCGTTCTACCTACCTGACTTCAGAGAGAGAGAGAGAGAGAGAGAGAGTGTGCGTGCGTGCGTGCGTGTGTGTAAATAATAAATCTGCATCCTCTTTAGTACCTCTGTATCACCTCTCACCCAGAATGACAGGATGGCCTCGAGGTATGCACACTCACCTCTAAGCTGTCTAGCCTGGGTTCAAATCCTGACCCAGCTATAAATTGTCATCCTAGTGTTTCACAGGCAGGGTGATTCATCAATGTGTGTGTTGTCTCTTGGAGGGATGTTAAACTGGTGTCCTGTCTACTGGCATTTGTTGGTGGACCTTAAAGATCTCAAGGTGTCCTACGTGAAGAGTAGGTGATCATTGCAGGAACCATGGCCAAATTTAAAATTCATTGCCTGACCTACAGGGGGCACTGCATCAGTGGAACAGCTGTGCCCTCAGCCAAAGATGCTCCCCTGCAGCTTTGTGCTGCATATGAATGAAGAAGAACCTCTCACCATGAAACTCTGAAATAAACTGCCTCTTTATTCTTTCCCAACTATACCGACCGACACCTTCATCAGCTGAAGACATTGATCAAAAAAATGTCTCCCTGATCTTGCCTTTCTCTGTCCTTTTCCTTCACTTCCTTTGTAACAGGAGGTTCTTGGAAGTGAATGTGTATTAGAGTGGGATTTCATTCTGAATTCTGTCTGCCAGTTGCATCACAGCAGCATGGCTATGTCTCCAGACACATTGTCCCTGTTCATTTGCCAGGGTTCTGGAATTTGGCTAGGGTGCTGGAAATAACTCGCCTCCTTTTAGCGAAAGACACCATGGGGATGTACATCTACCAAATAATGCAAATCGATGAGACGCCCAGTTTAACATTTGATGCCTCGCCCAGCATGTGAAACACCAGGGTGACGGTTTATACCGGGGCCGAGATTCAAACCCAGGCGAGACAGCGTAATAGAGAGTGTGCATACCTCCAGTCTAGGCAATCCTGCCAGCCATGTTACAGGTCATCTTGAAGGAACCCATTCCTCAACTAGAATGGCACTCGGTAGAGCGTGTACCTCGGCCAAGCTGAACAGTTTGTGTTTTGTATCCCACTGAAAGGGTGGATCTGGAACTGGACCTCATCCAAAATCTAATCGGCTCATTCTTCACTTAACTAACTCATCAATCAAGTTGTCATAACTAGTCCACAACTTAAGATATCATGCTAGATATCGTTTTGGCCCCATCTCTCAATGATGAAGAATCACTGAAAATATTCTCGGATCTGGATGGGAATCTTCACCAAAATCGAATAAATTCACCTTTGTCACATACCCAAACCATCCACCAAGTTTTGTCCGAATCCGTCCACAACTTTTTGAGATATCCTGCTCACAGACCGACAAACAGACAGACAGACATGAAAACCTAACCACCGTCCACCTTCAGTGACGGAGGTTAAAAAAATCCTTCATCTTGGAACAATATGAGACTAATCAGACTTTCATGTTTGCACTTTTGGTCTTTAGACACAATATGGCATATGCTCCCCACCCATGAACTCTCACCACGATACCTTTATGCCTCCCTATGGCTACGAGCTCTTCACATTACTTGCAGAAAGAAAGAAAGCATTAGACTTGAGATGGTCCTGCTATGAGTTGCTTATGAGTACATGTATTGTTGGCTGTAAATTTTCTGCTCGATGGCATTTGAGTTTGCCAGACACCCGCCAAGATGAGAGGAGACCTTTGTCTTGCAGTGGATTGAATCAGGCTGAAAGGGGGTGTGCGGGGGAGGGGGGGCAACGAGATTGTTCTTCCTGAGCATTCCCATACTGATGCTCAATAATGTGGCCCAGTTAAAAACATATTTGGCCCAGTTAAAAAATATATGGTGCAAGTAATTCATTCATTTCCTTGCATTCACCTGAACTTAATGAGTAATTGCACACTTACATTCTTCAATAAGGACTCCTGATGGAACTGCAGTAACATGAAACGCATAGTTAAAAGGATATGAGGTCAATAAGGAGACTCGGCGAATTCAAGTAAGATGAGTGCTCAAAAAAATTGCGATCAATAAGGTTGGGCGTCATGAAAGTGCACTCATTTATAATCCATGACTGTTTTACTGAAGTTCCACGGCAGACATGCTTGGAACTTGTAAGGAAAGTGCTTCACAAAAATAAAACAGGAAATCCTACAGGATTGTGGGGGGGGGGAAACCCCCAAAATGCAGAACCTTCCACCGTTTCTTCAAAATTAAGCATTTCTGCCCATACCAAATTTACTTTCGATTTGGTTCATAAACAGACGAGTATGCAATAGAAGGGACATCAAGTTTAATGTTTCATACAACACAGAAACACACATGTCGCGTTACTGACATAGGACATCATCGTTGTAATTGACTTTCTTTTCTTTGTTAGTGAACACTGAACCAAATATGGCAAAGCTATTAGTGCAGTAAAAGCGAAACAATTGTGTAGGAGCACAAGGTTATCCACGGCATCAAAGACGAGACGAGACGCGACAAGACCGTGGGTGCTGGGTGGAGACAAACAGATATGCTGTGCATTATGCAGAGGCCAATACATTCAGGATATTTGTAGGCGATGAATGAATGGCATGAAGCGTTCAGCCAGCCTTGTGTAGTTCAGCAGTTTGAATGTTCAAGGTCACCTTGCGATGTGAAAATGGAGGGTTGGGATTCTGGCTGGTTATGAAGGGAAAACGGTAAAAGAAAAGCACATGGAAGAACAGTCCTAATGGAATGAAATGGATCGCAGGGTACAAAATGTGGAGAGAAATGCACAATCAGTAAAGTAAGCAGCTGAAATGTAGGGAAATATTTTTTTTTCAAAGTGTCTACACATGAGATTCATTCACTATGGCTTGGGTCTGCTCAACTTCCACCGTAAGAAACAAGTCGGGAGAAGTCAGAATGCTTTCGGCAAGCCCTGTGCTCCCACTGTCGTACACCTTGCAGTCTGAGACATCCTCAGGGCAAAGCAGCGGTGAGGCTTCTTCTACCTTCTCAACATGTTGGTTTCTGGAACATCTCTGGCTCACCACGTGATTCCCTAGGCCATGTGCTAACAGGCCACGGCAGAATTCTGCCTCCATCTCTGCCACAAAGTCCGACTGCAGGAAAAGGTGGAACAACATCAGGTGAGCCCTATATGTTGAGGACGTTATTATCAGTGCACTGCTTGAGTTTCATTTCTACAAGCAAGAACTGTAAGTATGGTGTTTCGGTAGCATTGGGGTAAGATGGTGTCGAGGTAGCCCACTTACTTGGCTCTGAGCTGCCGAGTCTGGGTTTCATTCTCGAGCAGACTATAAAATGTCCGATTGGAGCTTTTGCAGTTATGGGGGCATTGCATCAATGAGTGTCATCCCTCGGGCAGACAATCTGGTGACCTTACTGCCAGCATTAGATAGTGGATGTTAAAAGTCCCATGGTGCCTTTTGATGAAGAGTAGGTAAGGTATTGCCAGCACCCTCAACTTCTTCTTTGACGGTCACGATTATTCCCTCATTCTTATGGGGTTGGTTGGGGGAAGCTTGGCCCAAGTTTTTCACTAACTGGCTGGCCAGGCATGAAGTTCGACTCAGGTTAAGGCAGGAATTAGCTCAATAGCTCACCTACTCTTCACGAAGGACACAGTGAGATCTTCAACATCCACCAACTAATGCCGGCAGGTGGAATGCCCAGTTTCACATCCATCCCAGGGATGGCACAAACACTGATGAATCACCTTGCTTGTGAAACACTGGGATGGCAGATTATACCTGGGCCGAGATTCAAACCCAAGCTAGACAGCTTAGAAGCGAGTGCGCGTACCTCAAGGGCATCCTGTCAGCATTACTGCCACCCTCAACAAATTCAGGAAAATCCTACCCTTACCTACAAGGGGCACTGTGTAGGCGGTATCGCCATGCTCCCTCACAATGAGAGTCCCAGCAACCGCATGTTGCATATGATAGAAGAGAAGAGATTACAGTTCCACTACTCACTCCATGTACCCCTCTTCCAACCACTGAACTAATTTCCTGAAAGTACACTGCATTCCTAAGTTTGAAATGTTTGTCATTCATCTGGCAAGGAATTTCAACAATGTATCAGTACGTATGCCTGGTGTTGGCTTAATGGTTCGGGTGGTGGGCTTTGGGTCCTTGGGTCCTGAGTTCAAATCCCGCTCAGCTGTTGAATCAATACCAGGTGGGGTTAACTCGGCCTGTCATCCTTCCGAGGTCGGTAAAATGAGTGCCAACTTGCTGGTATACTGTGTCGGAGTGGCGACCCGTCCAGGATTGTGCCCAATAGCCAAAGAGACTGCTTAAGCAGCACCAACGCTCTGCACAGAGTATGGTCCCAATCTCCTCCTATCAGTACGTTGTTCGTAAATTGAAGTTTATGGTCTTATTTCTTTACAATCCATAAAAGGAGTGTTTCATGTTCATGCCATACTTGTAACTTGATTCTTACACATTCTTATTGCACTGGCCATCTTTTTTTTTTAACCAATGTGTAGAAGTGATAGGGGTTTGGGAAAGGGAGGGGTGGGGGGGATGATCTGCTTTTTCTTGTGCATACATACAGAGGGCTGTGGTGGGCAGAGAATCCATATGTACAAACAGCCATCGACACAGATTTACATATTATTTCTAGTATTCTAACCAATTTGTTTCTCCTGTTAATCTTCAAGTGTTTATGTCAATTGAATTTCAATTCTGCTCTTTTAGAAGCTATCACATTCATTTTAAGTCCTAATAGCATTCCAATTCTATTAACTGGATAGAATGTGTTCACATAGTTGTCAAAGGTCATGGTGGCAATTTATTTGCATTGCCCGGCTCGGCTGGGCTAGGCCAGGAGAGAAACAGCATTTGGTCACACGACCATCTTCAGAAATCGAAAGTGGTTTCCCCAAAGTGGCAGAGCATTTATTCAAATTTATCACAACACAGGCAACCAGAGGAGCTGTGTGCTCTGGCTTCCCACGTAATCCCAGCTTCTTCTCTCTGTCATCCGTTCAAATACTACACTCCGTCTCTCCATGCCATTTTAAATTCCCGTATTACCCCCAAACAAACGGCTTAAGCATGTACATCAATTTTACCTGACATTAGTTAATAAAAAGTTTTTCCCCCATACGATTCTAGTTTTGACAATAGCTCGGAAGCCACTGGCAACAGAAAAGTATTAAATGACATTTTTCATCTGTCTGCACCACCCATGACCATGAAGCGCATCTCCCTTTCCCCCAAATCTCTTATTGTTACCAGGTCATCTCGGCATTTACGTGAGAATTTCCCATAATCTCTACCTGCATCCTAAAAGGTATATTAAATCGGAGTGGAGGATTCACGAATCAGCCCGACATTGCGGTGCGTTTTATGAGGGACAGTCAAAAGGTTCCAGTAATGAGATACAATAGTCCAAGCCACATCTTGTTTATTTAATTTTCAGTATGGTGTCCTTTGACCTCTGTGCCACTAAAATATAAGTTTTCAGACTGCTCTCTCAGCTACATCTTGGTTGCTTTAGTCAATTCCTCATTGTCAGTTCATGGGTGCCCATGCAGGAGTGGACTTCAAACGACAAAACAGATAATAGCCACAAGGGGCCAGGTTCGAGCTGTACAATTGATGTTCCAAATGTTTTTAGCCGCAGTCACAAATGATGGTCTGTGCATACACGGGCCTTGTGCACAGACGCGTAATGGAAGAGCACTCTTTTGGTCAAAATCCTTCAGTGTTCGTCCTTGTTGACTAGCTGAAATTTTTTGCATGAGGCCTGGCATAATATTCCCCTGTGATTGTAGTTTTGTGAGGCATGCAGTCAATCAGTAGGGTTCCCTTGACATCCCAGAAAAATTGAGGCCATGATTTTGTTGGCTGAGGGTTAGGTGAGCAAATTTTTGTTTTTTAGTGATCCCTTGTGCTTCCATTTCATGGATTTCTATTCGGTTTCAGGATTCCAGTGATGAAGCCGGGTTTTACCACGACTTGCCAGCCTAAGGATAAAATAGGCCGGATCTGCGTGGAACATTTTGAGCAGCTCACAACGTGATACCGGCTATTGCTGTCGATCATGAGTGCTGAGGTTTTCCTCGAGCATTTTGAATGCCCCTCGCAACTCAAGTTGAAATTCCAACTTACATTTTAGAAAAATAGCACCGCAAAGCGGGCGTAACCCCTCAGCCCCTTGACGCAAACCAATTTCAAGATGGTGGCCGTATTGAAAATCGCAGCACGCCCATTTTCGAAAGAAACCTTCCTCTACTCAACCCCAACACACCCTGCAAAAATGGATTTAATCGGACAAGGTGTTCTCCTTAAAATTGACGGAAACCAATTTCAAGATGGCTGCCGTGGCGGCCACAGTGAAAATCGCAGCATGCCCATTTTGGAAAGGAACCTTCCTCTACTCAACCCCATTATACCTCGCCAGAATAAAATCAATGTGTGAAGCCGTTCTCAAGTTATTGTCCGGAAACCAAATTCAAGATGGCTGCTCTAGCCGCCATATTGGATATCGGATTGCGCTGAATATCGAAGAACCTTCCTCTAACACCCCCATTATATCACACAAAATGAAATCAATAAGTCAAGCCGTTCTCAAACCTTCCTCTAAACACCCCCATTATATCACAAAAATGAAATCAATAAGTCAAGCCGTTCTCAAACCTTCCTCTAAACACCCCATTATATCACACAAAAATGAAATCAATAAGTCAAGCCGTTCTCAAGTTATTGTCCGGAAACCAAATTCAAGATGGCTGCCCTAGCCGCCATATTGGATATCGCATCGCACTGATTATCGAAAGGAACCTTCCTCTACCCAGCCCCAACACACACTGCAAAAATGGATTTAATCGGACAAGGCTTCTCCTCGAAATCGACGGAAACCAATTTTAAGATGGCTGCCATGGAGGCCACATTGAAAATCGCAGCGCGCCATTTTCGAAAGGAACCTTCCTCTACTCAACCCCAACAGACCCTGCAAAAATGGATTTAATCGGACAAGGTGTTCTCGAAATTGACGGAAACCGAAAGTTGACAGACGCCCGGACGGACGCCCGGACACCCGCCGGACAACGCCTGTGACGACAATACCCCTTAGCCAATTCAGGCTGAGGGGTAAAAAGCAAGAAATTACTTCAAAGCACAATTTGTCAAGAAAACCTTCATCGTGTGGAAGTCAGTATTGGCGGAAGGTTGAGGATCAGTGATCAAGGCCTGGCTTGTTATTTGACACCAATATTCATGGAATATGCCAAATTTTACATTGATCGTGTAACGAACTTGCATCATTAACATTACCATACTTGGACAATTGCAGAGGATGCTCTGGTGGTGCAGTGTTAAATCATGATAGCAACGTTCCAAGGCGTACCTTGTCTTGAGATTTATGAGGGAGAGGGTTCGGAAAACAATATTTTCTTACCAATTATACACATTGAAAATGAAATGTTGGTATGTCCTCGTTCGTTGAACATGTTGAGCGCCCCTCATATATCACTTACATCATTGTTTTTCAAAGCTTTTGCAACTCCCTTCCACAATATTTGCATCTCAATCGGTTTTAATGAAAATGCAGGTCAAAACTCCATCACCTTCTTGGAGTCTTGCAAAGACAGGTCTGTAACCGTGACCATCACCCGGGAAGAGCTGCCATCCACACTTTTCTCTGCTTTGGCCTTCTCTTGTGGTCCGGGGCTGGGGCTTACTGTACCAACTGCCTCGGCGTTGGATACAGCTCCTTCTGTGAAGGTCACTGATCGCTTTTGCTCGACAGATGCTGCCACGCTGTTCCGGCGGGAGGTGGATGATGGAGAAATTGGCGGGGAGCCAGATGTATGGCCCTTGGGTTGGAAGCTACATCGTCGTGTGGTGGACAAACGGGCAACATGATGAGAGCTCTTTTCTTGATGGTGTGGCTCACGTGACAGCAGGAATCTGCGTGGCTGAATGGCAGGTCAATGCTTTACTCACTCTGCTAATGAAAAAATGTCAGTATGATGACAGGTGAAACAAAAATACTTTGGTCACAAAGAACAACCATATAAGTTGGAAAATAATTATGAACACCATCCTGGGATTTTGTGAACTTTGCTTAACAGAGCTAAGTTTTTTGATTAAAGTCATAAAGAGACATCTTACCACCCAAATGGAAGCATCAACGCAAGAGCTGGTGCACTTCATCTATCATGGCTCTCTAATTCACCAAATGGTGAAATAAATAACTCCAAGGTTAGTGTCAAATTACTTCATTTGTTCATTTGGTATTTATTCATATTTATTCTATCACTGTCATTTTAATAATTTGCCTCCAAGCTAAATAAAGATATCATCGAAGGCCTGCTAGTGCTAGCACAGCTCCATCCTTGGTACTGCAAGGTTGAACCAAAACAACAGTTCACTGCAAGAATATCAAGTGGAAACTGTAATTAGCAAGTCATGCTCTCTTGCTGGTAAACTGAAGCGCAGATCGAGTTAGTGTAACATCAAAGGCATTCAGCAACGCTCTACCCTGGCAAATGAAAGTGATCGGTTCGGTTAAAACTCTTCTAAAACCGTTTATTGATCTGTGGCAACAAAGGAGGCAATCCCTCCAACTTCGATGTGCCAACCTATCGAGTTTGTCCATGCTCTAGTCTTTAAATTCTGAGTTCCAAGCAAAGAAACAACACACACCATTTTTCAAGTCATTGGTATGACTCAACCAGAGGTGGAATCGAACTGCCGACCTCCAAGACTCAGAGTGGACATTCCAACCATCATACGACTGAATCCAGTGAACAAAACATCTCAGTCCAAAAAAAAGAAGAAGTGGGTATTATAATGCATTAATTAATATACAATAGTGGCCGTTTCATCCTCTTTCGGGTTTCAAACTTCAGCTTGAAAAGCCAGTCGAAGAACCTTGGCAAATTGACAATGGATTTCCTGGCGGTTTACGAGGTGTTGCCATAGCCGTTAAGTTATTTCTCTATTTCCCCCAGAAACAGTGCTTGTTAAACCTTACTTATCATATTATGTGGACAACCTTTGGAATAGGACTTACCAGATATCTGAGATGTAACGAACTAATAGCCATGAACTGTCAATGACCGCATCGATAAAGTTGGCCTCGAAAGTTCAAATTTGAGAAAATATTCTCTGCCATGACCTTCCTAGTCCATTCAAAACATGTATGGCCTTTAAATTGTGGAACAAATTTAATTCCAAATATGCTGCTGCTTCTTGATGCAATTGAACCAAATGTTTTAGAAACCATATTATTCTGCCTCGCTCCTGTAAAGAAAAAAAAACAGAGTTTTTCCATCAGAAGGCAAAGGCACATGTTGACCTCATTGCTCAATACTTGAAGAGTGATGGCCTTTCGGAATTATGCCTTTTCTAGTTTGCTCCACTTACCCTTGTTGTTGTTGTTCCTGACCAGTCTCATTATGTGAAGCATATGCAATGGTCAAGTCCCTCACTGTCCTGTTTCACAAGTGTAAGCAATTTCCCAACATCCATCAAATTGTGCTTGTATTTTCCCCCCAATCTATACAGTTCACTGTTCTAAGTCTTCCAGGCCAATTCTTCCTCCTCCAGGCCAATTAAAGGTGATAAAACCGATCCACACTTCATTCCTATATTTGATGCTCGTTCTTTGTACTCAATAGCTCATTGTGTCTATCCTTTGGTCCAACAAGGAGAAGTTAACTTTCAATATGTTCCACATCTCTCGTCAATAATTACCCCCTCGACCAAAAGTGGACGGAGGTTAGGTTTTCACCACTCTTTGTTTGTTTGTGAGCAGGATACCTCAAAAAGTTAGAGACGGATTCAGTCGAAACTTGGTGGATAGGTTGGGTGTGTGACAAGAACGAATTGATTCGATTTTGGTGAAGATCCGGATCTGTTTTCCGAGAATTTTAAATTGTTAAAGTGATTCTTCACCGTTGAGATATATACAGTGGCCTGCAAAAGTATTCACCCCCCTCCTCTAAAGTTTTCACATTTTGATGCCACCTAAGATTATTTCATGATGCTTTTCAAATCAAACTTAATACGTAGAGAGTATTCACAAACTACACAAAATTAGTGATAAAGCTAAAATTGCAGATTAAATGTGAATAAGTTAGATGAACAGACAAAATCAGATGATTCTCAGTTCCATAAGTATTCAACCCCTTTGCCTAATTAACCCTAAATCACTTCAGGAGCAAATTATTTGTTTGAAAGGTTACAATGCAAGTGTAATGGGTTTCACCTGTAGGTAATCAGTGGTTTCACTTAACAATTAAGCTTCGTCACTTATCTAAAAAAAAATTAAGATGCAACTCACTTGGTCAACCACCGAGGCAAACCTGAAGACCAATGAGCTTTCCAAAGAAGTCAGACATAAAGTGGTGGAGAAGTACCGTTCAGGAGAGGGTTATAAGAAGATTTCAAAGTCACTCATTATCCCTTTGAGTACGTACAGTGAAATCCATTATAAGGAAATGGAAATGTATCATACCACCAAGACTCGACTAAGAACAGGTCACCCATCCAAACTCAGCAGCCGGGCAAGCAGGAAACTGGTTCGGGATGTCACTGTAAATCCAACAACGACTTGGAAAGATCTGCAAGGCTCTATGTCTGAGATGGGGGTCAGTGTGCATCAATCAACAATATCCCATTCCCTTCACAAAGCAAGCCTCTCTGGACAGGTGGCAATAAAGAAGCCATTACTGAAAAATACGCATCTAAAAGCTCGTATGGAGTTTGTGAAAAAGCATCTTAATGATATTGCAGAAGTGTGGAGAAATGTTTTGTGGTCAGACGAGACAAAAAATTGAACGTTTTGGTCGAAATTCAAAGCGTTACGTCTGGTGCAAGCCTAATACTGCACATCACTCCAGTCAACACCATCCCTTCTGTCAAGCAACTTTTGGAAACATCCTTCATGTTCACAGACAAACAGAAAAAATAGACAGACAGACAAACCTAAGGTGGACAGAGGTTATGTTTTCACTTCCGTCTGTCAGTTTGCCTGTCTGTTTGCTTGTTTGTCTGTCTTTGAGCAGGATATCTCAAAAAGTTGTGGACGGATTCGGATGAAATCTTGTGGATAGGTGTCACAAGGACAAAATTATTCGATTTTGGTGAAGATCCGGATCCAGATACTGGGATTTTATAATTTTTACAAGTGATTTTCCACCATTGAGAAATGGTGCAAAAACGATATATAGCACTATATCTCAAAAAGTTGTTGATGGATTTTGATAAAACTTGGTGGATGAGTTGGTTAGATGACAAGAACAAGCCAATTAGATTTTGGTTCAGGTCAGCAGATCCGGCCTATCAGTGGTTTACAAAACGTAAACTGTTCATCTTGGCGGAGGTGTGCACTCTACCAAGTGACGTTCTCATGATTTGTACATGTGTTTTTACAGGTATCCCTGCCATGTAACCTCCTTCAACTATAACAGTGTTTAGTTTGATCTCTTCAGTTATGAATAAAAAAGTTCATTTGGAAAAATTGTTTCTACATTATTCATCTTTCATGTAAATGTGGTATTATTGGTGGAGGGTGAATGCTCCTGCAGGCCACTGTAAGGCCAAAAACGATATAGTAGCATAATATTCCAAAACGTTGTCGATGGATTATGGCAAAACTTATTGGATGAGTTGGGTAGGTGACGAGAACAATCCGATTAAATTTTGGTGTGTGACAAGGACGAATGGTCCGGATTCAGATCCGGCCTATCAGTGGGATACAAAACATTCACTGTTCAGCCTGGCGGAGGTATGCGCTCCACCGAGTGCTGTTCTAATTATGCTCCGCTACGAGCCTCAACCTCAATCCTTGCAATAAAACAATGGAGATATTTCTTTACAACCGAAGGTACAAGGATATCTGAGAAAGTGGAATTGAGCTCATCAAGTATAGCTTAAGTCACACAAATACAAAAGTTCTTAATCATTGCAATAAGATGATGGAGAAATAAATTCAGGATTCAAAGTCAAAGTATGGCCTGTAAAGAATTACTGCCCTTTGACATATATAAAGACCAATTGGTATTAACGGAACCCCTGAGACTGTCAAGGAGGAGCCAAGTGGATTCAAATGAGTCTTCGGAAGCCGTTTATGAAAAAAACGCACCTGCTTCAGACCTTTCTTGCGGCCCAATGCTGGTTGCTGCAATGGAATCTGCTGTCCTGGTTCGCTCTGCACACTAGCTACCCTGCAAAACACAAACGACAAGCTCGCTCATTGATTTATACGTAGCGATGGGATAAAACAGGATGGAATCTTGGGGTCAGTCACGCAGCAGCAGAACCGACGAGAAAAGTGGAGTATTTGGCAGGAAATTTGGTATCCTGGGACCGAGATAGAACACTGCCAACTGATTGCTGACCCTGTCACTTTCCTCTACGACCCTGTGGCCTCAAACGTTATGTATGGAACACTTCATGCATCATTCCCATGATTCAGAAAAAAAAAAATCACATTGGAGATGGAGGCAAAGATGACCTAGAGGTAATAGTGCAACAAATTCACAGCAATTCTCATTTCAAAATCTCAACCTCACTGTTTAAATTGGTTTTAGCTTGAGGAGCTATGTTCTGCATGGTTTGTTGACAAAATGGAAGCCAAATAAAACGACAGTGTTTAAAACAAACTGCCTAAATCAACATGCACGGCGGCTAAACACAATGAGTATACTCAGTTATGTTCAGTTTCATTTCTGCTCCATTTTGCCAGGGAATTCATGCATATAAGGTGCTAAGACACTTTTATTTCCATTTTTAAGGTTCTTCATGCTCCGTGGTAAGTGGCAAGTGGCATCATGCACACCACATCCACAGTTAACTCAGCTATAACTAAATAATTATATATATATATATATATATATATATATTTAGTATATATAATATTATATATACATTATACATGCAGTAAAATTTTGGAAATTGGGCAAAATAAATATTTTTTGTTCCAGGCATTTGATCGCAGTTCAAATTAAAAAAAACTTGTCAAGCGTATCAACTCGTTGCGTTAGTCCTTCTTAAATGCGGCTGAGGCCTCAAATCTTGAACAATGGACAGTCGGTTGTACATCATTTCTGAAGATGCATGCTTCATTGTGCTAAACTGCTTTCACAGCAAAAGGATGACAGTTTTTAATTACCTCCCCGAGTCCATTAATATCCAAACCAAGATGAAAGGAAGCGAACTTTGTGGCAATCATGCCACCAACTGAGCCTTTCTGCAACCACAGGTCTTTATTGGATTTGTCATCAATTCTATAATGATTCATTATTACATCATTGGTGTTGTAAGCTTTGAAAATTCATCGTCGAGAAATTCATCATATAGTGCACGGGTTCGAGGGGATAAAGGATGAAACAAAGAAATGAGAAAAAAAAATGAAGAAATATTGAGAACAAGAGCGAACGCGTAAGGAAGACGCACTCGTACCTTGCTAAATCGCTGTCCGCAGACATGCCGGCAGACTGCTCCAGGACATTTGGTTCACTGTGGAGTTATAAAGGACATGTTAAACAGAAAGTATTGCTCAAGGGGAAACTAGAACAGTGGGATTGCTTAGAACATTTGAACATGTGTAAATGTATCCTTTAGGTATGGCTGACAGGATGGCCGAGAGGTATGCACACTTGCCTCAAAGCTGCCAAGGCTGGGTTTGAATGTCGACCCAGCTATAAACTGTCATCCGGGTGTTTCACAGACAGGGTGATGCATCAATGTGTGTGCTGTCCCTCAGATAGACGTTAAACGGTCTTTCCGTCTGCCAGCATTCGTTAGTTGATGCTAAGGATCCCAGGGTGTCATTCACAAAGAGTAGGTAAACTATCGCCAGCAACATTAACAATTTCCAAATTCCTGTCCAAACCGGCAGAGGGCATTGCATCAGTGGACATCAGTGGCACAGCCACACCATCAGCTCATGGTGCTGTCCCACAGCTTTGTGCTGCATACAAACAAAGAAGGATAGGAGGAGAGGACATTGGGACCATACTCTGTGCGGAGCGTTGGTGCTGCCTCAACAGTCTCCTTGGCTATTGGGCACAATCCTGGATAGGTCGCCACTCCCGACACAGTATACCAGCAACCTGGCACTCATTTTGTCGACCTCGGAAGGATGACAGGCCGAGTTAACCCCACCTGGTATTAATTCAACAGCTGAGCGGGATTTGAACTCAAGACCCTTGGATCCAAAGCCCACCACCCAAACCATTAAGCCAACACCAGGCATAAAGAAGTATACTCTAAGAGGAATTGGTAATATCTATTTATAGGAGATTGATTTCCTGAAAAACAAATTGGAAAAGGGGAGAGATTTTTTTGAAGATTCATGATGAAAAAGACAAGGTACCAATTATTTTCATCCTTTTACAAAAACGTACTCTGGAATACAAGCTGATGTTGTGAGGACACAGGTACAGGAGTAAAATCACATCTGATGCTGAATGCCACCTACCTATGACTTGGCAGGATTGTGTAAGAGTGTGAGGGTGCGTGCGATGTTGACAAGCTTGTCACATGGCTGTGAAGTCGACAATGGGTGCTACACTTTGCTGCATCATCCTCATGCACACCCACCATACTGGGCATGCTCACGCTGGGTCGGTCCACGCAAGGCAGGCTCACCGAGTGGTCTGCGTAATGGACAATGGGACAGGGAAATTCCACCATTATGAAAGAAATGGAAGGCAGAAGTGCTTTTAGTTCGTGAAACTTTTTTGTTCTTTTTCAGGCTACGCTGATGTTGCAAAACATCAGAGTTTTGCTGAGAGAATTGTTGAAGTGTTCTGATTGCATTGTCACCGTCAGAGAGTGCCAGTGTAGTTGTAGCGTGCTGCTGGTGTTGTGGGAATTACAATGTAGATGTGTATTGGTTGCACCATCAGACTGTGCTGATATAGCTGGAAAGACATGCAATGTCCAACCAAATGCATATCCACTTCCCTCCCACCCCACTCAACCCCAACCTACTCCCTCGTTCCTCTCATGCTGTTACTCTCTACACTTCCACATAAGGGCGCACTCTCACCATCCATATGGTGTATTGTGTCCTGTGAGGTTTGCAGAGAGAGGTCGCTCTCACGCTGCCACACAGAACCCGTGTCTGCGCTTGAGCGAGCAGTGGCTGCAAGGCTCGTCCGAAATACCGAAGTACTTGTTGCCATGGTGCCAATAGATGGCTTTCCTTGATATGCTGTCGCACAAAAAACAACAACAAACAAAAAAACGTTCTACTTTTCACAATGATCACCAATTGTTTCACACAAAAGTATGTTATCACTTCATTTAACTGAAAAATTAAAAGTGCACAAATCCTTGGCTACAGTCTGGGTGATGAAGCAAAATTACTTAGTTTTTTTTTATCAATACAAACTTCCCAGCTTTCATATTCTTGGAGAAAACGACACTATAGTACTCTGTGGTACCTCCTAGTAATGCAAGGGATTCAAACACACCAGATCATACTCTGTACTGGACTGATTTGCCAGAATATTTCTGCAAAATGTGTCATGTCCACAATAATACTACATTATGAAGTAGCGTGGGATAAGATGTCAACCCTCTACCTCTTCTTTACCCGGATATATGTTCAGTGCCTGCACCAGAAGACTCTCTGACTACACACACACACACCACACACAAACACACACACACACAAACAACACACACACACACACACAACACACACAACACACACACACACACACACACACACACACACACACACACACACACACACACATCACCTTACTTTCCTTCGTTCCAGTGTAAACTTGCTCTAACATATTCTATACGAGCAAAAGTACCCATTTGCAGTGATGGGAAAAATCAAGCAAAAGTATCCATCCCCAGTGATGGGAAAAGTTTAAGTCAATCTATCAATTCAAATTATTTCATGGACTTTACAAAGGCTAATTGTGTTGCACTCTTGGTTTGACTCAGAGCCAAAGCCCTGAGCTACTTATACTGCCCACTAACAGCTTGGTGGTGCAACGTCGGGTGGCGGAGGTTGGATGTCTCAAATGATGGCAAACTATAGCTGTTTTAAATTGTGTGTTTCTCCATGAATATCTGTATTAAATCAATTTTAATCCAGATTTTCCTTTTAAAATGGAAGATTACAGGAAGGGACAATAAAAAAAAGTGAATACTAAGCTTTGCCTGCATGCACAGCTTCTGAAACGGAGTGAGAAAATCGGCTACCATAAACGGGAGACAGACACTATGGTTCGCAATATATAAAAGATTCCAAAACGACAATACTATTGTAGTATCGGACAGTGATACATAACTGTTGTCATATTATCCTTTGATATACCTTAAATGGTGGCAAGTTATCTTGATGGAAGTCTGATTTTGTCTCAGATGGAGTCCTCCTGGGTATTACCAAAATATTTTTGAAGGAATCAGGTCTGTGGAAAAATGCTGTGTGGTGGGGCAGAATATTGTGGAGAATGCTTTTGGAGAAAAGTGTATGTATATATATATATATACAAATAAGAAATCAAAGATATCATTGTTGAGGCTATGCAACATCAACAACAACATCATCATCATCAACGGCAACAACAACAACAACAACAACATTTCCCATCTTTGGTGACATTTTATTTTCCGATCTGCCATGTAATGCAACTCTTTTTTTTGCTTTGGAGTGCTGCAAACCTCCATTTATCTCTGTTTTATGCTTTCCCTTGAACATTCACTCATTCTACGGGTATGAACACTTGGTAGGTTATTATCCTGTGCTGAAAATACAACTTTGGGAAAGTTGTCGTCATGTCCATGTTCATACACCCGTCAGCATGGTACGGGTCACCAAGCGCCTGTACAATCATGCTATTTTGTTCCAAATTTGAATTTTCGGTATACTTCCAGTAAATTACCATCTCAGACACCATCTCGGATCATCCCCCATGATCTTTTCTATCCCCTGTTAACCCATTCCCCCACCCAAGCTCACCTCTTTCCAAATTTCCAGATTTTACTTCCTGACAGTTTGCTTCTGTATCCATCATGTCCACACCATCCATCCTCCCCTACTCTTCTTTCCTCCCCACATCACTTATTTGTTTAAGTCTCCTATTTTTTATCCATCAACCCTGCTGTTGCTGTTTTCTCCCTCTCTCTCTGCTGTTCATTTTGTTCTATTGTGTCCTGATCTGTTCAATGTTCTCGCTCTTTCACAAGGGGTGACTTTATTGACCCATTAACCTCCAGCAATGTCCATACAATGCTGTAGTCCAGTAGAATTACACTATAACCTGAAACAAATTGCAATAGTTTTTTTTTATTGCTGAATCTTGTTCAGGGGGTCACTCTGAATGTCCCAATATAAAATAGGACAAAATAGGACCACCGGAAGTGCCCTAATATGCTAATTTCAAAATGGCCACCATTGAGCACTTGGGGGCTGATATCTCCTAAACGGTGCGTTTTAGACCCCATAAATGTATTATTAGCAGATAGGAAAGTGACCCCAAGGAATCCAATATGTCGTCAAAATTTGTATATGACGTCATATATGTCAGAAATGACGTCATTGATGACGTCATTGATATAATTTATGTTAAATTTATGTTTTCCTCAATGTTTTTGTAGGAAGTACATGTATGACGTTCTTTGGAAATATCCTAGTCTGAAATATGTTCCATGAGCTATGCCTTGTACATAACAAATTCAAATTCAAATGTATACCTCCACAGAGTCTGTCTTATACATGTCCTGGCTTATTCACATGATGAGGTTTTACTTAGTCTGAATCTTATCGGTGGCAACATCCCCTTATTAGTGCATGATGTCCCTTTGCATCCCGTGCATGATGGTGAACACTCTAAGCCATTTTTCCGACAGCTGCAACGTAGGGTGTCACAATCACCCTTGCATTGGCACCGGATTATTTTCAACAGATATTCCGGTGCAGGAAGCAAGTCCATCTTGCTTGCTGCATTCGACCATCTGACAAATGCCACCCCCAATCCGTTGGATTCAGTTCTTCTTTCCCCATCCAAACCTGGGCTTGATAGTAAACCCTCTGTGAGTGATATCTTGCTGCGTTGGATGTTGGAGGTAGCGTCTGTACTTGGACACTGCGAGCACTGGTAGCCACCTTTTCCGAGAACTTCCTGGCCCTCAGGTCATCCAGGCTTTCTTCCATCTTTCCACCACATAGAAAGACAAGAGCGCTCTCTCTGCTTTATCTACGTCCTCTACCCCAACCCTTCTTGAGCCAACTTTAGAATTTGCGACTTAAACTCATGATGATTTTGGGATTTCTTCACGGGCGCTCCTTTCCTATCCAAATATCCTGGATGTTGTGTCGCATCCAGCAATGGCATGGATCACTGGCAAGAGACTACACAATTCTTTCCCCAACTGCTTCTTGAGGCAAACAATGTCCCAGACTCTCCTCTTCACCTCCTTCTCCCCACACTTGCGTTCTGACCTGAAGACGATCCTTTGCAATCATCACCGCAATAGAAACACAAGAGTGCAAGAAGATCTGTATCTTCTCCTATTAGTTGCGTACAAGCAGACGTTGAACACCTTACAGCCGTTTTCACAATCAAGACATCAGCATCACCATCTGCGCTTAGGTCTTGATGCCGTTTTCCCACCCATCTTCTGTAACGGAGTGGTATTTGCTTCCCTGTTCTGAAGTTTACACTACAAACTATGTGGTAAATGGCATCTGCCGTGTGAAGGTTAATGCAAGATCCAAACGTCCCCGAACTTTCTCTGCCCAAGATCGTTTGAGGGCCTTTGGTCGCATGCTTTAAAGATAGACCTCTGGAAGTCCCACGTTCGAACAGGGTAAGAATCATCAGAGTTGGTGTCTGCTGAATTCCACCAAAGGAAGCAGTGTTCCAAAAAGTTAAATATGGGTTCAATAGAACGGCGACTTGGCGGCTCTGGCTCTCCCGAAACTTTCGTTTAACGAAAACTGTATAGATTTCTTGTTGCAAAAGTCTAGTCTGCATTCAGAGTGGAACTTCGCCCTACCATCACGTTGATGCAACTCCTCTTGATTTTGCAGCTTCCCTCACACTATGGGCACCCTTCTCTGTCAAAGTAAACGTTTGTCGGCCATCATCAAGCTGTTTCTCGCACATGGCACACTTTTGTCATCCATGGTGTAGATGTCCCCTGTGGATGGAAAATTAGTTTTTGGATATTGTCAAAGCTATGCTAAATTCCACGAAAATCAGTCAAGTAGTTTACCTAATGCTATGCCCGTACATACGACGTCTAATACCCCACACAAACAATCTGAACCAAACACCATATACACAGTACACTCTACAGCAGTCACTACACAAAGCATGCAAAATGAAATCAGTCATGCCCACAGTGTAAAAATTAGCCGCATAAATCTGATGTATTGTACAGATACACTCATGATCACCTGAACAAAGTCACCTGGCCGTTGAGTCCATTTACCTTAGATGAAATGTGCTGTGTAGGTTACCCTGATGGGGGGGAGGGGGTTTGTTGTGTTCCATGTTGTGTTGCATAGTTTATTTGTCAATCCGATGTAATACTATATGATAAGGGAAATAAACTCTTTTGAATTTGATTTGAATTTGTTTGACACCTATGACGTCATATATGATGCCTATGACGTCATTTCTGACATATATGACATCATCTACAAATTTTGACGACATATTTGGATTCCTTGGCGTCACTTTCCTATCTGCTAATAATACATTTATGGGGTCTAAAACGCACCGTTTAGGAGATATCAGCCCCCCAAGTGCTCAATGGTGGCCATTTTGAATTTATGCAAATTAGGGCACTTCCGGTGGTCATATTTTGTCCTATTTTATATTGGGACATTCAGAGTGACCCCCTGAACAAGATCCAGCAATAAAAAAAACGATTGCAATTTGTTTCAGGTTCAGCCATTCTGGGGCTAAATTTACTGGAGTACTGTGGCAGCCTGATGAGTTTCCATACGTACATCACACAAGAGACTATGAAATTTTACAACAAAAAACACTTTCTGGAAAAGGTAATTCTGTTTACCCAACTTGCATCTTATCAGTCATCACCTATTCAACTAGAGAGTTCATAGAACGTGATACCCCACATAGTATTCAGGTATTGCCTTCAATTTTGATTTAAAATTTCGTTTAAAAAAAATCTGGAAGTTTAGCGTTATTGAAGCAGTCTTATGCATCATACATATACACCACCCGAGAGAGTATAGATCATGTTCAAGTACTGCAAAACTGGAGGTTCTTAGATGTATGATGACAGGTGACTTGTGTTCTAGTGTTGAAGTATATAATTCAATTTAAACAAAATAAAGGTTGTAATAGTTGTATAAATAGAATAATTCTGGAATTTACTGCAGTTTTACCAAGTGTGTTTTACAACACCTTATCTAATATGTTACATTAGATATTTGTGCCTGTTGTTTGTGTCCTTTAAAACATCCTTATAAACAGTACGTTTCGTGTTTGGAATGTTTTTCAATTTTGTTTGACTGACAGGTAGGCAAAGTAAAATATTATCTCACTCCTGGCTGCACATGTGCGATCGGTACAAATTCAGAGACAGAGTACTGTTAAACGGCAGGTTTGTTTTCTGATTGATGTTCTGATTCGTGTTCGAAATATAACATTCAATTTAAATTAGTTGTTGCTCGATCATAAACTGATAAGACAGACCGAGAGACGGATGGACGGACATGAACCAGTTGCTTAACCCCACTTTTTGCTTCACGTGTGCAGGGTAATAAAAAACGAAACAATGAGCACACACAATGGAAGGAAACAGCTAAACATAATACAAAAAAAAGAATTCCTGTATATTTATGGTGCTTTGACAGCAGAGCATCATTGAGTATGCTTTCATTCGGAGGGAGGTTCACTTAGCTGCCACATCTATCACTATTTTGTGTGTGAAATTTAAAGGTCCCACAGTACATTTTCAAAAACAATAGGCTAATGTGTGGTGTTATCCTGCAAAATTCTAAATTCCCACCTGGAAGTGGGATGGGAGGCAGTTCATCAGCAATATGCCCACATGCCTAGGAACAGCATAACCAGAAGCCAGTGTTGTCTTCACAAAATAATGATTTTTTTGAGCGTCCGGGTGGGTAAAGGGGTTTTATAATATATTTATAGAAATATATAAAATGCAAGATAGTGGGAATTCAACATGTGGGGGAAAGGCCCACGTTGTTAAAGGCCCTGTCACACCTTGACGAATTAGCCAGTGTATGCCGACGTATGAAAAATTTGTCTAAACGCTGGCACAAGTCGAATACGTTATGGGTAAGTTTGTATACGTTAAGAGCACGCTGGCATACGTCGTAGTACGCTGGCATACGTCGTATACGCGAGCTCGTCGACAAATTTTAACATGCTTGAAATTTTTCGACGTATGCAGCAATTTTCGACGTATGACTCACACGTTCCGCTACACTGGCCATAAGTTGTAGGCACATTACGCGATCGTTGACACAGTCGACACACGTTACTCGTAAGTTACTCATAAGTCGAAACACGTCGAGGTAATGTTTAGCATACCCGAAACTTATTCTAACCTATGAGTAACGTGTTGTAGGCACGTTATGCGATCGTTGAAACACGTCGACACACGTTACTTGTAAGTTACTCATAAGTCGAACACGTCGAGGTAATGTTAGCGTCAGTGTTCCAGACTCCTGGTATTTTTTATTTTTATTTTTTTTCTTCGGTATGACGGTGATGTTGACACTTCGATTTCTAGTGCGGTTATAATATAATATAATTAATAGGCTGCCGCTCAACAATTTAAATCAATAACCGCACTAGAAATCGAAGTGTCAACATCACTGTCATACGAAGAAGAAGAAGAAAAAAAAAAACAGGGAGTCTGGAACACTGACACGAAACATTACCTCGACGTGTTTCGACTTATGAGTACCTTACAAGTAACGTGTGGCGACGTGTGTCAACGATCGCGTAACGTGCCTACAACTTATGGCCAGCATATGCGGAACGTGTGTAATACGCTGGATACGTCGAAAAATTTCAACATGCTGAAAATTTGTCGACGTACTCGGCGTACTACGACGTATGCCAGCGTGCTTCAGCATGCTCTTAACGTATACAAAACTTACCCATAACGTATTCGACGTATGCCAGTGTATTCGGCAAATTTTTCATACGTCGGCATACGCTGGCTAAAACATCAAGGTGTGACAGCAGCTTGACACTTCGATGTCTAGTGCGGTTATGATTTGAATCGTCAAGCCGCAGCCTTTTAATAGGCTACGCCACGTGATCGTCGGCGATACGCTGCCGCGCGCTATGCATAAGTTAGACTATCGTTGGGCATAGGTTGTGAAGCCGATAACACGCTCAGCATTCGTTGATATAAGTTATCTATATATTATTGAAACGTTTCTGTGTACGTTACTAATACGTTATGCATACGTCCAACTCGTTATGAATACGTCCAAACTGGAAAAAAATCAATAGTTCAGCGTACGCCAGCGTTTTACATACATTTTGATACCTTGCCAATACGCTAGCTAAAACGTCAAGGTGTGACAGGGCCTTAAGAGACCTTGTGTGCCTTTTCCCTTTGATTTGAATTCTTCCCACCTTCCTGCCTTGTATGTGCCCTGCCATCTTCTCTTTCATGTTCCAAGTAAATGATACAAGTCACTTGTCTTATCAAATTCCCATTAAAATGATCAACTGGACCGACTCCCATGACATGCTCTGATAAACATTTTCACATTTCAAGTGTTTTATAAACAAATTATTTCCTTGTTTCTTCGCAGTTCTAGCTCTAAATTTGTCTTCAAACTATGTCCCAACCATCACTTCAAAAATTAGTTTCCATATGCTTTATTGTTTCTATACAAGATTGAGTCTCATAGAAGACCAATATATACAGAGGCTTCAGAGCCAGTGATGCAGTGATGCCAAGTTTGGACTCAAAAGCAAAGGAATTAGCAAACAAGAGACTATTGAGATCGAAGTAGATATAGAAAGAGAGAAGAGGAAACAGTAAACAGCAAGTAAAGGGGTAGGATTAGGTAGGATTAATGAGGGTTAATGGCTTAAAAATGTTCAAAGGTGGGGATGGGGGATAACATGAGATGGTGGTGCACAACCTGCTGGAAGCACTGGATGTAAGACTGGGATTTAATAGCCCCAGGTTGGCAACTACCCAAACAAGAGAAAAGAAGAACATAAAAAGTAGAGGTGGGAAGTGAGCCTGGATTTTGGAAGTTGAACAAGGATGGAGTAAGTTGAAGAAGGTGTGCATCCTGAAGCAGCTGAAGGCAGTCAGAGGACTTGGAGAGCTGAGAAAACTAGACCAGAAGAGAGGCAGCAAAACAGAGGCCACCCATCTGTCTGTAATGTGAGAGAAACAAGTCTTGTGAGGAGGAGATTGGGACCATACTCTGTGCAGAGTGTTTGTGCTGCTTAAGCGGTCTCCTTGGATATTGGGCACAATCCTGGACGGGTCGCCACTCCGACACCATATACCAGCATGCTGGCACTCATTTTACCGACCTCGGAAGGATGATAGGCCGAGTTAACCCCACCTGGTATTAATTCAACAGCAGAGTGGGATTTTAACTCAGGACCCTAGGATCCAAAGCCCACCACCCTAACCATTAAGCCAACACCAGGCACAACAGGTCTTGTGCTTGGGCCTCATTGTAGTATATTCCAATAATGTTGAATGCTTTAGATCCCACTTACTCCAAGAGAAACAAATGTGAGATTGGGATGCTGGCCCATATGGGACATTAGTACTCCGATGAGATATGGACAATTAAAGGCCTTGTATGCTAATAGTAGTTCTGATTTTTGAATGCAGGAGTTGGAACAATGGAGGATTCCCACTCTGCAGCTGGCTTTAGAAACCAGCTTTGCAATATGATTAGCCCAGGAGATTTCAGGGCTGATGGTGAGGCCTAAAAGCTCAAGAAACTGAATTTTAATTTATTTGTCATTTCCTTTGAATATCTTCAACACCTCTGTCATGTCCTCATGTACTCTTCTGTCATGTCCTCATGTACATATAGTATACATACACTGGTGTGCTATGGTGTGTGTTCTTGAACAAGCTATGTTTTCAGTGTCATATATGATTTTACAACACAATAAAGGTAGCATTATTTTGCCATCTTACTAGATGCCAATTGCATGGGCCTTGCTAATTCTGCTGACCAGTCCAACTGCTGCAGGAAGCTGGCTGTGGGCTTTTTGAGATGGAAATATGGAATAGATTTTTCTCCAATCAACAAATTTGGGGAAGACCTTGGGCTGATCCTTCATATTTAAGCTCCCCCCTATATGATAGAGGAAGGCTTATTGCTGTTGTAGGGGTTGTTTCTACAATTAGTGCCCCCAATTTTTAATGGTACTACAGAGTTTATAAGACCCCTATGAGAACTAAACCACCATTTCGAATTTTTTTTTCTCCACTCTCGTTTTCCGAGCTGTAGCAATGAGTCACTAGCCAAACCCGTGCTCCGCGCGAAGTTTCTAAAGTGAGGGTTCGTTAGGACGTCAATATATCCAGTGTTCACAATGTGATTTATAGAATTTCTTTATATACAATGTTTCTTGTTACATTTTTTGTGGCAAATGCACCTTCTGAGGTCGTCAGCATGTGCAGAAGAGGGTTTTACATTGCAGACACTGTTTTCTAGGAGTGGCATTACGCCTCTCAGCGTGACGGTCTGTCGACGACAGACGTAATGACGTCGGCGAATGACCGATGATGTCATGACGTCATTACGCCTCTCAGCGGTGACGTCACACGTCGCCGTGCAAACGAATGTAAAAATTAGAAAATCGCCAAAAATTCCCAAACCTCTCCATCTGGCACGATCTCACATAGCCTATGCTGTACATTAGACCACAGAGATACGTCCACAAAATATGGCTTAGCATATTAATATAATAATATCCGGCTGGGACTTTCGGAATTATATTTTGCATCAACAAGTAAAAAAGAGATAAAATGTCATAGTCCCCGTTGTTTTAGTAATTTTGTTGTATGGAGTTTAAGGGCGAGCCCATATTTATGTACAACTAAAATGGCCAGCAGCCTACCAGTCGGCCATCTTGGATCTCATTTCTAAAAAAAAAATGATGTGCTTATGTAAGCCATCATTCGTTACCAGTGTGCTAAGTTTGAACAAGATAGGTAAATGCATGTCCGAGAAATGGTTGAGGACGTGTTCAACGCTGGGTTTCTTTTTTACAATTAAAATGGCTGCCAGTCAGCCATATTGGATCTGATGTTGAAAAGAATGATATGGATATGCAAGTCATCATTCATTATCTGTGTACCAAGTTTGAACAACATCAGTAAATGCATGTGTGAGAAATGGTTGAGGCCGTGTTCACCATCGGGTTTCTTTTACAACTAAAATGACAGCCAGTCTACCAGTTGGCCATCTTTGATCAGATCACAAAATAAAGTTTGATCAGATGTTAATAAAGTTTGATCACAAAATAAAGTTTGATCAGATGTGTACTGCTGCTTCTGCCAAGTGTGAACAAAATCAGACCATGCATGTCAGAGAAATGGTTGGAGACATGTTTAAGTAACAAATGGCCGTCAATCAGCCAAGTTGGATCTGATCTTAAAATTAAAAAAACGACGTGCACATGTAAGCCATCATCTTTCTCAGTTTGCCAAGTTTAAATAACATCGGCAAATGCATCTCCGAGAAATGGTTGAGGACGTCTTCAACATCGATTTTTTACAACTAAAATGGCTGCCAGTCGGCCATCTTGGATCTGATCTCAAAATAAAATGACGTGCTTATGTATACCATCATGTGTGGTCTGTGTGCCAAGTACGAATAAAACTGGTCCATACGTGACCGAGTTATGTTTGCAGACGTACACACACACACCACACACACACACACACACACACACACACAACACACACACACACACACACACACACTCATGGAGATGAAATGAAGATCAAATCCATAAGTCCAGGTTTCGGACTAGGTCCAACAGGGGCTAATAATGTGAATAAAAGCATGCGGGGTTGACATAATCTTTTGTGACCTTGACATAATTTAGGACATGACCTAACGACAATAAACCCTTTCATATCGCGGGCTTTATGTTCCTGGACAATGCCGCGATATTCAAAACTGCAATAGTTAAAACCAATTTCCTGTGGAAAAAGGGGATTAGATTCTTGGGCTAAGAGAAAATGTGGAGGATGGCGAGCAGCAGCCAAAATAAACACATCACAATTGAAATAAACATACAAAATAAATTTAAATTCGCCTGATGATGAAGTTTTCTGCTGCAATCAAGCAGATTAAATGTCCAGGACGATTAAACTTGCCCATTACCCCCACCATTCCTCCCCTATTAATCTCTTCAATAGTTTACCTATGTATATGTCAATGTGTTTCTTTTATAAATCATTCCGCAGCTTCGCAATCCAGCGAATAAATAAAATAAAAATAATCCCATTTATCAATTGTTTTACACTTCGGCGCTATTCAATTATTAAAGGTCCAGTCACACCTTGACGTTTTAGCCAGCAATGGCAACGTATCAAAATGTATGTAAAACGCTGGCTTACGCTGAACTTTTGATGTTTTTTTTTAAAGATTCGGACGTATTCATAACGAGTTGGTCGTATGCATAAACATATTAGTAACGGACACAGAACGTTCGTTGTCTTATAGATAACTTATACCAACGAATGCTTAGCCTGTTGTCGGCGTTCACAACCTATGCCCAACGATAGTCTAACTTATGCATAGCGCGCTGCACGTATCGCCGACGATCACGTGGCGTAGCCTATTAAAAGGCTGCCGCACAATGATTCAAATCATAACCGCCGGAGAAATGGAAGTGTCAACATCGCAGTCACACCTTGGCGATCTTGCCAGCATATGCCGACCTCTGAAAAATGTGTCTAAAACGCTGGCGCACGTCGAATACGGTATGGGTAAGTTTGGTATACGTGAATAGAACGCTAAAGTACTCTATCATACGTCGTAGTAAGTGGAGTACGTCTTGTAGTTTTAAACGTGTTAAACATTTTACGACGTACTTGCCGTATGCCTCACACGTTCCGCATGCGATGGAATAAGTTGTACGCACGATATGCGATCGTTGGCACACGTCGACAAAGTTACTTGTAAGTTACTCATAAGTCGAAACACGTCAAGGTAATAGTTAGCGTCAGTGTTCCAGACTCCCTGGTTTTTTTTTTCTTCTTCGGTATGACGGTGATGTTGACACTTCGATTTCTAGTGCGGTTATATATAATATAATTAATAGGCTGCCGCTCAACAATTTAAATCATAACCGCACTAGAAATCGAAGTGTCAACATCACCGTCATACCGAAGAAGAAAAAAAAAAACCAGGGAGTCTGGAACACTGACGCTAACTATTACCTTGACGTGTTTCGACTTATGAGTAACGTACAAGTAACGTGTGTGGATGTGTGTCAACGATCGCGTAACTTGCCTACAACACGTTACTCATTGGTTAGAAATAAGTTTCGGGTATGCTAAACATTACCTCGACGTGTTTCGACTTATGATTAACTTACAAGTAACGTGTGTCGACGTGTGTCAACGATCGCATAACGTGCCTACAACTTATGGCCAGCGTAGCGGAACTTGTGAGTCATACGCTAGCATAAGTCGTAAAATTTCAAGCATGCTAAAATTTGAGGACAACCGTAAAGTACAACGATGAAAGCCAGCGTACTACGACGTATGGCAGTGTTTTTCAGCGTGCTCTTAATGTTATCAAAACTTACCCATAACGTATTCAACGTGTGCCAGCGTTTCAGACAAATTTTTCAAAAATCGGCATAAGCTGGCTAAAACGTCAAGGTGTGACTGGGCCTTAAAGGTGGGAGAAACAACAAAGGCTCGTGGTGGGAGATAACCATCACAGTTCAGCTCAAACACTGCAATTGGTTGAAATTAAACCACATGAAAAGTAAATCATTACATAAAGAGGATGCCCACGATTGGTCAAAAGCACAATATTCAAAACCATGATATTTAATGGTATACTTATAGACATCTTAACATGTTTTTTACCATAACTTCACTAAGGTTTGCCCAATCAGAACGAAATTGCCCACTCTATATAGCCCACAGCAAGCCGCGTTTACATTTAATTTACATCATACTCCTCCGAGTTAAAGGTCAAGGTCTTACACCCCGAGGAGTACGAAACCGCCATTTTGGTTTTTCTCAATTTTTTCTGCCAATGTATGAGGACTTTCGGAATGACATTTTCATCAATAATGGGAATAAAAGGTATCCGGGGTTGACATCATTAAATTTGATCTTGATATAATTTTAAGGTAATGACCCAATTATTGCCATTTTAACATTTTTCACCAAAATCTCACTCAGGTTTGAAGGATTCGAGCAAAATTGGCCACTTTAGCTGTGCTAGAGCAAGCCACATTTAAACTTAATTTATATCATACCATGCTGGGTTAAAGGTCAAGGCCTTAACTCTTAGTAGTAGAGTTCCCACAATAGGGTCCCGTGACCGTTTTTCCGGGACCAAGGTTTGAAGGTTGATTTTAGTCAATTTGAGGGTGCTGATTAAGATGAGCTGGGGTGAACCTCGTGAAAATGTGGGCTAACTCGGCCAGATGCGAAAATTCAAAATGGCCGCCATGCTACTTCCAGTATATCAAAAATTGCATATCTTTAGTTCTACATGTCAGATTTTTATGATTTTTGGGTCAAAATATATGTTTTGAAGGTCAAGGATGTCATATATTACCATTCCAGATTGTTGTATTTCAGGGTTAAGTCACAAAATATGAAATATATCTTTTTGGGGGCCAAATCCAAGATTGTCGTCGAGTAACATCTGGAAAATAGTAAAAAATCAATTTTCCTTCTCATAATATTATTGCAGTGAATCTTTTCATGCAAGTAAATGTTTGTTTATATGTGGAGTGCACAACAAATTGAGACAAGAGAGAAGGACGCAATCATTGTCTTTATTTTCAGAACATGATGTGTACATAATATCAATTTCTCAACTTTTACACTGTTCAGGTAGGTTATACCATTCTTTTGTATGTCCCTCCTGTACTTTATCTAGAACAGTAATATGATGAAAGAATATCAACATTCCTTCATTTTGTCTGTAGAGCAACAGTGTTTCAATGGAAAAATGAAATAAAACATGAATTATCTGAATTTCCGGCAATTGACGCTTTCCCGGTAAGTATTCTTGTAATTTGCATTGACCAAAGTTTGATGTACTGTCCAAACTGTCTTTTATCTAAGACAGTCATCATAAAATAATATTAACATCTCTTTATATATGACTGTGGCAATGTTTTTACAGTTGTAAATTAAATGAAATTAAATCTCCATTGAAACACATACATGTAATCCTTCAGTCACTATCTGAGTCGCTGGCTCCAGAGTCACAAACTTCATCATTACTTTCAGCCTCATCATCGTGCAACAATGTCTGTTCTTGTTCAACCAAGTCATGTAAACTTCTTGGGAGTGCATCATGGGTATACCTCACTGACACACATCTACCGTCTTTCATTGTCCATCCATGGTGGTGGGATTTGGGGGTGCATCCGGCTTGTCATAGTTTAGTTGAATGAAACTTGGTAGTTAACTCGCGTCACATGCAGATTGTGAGAATCTGGATCTGGTGGGATGCGGGACGTGGACTTGTTTTTCATCTGACCCCACTTCCGTGCTCTGGCTTCACCTAACGTTTTTACTGATTGTGTCATTATAAGATGTGTCTAATAGTGAATGTGGCCATTTGCTGAAGCACCTCTTGTGTCACTGGAAGTGTTTTGCCAACATCTTTCAAAAGATTGCGTGCCTCCTGAGTTCCTGTACCTTTTTCATATACTGTGTTTTTCCCATGTCCATAGAAGCCAGATGTTGTATCAGATCCACTATGGATGTGTAATGGGATTAATATTTCAGCTACATCATCAGAGCAAAGGTCTCTGCAGCTGATGATTTGTCTTTTTGTTTGATAGCAAGGGTGCCCTCCAGTTGATGTGCAACATATGCAGAAAGAATCACTACATCTGTGTCCTCGCATCAATCACGACTGTCTCCATATTTTCCTGCTTTTCGGATTTGCGAATCGATGAAGAAACAGCATTGTGTCCGCCTCAATATGACTACATTCAAATTCTTCCATCCTTTCTCCGGAGGAGATGTTCCAACAATTGCTTTGCCGATGGAGTACACAAAGTCAATTTCTCTATGATCTTTACAAGCTTGGTGAACATCATCCTCTTTCGAAACTTTTGCAGCCTTTGTTTGTTTCCCTGATTGCTGAACAGCACCTGGAAGTTCTTTTGGCAGGAAACCTATCTGATGTTTTCATGTACACATTTCTGGACCCATCTCTATATGCTGTCGTGGATTTACGACGCTCATGCTCACTGTCTTTGATGGAATTTTCCACACCATAGGCATCATTTACAAAAACAATCTGGCATGCAAGCCAAAATGGAGACAGTCGTGATTGATGCCGAGGACACAGATGTAGTGATTCTTTCTGCATATGTTGCACATCAACTGGAGGGCACCCTTGCTATCAAACGGAAAGACAAAATCATCAGCTGCAGAGACCTTTGCTCTGATGATGTAGCTGAAATATTAATCCCATTACACATCCATAGTGGATCTGATACAACATCTGGCTTCTATGGACATGGGAAAACACAGTTTATGAAAAGTACAGGAACTCAGGAGGCACGCAATCTTTTGAAGGATGTTGGCAAAACACTTCCAGTGACACAAAGGTGCTTCAGCAAATGGCTACATTCACTATTAGACACATATATAATGACACAATCAGTAAAACGTTAGGTGAAGCCAGAGCACGGAAGTGGGGTCAGATGAAAAAACTCCACGTCCCGCATCCCACCAGATTCAGATTCTCACAATCTGCATGTGATGCGAGTTAACTACCAAGTTTACATTCAACTAAACTATGACAAGCCGGATGCACCCCCAATCCCACCAACCATGGATGGACAATGAAAGATGGTAGATGTGTGTCAGTGAGGTATACCGATGATGCACTCCCAAGAAGTTTACATGACTTGGTTGAACAAGAACAGACTTGTTGCACGATGATGAGGCTGAAAGTAATGATGAAGTTGTGACTCTGGAGCCAGCGACTCAGATAGTGACTGAAGGATTACATGTATGTGTTTCAATGGAGATTTCATTTATTTAATTTACAACTGTAAAACATTGCCACAGTCAAAATAAAGAGATGTTAATATTATTTTATATGACTGTCTTAGATAAAAGACAGTTTGGACAGTACATCAAACTTTGGTCAATGGAAATTACAAGAATACTTACCGGGAAAGCTCAATTGCCGGAATTCAGATATATCGAATATTCTGAATATTCTGATAATTATCTGAATATATCTGAATTATAATTCATGTTTTATTTCATTTTCCATTGAAACACTGTTTCTCTACAGACAAAATGAAGGAATGTTGATATTCTTTCATCATATTACTGTTCTAGATAAAGTACAGGAGGGACATACAAAAAAATGGTATAACCTACCTGAACAGTGTAAAAGTTGAGAAATTGATATTATGTACACATCATGTTCTGAAAATAAAGACAATGATTGCGTCCTTCTCTTCTTGTCTCAATTTGTTGTGCACTCCCACATATAAACAAACATTTACTTGCATGAAAAGATTCACTGCCAATAATATTATGAGAAGAAAATTGATTTTTTACTATTTCCAGATGTTACTCGACGACAATCTTGGATTTGGCCCCCGAAAAGTTATATTTCATATTTTGTGACTTAACCCTTAATATAACAATCTGGAATGGTAATATATGACATCCTTGACCTTCAAAACATATATTTTGACCCAAAAATCATAAAACTCGGACATGTAAAACCAAAGATATGCAATTTTGTATATACTGGAAGTAGCATGGGGCCATTTTGAATTTTCGAATCTGGCCGATTAGCCCACATTTTCACGAGGTTCCCCCAGCTCATTTTAATCAGCACCCTCAAATTGACTAAAATCAACCTTCAAACCTTGGTCCCGGAAAAACGGTCACGGGACCCTATTGTGGGAACTCTACTACCCCTGTGAGTGCAAAACAACCATTTCGGTTTTTCTCCCTTTTTTCTGCCAATGTCCGCTGAGCTGAATCTCGGATCCAGTTGGGACTTTCAAAATGAAATTTTGCAACAATAATGGAAATAGAAAGTATTCGGGGTTGAAATAATTATTTTGACCTTGACCTCATTTTCAAGATCATGACCCAATTATAGACATTTTAAGATTTTCACCATAACCTGACTAAGGGTTTTCCAATCAGAACAAATTTCCTTCCCTGGATAGCCTAAAACAAGGCACATTATGCTTAATTTACATCATGCCCCCTCCAGGTTAAAGGTCAGGGTCAAATGGTGGTCTGAAAAAAAAAAAACTTTTTTGTCATTGCTCAATTTTGCTTAATACTCAATGCGGAATCTCAAAGGCTGCTTGTCCTTCAAATATGATCTTGCATTGTAATCGTGGACCTGTACTAAAGTTGTGCACCTGATATTTGATTAGTCCTTAATCTACTTTTTTCGGATTCTGACCTAATTCCCAATCCAAGTCATTTCAGATCCATAGAGGGTGTTGTATAGCTGCTCCCACCCTTCAGCACACTCGGGTGTTTGTCATGTTCTAATGCAAAAGAACTGGTGCTATCTTCACAATCCGACTGCCTTATCATGTTTTGCCTTTCGAGGAGAGGAAAGTTGAAATATGGACAATGGCGTAACAATCTTACCTGGTGTCAATGGAGTGAAGTGAAGGTCGTGGCATGCTGAGCGTTTGCCGTTCATAAAAAAAGTGCATTTGCTTACACTTTGCATCTTTGAAATTGCATATTTTGAATTTTGCCTTTTATCGTCATGGCTGCTTCTGCTGACAAGTTGGCTTTATTAACTTCATTCGTAATACAAATGCAACTGAGCATTAACTTCTGTTGTCAAGTGTTGTCTTAATTTGCTTGTTCATCTTTTTTATTCCATATATAAACTCTTCCAGGAGCATATTTTTCTGCAAATAAAAAAAGCAAACAGAAACGAATAAAATATTTAGATATAGTCGAACCGGACGTCTCCACAGCACAAGCACTTTGATTTAAGCATCATGCCTTTCACTGAATCTTCTAAGTCAATTTTTACCCTTGTCGAAGCAGGGTATTGCATTTGGGTCCGTTTGTTACGTGGCAATTTTTTTATTTTTTTTTGACACGTATGTTGATCGCCGCCCGTTTGTTTGTTTGTTTTTGTTTGTTTGTCTGCTCGCATCTAGCCCAAACCTCTTAACAGATCCTTCTGAAATTTTCGGACATTATGATCACCGACCCTGCGACGGTCTCGCATTGGATTTCGTAAAATTCGGTAGACGAAAAAGGTCTACTTCGGCTAAAAGGCCAATTTGGGCCAAATTTTCTAAAATCCTCAAATTTCATCCAATTGACTGGAAATTTGAACAGGATTTGCATACCACGTCAACAAATTCAATCACCTATTATTTTTGAGGTTTAGTGAGGTTAAAAAGGTCAACATCGGCCAAAAGGTCAACCCAACAGAGGCCAATTTTTTTATTGTTTCTAAAATTGTCAATTTTCAACCAATTGACTTGGAATTTTAAGAACATTTGCAGAACAGCTGACTGAATTCAAGCACCAATTATTTTTGAGATCAACATCAGCCAAAAGGCCAATTTGGGCCAAAGTTTCAAAAATACTTAATTTTCATCCAATTGACTTGAAATTTGAAGAGCATTTGCATAACAGTTTGCTGAATTCAAACACCTCTTAATTTTGAGGTCAACATCGGCCAGATTTCTAAAATCCTCAATTTTAATCCGATTAACTTGAAATTTAAAGAGCATTTGCAAATCAGGTCACTGAATTCAACCACTTATTATTGTTGAGGTCAATATTGGTTGAAAGGTCAGCATAGGCCAAAACGTCAACATGGGCCGAATTTCGAAAATTGTTTCTACAATTGTCAATTTTCATCCGGTTGACTTGAAATTTAAACAGGATTTTCAAATCGGATCACTGAATATAACCACAAATTATTTTTGAGGTCAGGTCAGGAAATGTGAATCCTATGTAGGTTCCTCCTGATGACTTCATCTTATATTTTTGCTTGTTTGGGTTCCCTCTGATTACTCCAATGCAGGACTGTATCTATTTGGTCTTCCATTTGATCTGAATTTCATTTATTTTAATCCCATTATGAATTGAATTGAATAATAATCACAAAACGTCATGGGTCAGGGTCAGGTGCCCAATCAAAGTGGGGTTGCATCAAAGGGGGACGTCTTGGTGCCCGGTCATCACTGCCAGCAGGTATAAAGTGGCAGTTCTAATTATGTCTCATTAATTATGTAACACCCCAGAACACAAACGCCACACAAAATACACCACAAAAAACTTCACAAACACCACACAGCACACCACACAAAACAAGTCATGGCGAGGGTCGGCAATCTCTGATTGCTCTATTTCTTGTTTTTTAAAGTGATTCTTCACCATTGAGTGATAGAGCTAAAACGCTATGTCGCATGATATTTCAAAAACGTTAAAGACAAATTCGGACTGAACTTGGTGGATGAGTTGGTTAGAGGACAAGGAAAAGGTAATTCCATTTTCATTCAGGTCCGAATCCAGATCTGGCTTATCAGTGGGATACAAAGCGTAAACTAATCAGCCTGGTGGAGGTATGCACTCTACCGAGTGCCCTTCTAGTTCTATATGTTTATGCCTTCCACCTCTTCAATGTCTTCCTGCTGTCTGGATTAAAAAGTCTCTTATTACTGAAAGCAATCTTGTTAAAAGTTTACATTAGAAATATTAAGTTATTACACCTCATCAAAAACACAGGAATTAATTGCTGATATGATGTTTTATTTGACAAATAGGATGTATTGTGAGATGGTGGGACAATTTAATGTTTCAAAATGGGTGAATCCTCTCTTTTTATTTCTGACTATATTCCCCTTACCCCCTCCCCCGACCCCTTCCCTCTTTGACCCATTTCTTCATCCACCTCCCTTCTCTTCACCCTTACTTTAATTTTTATCTTCAAAACATTGAAACAAACATGGCGCCAAAACACTTTGTTCATATCGTAGTACCATACTCAAGATGGCTACTACTCATATTTATGTGATGTAAATCTTGACACAATATCATGTTTTGCACCCTCATTTTCTTTTACATTTAAACTGTTTTTAAAAATTAATGCCCATTGATTGGCACACCATTAAAACCGATGAATCCCTCCTCATTTTCCCTCTCTTACATGTCACTTTCTCTCCACATTGCCTTTGTTTCCATTCCCTCTCCCATACAAAATCCATTAGATCACAAATGAGTGCACAAAACCTTCCCAATTTTTTTTTTTTAATCACCGTCATATGTTACACTCAGCCAACTGGGAAACACAATTAGCTGTGGCTTAATGTGGGCATTTAAGAGGCAAAAATGAACCTTCAGTTCGAAAAACACAGACATGAATGCAGTGCAGATACACGCATCGATTGCAAACTACTCTTCTCAAATTGCCATGTAACATAGGGTCTCAATGGATTTCATAGTGGCACGGAAAACAACAATAATGCATTCCAAGTACTTCATTAATGGACCCAATTAATCCGAGCTTCTTGTGGTCTCAGACCTGGGGGAGTTTTGGACTAAGGATTTCACAAACTGACTGATCAGGCCTGACGTTTGAATGAAGGTGGTAGGAATTTTGAATTTGTTCCAGGTGCCAGGGATAATGTCCCTACTCTTCGTGAAGGACACCCAGTTTAACGTTCACCCAAGGGACAGCAGACTTTGTGATGCAACACTTTGCATGTGTAGCACCGATCTGGCAATTTATAGTCGGACTGGGAATCAAACCGAGACTTAACGGTTCAAAGGTAAGCGCGCTACACTTGCAATAAAAAAAAGAACCAACAAATTGCATTACACCACATTCACACGTTTTGCCTTTGAATGTTATTTTAATGAAAATATAAACTTAAATTATTTTTTGAAAATAATTTATTCATAAGGAAATAAAATATAATAAATAAAAAATAATAAATTGGAATCACAGTGTTCCCTTCTCAACTATTCTTCATTAAAGCCGAAAGCATGTCGACTATCTTTGATTCACAATTTGAAAGACTGTCATTCATGGATACCTCGTCATCTTTTACCAATATTGGTGGGCCATTTCTATTGGTGTTGAGTATTTCCGGGTTAATTTAATTTTTATTGGATTAAAATAAAATGACCTGGTTGAAAAGTAAACTTAAACATCCACACTTTGGGTGATGCAATTGAAATGTGGAGATTAGCACTGATTAAAGACCAGACTCGGTGGAGTAATGGCTATAGAGTGTCTGCTCTGAGTCTGGGAGGTCAGTGGTTAGAACCTCGGCTGAGTCTTCCCAAAAACAAATGATTGTATGTGCTGCTTCCTTGTTTGACGCTTAGCATTTAAGGAGGAAAGAGCATGGATGAAACAATGCTGGGAAGGCAATGGCAAACCACCCAGTATAACCCTTGCCACGAAACTGCTTGAGCAGTACCAATGCTCTGTAAATTGAGTGTGGTACAGGTTTAATCATCTGAGCAAAATATCCAACCATATAGGATGTGAAGATTAGACAAGGTTGCATGGTTGACCAAAGTCACAGACTTACTGTAATCTGATTGGTCAAATTTGTGCCTTTCTTGCTACCAGGCTGTTCAACTCTTTCCTGTGGAATAGTTATGTGAAACACAAGGTCCTGCAGATGCTTGCCTCGAAAGGGGATGCTCGACAGTGCACAGGCTTTTAGTTACCAAAGAGCATCAAGTAGTTATCACAGTAGTGGATTATTGTTGAGGACACTGGACCATCATCCTCGAGGTTTTGTGTTCAAATCCAGCTGAAAGCAGCAGTATTATGGATTTGGATTCGAATCCAAGGCACGATTGGATTGTCCGTAAAAAAAAAATTAATAAACAGCTGTTTCATTCACGACCATCAGCGTCGTTGATGAACGGAATCTGGCGGCCCCACCTGCTCTGTTTCACATGCGATACCAGTTCACTCATATTGGTTGACTCTTATTCCATTCCCTAATAAAAGAAGGCTGTTCTGAAAAACTATGTGCACGAGTGGCACCACATTAACTTGTCTTGCCTACTGCAGACCACTCTTAATAACAGCCCTCCTTTACACCATTGGCTAGCTATACTAATCATTCCATGTCTTGGTGTGGTTGGTCGTGTAATTTCTGTACAAGAACGTGCAGCGTGAGAGTGGATAAATGTGATGATGCATAATGAAGATAATTAAGGGGAAACACAGCAGCAGATGGCTGTACAGCATGCTATGGGTATAAGTAAGTGTTGGTGTGGCAAGTGGGTATTTACTTTGCCTACCGTTTGTGATTCACACCAACTGGTATTGCTAGCTGCATCAAAGATAAGCATTGTGCTGATAATTCAATTATTTCTCTCGTCAATCTAACCTGCCTCGTCAATCAATCTAACCTGAGCGGGCACAACATACCTCAAATTTTTCACATGTAAGACACGGTTGGTACATTAGACATGTAGATTGCACATGTAATTATCACATTTTAACTAGTAATGATGGTGAAGATTATGTCGGCATTGCAATCAACAACTAGATATCTGCGATCACAAAGCAATCGCCAGGCAAAGTTGTATGCCCGTGTTGGAATGGTGGCCATATTTTTTTCGGACAGCCGGTCCGGTCCCCCGGTGCCCGTGTTGGAATGGTGGCCATATTTTTTTCGGACAGCCATATGACATCAACCCTCAAAATTGAGAGATAGAGTTCTACATTAAGAAAATGTACCCCCATATAGTTCTTTCCATGAAACTTAACATCACGAAAATCGGAGGAAAATTATTCAAGTTATGATTTTTGTTAATTGGGTCACAATCTGAATAAAGTAGGTCAAGGACACGGATCAAATATCAGGTGCACAACTTCCGTGCAGTTGCACTATTACGATGCCAAAACATATTGGAAGGCCAAGCAGTGTTTGAGCATTGGAAAAATTTAGCGATGATAAAAAATGCTTCTTTTTTTTTAGACCGCCATTTGACCTTGACCTTTACTTTGGAGGGGTGTGATGTCCATCAAGCATAAATGCACCTTGCTCTAGAGTCTAGACTATCTAGAAAGGGAAGTTTTGTTCTGACAAGACAAACCTGAATCAAGTTATGTTGAAAATGTTTAAATGTCTATAAATGAGTCATGACCTTAAAAATTAGGTCAAGGTCAAAAACTATATCAACCCCACAAACGTTTTATTGTCATTATTGTTGAAAAATTTAATTCTGGAATTCCAAGCTGGCTCTAAAATACAGCACAGATAATTGGCAGAAAAAAAAATTCGAAATGGTGATTTAGTCCTCCTAGCAGTCTAAGAAACTGTGGGGTTCCATGAAAAATTGGGGAGGGTGGGGTTGGTGAAGGCGGTTTTCGGGTGAAGAATATCTAACACCGACCACACACTATCCCTCGATGAGATCTCACAGACATCACATAGCATGGACGTACACAATCACCCATCCATACTCAAGCTACACTCAGCTTACAACAGCATCAGCAACAACTCCGACCAATAGCCGTGTACCCCTCTATCGACAACGATTCTCGGTACCTATCCAGTTCCAATTTCAACCTATCTACTATTTTTGCTGCCATTACATTTCCAGGAAGACCATTCCATGCATTGACTATACTCACACAATATTCTGCACTGCAGTGATTGACCATTATTTTTTTTTTCCAGTGATCTCAGGCTAAATCATATGCAGGACAAAGGCGTGAGTATACATCACTGTATTAATTTTTTACATGAATTACATGAACATTTGTAGACGATGGACAACATGGTATTTGATATGGCATTTGAACCGGGATTCTCCACGTCCTGCACCCTTGTTTCAGATGAGAATGCTAAACAGGCCAAGCTGAGCAATATCGTCATAAACAGTTATTGTGATGGATCACTTTGTATCGTGGCATTACGGGCTGCAATGACATTGGCCATCAAGTAATGAGAGGGCAAATGCAGGGTAAAGACAAAATGAACGGTAAATTAAAAAAAATAATTAAGTGGAGCATCTCGGAACAGTTGATTAGGTCAAAATACATTAAAAAAAATAATGTGTAAATAGGTAAGCAAGTGATACCCCCAAAGTTATAATGGTTTTAGAAGTACGTATAGGCATGGAGCTGTTGCTGCTATCACCACAGCAACTGTCATCAACACCACCACCATAAAACTCTCTGTTTGGTCAAGTAGCTCACTCTCGTCAACCCACACATGGGCAAGTTTGGTGAGTGTGCCAAGTACCCCCAACGTGAGTTGGCTTTTATCTTTCAGTGGACTGAAATCGGATGGTTGAAGGAAAAATAAATTATTATTGTGTATATTTCCCTTGGGATCACTGACAAGAATAATGCCTGCATGATGTAAAAAAAAAAATAAAATTAACACCAATAATAAACATACTCATAATGAGATTTGGCTTGGCCTGTTTAGCATTTCCGTTTGAGTGCATAGTTATCATTGCCAGGATCCCATCCTGGGTTGAAATCCCATACGCCGTGTTTATTTGTCCATGGTCTCGTAGTATCATCGTAATCCATGCAAAAGTACACTGATGTCTCATGAGGCTCGTTTACACCACCCTTCCAGGCTACAGAGCTGGAGATGAAGTCTTGGGGTTGGAAGAGTTTCAATAAATTCACTGGTTCATAAAACATGTCAATTCATTGAAACCACACGCCTGTTCAAACTGCCATCCTGGGGTGCGACTTCTCTGAGACTCATGAGGAGGAAGACTCAGAGAGGGTGAGGTTCAAGACTCATAAATGTCAAAGTGGGAACCTGTGGGGAGTAGAAAACTTCTAAATTGTTCCACATACTGTGGAGAGAAAAGCACCATCGCATACGAGTATATGGCATCACCATTACCCAGAGTGCCCTGTGAAGTTACATCATTTCCCCAAAGCTCAGTGACCATGATTGTCTGAAGTCGTCCGGTGTTATTAGTCTGTACGTGTGTGTGTGTGTGTGTGTGTGTGTG
>CM068952.1:132465379-132477222 GCA_035128595.1 Eptatretus atami | reverse complement strand
AAACACACTGATGCATTCTCGTTCTCTTACCTTGCATTGAATGAAAGGACGTAAGAGCACGAACAAGGGGATGCGAGTGCGTACGATGAAGTCGATGAAGTCCCAGTAAGCAAGTACACCCACTTTGCGACTCGCCATCTCTCGCACTTGCAGGGAGAGCCGGTACCAGAAAGGGCCAAGTTGGCGCTCAAAGCAAACTAATAGCACTTTCAGGGCTGCCAGTGGGACCAGTGCATATAAACAGGGGAGAGTCACAGTTTTTATTGACCTCCTATTGGACACATAAAATGCGAATCAGAAAAGACACATGAAGATATGTCTAGATGTAGGCTTATTAGAGAAACCTAATGAATTTTCAATGATGGCACAGTCGTTCACTGGGAGTCAATCTGTGTGTAATGCCCTGTACTTAGCATAGTTCATGGTGCACAGCAAGACATTTGTCATAAGGTGAAAGACGAAGGCATGACATTTCAGTACACTTGGTACTGCATTCTGTTGACTGGCATTATATGGTGGACGTCAAAGATCCCATGGTGTCCCTCACAAAGAGTAGATATCGCCGGCACCATGTTCAAATGATAAATTCTTGGCGTCATTGACTACCGGAAAGGCAATGGCAAACCACCCAGCCTTACCCTTGCCAAAAAATTGCTTTGGCAGCAGCAATGTTTTGTGAAGAGCATAGTATATAATCATCATAGTTGTACTGACATACAAATATATATATATATATATATATATATATATTATATTATATATATATATATTGTTACGAATTTGCGCCCGCCGGCGTGCGATCGGCCGCTTTCCACTAATAGCAGCCGCGTCGCCCACCGGACAGACAATTCAGTCGTGACCCTCCTGGAACTATCGCCAGGAACCAGTCACGGGTGGGTTTAACCTCACCACAGCCCAGTCCGCATTCTACCCGCGCGAAATAGGGTCACTCGCCGAATATCGAAATACCTAAGTACTCGCGCAGGTAACCTACCGAGGGCCGTACCTCGCCCAGGTCGGCTTGGGACACGAACCGCTTAGCGGTCCGTTCCGTTCTACAGCATAACCGAGCGGATTATGCCGACCTCGACGGATCCGATTCTCTTACCGGGTGTTTAAAACCCAACTAATTATTCCACGATGAAGATGGCATTTCCAATGGGGAATGAGGACGCAACGAACGGGATACATTTCACAAGCAAGGACATTTATTATTTACACACACATCACAAGCAAGGCAGTCATCAATGTCAAGCAAGAAACAAAAGCAATACCACCGACTACGAGCAATAATGTGCACAGTCACTTATGCAGGTCTACTTCACAGGACACGGCCCACCAACATTCGTTCAAAAGAAGAAATGGCCACCCCAAAGACGAGGGTGGCAGACAGGGTCCGCGGACCTTTAATCGTGGGACCTGGAGGACCGAACGGGTCCCGCGAGACCGTGGCAGGTTACCTGCCCCCTCGGTGGTCGGCGAGTCGCGACGTCCCGCTCCCACGACCGTCAGCGTGGTCGCGCCTGGTTCCGGGCCTCCCACGTGGCCGGCAAGCTCTCTCCGGCGCTCCTCGTCCGGACGCCAGGTCCACCACACAGCCGGCACTGCTGCGCCTTCCGTCCGCGTCTCCCACCAACAGGCCGCTCACAGGACCACGAGCGCAGGAACCAAGCGAGGAAGAAGAAGAAGAACTGGACCACCGTGAGACAGGGGCGAGCATGAACCAAGAAGAGGGAGTGAGCCTCGCTGCGGTCCGCCCTTTATAGCGCGGGGCTCCGCCCGTCGCTCCGCCCGTTCTCGGCTCCACCTTCCTTCGAGAAGCTTCTCGAAAAGGGGCGTTTCTCAACTCCGACCGCCTCACTCCTCGTATCCACCAATCGCGAGCGAACCGCCTCGCCCTCTCTGTCACACCAGCCTCGGAGAAAAAAGGCGGTAAAACCGCGCGTCATCAGTTCTTTCTTTGGCCCTTTGTTTGACGTTCTCGGACGGTTTTCGACGCGGAAGGGTGGTAGCGTGCTCTGTCGGTCCAAAATAACGATAGAGAAAGAAAACACTATCTCAAAGGGTCGCAGCCCGTGAACACGAAGAATCCCTCAAACAACGGTGGGGAAACCTATCTGAACACTCACTTACCGGATAACTGATCTAAGGAACCTTTATGGTGTTCTGCAATTTCCACAACCTAACAATATGTATGTACCCCTGCCATTGAAAAAAAAAAAATATATATATGTATGTACCCGTGCCATTTAAAAAAAATATATATTTTTTTTGTGTGTACTCACGACATGTAGGCCCATCAACATAGTTATTTCGAAGTAAATGTTTGGAATCGTCCCTTCCCTTTCGAGTTGTCAGTGGGATCAAAACTGCGTTGGAACGGGAGGATTAGGATCCACCCCCTATTTTACATTTGCACATGGAAGGTTGTCGGCAAGGTGTTCGCAGCTTTTTGATGCGGGTTGTGCCGATCTCTTCCTTACATTCCCTTTATCATGAATTTCCCTCTCTTCTTTATTGTTAATTTATTCTCCCTTTCTCTTTTCTCACAACACACATATGTAGATTCACTGTTAATGAATACGGACTGTAGTTTGACACAATCTCTTCTCACACGAATGTAAGGCAATCAAGACATTAAGTAGAGTTACATAACTTCAAACTCCCCCGCTCCAAAGGAGATCCCTCATCCCACAACCCTCAACCATTAACCCCATTGTAAGCCTTCATGATGGCTATCACATGCCCGGGCGAGGCTTGGTCAGCATTGACTTGAGAAAAATCGGCTCCGTTCGTTTCAGCATAATCGTTCTTGGGCACCTCAAACCAGCCAAATGCTCTCTCGCCTCAAGGGATGGCAAGCAAGGTCCGACTCTTATGACAACCAGAAGACCTAACTGAGAGGTCTTGCTGCAGAAACTCGAATGGGCAGGGATAGGGTGGAGGAACGCCAATCTGCGCACAAGCCCCGCCCAATGACGCACACATTCTCGAAGCTTCCAGGCCAGCCTTATAAAGGAGCGAACCCCGGAGCGGCCACTCGTGGCTTCTTTCAATGGTCAATGGAGGCTCTCTTTTGCAACGGTCGTTTGTGGCTCTTTCAATGGTCGTTTGGACTCTTTCAATGGTCATGGAGTTTCAATGATCATGGAGGCTCTTTTCAATGGTCGTTTGCGCCTTCGGGTTCTTTTGATATCATTTTATTTTCTCAACTCTGAACAGTCATTAGCGGACACCCTGAGGCACGACATCCACGGGCGCCAGACACTGTTCCCTGAGGTCATGCTGCTGGTTCTTAGCACTTTCGCTCCTTTGGTTTTTACCTTACAAACTGTCATCATGAGCAAAGGACTGAGGCTGCGAGGTGGCGGGTGGGCCAAGCCGATTAATAGGACCAAAACGAAGCTCACTGCAGACACATCTGGTAGGATCTCACACTGAGGCAATCCCCTCACACATCTTTTCTGCTGCCTTTCTCAGTTCCCTTTTCAAATGCACTCACAGCACACACACACACACACACACACACACACACACACACACACACACACACACACACACACACACACACACACACACACACACACACGTCACTCTTCTCCACACACCGAGACACCTCACAGTCTTTCTTCCCACTTCTCTCCCTCAGCGTTGAAAGCGGTTGTGATCCTTGGCCCATGTACTGTGTTAGTGGCAGGTAAGGTGCTTGTTAAGTTTGCTCTGTGTCTCTTTTTCTTTCTCAGATCTCATTGCTGTACAAATTGCTTAACCCTCATTTCTCTCCATGACATTGAAATCCCTATGTTCCCTCCCACTCTTTCTTTCCTGACTTGTGTAAATAAACCTGTTCTTGTTGAATCCATTTCCGATCTGACCGTGTCCGTCTTTTCTGCCATTGGTTTAGCACTGTCTGCACGTAGATATCTTGGGAGGATGAGATTCCGACGGTTCGGTTTGCAAGGTCCGCATGTAGCGGTACAGCTCAGCCGCATTCAAGATCACAAGATAAGGTAAGTAGCACATTTGCCGAGGTGCGTGTTTGAGTAAAATGAACATTTTTTGATTCTATAAACTACTGACAACATTTCTCCCAAATTCCGAATAAAAATATTGTCATTTAGAGCATTTATTTGCAGAAAATGACAACTGGTCAAAATAACAACAAAGATTCAGTGTTTTCAACCTCAAATAATACAAACAAAACAAGTTCATATTCATTTTTAAACAACACAATACTAATTTTAACTAGGAAGAGTTCAGAAATCAATATTTTGTGGAATAACCCTGATTTTCAATCACAGCTTTCATGCATCTTGGCATGTCTCACCAGTCTTTCACATTCTGTTGGTGTGACTTTATGCCACTCCTGCGCAAAAATTCAAGCAGCATGGCTTTGTTTGATGGCTTGTGACCATCCATCTTCCTCTTGATCAATTCCAGAGGTTTTCAATGGGGTTCAGGTCTGGAGATTGGGCTGGCCATGACAGGGTCTTGATCTGATGGTCCTCCATCCACACCTTGATTGACCTGGCTGTGTGGCATGGAGCATTGTCCTGCTGGAAAAACCAATCCTCAGATTTTGGGAACATTGTCAGAGCAGAAGGAAGCAAGTGTTCTTCCAGGACAACCTTGTACATGGCTTGATTCATGAGTCGTTCACAAGACTTAGCTCTCATACGAGCCTCGACAAGGTATACAAAAAAAAAAAAAAAAAGACAAATCAGCCCGATTCCAGCCTTGCGGAAGCCCCCCCAGATCATCACCGATCCTCACCAATTTCACAGTGGGTGCGAGACACTGTGTTTGTAGGCCTCTCCAGGTCTCCGTCTAACCATTAGACACCAGTGTTGGGCAAAGCTGAAAATTGGACTCATCAGAGAAGAGACCTTACTCCAGTCCTCTACGGTCCAATCCTTGTGGTCTTTGGCAAACCTCAGCCTGGCTCTTCTTTGCTTCTCATTGATGAAGGCTTTTTCTAGCTTGCACGACTTCAGTCCTGCCCAGAGGAGCCTATTTCGAACCGTCCTCGCCGTGCACTTCACCGCAGCTGCCGTTTGCCATTCTTTTTGTAGGTCACTTGATGTCATCCTACGGTTGTTGAGTGACATTCGAATGAGTTGGGGTCATCCCGGTCAGTGGAAAGTCGTTTTCGCCCTCTGCCAGTCGGTAGCTTTGTTGTCCCAATGTCTGCTGCTTGACCTTCTTCTTATGAACCGCTGTCTTTGAAATTTAAGGATGGAAGCAACGTGACGCTCACTGTATCCCTCTGCCAGTAAAGCCAGAATTGAACCCTTCTTTTCCTCACTCAAAACTTTCTTTTCAACTCTTTGGCATGGTCAATAGTTATTTTTTTGATTCCAATTACTTTTGAGGTACTACTAGCACTGTTTTTGCCATCCAGCTGGTCCAATTGCAAGAGGATAGTGATGACCACAGCAGTGGTTTTTATACTTTTCTTGTTAAATAAGATTCGTTTCAGGTGATCACCTAATACATACCTCACGAAGTAGAATGAGGTGTGCCTGTGTTGGATTCAACAGACACTGGAATTGAATGGCTGCCATACATGTAGAGATGCTGATTTAAATTTTTTTTGGAGTGGCTCTTAATTTTTTCCAGAGCTGTATTAATATAATATATATATATATATATATATATATATATATATATATAATATATATATACATATACATATACATATGAAGAAATCTCACCCGTCGCTTCGCTGACAAGAATACTGAGAGGAGGGAAAAAAAGAGAGGGGGAAGAGAGAGAGGGTGGTGGAGAGAGAGGGAGGCAGTGAGAGGTGGGGGGAAAGGAGAGAGAGGAGAGTGAGGAGGGAGGAGCGAGGAGGGAGGGAGAGTGAGAAGGGAGGAGGGTGAGGAGGGTGGGAGCGAGGAGGGAGGGAAGGCAACACAAGTGAGAGGAAGAGAAGGCAGACGTGTGGTGGCATTCATTACGATTCAACTGTCTCATCAAAATGCTTCTGCATAGAATAACAATTAAGATGGAAACAAAATACTGTCTAAAATCAATTTTCTATTGTTCAACTATAATCCTGCCCAGAAGCAAAAGCTGCCCAAACATGTCCGGAGATAAAAGCAGTCCGGAAACAACACTGCCTGGAAACGTTCAGAAATAAACACCGCCCAGACATGTCCGGAAACAAACAAAGACATTATCCGGATACAAGCTCTGTCTGGACAGAGGGAGAAAGAGAAAAGAGAGAAAGAGAAAAGAGAGAAAGAGAAGAAGAGAGAAAGAGGAAGAGAGAAAGAGAGAAAGGAGAAGAGAAAGAGAGAAGAGAGAAAGAGAGAAAGAGAGAAAGAGAGAAAAGAGAACAGAGAGAAAGAGAAAGAGAGAAAGAGAGAAGAGAGAAAGAGAGAAGAGAGAAAGAGAGAAGAGAGAAAGAGAGAAGAGAAGAGAGAAAGAGAAGAGAAAAAAAAGAGAGAAAGAGAGAAAGAGAGAAGAGAGAAGGAAGAGAGAAAGAGAAGAAAGAGAGAAAGAGAGAAAGGAGAGAAAGAGAGAAGAGAGAAGAGAGAAAGAGAGAAAGAGAGAAAGAGAGAAAGAGAGAAAGAAGAGAAGAGAGAGAGAGAAGAGAGGAGAGAGAGAAAGAGAGAGAGAGAGAGAAGATATATATGGAAGGGGAGTCAGCAGAGAGAAAATTATGCTTGATGAACAACGCACACACACACACACGCACGCACAGTATTAGTGCTTGGCCAATATCGGCAATTCTTCAGGAATTGGCAGATTGGAGTCAGTGTGATTACTGACTACACTATAACTGCATACAACCCAAAACCTTGAGTAGCTTTCACCCTTGTCTGGGGAATTTCAAGAAACAAATTATAAAAACAACGTTGCATTACAGATGTTTCATGGGGATGTGCATAAACATTATTCTTAATAAACATTATTCCTTTTAAAATAAATAAAAAAGAAACCATATAACCTTTCTCAATCATTTACTTCTATCATGTAGCAACTGCCGACCCTACATTCCGATCGAGACAGGAACTGCACCGCAATCGACTATAGGGCACTCGACAAGTGGTTTAAGTATTCAAGCAAGCACCCCAATTAAATGGTTGTGAAGGAACAGCTAGCCAGGTTGTGGCTGTATACCATATAGAATCCCTTTAACTTTAAAGCTTTCTTTCACTCTAACTTTCATTGCACCTGCAGCAGTTAATGAAATTAAATGAATTTGTTCAAACAATGACTTTATCCACAAAGAGTTGCTGTTTAATGAAGAACAACCCTGAAGACATCGCAAAGTTGAATTGCCCGTGAAATAAATATTGCAGATAATCTACCATGTTGTCTGCTCTTTTGTGGATGCGTCACATGGTACATCGGTTTGCAGTCCGTGCAAACATTTATAACTTTATTTTAAAACGTCCGTTTTTCACCAAATTTGCTTTGACTCCCTGTAGAGTACCTCACAAAACCTCTAAAAATATAGACACAGATGTGGCAGCCGCTATTGGTAAACAGTCCCTCTGGCGAGAGGGCGCGAGGTCAAGCAGTGAATGCATCAAATCATATAGTGTCCCTTCAAGGTCCATCTCGGTTAGTTGAAATTTAATCCATTTACCTCATGAAAACAGGCGTTTTTGGTCGGATTTTCACACAACTTATTGCAGTCGAGTCTGAATCTGTGTCAGCAACTATGAAAAGTGGAAATAGAAATCAAATCAGAGTTAAGCAAGTCAAGAAGGCCACCGAGAACATTCACGAAGCCTCACATTCCGCATAAAAAAAATCTCTATTCGACCTAAATTCATCAAATTTCAACGGATTTTCACAGAAATTGTTTCAGTCCAATCTGAACCTACATTAGCAAATACCATAAGTGAAAACAGAAATTGAATAAAACTTAAGACAAAGTCATGAAGCCACTTTTAAGCATATGGAAGCACCTCAGCTCACGTTGCTTTGTATATAATCCACAATACGACGTAAAAACGTTAAAAAAAACACCCGATTTTCACAAACCTTGCTGCAGTCGAGTATTAAGCTGCCGTTAGAGGCTTTGAAAAGTGAAAGCAGAAATTGAATTGAAGTTCAAATAAATGTGAGGCCGCTCGAATGAAAAAACAGCTACATAGTACATTCTCAAGAGAAAATCCTTTCACGCGTCGTAAAACACGATGTTTAAAGAATCAATGCACAATCCTAAAATAATCTAACGGCTTATAACATCAAGCATGTGGCGAAATGCATAACTTCTGTGAAAAAATTCATTTAGGCTTCTTTATTAGAAGAAAACCGGCGCGGCCTTGCATCTATTCGAGGTCCAACCTGCGACATCTATATACATACATCTACTGTATATACATACATATATCTACATATATGTATATATATGTATATATATATATACATATATACATATATATATATATATATATATATATATACGCATACATACATACATACATACATACATACGTATACACACATAGATCGGGGTTTTGTTCATCATTATTTATCAGATTACTTTCGGATAGCAAGAGCCAAGAGGCAGAAGGAGGTTCGTTTGGATAGTCATGCCTTTTGTCATATCTGCCTTGCACTATTTTGACACATCTATAGAACTTGATTTTACTTGACAAACACATAAAAATGGCTGCATGGATCCACGGGCCACACCAGAACTTGCTTTATGGATCCTAATCAACAGGGATTGAGTGCCTGTCATACATCCTTCCTGTTTCAGGATATACTAGCAGGATCTGCGGAACATCTGTGCAATGTATAATGTGACTTCCAAGTCCTCAACTCTCCTCTCCACAGAACCCTCAAGTCATCAGCTTTCTGGTATTCCGTAATTCTGTAATTGCACACAATTTATCCTAATTTAGCCTACCAAGTGGAATTTCAAATAAACCATTCATTCTACCTACCAAGAAAAGCAGCTTGACCGGTGGACTCAATCAAGCCGTCACGTCGCCCATCACGTCCCATATCAGACAGTCCTGATGGGTGCCCCGGTGAACTCTCTAGAAGAAGGTTCTTGCTGCGTGCTGCTCCAGCAACACGTAGAGGCAGTAATATGTTGAGCACAGTGTGTAAAAGGTAGAGTACATCAGGCTGTAGTAGTCTGGGGGAGTCTGGTGGCAAGGTGACAAAGAATATTAAAGATAATAATTATTGATATAAACAATGTGAGGACCATGCTGAGGTTAAATGGTACATAAAACAAACATTAAGCTTTTATTTCCCATGTTGCAAGAACACCAGCATTACATATACTCATTGGCCATACAAACTCAGCAAGCAAGAACCAAACAAGAATCCAAAAGTGGAATTCAGTGAAATGACTATCCTTGCACAAGAAAGTAAAACTGCCCCAGTCACTTTGCAGCAAGCAAAAATATATTTCCCCCTATTTTTTGGCTATTTACCCTTGCTGAAGGAGAGGGTGTTGTGTTTGGGTCCATCTGTTTGTTACTTGACGAAATCCTAAGATTTTGTCAAGTATGTTGGTCGGTTCAGTTTTGTAGTTTGTTATCTTGCCAAAACGAAGTTTTTGCAAGATATGTTAGTCAGCTTGTATGTTTTTTTTTATTTTTTTTTTTGTCTGTAATCACGTATAAAAAATCTGCAGAGCACAGTTATCATTGGAAATTTTTGTAACTTCGCATATCAGAGCCTATAGAGGTCCCTTTCAGCGCATAAAATTTTGAAGGTCAAGGTCAAAGGTCAAGGTCACTTTGTCGCAAATCAGGGCAGTCGACGAAACCCTTATTTTTGAGTAATTTTGATCGGATCATCTTCAAACTTCATGGGAATATAGTTCATGGTCTGGCGCTCAGCTGATTAATTTTTGTGGCGATTGGCATTGACCTTCATGTTAGCACCTAAGGTCAAACATATTTGACCCCAAGGTCAATTTTCAAGTTTTAGGAACCATATCGTGTCGTACCTCAAATTGAACACCTCGATGGTGCTTTCTAGATATGTCAAGCTTGAGACATTATGACGTCATTTGGTGACGTTATGAGGCAAACGCATATTTTTCATGGTTACTCTGTAGAACGATTCTCATCGGAATCTCTCGTAGGCAGATATTCCTCAAGGAGTCGCTCCGTGGATAGCAGCTCTGTTCACCTCAGTGTGACCTTAAAGAAGTCACACGTGGTCACCTTTTGGCAATATATGGGTCACCCTGCGCGGTGACATTGGTTTATTTGTTTGTTTGTTTGTTTGTTTGTGTGTACGTCTCGCTCTACAGTCGCATTTCGAGTCGGAATGTCATGGAACTTCACCAATGGACTTATTGGCCACCAGAATAGAACCCTATAACTTTTGGCATGTCAAGGTCAAAGTCAAGTCAGGAAAAATTCCTGAAAATCGCGAAAATCCGTATCTTTTAGCATGGCCGATTTTCAAAAATTCATGTCTCCGCCAAATCTTAACGGATTCCTTTCAAATTTGAAACACGGACGTAGGAGGGAGTATCTTTGACTGGATTAAAAATTGGTCACATCTGTTACGGATTACGGAGGTGACAGGTATTTTTATTAATTTTTTGTTGTTTACTCTAAAAACTATGTTTAAACCCAAAAATACCTATTATCGCTCAATATTCTCGATGGTACGCGATCTTGTTGGATTTCGTCAAGTCCTGGCCCTATGGGCCATTTTATTTGTTTGTTGTTTATCTGTCTGTCTGTCTTTTTGTTTGTCTGCACAGAACTTTCGTGTTTTTCGCTGCAACAGTTTGCCGGATTGAGACAAAATTTTCACCATAGGTGCAACTACTCAAGCAGAATAATATAATGATAAAAATGACTTCAAAGGTTACGTGGTCTGACAGCCATGTTGAAAAACAGAAAAACTTTGGACCTCTGTATCTCTGAAACCGCAACAAGGAAAAAATTGAAAGTTAGCACACGCAAAGCACTCCTCATGAGGAATAAGTGTGATTTTTTAATGACATCAGAGGTGCCTTTGTTATGACGTCATCATTGCATATGTAGAACACCACATTTGATCATATGAAAATTTTTGAGGTTATCTATCCACAGAAAAAAAAAATGATTATGTCATCAGTCACATGATTCGGCAGCCATTTTTTTTTTTTTTAAACTTTCAAACTCTTCTTCTCTGAATTGGCTGAACAGATCGAGGTGAAACTTTACAAGTATAACTGCCTATCGATGAGGCACAAAAGGATCACAATAAACATCATAGGAACATAGTTTGGCAGCCATATTGGATTTACCAAAAACTATAAAAAATCTTCTTCTCCAGAATGGCAGGACAGATTGAGGGAAAATTCACACAAATGTTCCCCAAGCCGTCGCTGGACAAGTTTCTTCAGGAATAATTGATAGGTCACATGGTTTGGCAGCAATATTGGATTGAAGAAAATATTAAATCACGTTTCTCTTGAACCGCTTCATCAATCGAGATGAAACTTCACAATTATAATCTAGTAGTGATGGAATACATACTTTAAATTTCAACTTGATCAGACACATGGTCTGCAGCCAGAATTATTTAATTTTTGATCTGGTTCTTTTTTTTTTCGATTTTTTTTTTTTGTCAATAAGTCACTTCACACTTAGAGGGTGCTTGGGGTGGGTTTGAGGGGAGAGGAGTAGCAACTGAAATGCAAATCCTATCCAGGTTCCCCCTGATGACTTCATCTTTGCTTTTGCTTGTTCGGGTTCCTTCTGATAATTCCAATGCAGGACTGTCCCGATTTGGTCTTCCATTTGATTTGAAATTAATATATTTTAATCCCATTCGAAATAAAATTGAATAATAATGAAAAACAACATGGGTCAGGGAAAGTGGGGTTGCATCAAAGCGGGACGTGTTCGTAC
>CM068952.1:132444290-132463757 GCA_035128595.1 Eptatretus atami | reverse complement strand
ATTTCTACCACGTCCTTGTCAAGTGGACATCTCTCTGGCTATATCAGAGAACCACCTCACCGCCGTCGAGTCTGGCATTTCACTCAAGCGACTGCAGGTCTCCAAGCAGCCCTCAAACTTATAGACTCGTCTCCTATCGCTACTTTCTCCAACATCAACTCATCTGGGAATTCTTTCAAAGAAACTTGCTCTCCCTCATACACAGATTTATCCCCTCTCGTCTTCAGTTGTCCTCCCCTTCCTCCCGCCCTTGTTCACTGAAGCTTGTGGTGAGGCAGTTGTCCTGAAACAACTTGCCTTTGCCTCATGGAAAGCAAACCAACTGAGGGCAATCTCAGTTCCTTCCATAAAGCTCGAACAAGTGTGTATCTACCCTCAGGAGAGCCAGAAAACAACATCTTTCTCATCTCAAGTCTGAACTCTCAAACCTCTCTCCTTCCTCAAAATCTTGTGGCATCTAATCAAATCTGTTTCTGGTGTATGTTTCCCCCTCCATCCCTCCCTTACCTCAAATAGCAGCACTGCTGATACCGCACATGAAAAAGCTGAATGCCTAAAACTCGGTGTTTGCAGCTAAATCTTGTGTCCAAAACCATCACTTCTCTACCCACCTTACCAGTCGCACCCAACTGTCCCTGGGCTCTGTGTCCTTTTCTCCTGACAAGGTGGAGAGCTTGCTGTCAAACCTCGACTCAGATTCTGCAACCGGTCCAGACGGCATCAGCCCACGTGTCCTCCAAAGCCTGCTCTTCTGCTCTTGCTCACCCTCTCTCTGTTCTATTCACCCTCTCATTTGCTCAAGGCCATCTGCCATCTGCTTGGAAATCAGCAAACATCACCACCCTGCACAAAAAGGTGCAAAAACAGATCCCTGCAACGACAGACCAATCAGCCTCTCCCAATCATCAGCAAGGTTATTGAATCCATCATCGCTTCAGACATCAAATCCTTTCTCTTCTCCAATGCTTGATTTCTGATCATCAATTTGGTTTCAGACCAGGTCACTCTACCCTGGATATGCTGCTTCTGCTCTCCCAACAATGGATGGAAGCCCTCAATGCCAGACAGGAAATCCGAGCCGTATCCCTGGACATATCACGTGCTTTTGACACAGTCTGCACCCTGCCCTGCTCAGCAACTCTCTTCCTATGGTATCCAAGGCCATCTCCACTCATGGCTCGCAGACTTCCTCTCCTGTCGCAGTCACCGTGTGCCCTAAATGGAGTTCTTCATCCCCCATTCCTGTCCAGGCTGGAGTTCCTTAAGTAGCGTTCTGGGCCTGCTTCTTTTTCTGGTTTTCATCAATGGTCTCTCCGACTCTCTGAAAATTTCTATATCTCTTTTCTGATGACTCCACCCTCTGCCGTACATCGTCATCCCTCAGACCGGCAAGCAGCAGCTTCTTCGCTCACTGCTGATCTGGATAAAATCACAAACTGGCCAACACTGGAACATGTCTTTCAATCCGGACAAATCTCACACTCTCACTATGTCTCTTCAAAGGACCGTATAGAAAACCCCCCATCCACTTTCTCAACATCCTCTGGAAGAAGTCCTTTCTTTCAAGCTTCTGGGTCTCACTATCTGCCATGACCTTTCCTGGGAAAGCCACATTTCAAACCTTGCCTCCAAAGCCAGTTGCCGACTGGAATACTCCGTCGTGCAAATCCTTCTCGGCCCACCTGAGCTCCTAACCACTTACAAAGCTTTTGTCCGCAGCCTGATGGAGTACTGCTCTCCCCTCTGTGCCGGTGCTCCTGCCTCCCACCTTTCTCGGCTTCACGCTGTAGAAACCAAGCATTTCGGATCATTGGCATCTCCCGCAATGAGGCTGAGTCTTTGGGCCTCTCACTCAATCACCCAGGTTGGTCGGTGTCTTTCTGTCTTCTACCATCTCCTCTCCAGCCTCGCCCCCCTGCTCTCTCTGCGATTTGTCCCCACCACATTTCCGCAGGGCACTCAAGGTCTGCCAACAACCCCCTTCTGGTAATATTACCAAAATCACGAATCACTGCTCACCTTCACTCTTTCATTCCTCTTTTCCCCGCCTTTGAATAAACTCCCTCACTCTATTCATTCCATTCTTCCCTCCAGGCCTTCAAAACAGCTGTTCACCACCACCTCTTATCACCCCCATCCAAATCCTCAATCTTTTCTTCCCCGATAATCCACCCAAGCCCACCTCCTTCAAATTCTCTGCTTTTCTTCCTGAAAGTCCCTGTAATGTCCATCTTCATTCCCCATGTTCCCCGTTCCATCCCTCTCCCTTCCACAGATCTCCTAATGTCTCTGTTCCCCACTGTTTTGTCCTTCCCACTCTCCCTCCTGTCTTCATGCCCCCTTGATGTGCGTTGTGTGTTAGCTCTCATACGAGCCTCGACAAGTTATACAAAAAAACACTTCCCTTCACCTGTATTTCGACCAAATAATCACCATTCCAGTGTCGCAATTGCCGTAAATTCTAGTTCTCCGTCCCAGTGGAGTCGGCCCACGAGTCATCATGATATCAGAGAAAGAGAGAGAGCAGTGCTCTGGGGACAGTACGAGCAGTTGGGTCGAAGGGAGTTGGGGTGGCTGGATGCCGAGAGTGGATGTGGAGTTCAGGAGTTCATGCTTGGAGTTAATCAGTTTGTGCAGTCTGTGCATGGAGGTTCATGTATGGGTGCAGAGGTCAAGGTTGACCTTGCAATTACTGATTTTCATTAATTTACATTATTATTCAGCATTACCAAAGTTTAAAAGTTATACGGGTATTCCAATGTCGTTGGAAATATACCTCGTATGTTAAGTACTTGTTCGCATTGTAATTTTACTCTATTCTTTTGTCTTAATTGCCAAAGTGTATGGGTAAAGGGTACATTGATATGTATTCATGATATTTACATCGTATTCATGGTTTTTCCAAAATAAAAGATTTGAAGCATTTCAAGGTTTAAAAAAAATAAAAATGAAGATTTTATGCATTTGATTTATTTTGGAATATGTCGGAGGCAAATCCGCATGGCTATAGTTTGCACATTATATTTATATCCACTTCTCCCAAAAGTGTAATTGTAACAATGGAAAAGAAAAAAATGAACAATCATACCTAAATTTCAGTTCTTTGCTAATTAAATTCCCAGTTTATTTCATCCCAAACTGCATGACTATAACTTTAAATCATGCATACAGTGTTCTGTAATTTTCTCCTACAGATTACTGAAATATGGAAATAGCTTTTAAAATCTATTTCAAAGCTATTTTTGTTATGTACTGTACACTTTTTTTGTTTTCGCTGTATGTTTGCTTCAAAACTGTATGTTTGTCTTTCAAAAAATATAAACAAAATAGCTTAAATAACCAAATAAAAATCTATTTCAAAGCTATTTTGTCATGACATGTTATTTTTCATTTTTTTTTGTTCCAAAATTGGCTATTTATAATATTTTTTAATATGGAGCAAAATAGGTGAAAAAAATTTCGTATGTATTTTTTCCCTATTTTTCTCCTATTATTTTTGTTCCAAAACTGGCTATTTAAAATATATTTTTCTCTTATTTTTCCCCCTATGTTTTCGTTCCAAAACTGGCTATTTAAAATATTTTTATCCATTTTTTTCCTATTTTTTGTTAGAAAACTGGCTATTTAAAATATATTTTCCCCTTTTATTGTTCTAAAACTGGCGATTAAAAAAAAAAATTTTTTTTTCCTATTTTTAGTTCCAAAACTGGTTATTTAAAATACATTTTATATATGGAGAAAAATCGTAAAAAAATGTTTTTGTATGTATTTTTTCACCATTTTTTCTCCTATTTTCCCCTTTTTTGACGAGGGTGAATGAATGATAGCCATCACATGAGAGGTTGGTTGGTAGAAATCTAACAAACCCACCTGTACTAAAAAGAACATATGCTTTGTTGTTAGTCAACTTTAATTTCATATTACTTTCACTTGAAATGATGTCACTTGCACTTTAGTACCAAAACAGATTGACAAACTAACAGGAAAGTGGCTTCAGGATAGAAGAATGTAAGAATGTATATGCTGAAAAAAAATCGAGGAAAATTTCAGAAAATTTGAAACTTCATGCAGTTTTTGTTTTCAAAAAGTAAAGCTCAAGGACAGTTAGAACTAAAAATAGAGAACAAGCAAATAAAAATGAACTACACCAACAGCGTTGAGTGCAATGCACACTCTATAACACTGGTATATGACCACTGAAAGAAAAATGAGTATATTAACTGATAAACCGAGGAGGATAAAGAGAGTGTCAGGTCAAGTCAGATTAGACCTGTGACTTGCGACAGGTACAATGTAAACCTGTACTAACCTGATCCATGGTCAGGTTGGCGGCGACGAAAACGTCTCCCCCACCAAGTTTCTTGGTGAGGAGGGTGTATGATATGGACACCCAGCAAGATGAAGAACAAAATCTGTAAAAGGGCGGAGGACCTCCTTGAGAGGCAATGGCCATCCACATCTAGTGCCCAACTGTGTCTGCGGACGTCCTCCTGCAGTTGGGTTACTTTAGATGAAGAGGTTGGTGGCAGGATTTGCACTTCAGCCACAGTAAAACCTTTCATTCCACAAAAAATTATAAAAGCAAAAATAAATCTGAAAACCCACTCCATGGGAGTACCTCCTGTGCAGCTGCCCTTCGCAGGGCAGATCACCAGGTGACGGGATTTGGGCAAAGCCTTCGGGACCCCCAATCTTTGATGATAGTAGGGAAACCATGGGGTAACATTCCCGGGTCAGATTGTGGGAGAGTGTCAGGGTGGTGCTGAGGTGCTGACCACTGGATGGCGGTCTGCTTGGGTTAACCTGAGGCGGTCCCCTTCGGGTGGGTGTCCTATCCCGAAGAGAGGATGATCACCTGTCTCTGTTATCATCTGAGCTCAAGCATTTGAACATCAGTAATGCAGCACTCTCTGAGGTTTGGAGACTGGATAGTGTCGAGGTCATGGCGGGTGGTTACACCGACTATTGGTCTGGTCGCTCTGGTGGATACCATTCCCAAGGAGTTGCTGTTCCTGTTTCCAAAATGCTGACTTCAATGATAATTGAGGTAACACCAGTCAATGAGCGTATCATGAGTCTAAGGATTTGTCACTCCTTGAGTGTCATTTCCCTGGTCTCTGTATGTGCTCTGACTGAGGCAAGTGATGTCATCGGGATGGACGCATTCTATGCCACGCTCAAGTCTGTGGTTGATCAGTGCCCCAGGCGAGATACTCTTTTAGTCTTCCCCACGGGTCTGGAACTGTGAAGCAGAATAGCACTAAGTTCCTTGACTTTGCAAAAAGTCATGTGTAGGTTGTGTGGCAAAGGAGATTGACCATGTGCTCATTGATGGTTGCTGGAGGATGATCCAGAACCAGAGTGCTCAGTTCCTCAATAATGACCACATGCTTGTTGTAGCAACTCTGAAGTTGCAGCTTAAATCCAGGAGAATGGTACGATCGCTGGATATTGGCAAGCTCAAGGATGAGAGGGTTGCTGAGGGGTTTGTGAACAGGTGGAGTGGGGATTGGGGGGTCTGAGTACTTTGGGGAATCCTGAAGAGTTGTGGAGTGCCTTCAAGACCACCATCCTTGATGTTGCCAGTGGATGTCTTGGAACTTACCGAAGGGTGGAGAAGAGTTTTGTCTCTCAAGGGACACTGGATACCATTGACCAGAGTCGCAGGGCCAGGCTTAGTGGCAGAGCTGAGCTCTTCAGGGAGTTAGGCGTAAAACTGTACATGCACTGAGGGTGAACAAGAAGGCCTACTGTATGTGTGAGGAATCTGTGAGGGGGTAGAGCATCACCTGTGGTCAAGTGATTCTCATCCTGCTTGCAGGGGAATTCATGCATTGCGTTCCTCCAAGCTGGTCCCTCGGTGCACTGTAGTTAGGGTGGAGGGTAGTGGGCTCTTGACAGAGGAATCTGAAGTGAAGGCCCGTTGGGCCGGTGACTTTGAGTGGCTGTACCAGGCTGATCCACCACCTGTCAAATTGGATGTCAGGGGTGTTACTATCCCTATTGCTGACTCTCCAATCAACTGCGATCCACCTTCGTTTTTGGAAACACAGGCTACGGTCAACCGCTTGAAATGGGGTAAAGCTCCTGGGATCTGTGGCATCTATACTGAACTTCTCAAAGCTGGTGGAAATGTTGTACTCTGCCTGGAACACATAAATCATCCCAACTGACTGGAAGAGGGGCCTTGTCCTTCTCTGGAAAGGGAAGGGTGATCGGCAGGATGGCAACAACTCCCGACGGATGATGCTGCTCTCAGTGCCAGGCGAGGTGTTTGCTCGGATAATCTGTGAGAGGGTTTGCCACCATCTGCTTGATCACCAGTGCCCAGAGCAGTCAGGCTTTACACCAAAGAGATCAACGATTGACCGTATCCTTGCTCTTCAGGTCCTCACCGAATGCAGACGAAAGTTTCGGCAGTTGAAAGTGTGCATTTCAATGTTGAAAGTTTTGTGTCAATTGTTCAAGCCATTGCGGATAATATGAATTTAAAAGTGAATGAAGGTGAAAAAGTGAGGGTTGAAGAAAAAAAAGTGAGGGCCTCGGTCGATGTTCCACAACATGGTCAAGGATGGTTGTTGACGCCTATTACTCGTAATAAGAAAATAATTGAAACATTAAAACAAAAAAATTGGTCACCGTTTTTGTTTCGATATACCGTACATGATAAATGTACCATAAAAAAACCTTCAATAAATAAACTTTCCTGGAATCATCGTAAAGACACTCAAAAAATTTTTTTGAAACCTTTTACTTTGAAAGTACAGTACTTACTCTTCCTTCATGTCGACAGTGAAAATATATCTTTATCGCTCCATCCCTAGGGCATCAGAAGCAATGCAGGATTTGTGGGTCTATTCTTTCAGCTGTGTGTGTGATGAAGCTGGTTCTCCATCTGCACACTTATACGTTGAGCACTGTCCTCGACACCTCGACTTCCTATTGATCCCTCAGTAGTGGTTGGAAATGCAAAGCTTTGGAGTGACATAATTTTTTGTTCAAGATGACGCACCTGTTCTTGAACTCACACCTTTTCATCTTGTCTTATGCACTGTTATTACTTTTACAGATTTATATTTTTAATGCTATTCTATATTTTAGCTTTCCCTCCACTCTCCATACCCCTCCCCTCCCCACCTCTGTTTTGCATTTTATTTTCTTATCCTCTTTCAAAGTTCTTCGGAAACGATGAAATATTGGCAGCAGAAATGAAGTCATAAATCAATTCCAAAGGATGAAATCATAACTGTATCCTACGTCCAATTTCTGCTGTTGTTGTTGTCTCAATTTTGCTTGCTCATCTATTAAATCTTATATACCTTATCTCCCCCTTTAATTATACTCAAAGCTATCAAGACAGCCTTTTTTTGAAAACTGGACCACATGTCCTGAATTTCACTTTGTTTGACTTAGGAATACAAAACTAAGTTTAATAGCAAGGGAAACTAGTACTGCCCCAAATTTGATGGTATACAGTACAAAGACAGAGATGAGGAATTACATCAAGCAAGAATCTGATCTGTTATTAGTGACTATACACAGAACCTCACAGGAAGAGGCCATCCAACCTATGATATCTACTTGTATGACATCCATATTACAATTGCACAATCTACCATTTCAGTTCACTTGTAAATTTGATTATTTACTTTTACTTAAAATCTACATAGCATTTCACGTAACTCTTCCAGAACCATCCCTCTGTTTGAACACCATTTAAATGTTTGAACAGAAACAAAGACAAAACAGTGGGGCTACCAATCATATGTGAGAAAATATCATGCAACAATTGAAAGGAGGAGAGGATGTGTGTGTACGCGCACGCACGCACACACACACACACACACACACACACACACACACACACACACACACACACACACACACACACACACACACACACACCTTACATCTCCACTATAAATGTTGATATGTCAGTTGAATGTTACATATACTGGACACTCCTACATCTCCGGACAGAGTTGGACCAAATTTGTCACATAGGAAAAGGTTGGACCTGCCAGGTTTAAGCAGGGTTAAGGCCCAGTCACACCTTGACGTTTAGCCAACGTATGCGAATTTGAAAAATTTGTCTAAAACGCTGGCACACGTTGAAAACGTTATGGTAAGTTTTGATAAACATTGAGAGCACGCTGGAAAAATGCCAATTTAAAAAACCCACCCCCCCCCCCCCCCCCCCCCTCGTTTGAACGCTGGGCTTATTTAAACTTGTACTTTTCGGTTGTCCTCAAAATTTTTGCATGCTTGAAATTTCACGACGTATGCCGGCGTATGACTCACACGTTCCACTATGCTGGCTATAAGTTGTAGGCACGTTATGCGATCGTTGACAGACGTTAACACATGTTACTTGCTAGTTAATCATAAGTTGAGACACGCCGAGGTAATGTTTAGCGTACCCGAAACTTATTCCTAGCCTATGAGTAACGTGTTGTGGGCAGTTACGGCGATCGTTGGACACCACGTCGACACACGTTACTTTTAAGTTACTCAATAGGCTGAAAGACGTCGTATTAATGCTTAGCTGCCTTGAAACTTATTTATAACCTATCAGGACATGTTCTAACACGCTACGCGATCGTTGACACCACTTCGACACTCCTTGCTTGAAAGTTACTTATACGTCGAATTCATGCCGAGTTAATGTTTAGGGCAAAAGAGGGGTTTTATCTAAACCTATGAGTGACGTGCTTTGCACCGTGTGTAACGCACCTCTGCCGCATACTGGCGTATGTAGACGTATTTGACGTTTACCGGCGACTACAGAACTAACGAACGAGTTCCCAACCTACAGATACCAGATAATGATGTAATGGCAGCGATTTAGGGGAATTGGTAAATAAAAAGGTTTCACAGGACGAAACCCGTCAGTGTTGCAGACCTACATAGCGAGTACATGTCCATGACATTACGAGAGAGGAGTAGTCCGGCAACGATGACAACTACAATATCTACCTGTCCTCCAACACACATTCCCTCATCGATTTGGCACTGCACCAGTTGCGTGCCAATGAACCGAAGAGAGAAGACACGTGAACGTGAGGAGAAGGTACTGGGTGACACCATGGATTCGGGAGTTGATTTGCACCGATAAGATTCTGCACCGAATAAGACACCAGTTGATTTGCACCGATAAGAACACGTTAAGTGTCAACAAATTTGCGATTGTTTTGGCGCAAGCGGTCTATTTTCAATAGTGGAGTTTGAGGATTTAGCACGTTCATAGAAACGCTTCAACATTTCCGAGCGCCAGCGTCAAAAAACAAAGGCGAGTGACAGCAATTTAAATCGTTCATTGTAAACAATTAAAATAGGTGAGTGCACCGTTTAAAAGTCGTTAAGTGTAAAAAAATCCAATTGTTTGAGCGCAAGCGGTCTACTTTCAATAGTGAAGATGCAGCCATTTGAAATCTTTGAGTGGCAGCCTATGAATAGCAACCCCACGTCACCGCAAAGATAAACTGCCGCACGATATGATAAGTTAGGCTATCGTTGGCATAGTTGTGAACTGCCGACTTACACGATAATTATTCGTTGGATACCGTATCTATAGGTATCGAAGCGCCTCTATGTACATTATTAGTACCTTGAGCATTGTTCCAACTCTTATGATACAACTAAACGTAAAAAACAAGCCATAGCTCATTGTTGAAAAAACCCCAAAAAAAAAATTAGCCGCGAAGAACTTCGAACAATGGTGACAAAAATGTCTCCGACCGTGACACGCGGGACGCAAGGAGGATCCATTCATCACCCACACCCTCCTCACACTCACCTCACTACTGCCAACATGAACAAACTACTTACTAATACTGATACTGATACTATACTGATATGTACTTTACTGCTGACATGGACATCGACTCAAAAAGGAGTCGAAAAACACTGATGGGTTCCCCTTGTGAAGACCATTTTTTATACCAATTCCCAAAAAAACGCTGGAACACGTCATTATATGGCAGTTGTAAGTTAGAAAACACGTTCATTTAGTTTTGTTTGTCGACCGGAAGACGTCAATGAATACGTCTACATAGTCAGATGTTCTGTGGACTACCGTAAAGAATTGGTTCAAAGTCACGTCAAACATAAGTTAGAAATAATGTTTCGCATAAAAAACATTAAACCCGACCGTGTTTCGACTTTGAGTAGTTAGAAGTAGCCTTTGTCGACGTGTGAGCGTCCGCAGTGATCGTGGTACAACTTTCCCATCGCATGCGGAACGTGTATCATTACGCCAATACGTCGGAAAATTTTGAACATGGTTTACAATTACTTGACTACTCCCACTTTACTACGACGTATGATAGCGTACTTTAGCGTTCTATTCACGGTATACCAAACTACCCATACCGTATTCGACGTGCGCCCAGCGTTTTAGACACATTTTTCTAGGTCGGCATAGTGCAGGATCGCCAAGGTGTGAACTCGAGTTGACACTTCCATTTCTGCGGGCGGTTATGATTTGAATCGTTTTGTGCGTCAGCCATTTAATAGGCGGACTCACGTCATCGTCGGCGATACGTGCAGCGCGCTATGCATAAGTTAGACTATCGTGGGCATAGGTTGTGGTAGGCCGACAACAAAGTGCAGCATTCGTTGATAAAGTTAGCTATAACACAACGAAACGTTCTGTGTCCGTTACTAATACGTTATACATAAGACCAAGTCTTATGAATACGTCCGAATCTTTTAAAAAAAACATCAAAGTTCAACGTAAGTCCAGCGTTTTACATACATGTTTAATACGTGCCATCGCTGGCTAAAACGTCCAAGGTGTGACTGGGCCTTTAGCAGCTCCTTCAACTTCAAAAATTAAACTCCCGGGAAAATGATGGGGTATACTTCCTCACTGTTGCAGTTTGTTTGAATAGTGCCACATTTGTGGGAAAGTATTGAATGTTACATATACCAACTAGAACGGGCACTCAGAGAGCGCATACCTTCCCAACGTACATTTTGCCCCCCCCCCCAGAAACCGTTGATTGTGAGGGTATTTAATCCCATACCACATCTGCCATCTCATATGTTTATGATGGCTTAAAAACATTAAATTTCCTGCTGTTTGACACGATTCACGTACATTGTACAATTTCTGTATGAACTCCCTGACCTTTTGGTGTCGGTGTCAAGTCAATCTGATGACAACTGGTCACATTATAAGAAATCAAATATTACACATCACAGGATAGGAATTGAATTCTAAACATTTTGAATCTACTTACATGCAATTGTATAAGAATTGACCGCGTTATGATAATAAAGGTCGTTACCCCCTGACCTTTGACCAAAACGCTAACAAAGGTAATGACGTCATTGTGCATATCGTATATCACAAGATTGGGCATTGAATTCACAACATTTTGGCATTGGTTGCATGCAAATGGATAAAAATCGACCGCACTATGGCAAAATGACGATTTTGACCTTTTCATGACCTCGACCTTGACCTTTGTACTCTTAATTTTGTAATTGGTATTAGAGTGTGGGGAACAGAACAGTCAACATTTTGGTGTTGGTTTCATGCAAATCGATAAGAATTGACCGTGTTATGACTAAAACCGCACATTTTGCAATGTCGTGACCCCCCTGACCTTTGACTCCCAACGCTAATAAGGGTTATTACGTCATTGTGTCATGTCACATATCACAAGATGGGGCATTGAATTCTGAACATTTGGCATTAGTTGCATGCAAATTGGATACAAATTGACCGCCCTATGTAAAAAGACGATTTTGACCTTTTCATGACCTTGACCTTTGACCCGATCGCTCCCAAATCTAATCAAATGGTCCTCGGATAATAACCAATCATCCCACCAAATTTGCTGCGATTCAGTTCAATACTTTAGGAGTTATGCGAATACAAACAAACAAACAAACAAACAAACAACAAACAAACACACATATCACAAATAAATAAATACACAGCGATCAAAACAGTTAACCTTCGCAACAAAGTTTGCGAAGGTAAAGATGCATTGCAGCACATTGCCAACCCAAAGTGGGCCGAGAAGAGTACTCCCGCCCACTGTGAGAGCACCACCTAAAGGATGAAGCAGAACTTGAGCCCTGCAAGATGGATTTAATTTCCCTGGGTAACTGCATGACTGTCATCTTCTGTGGTTATTTCCCCTACCAATAGGTTGGCTAATCCCATCAATTAAAAAAGTGGCTTTACTTATCCCATAAATTAAGAAGTATACTGGTTGGTGTAGAGTGGACTACTGTCCCAATTGGACCCTTTTTTGTTTTAATGTACTTTTCTTTCATCATAACTGACGCATTGTTCAGTGTCCACTTTCCGGTGTGTAGGGAGGACGCTGCTCGGATTTAGCACTATGAAAGTGGAACAATACACCGAGTGAGAAAGGGATTTGTGTGGCGTGGTTGGGTTATTCACATTCGGAAGCCAGAAGTTATTTGGGCTGCATATGCAGGAGAGTGCTGATGCAAATTCCTTTGACATGTGGACACAGTTGAGCAATATGCCTCTGAAGAAAAGAGTCGTCTCCGGACGGCTTACTCCATGAGCCACAACTCTAAGTAAATCGGTGGCTGGAGGAGACTTCTGGAGAACAAGAACAGCATAAGAGCCCATGCTGCAGAAATGGAGGAAGATAGAGAACTGCGTAGACAGTGCAATCGATTGGCAACAGCAAGAGCCCATGCTGCAGAAACAGGAAGAACGAGAACTGAGTAGACAGTGCGATCAAGTTGCAACAGCCAGAGGCCGTGAAAAAGAAGATAACACAAACCACCAGAATTGGTTAGAATCGGATCAGTCACAACACTCAAGGATACAAGCTCCCTGTCCGAATGAATGGAAAAACTGTGCATTCAACTACAACGCATCTGTGCAAAATGAAGATTCACCCGGTATTTCAATCAGATGATGGGCCAGTGTTTGTCAGTTATGTCAGGCAAGAAAATGGAAAGGTGAGTCTCCAGGGATGTGCTGCTCAGAGTGTAAAGTGAAACTGCCTAAATTTAAACATCATCCAGAGTCATTGAGAGGATTATTGTCATGGTCATCCAGTGAATCAAGACATTTCCTTTCGAATGTTGGTAAATATAACAGCGCTTTCCAAATGACTTCCTTTGGAGCAGAGGAAATTCCCCGATCTGGCTACATACCCACATTCAAAGTATGTGGCCAAGTATATCACAGAGCCGGATCTCTTCTACCCCTACCAAATGAAGACCTCAAATTTTTGCTAATATATTTCAAGGGAGACAACCACCAATGTTTGATCCATGAGTTTATTCTTCTTTGCATTGCAAAGCACTTGAAGTCGACAGTATGATATCGCCAGATGTGTTGGTCCACAACTTGCAGGACACACTCCAAACTGTGCACCAGGACATTGCAATGCAGCTTGCTACTTTGCAAACATACGCCAACGAAGACAACAGCCAGAAGATCCATGATAATCTCCAGAGTATTTGGCACAATGTTTGGCACTGCCTTAAATTCGATAAATGTCAAGTTATCGGTCCTCGCCTCAGCCCAACAAAGGCACTCATGTGTGCAAGTGCATGTGCTTCTATGGTTCACATGGCGCATCTCCATTCCGTCATTCAAAGGCAGAATAACATGATCAATCAGCTGCCCAATATAAATGGCATGAAATTTGGCAAGGGTGATGAACATGAGGATTCACCTTGCAAGGAATTTCCAAAATCAGGTTCGAATAGAATATCAGGTGCGAATCACAGAAAAATGAAATGATAACAAATACAGCCCCAACAATTGCAAAAAGACAAAATAAATATATAAAAAGAAATAAAAAATAGGAATATTAAAAAATTACAACTGGGATAATGACAAAAGAGCAGGAAAATTCAAAAAATAAAAATTTGACCGAGTCGGGATCGACAAAAAAGGCTCATTGGAATGGCTAATAAGAGATCAGCTCAATTGGGATGGAGAACGAATAATAATAAATGCCCAAGATCAAGGACACGACACCAATAGATTTAAAAAGATGGAGGGACTGAGCCAGACGGACAAGCGTAGGTTCTGCAAGACAGAAGCAGAAAGTACTAGTCTCCTGCTTTTGGAAAGCAAAAAAACTATTTTCAGAACAACTTTACACACAACGGAACAACAAAGTCTGCAAAGTGATTTATTGGCATTTCTGCAAAAATTTCAACATCCCAGTTCCAGAAAACTCATGGAAACACAAACGAAGGGAAATCGTTGAAAATAAGGACGTCATGCTCATGTACGACCTGATGATTCTATCGAGCATGAACATAGAAACCAAAGCCTTGTGACTGGACATCGTTCTCAGGAACAAAAAGGAAAAGACAGCATTGCTGACCGAGATATCAGTACCCAGAGATTTTGGCTTAAATAATGCAGAAATCAAGAAAATGACCGGATACCTGGACCTCAAAAATGAGATCAAGAGATCTTGGAAGCTGAAGAATGTCAAAATTGCAACAGTGATAATTGGAGCAACAGGAATGATAAAGTAGAATCTCACTGAGATTTTGAAAACCATCTCCGGGAATATTACTGCAAACGAACTACAATTAGAGGCAGTCCGGGGTTCGGTGACTTTCCTGAAAAGAGCCTTCGGAACAAAACTCTGAGAACAACAAAGTTGAACAGCTTGGTCCATGAACTATTATGACCCCTTACTGAAGCGGAGGTGGATACTTTGAGTCCTAGGAGGACTTCGTTCCATTTCCTCAAACCTGCAAATGGAGATAACAACCAACGACACACGCACACACATACAATGGTGGTGGTGGTGGTGGCACACTTACCTTTGAGCTGTCTCATCTGGGTTTGATTCTCGATCAGACTCGATCAGACTATAAACTGTCAAAATTGTGCTTCACAAGCAGGGAATGGCATCACAAAGTGCACCATCTCAAATGGATGTAAAGATGGGTGTCCTATCTGCTTGCATTAGCTGATCGTTGTTAAATATCCCGCACTGTTTTTCCCAAAAAGTAGGTGAGTTATAGGCCCCACCCTGGATAAGTTGCAAATTACTACCACCTTCAGTCAAACATCGGATCTCACAAACCGGTTTGTAAAATACTTGGGCTAAAAACATTCCCGAGCAGACCATACACGATGGTGGGAGAGATTTGGGGAAGTAGGGTTGTTGTAGTATTCATAATAGTAGTGATGGTGGTAGTAGTAGGAGTAGTCGTAGTAGTAGTTTTATTCAGAGGGAGAAATACAGAATAACACGAAAATAAATATACCCATCAGAGATGGGGAATCCCCCGCCATTGAACCAGTCGGCCATCTTGGATCCGGCCACGCCCAAAATCAATAGGGTTCTTCATTTTCAGGTGGTACATGTGTGACCCAAACTTCAAATCGATATGGCGAACAGTTTATGAGTTATCGCACTCACAGCTATAAATGTTGATGCCCAGCCAGCCGGACGGACGAACGGACGGACGACCCGGGTGACAACAATATCCCCCTTCCGCCGTGCGGCGGGGGATAACAATATCCCCCTTCCGCCACACGGCGGGGGATAAAAAGCACAAAAATTAGATCTTTCATCGGAGACTCAGCATTCACAAAGCCTCTCTTAGCTGCCTCAGAGCTTATCGAGAACATTCAGGTTACAAACAACACAAAAATTTCAATATGCTTGATATCGGAAATTTGGAGTTTAGAACAAGGTACCAAACCCAATACCGCATAGGATTTATAACATTGGAAAAAAATGTGGGACAGGTGTTTTTTAAAAGTCTTCTTTAAAGAAAGCTGTAAACACGTTTAATTACACGTAATAAGTATTAAATTATATACACCATATATATGTTTAATTGACAAAAATAGTGAAACATTTGATTGCCCCCTCCTCCATGATGCCTCATACATACCTACCTCCATCCTCCTCCCACGACTCCTATCACCTACCAATCCCCTTTCCATTTTGGAACCTGCTTCTCCTCATAGTTCTACTACTGGGAAATATGTTCAAATGTTGTAGACAAATGGTGTGTGGCTGACAAGTTTACCTACCTCTGTTTCCAGAGCCCACCCCAAGCACGAAAGGGATGAGAAGATTGAGCAACATCCCTTCACGACGCTCGTGGTTTGTGAATGGAGAGATGACAAGGTTTAAGGGAAAGTCATCTTTCAGTGCCTGAAATATCAACAACATGCATCAAACAGATCATATTACCACAAAGCCCTAGTTTTCAAAGAGTTATGCAGTTATATAGTGGAGATAGGGGGATACTATGATATTTGCACGATTACGTAGGCTTGACGGGCCGAATGACATCCTCCTGCGTTGAAGTTCCTTGTAATGCGCTGGTCCTCTTCAACAGGAACGTGAGCACATTTTTTAACTTACACAGCAATACGAGCGCAAAAACAATACAAGCCTCGAACAATTTGTTCGTAAATTTTCTGTGAAGAGTATTTTATGCAAAGCAATTGTCTGTGTAATTTAAGTGCAGTGACATGGAAAATGACTCCATTTTAATACACGGTCGAAGGCTCGTTGTGGAGTTGCCACTCACACATACATGGACATTAGGGATACAACTTTTTTGCAACTCCATAGTCCTGTATCATATTCTGATGAGCTTTTGCTAGAAAACATGAAATCAATGTTTTTTTGTATTGTTCAAAAAAGTTCACCATGACTAACTTTGAAATTTTATACTCAGTTGCATTTGGGTGGATTTCCAAAAACTAGAACCCTGTTAATTATTTATTAACTTTAAAAAAGCCTTACTACCCTGCAAGACTGCTTTGAAATCCTTGACAAATCACTGGAAACAAGAGCCATCAAAACTAAACATCAGCAGAAGCAATCAATGCTGTGAGCGAGCAATTAGGTCATGCAGTCATGCAAATTTCAAAGTTAGTCATGGTGAACTTTTTGAACAAATACAAAAAAAACATTGATTTTCATTGTTTTCTTTTTTTTTAGCAAAAGCTCATCAGAATATGATACAGGACTATGGAGTTGCAAAAAAGTTGTATCCCTAATGGACATACTGATGAGACAAACACTTAACACAGCCACTGAGCTTGGGGGAAATGCTGTCACTTCCTGTTATACTCTGGGTACCAGCGACGTCACAACAATGGCGCAGCTTTTCTCACCGCACTCAGCAGATCATTTCCTCAGGAGGAATTTCCTCCTACCCATACATGCCAACCGATGGGGATTGTCCGTGCTCTTATCGTTTTAAATGCTGAGCGTCAAGCAAGGAAGCAGCACGTATCATTTTAAAGCCCTTGGTATGACTCGGACAGGGCTTGAACCTCCGGCATTCCAGATGTGGGAGCGGACGCTCTAACAATGACACCACCGAGTCTGGACTTTGTGCAAATCGACATCATTTTTGAAAGATGCAAGATATAAACACAAATATAGTGCTGAAAAATAACTTTTAAAAAAAACAAACTTTTCCTGTAAATCAAGGTGAAAGACTGCGAAATGTGCTGTGGGAGAGTACGCTCACCAATTTTTCTCTCAACATTGTGATCACTGCTACTGGTGCAATGTGTGAATCGCATTGAGCAATATCACATGGAGAATTGAGTTTAAAAAGGGTTTCTTCTGGCATGTGGGGAGTCAGAGTGTCAATTAGAACTAGAACTGTGCTATTCAACACAAAGAAACACCAACTTGTACAGACGATCACGCAAACTCATAATAGATATGTACTAAGGCCTGCAAAACACCAAAACAGGTGCAATTTATTTTACTTTATCACAACCATCCAATAAATAAATGTCATTTCTGTGTGTCTGTGTGTCTGTGTGTCTGCACCACCAATCACACCAAAACAACTGGGCCAATTGCCACAAAATTGGCACATGGATCAAATCCGACCTTGTGGTGAACATCGGTGACTTGGTTTCATCTCTAGTCACGGGGGTTCGGGAGGGAAGGTCAACAAAAATTCTCTATGTAAATGTGTATCGTGTCGCACCGTGTAGTGGTGGATGAGGGGTTTACAAGTCAGCTGTGGAGATAACTTGCATTTTTGTACTGTACATATCCCCAGAGAGTGAGAAAAGGGTAGGGTGGGAGTAAGGGAGGGAAAATGGTGGGATGGGGGTCCGGAGGGAGGGGATGGGGTGGGAGGAGGCAGGGGGATGGGTGGGATAAGGGAGTGGAAGGGATAGGAGAAGGGAGGGGAGAGGGAGGGGAAGGGGTCGGAAGAGGGACCCGCCATTGCCTGGCAACGCCGGACACCCCTGCTTGTTTGTACGAATAAATGTCAGTGTATGTCATTCAGTCAGTCAGTCAGTGTGTCTCCTCCATAACTCCAAAACCATGAAACCTAGCAGCCTGAAACTTTGCAAGCATACAAAGGGTGCACCTTAATACCCCATCAAGAGCAAGATTGCCAAGAATGCGTCTGAGAAGGGATATAATTAAATGAGGCGTTAATTATCTTTTAAAAGGGCGTGTTTTAATTCACCAAACACCAATTTACACTCATACTCTCTTGGAGTTCCTTTTTTTGTATACCTTGTCGAGGCTCGTATGAGAGCTAACACACAACGCACAGCGAGGGGGCATGATTAGAGCGCGGGAGTGGAAGGGAAAAACAGTGGGGAACAGAGACATTAGGAGATCTGTGGATCATCCAAGCTTCTGGGTCTTACGATCTGCCATGATCTTTCTGTGAAAGCCACATTTCAAACCTCGCCTCCAAAGCCAGTCGCCGACTGGGAATCCTCCATCGTGCAAAGTCCTTCTGGCCCATGAGCTCCTGACCAATACAAAGCTTTCGTCCGAGCTGATGAGTAGTGCTCTCCCTCTGGTGGTGCTCCTGCTCCACCTTTCTCGGCTTCACGCTGTGGAACCAAGACATTTCAGATCATTGGCATCTCCCGCAATGAGGCCGAGTCTTTGGGCCTCACTCTTCACACAGGCAGGTCGATGGTCTTTCTGTCTTCTACCGTCAACTCTCTTATTCCGTCCCCTGCTGTGCTGCAATTTGTCCCCACATATTTCCGCAGGGTGCTCAAGTCCGCCAAAAACCCCTTCTGGTAAAAGACCAAAATCACGAATCACTGCTCACCTTCATCTTCTTTCTTTTTTCCTTCCCCACTTTGGAATAAACTCCCTAACTCTGTTCAACCCATTCTTCCCTCCAGGCCTTCAAAACAGCTGTTCACCACACCACTCTTATATCCCCATCCAAATCCTGGATCTTTTCTATCTCATTAATCCACCCAATGCCCACCTCCTTTCAAATTCCCTGCTTTCCTTCCTGAAAGTCCCTGTAATGTCCATCTTGTATACCCCGTGTTCCCTGTCCCTTCCACAGATCTCCTAATGTCTCTGTTCCCCACTGTTTTGTGCTTCCCACTCCCTCCCCTCTTGTCTCATGCCCCCCTCGCTGTGCGTTGTGTGTTAGCTCTCATGTGAGCCTGGACAAGATATACAAAAAAAGAGGGAACTCCAAGAGAGTGCATGAGTGTAAATT
>CM068952.1:132427330-132443722 GCA_035128595.1 Eptatretus atami | reverse complement strand
GCCACTTGGCAAGCACTCACCAAGCTGCTTGGTTGTTTGTTTCAACCAGAAGTAAGTCCCATCGCTTTTTCTGATGGAAATACCAATCTTTGCAAAATTGCTAAAAAAAACAAAAAAAAAGGAATATAAATTAATTTTCACGCTTTAGAAATCATGCGAATGAATTATTGAAATATCAGCTGCTTTTTTGTATCCTTTTCTCAGCTGTGTTGCAAGTAGAGCGACCGACTTTGTAATGCTTAAAAAGGCGGTACATAATCTGCATTTTCTGAATCTAATTGATATGAGAAACGGGATTGATGAGACTCACATTGTATAAGTGAAGAAGAAGATGAAGGAAAAAGGGATTTTCCACCTGGTATTACATAGAATACGGCAGTTAAAAATAAAACGTGGTTTATGTGTGGTTTAACGTCCGGAAATGTGCTGGTATGCTGTTTACCCTCCCCAAAAGCTGCCTTCCCCTCCACTCATGCTGTCTTCCCAATCCCTCCCCTCACATTGCTTTCCTTTTCCCTCACGCTGCCTTCTTCCCCTCCTCTCACGCTGACTCCCCTTTCCCTCACGCTGACTCCCCTTTCCCTCACGCTGACTCCCCGTTCCCTCACGCTGTCTCCCATTTCCTCACGCTGACTCCCATTTCCCTCACGCTGACTCCCCTTTCACTCACGCTGACTCCCATTTCACTCACGCTGACTCCCCTTTTACTCACACTGACTCCCCTTTTCCCTCACGCTGACTCCCTTTCCCTCACGCTGACTCCCATTTCCTCACGCTGACTCCATTTCCCTCACTCTGACTCCCATTTCCCTCACGCTGACTCCCATTTCCCTCACGCTGACTCCCCTTTCACTCACGCTGACCCCTTTCACTCACGCTGACTCCCCTTTCACTCACGCCTTCCCATTCCCTCACGCTGACTCCCATTTCCCTCACACTGACTCCTCCTCTTCCTCACGCTGTTCTCCATTTCCTCACACTGACTCCCCCTTTCCCTCACGCTGTCTCCCATTTCCCTCACACTGACTCCCCTTTCCCTCACGCTGACTCCCTTTTCCCTCACTGCTGACTCCCATTTCCCTCACGCTGACTCCATTTCCTCACGCTGTCTCCCATTTCCCTCACACTGACTCCCATTTCCCTCACGCTATCTCCCATTTCCCTCACGCTGACTCCCATTTCCCTCACGCTGACTCCCCTTTCCCTCACGCTGACTCCCTTTTCCCTCACCGCTGACTCCCATTTCCCTCACGCTGACTCCCATTTTCCTCACGCTGACTCCCTTTTCCCTCACGCTGACTCCCCTTTCCTCACGCTGTCTCCCTTTCCCTCACGCTGACTCCCCCTTCCCTCACGCTGACTCCCCTTTCCCTCACGCTTCTCCCCTTTCCCTCACGCTGTCTCCCATTTCCCTCGCGATTTCTTCGCTCCCCCCCCCCCACTCCTCTCACGCTGCCTTCCCTTCCAATTCACCATTTTTCCTCAGCCTCCCCTCATGCTAACCTCCTCCAATCCCCTCCCCTCTCCACCCCCATGGACATATCCCAGTGGTATCCACGTGCTGTATTAACGTACTCTTTTAACGTATCTCACTATGTGCAATCCGGTACTACCCCCCCCCCCCCCCACATCTTAACAATTTCCACCACCAAATGCAAATTGAGAACCCTCCCTCATAATTACACCTCCAAACCCCCTTCCTCCTCACTTTCCCCCTTCTCCTCGCCCCCCCAGAGTGTACAGCAACATTTAGTGAGTGTCGCTCTCTTAACCCCCCCCTTCCTTGCTCTTACCCCTTCCGAGCTCTTATCCCTTTCCGAGCTTCCGTACCCCTCTTTTCTCCGTGCCCCCCTCCCTCCTCTCTCCCCCTCCTCTCTTCCTCCTCCCTCCCCTCTCTCACTCCCCCCCTCTCCCTTCTCTCACTCCCCCCTCCCTTCTTCCTCCTCTCTCCCTTCTTCCTCCTCTCTCCCTTCTCCTCTGTCTTTCTCCCTTCCTCTCTCCTTCCCCTCCCTCCTTCTGCCCCCCCCCCCACCTTTAGTATTCCTGTCAGCAAAGCAATGGGTTGCCCTTGTTAGTAAGTAATATTAGGCTGTAAAAGCTATGTGTCAAACTGGTAAAATAGTAGATCCCAACCAATGGCCACACTCACCTCTTAGCTCTCTCGCCTGGGTCTGAATCTCAGCAGCTCAGATATAAACTATAACCCTGGTGCGTCCCATGGAGGGCGATACATCAATGTGTATGCCGTCCCTTGGATGGACATGAAACTGTACGTCCCATCTGCCAGCATGAGACAATGGATGTTAAAAATCCCATGGTGTCCTTCATGAAGAGTAGGCGAGCTATCGCTGGCAGCCTGGCGAAATTCAAAATTCCTGCTCCGACTTACACGGGGCACTGAATTAGGGGCACAGCTTCACCCCCAGCAAAATCATGCTATCTGCAGCTATACAAAAGAAGAAAACAAGAAGATGAGCACATACCACTCCGATGGGATAAGGAGAAAGTTTTGCTGATCGAGTCTGGCTAAATAAATTTTTATGTACCGGTAAATAGACTGATGGTATATACCAGATGGAAGATATTAAGTCGGGTTAATGGAAGCCATGGGAAGAACGGCTCGATCTTTGTATCCCTCAGAATCAAACTGGCATCTCTGTAGCCAATCCCGCTGACAAATCCTTTCCTGAAGTATCTTCACAACTCTAAACCCCCAGGAGACACTGACCTTCGTTCGTGAAGTCCAAGGAGTAAAGTCATGCAGGAAACACACGATTTGACACATAATCTGGCTTTCCGCAGACACCAAAACCTTTCCAAACTCTCTCTCCAACTAAACATCTTTTTGAAGGAATAATCTTCCTGAACAACAAGCACTGTGAATGGTAGAAGTACAATTGAGCAGGTAATGTCATCAAGCTCCAGCTATTACTGACCAAATATGGGAAAGGGATGAGGTATGGCTCACAAAACAAAACAAAAAAATTCAAAATACTACATCCCAACGCTGTAAAATATTTCAATTATATGTAAATATTATTTCACATTTGCATTTACAAATGAACGAGCAAGCAAAATATGACGTTTCGTCAAAATGACGTCAGTAGCCCTTTATGTTGGAGAACCTGCTCGTTAAAATATTAAGACTCAGCTTTTCCTTACTTGCATCTTTCACTTGCACTTGATATGCTGCAGTTTGTTAGTGAAGGCGAACAAGCCTGTGAGTTTGTGAGTACAAAGGCACACCTGTATCTGTAAGGCAACAAGCCTGACCACAGCAGAGCTGAAGGGTAGTGGTGGAGACAGGTAAGGGCTGAGATGAAGAAGGGGAAGGCCATCTGCTACACTTGATGGTCCAACGACACCCATGACCTGTAAAGAAGAATACTTCATCCTCAGAAGAAACTGCAGCAATAACAACAGAGCTATTTGCCAAGCATTAAAAGCTACAGATCAATGAAAAATGATTCCCAGTATGGTATTTATTTTTACCTTCCATAAAATAGGGATAGATATGAAAAAGATCCAACTGTTCACAAATATTACTGTACGTACTCAAGGTATACAAACCAAACATGTAGCTTGCTATTCAGTGTATAGGTAATAGAGTAGAGATATTCCAAACACTAGATGAGCATATTGCTTTCGGAAAAGCTGCCAAATAAACAACTGCACAGTGAGGATTATTATCTCCACCACCGAAGGTGAAGGAGGTGATGTTTTCACCCCTTTCTGTCATTTTGTTTGTTTGTTTGTGTACAGGATATCTCAAAAAGTTGCGGACGGATTCGGACAAAACTTGGTGGACACGTTGGGTATGTGACAAGGAAGAAATGATTCGATTCTGGTGAAGATCTGGATGTGATAATTATTTAATTTTTTTAAAGATTCTTCACCATTGAGAGATAGGGCCAAAAACTAGGTATGGCTGGGCACTCGGTAGAGCGCATACCTCTGCCACGTAATGCCTGATCCATGAGAACATTAAAAATTATAGAATTATCGTATCCGGATCCGGATTCGGATCTTCACCAAAATCGAATCAATTTCTCCTTGCGACACACCCAACAAGTCCAACAAGTTTAGTCCAAATCCGTCCACAACTTTTTGAGATATCGTGCTACATATCAGTTTTGCCCCATCTCTCAATGGTGAAGAATCACTTAAAATTTTTTAGTATTCGGATCCGGATCCGGATTTTCCAAACCTAATCTAATCACTTGTCCTTGTCACACACCGAACCTGTCCACAAAATTCATCCAGATCCGTTCACAACTTTTTGAGATATCCTGTACACAAACAGACAAACAAACAGACAGACACAGACACACAAACAGACCGAAAGGGGTGAAAACATAACCTCCTTCACCTTCGGTGGCGGAGGTAATGATAATAAAGCAAAAGACACGCATGAACAAATCAAAACAGGAAGCGCAAATTTTGCCCTGACTTATTTATCTTTCTATGTACCTGGGTCTAATACTCACAGAAGAGTTGTTAAACACAAAGCACACATACACATGCAGATAGACACCAGACAACATAGGACGTAACATCAGACAAACACAGTCCCTGACCTTGGAGGAAGTGGTGTAACTTTTTGGAGGGAAGTATATCTTTGCAGATCGTGGGGCATTTTTAAGGAGAAATATGTCGCCACCCTCTCCTTGAATTTGTCTGTGCTCTGTCCTCTAAATGCTGCGTCAAACTAGTTCTATGTCCCCCTCCCTCCACCCCCAAGATGATATACAATCTCTTTTAGTTATTATGAACATGCAAGGACAAGGACATTATGCTTTAAATGATGGCTTGAAGACTCGCACTTGAACACAAAGGTACAAGTCGACAGTGGATGCAACCAACATGATTATTTTTCTGCTCATGAGAAGTCATATTCTGCTCCATTACAACATAACACACTGTGTGGCACAGCAGAATATTCTGGGCAGTGAATCCAAGGTCGTTTCCACGCTGTGGATTCCAAGGCTTCATTTGTGGTCAATAGGGCAAGAGCCCATCACCTGCAGCATGGGGTATGGCAGATTCTGTCCTGGCGGTCCCTGTGAGCTCCCACACACCAGGTTAACGCAGACGTTGATGAGCGAACGGACATGAGGCAGGAAGGAGATGATTGGTTGCTTCTGCAGTGTAATGCACACTCCTTTGATGAGGTTGCTGGCACCTTCCCATTCAATCTGATGTCTGCAATGGTACAAAATCGAAACAAAGCATATTTGACATTCTTCTGTGCTTGGTCTTTCAGCCACAGCATCAGTTACAAGGTTCTATGTGGGCATCTCATTCATTTGTTTTTAATTTATTTTTTAAGCATCTAATTGCATTCATTGTAATGCCATGCTTACTTGGTCGATATTCGTTGACTCAGGTGTTGATGACTAAACATGTTTTTGACCTTAACTGATCTTACTCAAATCACGATTGCAAGCAAGGTATCCATCAGACAGCGTTGGGCCTATTACGAGAAGCTTACCTTAAAGTAGGCATCTTATGGATCTTGTTGAACATTCGGTCAAGTCGTTTGAGGATAAGAACTAGGGCAGGTCGCACGAGCTCTGCTGTCCAATCAGTGATGGGCAACATCTCCGTCATGTAACGTCGCAGTCCGCGACCTTCCATGGTAGCCCCATCATATGGTGAGAGCTTGAGCAGAGCATGAGCAACCTCTGCCAGCCTACAAATCACAGACAAAATTGTAGATAACAGTTTAAGGATGGAAAAGCAGCACATACAAATAAAAATGATATGAGACAGATAGGAGGGTTCTTTATGTCGATAAATTCTTTCTTCTTGGATATTTAGCCGAGGACCTATCTGCTAGCATTAATGGGAAGACCCTGACCAAATTCCTGCTCCAATCCAAACAAAGAAACAAAGAATGGCATCAGTAGTACAGCCACACTGTCACACTATGAGAAATGATGTAAAAATCAGCCACGTGTTGCATATTATCAGAGGGAATTCTTCATTATACCCGGCGATATGTACAGATCACACATATATGTGTATAGTGTGTGTATGTATGTATATATATATATATATATATATATATATATATATATATATATATATATGTATAAACACATATATATTGCGTATATAAAGTGTGCACCCCTTTCAAAATTTTCACCTTTTGTTGCCTCATAGCCTGGAAATAAATATCATTACATCACAATTTTTCCACCTTTGTTTACACATCGTTACCCACAACTTCCAAGTGAAAAACAAATTCTACAAATTTCAGAAAATTAATAAAAAACACAAAACGAGAATATCTTGCTTGGATAAGCGCCCACCCCCCTTATAATAGCAATTGTAAATTAGCTCAGGCGTAACCAATCATCTTCAAAATCACACATCAAGTTAATTGTCCTCCACCTGTGTTACATTGTTGTGATTCTGATGATTTCAGGATAAAATCAGCTGTTCCGATAGGTTTCCTATGCTGGGTAGCGCATTTCAAAGCAAAGACTCAACCATGAGCACCAAGGGGCTTTCAAAAGACCTTTGCGATAAAGTATAGAAAGGCACAGATCAGGGGATGGGTATAAATGGAATGGAAGGTGTATGGTACCACGAAGACCCTGCCTAAATCAGGCCATCCCTCAAAACTGGATGACTAAGCAAGGATGAGACTGATCAGAGAGGCCACCAAGATGCCAATGGCACCTTTGAAAGAGCTACAGGCCCTTTTGGCAGAGATGGTCACTGTATTCATGTGGCCACAATATCTGAAGCACTCTACAAGTCTGGCCTGTATGGTAGGGTGGCAAGAAGGAAGCCATGACTCAAAAAAGCTCACTCTGAGTCCCATTTGAGGTATTCAAAAAAAACACTCCGGAGATTCTGAAGCTATGTGGCAAAATGTTTTTTTTGTCTGACAAAACCAAGACGGAACGTTTTGGACGAAATGCAAAACGTTATGTTTGGCGCAAACCCAACACAGCACATTACCCAAAGAATACCATCCCTACTGTGAAGCATGGTGGTGGCAGCATTATGTTGTGGGGATGTTTCTCATCAGCAAGGACTGGGGCACTTGTCAGGATAGAAAGGAAAATGGATGGAGAGAAATACAGACAAATCCTGGAGGAAAACCTACTGCCTTCTGTAAGAAAGATGAAATTGTGACGGAATTTCACCTTTCAGCATGACAACGACCCGAAGCACACAGCCAAAGTTACACTGGAGCTAAGGAACAAAAATATAAATGTCCTTGAGTGGTCCAGTCGGAGCCCCGACCTAAATCCAATCGAAAATCTGTGGCATAACTTGAAGATTTCTGTCCATCAACTCTCCCCACACAACTTGACTGAGCTTGAACAGTTTTGTACAGAAGAATGGGAAAATATTGCCCAATCAAGGTGTGCAAAGTTGGTAGAGACCTATCCCAACAGACTCACAGCTGCAATTGCTGTCAAAGGTGCTTCAACCGAGTATTAACTCAGGGGGGGTGGGCACTTATCCAACCACGATATTCTAGTTTTGTATTTTAAATTAATTTTCTGAAATTTGTGGAATTTGTTTTTCACTTGGAAGTTGTGGGTTATGATGTGAAAATAAAGGTGGGAAAAACTGACTTAAAACAATTTAATTCCAGGCAATAAGGCAACAAAAGGTGAAATTTTTTTTTTAAGGGGGTGTACACTTTCTACAGGCACGAAAAAGCTTATTTGGCTCGAGAAGTGTGGGAGGGGTCAATTATTTCTATAACCATAGCCAACTGGGGTTCGGTGAGAGTTGATTGGCTATTCCCTCCATTCACAGGTGAGAGATGTGTATGGGTCTTTCTAGAAATATATATATATACACACACACACAGTATCTTGTGATTGTTTTGGAAATATACCCCAGGGGCAGAGCATACATGGACATGTAGGCAACCTGAGGATGAGTTATTTCAATAGTCTATGTGTGGTTAGACTCTTTGCCCCCTTGTCTCAGGGTTTTGGGAAGCATGAGTTGAGGTTAGTTTGTGCTTTCCCGGTGTGATGTCTTCTTTCAATATCGTCTTCAGATAGATTGGGTGGCGGAGATGTGGCATTCCTGGAGAAGAGCATTCCCACCTTCACTGCAAGTGTCGGTAATCCAGCTGCCAAAATATTGTCCAATTCATCGTAACGCAGAACATCAGTAATCGTCTCCAAGTCGGCCCAAGCCACAGCCGCTTCTTCCTCCTGCTTCAGCTGTTCGAGATATATCTGTTGCTGCCGAGCTTTCAATTGTTTCTGCATCTATTTCTGCTCAACATGCATATGTTGCTTCTTGAGATGTATCTGTTGCTGTGTGAGTAGCAATCAAGCTTCGTCCGATTTACATCCCATGGCAGCTCTGACAGAGATCTCGGCTGCTTCTTATTTGGCCTTCAACAAGAGTGAAGACCTGGAAGAGTTGGATGAAACCCAGGAACCAGTGATAGACCGCGTATGAAGCGAGCTCGACATGGTTGTTCTTCTTCCTCCCGAGGTGAGATGAGTGTGAAGTCAGATCTTATCCTGGAATGGCCTACTGTCCCGAATCTTGAATAATAATGCTCCAAGCAGTTTAACCAACACTTGCAGAAGTTTAAATCACTTTTCCTTACCTTTAAAACACTCCAAGTGTGTCGGTAAAAACCGTGTCTTTTCCACATACTGTACATACACATGTCCTGCCAGAGAGGCCAACGCTGGTCTCTCCACTTGCAGCAGAGATGACGTGACACATGGTGGAGCATAAATATGCATGAGGCAAAATATGACTATGCATTGAGGCAAGACATGGGTGGAACATAAATATGCACGAGGCAAAATATGACTATGCATTGAGGCAAGACATGGGCGGAACATAAATATGCGTGAGGCACAGGATGAATATGCATGAGGCAAAGCATGCGCAGAGCATGAATATACATTTTACATTCAAACTTGGTTACATCACAAAAGGGACATATAGTGAAGAGTGTTGTGTAGCAAAATCAGCCCACACAAAGGATCTTTAGCTCAACTGTTTTTAATGGCGTCTCCTGCTGCCCTCACTCGACAGCCTGCTGACGTCACTCGTTCCGCCTCGTCAGTTCCGTTCACCATGCATTCATTAATATGTATTCATGTAACTCCCAATACCACATATTCCTTTTTTCATGAAAATAACTGGTGATGAACCCCCCCCCCCCCCCCAATAAATAAATAAATAAAAATAGTAAGCATGTAATGCAAGATACATGTCACATGACAAAGTCCTTGGTCCATTCTAGGGCTCGACGAATATCTCGTCCCACGATGAACACCTGGTGTAAAAACTTGTGGAGGCATTGTTGGACAGGGCTATGTGCCCTATAGTCCTCAGAACCTGTCGCACTTCCAGCAGAAAGTCCATTGAGGTCTCAATTGCAGGTGCTAGATGAATTGCATTCCACACTTTCTCATCAGAGAGTCTGTAGGTAGCAGGACCTCTATGTTCACTGATCTTGAGGGGTTGGGTAAACTTGTTTTGTCCTTTCTGGTGATGTCCAGGTTTCCGAACTCGCACGAAAGAACCACATTGGAAGGTGGAAGGTTTTGCTCCCCGACGCTTGTCTGTGTATCGTTTAGACTTATCTTGTTCTCTTGAACACAGCGGTCTCACATCCTCGAGTCTTGCAGCAGGTACACAGATTTGACGGTCCCCAATGTGCAACTCGGTGTGCAATGTACTGTACATCCATGTAGAAGTTCAGCAGGGTCTCATGAGTTGTTGCATGCTTGGAGCTCAATACCTTTGCAAGAATTCAGGTACGAATTATTTCCAGGTCTTCCCTTCAAGATTTGCAGGATGTAAACAGTCCTTAAACACTCTGTTGAAGCGTTCTATCTCCCCGTTGCTTGTGGGTAATAGATAGAACTACAGCAGTGTTTGATGTTCTTTCCTGCAGGAATGTTTTGAACCAGTTGAAACAAACTGAGATCCATTGCCAGAGATAAGTTCCCAGGGATTCCTTCATGACTGATATCTGGGTTCCGGAACTTGGTGACTGTAGCAGATGTTACTTGGGACGTAAAGGTTACTTATAGCCATTTGCTGAAGTAATAAATTAAGGTAATGGCATAGCGACAGTCCATTTGGCCATTATCAAGTGGTCCTACTATATCGATGGCAAGCTTTTCCAAGCAACATTAGGAGTGGAACTGGTTGCAAAGGTGGAACCCGAGTGACAGCTGTTTATCATGCATTTGCAAGTAATGCACGACTTGATGGCAACTTCCACTTGGGAGTCCATCCTTGGCCACCAGTAGAAGGTCACGCAGCCTTTGTTTAGTCCTTTACACTACCTTGATGCAGATCATGGGGCAAGCTGGATTAACTTGGGTTGAATCACACGGTGAGTGTGATTCAATCACACGGTGAATCACACGGTGAATTCAATCACACGGTGAATCACACGGTGAATCACACGGTGAGCACTATCACACGGTGAGTGCCCCAAATCAAGTAGTCCTCCTGTACAGCAGTTCATTCCGAATGCGAAAGTAGGAAGTACATTTTGGGTCAATGCCCTTTGCTTGCAAGGCCATCCTCTGGAGACATATCCTCGCACCTTCTGTAGAATAGGGCATCGATTGCAAGTTCCTTGCACTGTTCCACAGGTACAGCAGCACAGTCAACGGACATTAAAGCCAGCATTTCTACATCCGGTTTGTGGTAAGGCTCTGTCATGGGGAGTGGCAACCACGAAAAACAGTCTACAGTCAAATTTTTGATGGCCAGGTTTGTACACAATTCCGTAATTAAATGACAGTAAGCAGCAGACCAACGTGCAATCTCATTCCAGCTCAACCAAGACCTTTCAAAGACAGTTGTGTGGTCAGTGGACTGTGGTCTGTATGCAGGATAAATTTCTGACCCCACAGGTAAGTACGCCATTCTCAGTTGCCCAGACGCAGGTGAGTGCTTCCTTCTCTACTGTAGAGTACTTGCGTTCGCATTGTGTGAGCGTTCGTGAGGCAATGCTACCGTTTCCTCTGTAGAATCCTCATGAAGTTGAGTGAGCACTGCTCCAAGTCCATAATCAGAGGCATCTGTGCGTCACAATGGTGGTCAGAGTTGGGTCAAACAAAGCAAGTGCAGGCTGTTTGCAATCTTTTTTTTTACCCTTTCAATTGAGGTGTGCACAGCCGTCGGTCAAGGAGAAGTCACCATCCTTGTGCAGTAGGCACGAAGTGGCTCACGACTGTCACATAATTTGGAATGAATTTGGAGCACCAAGAATTGAAACCCAGAAAAGAACCGCAGACAGATGCATCCTTTGGAGGTCGTGCTTGTGTTACTGCCACCACATGTTCGGTGTTTGAGCTCATGCTCCTTTCTGAGATCACGTGACCCAGAAAAGAAAATTCAGCCTTCCTGAAATGACATTTGTCAAAATGCAGTTTTAAGCCTGCTTGATCAATATGATTCAAAACAGCTTGAGGATGTTCCTCATGTTCTCAGGAGATGAGGCATACACCAATTATGTCATCTAGGTAACACTGGAAGCCCTCCTGGCCAGCTGAGATCTGTGACATCATTCCCTGGAATGCACTGGGAGCAGAAGCAAGACCATAAGGACACGGCAAAAACAGAAAAGTCCCTCATTGTGTTATGAACAAGCCGTAAGGTCTCTGCTTTCCTCATGCAAGGGGACTTGATGGTATGCACTCTGAAGATCAAGAGAATAAAAACATTTTCGCTCCCCGAAGTTCTGCGAATACCTCCTCAATATGTGGGAGTGGATGACTGCCATTACGATCGCCTTATTGGGTTTCACGAAGATCCACGCACAGTGCGTGTACCTCCGTTTTCTTATGCGTAACGACAGTAGTGAAACCCATTTGGAAGAGTCAATTCTCTCAATGATACCGCTTCTTCAAGCATTTCTCTCTTGTGAGACAGCATTCACGAACAGCAAAATGTAAACAGCAAAGCTTCTGCTGGATTGCACCACATCGGGCCTTATCTTTACTCTGTGTACAAATCCTTTTGCATAGCCTAGAGTTCCAGTGACATTAGGATTAGATGTCTGCCAAACCCATGTTTGATGCACAGAGGTACTTTGCACTAATGCAGGAGTAACACATCCATTAACAATGTTCAGTCCGAGAGCAGTGAAAGAGTCCATGTCGAGTATAGGTGTTCCAGAAGGCACAATGAAGAAATCAGCAGGACAGAAAAACATGGTTGTGTCATAATGTCTTGAAGCCAACCAACTACAGAGATCATGTTTTTTTCGGTAAGTCACCAAAGTTGAACTTGCTTCTGTAAGAAGTGCATTCTTGAAATGCTGACGTATGTAGACTTGGAAGTATGGAAACGACTGCACCTGTGTCACCAGCAATTTAGCTGAGCATCCTGTCCATCAGGTGTGCAAAGATGAACATCACAAAATAGGTTCCTCTTAATTTGTTCAGAGGTTGTGTGTTTATGCTAAAACAGTCACATCTGGCACAGTCACTTCCCGCACTTGGTATTTGTGGTCTTTACTGCGACATACTTTAGCAAAATGTCCACTTTTGCCACACTGCCTGCCATTTACATCTTTTGCAGCGCAGTTGGAGTAATTGGCTAATTGCATTGCGTATCCATAAAGATAACAAGTACTCTCTTGGTGTACCTGTTGAGCTTGTGAAAAATTTGGGTTTGCAGGTTCATTTGATGTGTCCCTGTGGATGGGGTCACGTCTGTATTGCCCCCCGTGGTACGTGCTGGTGTTGTATTTACATCCTGAAAGGACGTTGACGTGCCACGTGTAATCGCTTTTGATTCCCCCATGGCTGATTCGATTTGTCCCGCCATTACGAGGGCTTTCTGCAGTGTCAGCTCCGGTTCCAAAAGCAACCGTTCACGTATACGAGCTGTAAGAGTTTTTTTTCACGAGACTGATCTCGTATCATTTCATCAGAGAGGTCACTAAACTCACAATGAACCACAATCTCATGTAAAGCAGCAACAAACTGAGCAGTGGATTCACCAGGCATCTGTGCTCGTTGACGAAACTCGTATCGTTCGAAACAAAGTTCATCTTCGGCATGAAAAAGGCTGTTAATGCACCGACAGCAGCAGAGTCCGTGTCCCCATCAACTGGAGGGTGTAGAATAAACGCTACCCTTCAGTTCCGAGGCAGTGTATAAGCAATGCGCGCTTCCTCGCATCAGAAAGTGCGTCGTCATTTTCCGCCAGCATGCAAGTTCTCGAACGTGCGCATCCACGAGGTAAAAGATATCGAAGGCTCACCCGGACTTGGTAAGAATGCAGCAGGTGGTGTAAGGGCAAGGTGAGCCATCCTCGTCGCAATGCTGTATATATGTTGTGTCGCAAAATCAGCCCACATGAAGGATCTTCAGCTCAACCGTTTTTAATGGCATCTCCTGCTGCCCTCACTCGACAGCCCGCTGTCGTCACTCTCGTTCTGCCTCGTCAGTTCCAGTTCATCATGCATTCATTAATATTCATGTAACTCCCAATGCCACAAAGAGGGAATGAAAAATGAAAGAGTATGGAAGACACGAAAATAATTCTGGAAGAGAAACTTAAGGGAGCCAAGTGGGAGATCATGAAGATAAGAGATGGAATGGATAAAGTGAAGGAAGAAAGAGTAGAAACGGGGGAGGGGAATACAGCAAATTAAGGCAGAATTGATGGAATGTTTTGAAAGAAGGCTTAAAAATCAAAATAATGCATTGCAGGTGGAGGTGGAGAGGATACGAGACCTCAAGGCGAACCAGGAGTTGGTGACTCTGGTCAAGGTAAGTCGGTGTGGCAGCGACTCGGAGTGGGGTATCCATGAGCCTGCTTGAGGGGAGAAGTGAGCCTCCTGACTGTGGGAAAATTAAAAAGAGGAGTTTGGAATCCGCAGTGGCCCGGTGAGCTTGGCGTGCAGAGTGTGGTGCGTCAGGGAGTGTGCACGATCCGTGCCTGGCAAACTGCCCAAGCGCGGATGGTTACGTGGTTTAATGACGAATGCCCGAGGAGCTGGCGTGTAAATGATCAGTGCCGGATAAATTATCGGAGCACAGATGGTTAAAAAGGGAACCATTACAGGGATTTGAGGAATTCGGACGAAATTTTTTTTCCACGGGAACCAGGCATGTAAGGGGTAAGGGGGTAATCAGGGGTAAGGCATGTGCAATATGCATGGTGCATCCATCACGAATGGAGATGGCTGGAGCGGCAGCGGGACCTCTGTGGGATGGCCGGTGTGTACGAAGGGACTGCGAGTGAGCGTGTGGAAGTCCCGCAGTGTGACAGCGTGTGTCTTGGAGATTGTGAGGCAGCTCGTGTGCATGTTTGGAGAGAGAAAGTTCACGAGATGTTCTGTGTAAATAAACGGGGTGCAATGGGTTGCAAGATGGCTTGTGTGCATGTTCGGTGTAAGAAATTCATCAGATATTCTGTTTGAATGAATGAACGGTGTGCGAAGAGTTTCAAAGCGGCTCATGATCGTGTAGATTGGGAAAGTCCAAAGGTGTGAGAAAGGGCACGTGAAAGGCTGCCAGGTCACCCTGTATGAATGTGACATCTGCGGAGGTTCCACAGCATGAGAAGGGGTGTGATGAATGCGGTTGCACTGAATGCCTCACCCCCCCCACCCCCAGGTTTCTGCTGGATGCACATGTTCCAACATTTACCCTCTTCTGGTGAAACTACCTAAATCTAGGATCAATGCTCACCTCCATACTTATTTGTTCCTCTTTTTTTCCCACCTGTGGAACAAACATCCACATCCTCTTCAATCTAATTTTTCCCTCCAAGTCCTCAAGAAGACAGCTGTTCACCACCATCTCAGATCATCCCCGATCCAAAATCATGATAGTTTTTACCATTGTTATCCCCACCCCACCCCAACTCAAGCCCTTTGCCTTCCAAATTTCCAGTTTTTTCCCCTCCTGTGAGTTTCCTTGTGTATCCGTATTGTCAGTTGCTGCCCTCCATTCCTCCCACACCTATTGTTTGTCCAAGTCTCCTCTATCTTGACCTTCAACTCTGCTGTTGGTGTTTCCCACCCACCCTTCCCCCCTCCCCCCACTCTCTACTGTTCACTTTTTCCTGTTACGTCCTGGTCCGTTCAGTGTACTAGCTCTTCCACAAGCCTGGACTTTGTATACAAAAAAACACAAAAGTTTTCGCACATCACAGCACAAAAGTTGCTAATTTAGCCAACTGATGATAAATCATACCATTTTCGATTTTAGCACAATGGTACATATTAAAATGATCACAAACTCACTGGGTATGAATGAGGAACAAAAAGGAAGAATTAAGCACTGATTGGAAAGGCTTGGAGAGTATTTGGAGAACAATGCATGACATTGTTCTCTTAGGCAAGGCAAATTAGTGAGGATATGGCAGACACCAATGACATTACAAGAGAGTTAAATGAGCACCGAATGTGTGACTTGATATCGAGCAGCTCCAGCATAGCGAGGCGCGGTTCTCCTGCCATGCTTTGCAGGATTTTTAGTCGAGGGCCACAGTGCTTATAGAAGTCTGTGCAGATGTTTAGAAGAGATTCCCGTGGCCGGCGAAACTCCTCCTTGGCAATGCGCTCATCCAGCTCCTCTGGGTCAAGTCCAGAGCCTTCCTCCAGCAACCTAAGGTCATCCCTAGTCACAAGAAGAAGATAATGATGCATTGTGCATCAGCAAATGAACCGAATGTTTGTTCAATTCCATAAATGATGCTTTATTGAGGATTACCAATGTGTTTAGGTTACACAGACAGTCACCTGATGGTAGTCGTTCCTCCTGCTGTGTGGTTAGATGAGGCAGCAGCCTTGTAGCCTTGATCCAGTCGGCTCACCTGTGGTGCTGGCATGGGTCTGAGCATAAAGAACAGCATTAACATGAATAGGGTCTTAAATCATGCTGAATGTATGTTTGCACTTGTCTCATAAGCCACAAACAATCAGATACCTAGCTGTATTAACATTGTTAGCACTGGGACACAGGCACGGAAGTACACAACTCATGACAACACATACAACTCCAAATTTTGTTTTTCATTTTGAGCACCTTGTGAGTGGTTCAACACTATGAAGAAGAGCTTGCAGTGAAGTTGCCAGTCCTGCGATAGCGACTACCTCCTCACGTGCACTTATTGCACTATCCTGTTGCTGTGTGGCATTCTTCATCCTCTGTAGGTAACAAGGCACGAGGGCCTCCATCACCATAAGCATTTGAATACTGGTCGGGGGAAAAAAATACAATAGGTAAATAGTTCATGAGCAAGGGCTGTATTATGCCTTGAGTGGGGCAAGGTGATTCATTGGGTTTTATGCACCACTTGGCTGCAGATTTGCATCAGTTCTTGCAGGTGTGGATGTGCTGTTGATGCAGTGCCCTCTATTACCAGTACACTGGTACTCATTTCGCTGACCTCGGA
>CM068952.1:132406959-132425603 GCA_035128595.1 Eptatretus atami | reverse complement strand
GGTCAAATGGCCATCCAAAATCCAGGGGGCATCTGTGGTAAAGCCCCCACTCCTGAAGAAAAAGAAGAAGAAGAAGAAGAAGAAGACCTGCCATATTTTAATTTCAGATTTTTTAAATATGTGCACATCTTAAATTTCAAAAATAGACATATCGTCAGGAACATTCATTCCTGAGGTGATGATGGGTGGCTTCAAACATTTAAAGCAGCTTTCCTCAACAATGCATTCCATGTACTGTTGTTCTCGAAAAGGCACTTACATATTTCATGTGCAGATGTAAATTTTGCCATAATGATGGCTGATAATAAGAACAATGTTGAAGATAATTGAGAAATAAGCTAAGACAGACAAATCAAATTAATATTTGTGGAATGTAACAAAAAAATATTGAAATGGAGACAAAAGAACAAAAAGGTCGACACCACAAGCTACGTACCTCCTAAAGGACTCTGGAGCATAGGCTACGACTGTCACACAAAGCTTGATTGCCTCTGGTATGGAGAAACTGAGGTCCTCGTTTCCATAGCAGAAATCTAAAAGAAAGTGGCAATGTTTGACAGTAACTGGCTTGAGAGAAGTTTTCCTGAAAGTACTTGCAAAAAAACCACAAACTAAATAAAAAGCTCTAAATTTTGAAATAAAAAGTGAATCAACATGACAAGGTCAAAGACATTGCCAAGCAAAAAATAAATAAATGAAGAACGACAAAAACCAAACATTTCATATCAAATCAAAAGGCAAGAAGGAATAATTCTGCATTTAGACAAGGAACAAATGAAAACCCAAACAAGTAGAGGTACATTCAAAGTACACTGCCCCCATGCCAAATAAATAAATAAATAAATAAATAAATAACAAATCCTCCAGCGCGCAACATTGCCGGGGCACCTTTTGCACCCGGCGATGCCACCGTGCAGCACATGGAGATGGAAGGAGGGAGCAGTGTAGAATAATTCATTGATTAATTGCATAATTAAAATAAATAAATAATAAATCGGAAAATAATTGATTTCTCAATCAATTGCTGAATGGTATACCTAAACCACCACCTTTTCATCCTAATCTGTAATTTTTTGAAAATGAAGCAATTCATCGTAAAATTAATAATTAATCCATTAACTGATTAATCAATAAATCGAAAATACCCTTTAGAGCCAAATCACTTGTTCAATGTCACGTCCAAATATCAGCTTCCAAGCTCAAAAGGTGCCAGAGATATTGCCCAGATGAGAAATAAAATAAATGAGGAATTAATAAATCGATAACAATTAAGTAATTAATCAATTTGATTAATCAAAAAATAAAATATATAATTTTTGCCAAAGCCCATCTTCACTTTTGTCCCTAAATTTCAGCTTCCTAGCTCAAAGCATGGCTGAGATATTGCCCGGACAAACAAACAACAACAAAACAAAAAAACAAATAAGGAAACAAACAAACGGAGTAAAAACTGAGTACTCTCTTTCTTCAGCAGCTGGTGATGACGCCATGCATCGCCTGGATATGGAATTGGGAAGGAGCGATGTACAATCTAAATGAAGTAATATTGATATAAGTTGATGGCATGTGAGGCAGGACAAGCAAGCACATTTTCAAACAAAATGCAATTGACACTTTTATGAGCTAGGGGCGCAGCATTATTGAGTGTACATCGAGTTTTCTTTCAGCTTTAATTTAGGAATGTTTATTAATTTTATAGCTTTGCAGTGTTTTCATTTGGTACACAGTGTATGTGTACTCTCCACTTAAATAAACTGGACATGTGGAGTATATAAATGTAATTGTTGAAGGACTGTCCCAGCGTTCATTACAAGAGCCTTTTTGGTATGAGGGATGTGCATAACCCCTGATTGAAAGTTTCTACAAAACATAATTGCCTCATGCAATAATCATTCAGGTTGTGAAACTCATGCATCCTTAGGTTTTTAAAGGTGACTGTGGACAGATGACGCTCAATCACTGAAAGCACTGTTTTTTCATATTGTTACATATACGGGTGGTCCAAAATGATGTGCAACTTTTCAAACAGCTGTCAATATTACCTCCACCACCAAAGGTGGACAGGAGTTATGTTTTCACCCCTGTTTGTCTGTCTGTGAAGAGTATATCTCAAAACGTTATGGACAGATTTGAACAAAACTTGGTGGATGAGTTAGGTAGGTGACAAGAACAAACTCATTAAATGTTGGTTAAGGTACGGATGCAGATCCAGCCTATAAGTGGCCCAAAAATGTAAACAGTCAGCCTGGCGGAGGTATGCACTCTACCGAGTGCTGTTCTAGTTTTACTCATGTGCCCCTCTTTCTTTATTTTCAGGTCACTGAAAGAACAAGGTTTAAAGTTTCTTTCCATTGAAGATTCAACCATGTCAAACAATTTATTTGTGCCTCTTTTCGAGACTTTTTTTTTGCAACAAAGTCCTATGTTTCTACACAAAGACGGTTTTGGAGGGTCTATCCATATACAACAATTCCACAAAACAAAATGCATCAAATATATCGTTGAAAAGCTTAGAGACACTGGAAGTGTGAAAGACCAAATTAAAGAACAGTGGTCAAAAACCTTCAGTGAGAACACCCAACAATATAGAGGCTGTAAGAGCAGCTTTGCAGGCTTCTCCGAAAAAGTCGACATGCCGACTTGCATAGCTGGTGGGAACTTCTAACACGACCACTGAAAGAATCATACATGATGATCTGAAACTGTATCTGTGCAAGATACAGTTACTGCAGCACCAGAGAGAAATAAATAAGAGGGAGAGTTTCAAACTTTGCACCACCATTGCCCAGAGGATCGAAGATGATCAGGAATTTCTCTGCAACATCTTTAATGATGAGGCCCACTACCAACTCAGTGGACACATGAACAAACAGAAGTGATTTGGGGCAGAACATCAACCACACCAACATATGGAACAACCAGTTTCTGCAGCAAAAGTAACCGTTTAATGTTTTATTGGACGTCGTGGTATAATAGGACCTTTCTTCTTTGAGAAGGAAGCCGGACAACCAGTGGCAGTCAACACAGACTGTATAGACAAGTGAACATGCTGCAGTGAAGATTTCTTCTCGCACTGACAAAGAAGCAAGACATTAATTCAGTCATCTTCCAAAAAGACAGTACACCACCACATACGTCTAATGGTGCTTTGGAGGTTTTGAGGCATTTTCCGGGAGATCGACTCATTTCTCGATGGACGGACCACCCATGGCCTCCCCCCCCCCCCCCCCCCCCCCCCCCCCCCCCGGATCTGTCTCCTCCCGACTACTACCAATGGGGTCCCTTAAAAGTCTATGAAAACAACCCACACGCACAATTCAGGAGATGAAAAATAACATCAGATGTGAAATCTGATGCATACCAGCCCCAGTTCTCAACCAAGTCATCAAAAACTTCAGCATCCATGTGACAGCTGTCATCCAGAGGCATAGTGCTTGAATTCAGCACTTCACGAACTCCTAATGATAATGCTCCTTATTGAAGCATATTTTCACTATAATCAACAAAAACTGAAACAACCCTGAGTATCATAAGACAAAAGCAAACAAAATAGATGGAAAATAAAAGGACAAGGGCACTCAGTAAAGCACATACCTTCACCAGGTTGATTAGTTTACATTTTCTATCCCACTTAGTCTGGTTGGTAGAAGGACCCGCCATGCACCTCCCCTGAAAATTTAAGGACACACATTTTTATACTCCTAAGGATATCTACTAACCAATTTCAGATGTTCCCTTAAAAACAAATGGGAGTGGGGGGCGGGGGGGGGGGGGGGGGGGGGGGGGTCATTTGGTGGCCATCTTGTATTTCATCGTGCATGAATGGCTAAAGCCAAGGATTTCCATAACTTTTGAATGAGGCATCACATAAAGACAAATAAACCCACTTTTCCATAAAATTTTGAGACGAGAAAACGTTTGGAAGCAGCATTTTTGAGATTTGAGCACGTCTTGTGAGAGGACAGAATTATTCCAGGAAATTGATTACACATTGTCTAGTCCAGGGAACTAAATTCAATCAGTCATTTAAATGTACTTCTCACTCATATATCTAACCAAGTTCAATTAGTTAAAAGTTGTTGCACTTTTCCTCTCTTCAGGTATGGTTTGAAGGTTCAAAGCCTTTCTGACCAACATTGAGTTGACGCATCCCAGTGCAACTGACCTCCTCACCAAGGGCACCATCGCTGTGGCTCAATCACTCATCCCTGGACAACTCAGTGCTGTGGACAAGACAATGGAGGAGACCTTCATGTGGTTCGCCATATCTCAGCACTGTTGCCGCACCACTTCTCTGTGCACCAAGTTCTTCGAGAAGATGCTGGCACTGTGCGACATGTTGAACGACTCTGAGTGCCCCAAGGCTGAGAAAAACAGGGAACAGGAGGCTGCAGAGATCAAAAGGAGTGAGACTGCTGTGAAGAAAATGTTGGCAGTGATCAGGAGCTTTAGCAACCCTTTCACCATCCCAGACAAGGACCACCTCTACAGTCTCTCCTCTGGGGCAGCTGCTTTTCCCAAGGTGGAAATTGATGTTCTTTATGCCGAAGCAGCTGAAAAAGCAGCCAAAGAAACCTTCATCAAGGAGTGCTTCGAGTCATCAGAGGTTTACTTCTTGGACCCCATTAAGAAATACAAAGTGCTTACAATGGAGGCAAGCAACAAGCAGACTACGCTGACATTTTCTCAAGGAAAGGGAGGTATAATATGAATCACTTAAAATCATTTTCACAGACAAGTTCTTCTGCATAGACCTGATTCACCTCCAACCCGTTGCAAATGTAGTTTCATCTTCTGTTACAGCTGATCCAGTACAAGGAGCAGGGAGATCTGGTGTTGCAGTTACTCATCAAGTTCCAGCTCATGGACGAGCCCATCAACCTCTCAGAGCTAATGAAGTAATCGCTGACACCAGTCCCTCACTGCATCAGCACACCTGATGCCTTTTTTTGCCAAGATAAACAAGGCCACCATGCTTCACTACTTGATGGATGATCATTCTGAAAAGGTGCCATTCCTGAAAGATGCAATCTACATCCAGGATGGGAATGCCTTGATTCATGCACTGAAAGACCTGCCACCAACCTTCAATGGCATCTGTCTGAAGGTGTTCGACCACATGGCAGTGAAAAAGCACTTTATCTTCTCCACTGACTCATACAAGGCGGACTCGATCAAAGCGCAGGAGAGGAAATGCCGTGGTGCGTCTGAGAAGCTGCACCTTGCTGGTCCAGCAACAAGGAAGCCACCCAACCTGAAAGTTGCAGAACGACGAGAACAAGATGTAGTTGTGTGATCATCTTCTCAGGGTCTGGAACAGTGATGAGGCTGCTTCAAGGCTGGAGGGATGCTCATCAGCTGTTCTCATCGTGGAGGGCAAGGCTCACTAGTTGTCTGCATCAAAGGATGAAATCAAGGTGTCTGAAATCCACAGCCTCATATCCAAGCAGGAGGAGACAGACACAAGCGTCGTCCTCTATCTGAACTACGCAGTTGAGACTGGATACAAGTCTGCTGCTGTTAGTATGCCAGATACAGGCATCTTCTTAATCCTGCTGCACTATGTTTACAACATCAAGCTCAATATGTACCTCGACACAGGTGAGGGGGACAATTATTCATTTATTCTGTATTTGTGCACCAATCTTTGTACATCACGATTCAATCAATCTTGTCACCTAACCAACTCATCCACCAAGTTTCGGCCAAATGTGTCCCTAACTTTTTGAGATATCGTACTAAATATAGTTTTAGCCTTGTCACTCAATGGCAAAAAAATCACATTAAAATTCTCAGATCTGCATCTGGATTCGGATCTTCACCCAAATCGAATAAATTATTCCCTTGTTACATACCCAACCTCAGTCTTCTTCTTCATCCATCACAATCCCACAACAAAAGTAAAATGTCAAAAGATGTTGTGATGGTAATCCACAAGAGGATTGTGATGTCGTATGGTCAGAGTGGTGGCCAGACAACTTGTCAGAGAGTATGGACCAAAGACTATAGTTGGAGAGGGGGTAAGAGCATCACCTCACCAGTTCCAAGAGAGTGAGTTGATCCAAGAAAGCATCAGAGACAGACTGAATCAAGAGAGTGACAGAGGACTGACTGACTGACTGACTGACTAAGCACTTCCTCTTGGGCCCAGGGTTATATACCCAACCCTCACTCTGCTGCTACAATTCTCTGCTCTGACCGCTCCCCCCCCTCCAATGAGCTACACTAATGATACCCCAGAGGTTTCACCAATCACAGTCTCAGGCACTCAGGAATCCCTGTCCTGAGGCCCAGTGAATCTCTGCCCTAAAGACATTCACAAATCCAAGTCTCAGCAATGAACCAATACAGCTGGAAAGGAAGAGTTTTCCACCCTCTGTTGGTGAGGGGAAAGTGATGTGTGCCCCCCTCATCCTGCCCGACCCAAACCAGTTCCACAGAGGACAATAAATCGACTGGATGCATTTATCTAGCTGTCTCAAAATTGGGTAACACCCATCCCCTCACCGGCATCATTCAAAGGCTCGTTACCCGAGCACACTCTCATACAGGTGAGAGGTTCGAAAGCTACACGAACATACATTGTATCTGCAACCTTAATCTCATTACTGCTCCCTTTCCAATACGCATAACCATATCACAGTAAATGATGTGAACCTGCTCACACATATTGCAGCTGGAGAAATGCCTTAATGAGGATTTTGTCTCTCCCAAATTAGAACTCATTAATGAACGTTGACTCAGCAGAGTATTTTTGGGTTTATTCCCAAATCAAATGTTAAATTACAGATAAAGTGTGCACACCAGGTTGGCTTGAACACAAAGCTGTGCTTAACCATATGTGCCGCTCTGCTGTAAAATTCGAACAGAAACTCATCCAACTGTCAATTATCATTACCAGTGTGGCAAACTTCTCCAATGCTATTATCACTAATGCAGCTGCAGGGATAGCTCATGCACGAGTATATTGCACTCGAAGCCCATGTGATTGTCTGGCTTTGAAACTTTTAGCATCCTTAAAGGGTTACTGAAATGAAAAAATTGAAAAATGTGTTTTGCCTTTAAAATTATTACACATCTATACTAATAAATGTGTGTGTGTGTGTGTGTGTGTGTGTGTGTTTCTCCTCCATAACTCGAAAACCATGAAACCTCACGGCCTGAAACTATGCATGCATACTGTTGCGAATTCGCGCCCGCGGCGTGCGAACGGCCACGTGACACGAATCGCGCGCACGTCGCCCACCGGACGGACAATTCTGTCGTGACCCTCTCGGACTAACGCCGGGAGCCAGTCACGGTGGGGTTTAACCTCACCACAACCCAGTCCGCATTCTACCCGCGCGAAATAGGGTGAATCGCCGAAAGTCGATATACCTAAGTACTCGCACGGGTACCTACCGAGGGGTTGTACCACGCCACAGGTCGACTTCGGACACGAACCGCTTAAGCGGCTCGTTCCGTGCTACAGGGATAACCGAGCGGAGTTTATCGGACCTTGACGGTTCAGATTAATTATCGGCGTATCACGCCCACTACGAACCCGTTACGTGAAGCAAGATAGAGATTCAAACAAAGGAAAGGACGCAGCGAAACGGGGAACAATTCAACATGCAAGCACTTTATTTACACAGACACAGGCACAAAGCACACGTATACAGCCATATCACAGTAATCACAAATGCACATATATCAAATAAAACCAAAGCAACGACGACGCAGAGTTACAACCGAATAACGCGAACACTCGGCAACACTTAACAGTTCTACTTTACAAGACAGGCGCCTCCACAGTCATTTGCCCAAAAACCCCAAAGAAAAAAAAGGGCGACTTCCCTGGTGGGCCGTCGAGTCCTCCTCCCACGACCTCAACTCCGAGCTCCGTCTCCTTCGCCGTCCTCCACTGCCGACTCGACGACGACACAGCTCGACTTCAACGAGCTCCTCGGGCTCGACCCGGCGATGACTCTTCAACCCGAGACGAGGGAGCAACCAACCAACCGACGATCCTCACAGCTCCACCCCACCAGTTCCACGACGAAGGGGAAAAGACCGAGAGCTTCTTGCACCCGGCCGTGTCCGTCTTTATAGCGCGGGCTTCGCCCCCACTCCGCCCCCGTTTTCGGCTCCACCCTCCTTCGAGAGGGTTCCCGAAAAGGGCGTGCCCTCTCGTTCCCCCCACCCCGCGCCATGCAGGGGGCGAGGAAAGTCAGTCTTGCTCGGGGCCAGGGAATTATTCCCCCAAAAAGAGGCCCCCACCTTTTCTCACCTTTGACCCCCGGCTCGGATCGCAACTCCCCCACACCGAGCGCGGAGAATAAATGGCGGATGGCGAAGATGCAGTCGCGCAGATGGCGGAGGCGGCGCGGCCGCAGCGCGGTCGGCGCTGTGGTGGGGATGGCGTGGTTGTGGTTGAGACGTGGTTGGTTCAAAAATAAGAAAGAACAGAAAAACGACTGACTCAAAGTGTCGCAGCCGAATGAATCACATTAATCCCTCTAAACAACGGGTTTGGGGCTAACTACACATGTACTTCAGAAATACCTCACCTACGGGACCTGAATGGTGGTTGCGAATTTCCACAGCCGTAACAATACTAAGGGAACTCCAAGGTAGTACATTAATGAAATGTGGGTGTTTGGGTTAATTTAAACACCCTTTTTGAAGATAATTAACGGCCTTATTTAATTATCCTTTTATAAAGGCATCATCGTTGGTCAGCCCTCTGCCAGCTTGCTGGGGTTGGGGGTCTTAATTCGCCATTTTGTTCAGCCCATTCAAACATGCATCGATTTGGAAACACCACCTACTCTCACGGACTAATTAAAGTACACCTGGACCCCGACATTCGCGGTTCCAACATTCGCCGGTTCCGCGTATTCACGGTTGATAATTTGGGACATGCTCCTACATTCGCGTTTTTCATGGTTATTTTTTTTTTCATGAGCCGTGAGCATAACACAGTTCTAAAACATATCTTCCACAAGCCACACACAAAGCAGCTGGATGTATGTGCAGTTCTATACTGTACTTACGCCAAAAACATATCTTTCATGAGCCACGAACATGACCTGCTTCTTGTACATGTATTGTAGCTTCTCAGGATAAACATAGTTTCATGGAATGTTTCATGATATAATTGGCGCAACGCCAAGCTCGTAGGGGAGCGTGCCTCCGCTGGCCATGACGTGGCCAAGGCGTTCCCTGCGGAACTCGCGAGCCTCATCGAGGAGAAGAGGGACCTGCCAGAGCAGGTCTTTAACGTTGATGAGACCGGCTTGTTTTGGAAAAAGATGCCAACCAGAACATTCATCTCAGTGCGAAAACAAAGCAGCCGGCTTCAAGGCCGCAAAGGACTGGGTATCCCTTTTCCTCTGCGCAAACGCCGAAGGGGACTTCATGGTAAAGCCCATGATGCTCTACCCTTATCTGAACCTGTGTGCGCTGAACAACAAAAACAAGCAGGTGCTGCCCATGTACTGTAGGGCAAACAGGAAAGTGTGTGTGATGTCTGAACTTTTTATGGACTGGTTCCATAACTGTTTCGTTCCTCAGGTCGAGAGGTAAGGCCTAAGTCACATTTGCTCTATGGCTAGGATACGGCGGCCGTACCCCCCCGAATTGACAGAAACGGCGCCGCAGAGTTTCTGAGGTGGCCTCAGGGTGGCCCTACGCCATATGGCATATTTACAGGCCGTAGGGGTCGCTGTGGAATTATAACGCGGAGTTATAACTTTTTTCATTTCCACGTTCGCCGTAGCAATTCGACAAGCCGAAAAAAAAAGAACTGGTTAAAAAGAAAAAGAAAAAAAAAGAACCCACTCGTTACCGTCCGTCTGCCGCACGTTTCGCCTTAGGGCCCCCCTGCGTCCCCCTCGGGCACCTTGCGTCTGCCTTGAAAATTCTATGGCGCCGCAGGACGCCCTAAGGTCACCGTGCGACATCAAATCAAAGACCGTATGGCACCCCACGTTTTCGGTCTCCACAATTTATAAATACGCCGTGCGGCTACCCGAAAAAAAAAAAACATATGTGACTGCTACTTTGTGTGACCGTGGAAATACTGCGGCCACCCTATAATTGCTTGTGGCCGTAGATTTTGTAGACCCTACGGCCGCCGTGCCAAATGTGACAGGCCTAACTGGTAGGAAAGAATTTCGTTTAAGGTATTCCTGCTGCTTGCCAATGCTCCTGGCCATGCTACAGATCTGAACGGTGCTCACCCAAATGTTGAGGTCACGTTTCTGCCACCGAACACCACCTCCCTCATCCAGGCGCTCAACCAGGGGGTAATATCAACTTTCTAGACTTATTACACCCGGCGCACCTCATCTTCTTCATCATCGTCATCATCATCTTCATCATTTTTCAAAGTTACATGTGCTGTGTTTGTTTAATAAATAAAAAATTGAAACGGTACACGATGTTGTTGTTGTTGTTGTTTTCATTTCACGGGACGGCACGGTATTGTTAAGAGACTTTAAAATGCATTCTTCAATAAATTGGAAACGGTACCTGGTGTTGTCGTTTTTTTATATTTGTAAGCATCTTCAATGAAGCTGTAATCGTGCATTCATGGTCGAAAACATTATAAACTTTAAAAATTCCCCTTTGAACCAGGAACCACCACAAACCAATAACATTCTCCCCCTTGTCTCTATTGTAACAATGACAAAACACTCGCAGATTTTCCCCGCACACTCGCGGATTTTACCCCGACATATGCAGAATTTACCCCGTCATTCGCGGATTTTTCGTGGATCAGGAAATCCCTGGAACCTATCCCCCCCTTTTCCCATTGAAACAATGTCCCCACTTTCACGGTTTCAACATTCGCGGAGTTTTCCCGGAATGTATCCCCACCAATGTCGGGGTCCTGGTATATATAATGAAAATATTATATCTGATTTGAGAATCAGATCTTGTGGACTAAATAAGTGTCAAAGTGGAATCTGAAATTTTTTTTACAAATTATCGTTTTTTATAACTAAGTGTATTTATTAAAGCAAAGCATTAAGGTTAATATTTTTCTCCTGTTCGGGCGATTATATTTAGTGAAGAAAAGATGAAGGAATACGCAGAAAGTGGAACTTCATTGAGCACAAGGCTGTGCTCCACAACCTGCTTTTGCAAGCCATGGGGATACAGTCCACAGGGGTCCATTTTTTTTCGGCAATTACATTTGCTTTTTACTATTTCGTGTAATCTACTTTCATGACAAAATTTGAAAATAATATATTGTTATAGTTGCTGCAATACATTAAGTCGGTAGGTTCTGCAAACTAAGAGGTACTTTTTTGGTGCTGCAAGTATCAAGGGAAGAGGTTTTTTTGGCTTTACACTGTTTTGTGTGATATGCTTTCATGACAAAATATTAATGTAAATATACTAATAGTTGCTCTAATATATTAATAATCGGCAGTTGCTGAAAATGAAGAGGTACATAGACAGAACACGTGGATGTGGTGAAAATGGGTACAAATGACTATCTGCAGGGTGTGTACATGCCTGCATGCTTGGTTATGTGTACGGTGTGCAGGTTTCGCGGGCACGCGATCTGATCTTGAACTCTCAACCGGGTGCGTTGCGCTGTGGAGGAGGTTATGCGGCTGTCTTGTGAAGCATGTGCTTCTGCACATGGGGAGCAGATGTACTGCAGCGCCACAGCCACATGGGGAGGGGACAGGCTGTGGCATCAAAGCCACATGGGACATGCCACCGTGCAGTGTGGGTGTGGGGAAATCCATGCATGTGAGAGAGTGAAAGGATAAATATATGCTTGGTGTAGCTGCACATTAGCATGGAACAGAGGTAGGAAGAAGTGTATTGGGGGGGGCAGTACATGTTGGCAGGCCTTTTCCAGATAGATAGCTTGGGTTTTAATTTTTAAATGCTCCTGCCCTGTTTTAATCAAAAACTGTGGTTTAAAAAGAAAATGTTCTGTTTGGAAGTTTATTAGCGTCAGTAACGCCCTGGTGCACTGCCTTCCCTCCATTATGCTGCCTTTCCTTATGCTTCCCTCCCCTGCCCTTACACTGACCCTCATGCTCTCTTCCCTCCCCTCATGCTGCCTGCCCACTCCCTCATGCTGCCTTCCCTCCCTCCCTCCCATCATGCTGCCTTTCCTTTCCCTCTCACATGCTTTCCATTCCCTCCATCACACTGCCTCCCTTCCCCTCCCCTCATGCTATCTTCCACCCAACCCCCTCCTGCCTCCACCACATACAACTCTCCGGACGTTAACAATTTACATGGCCATGTTGGAAGGATTCGCCTTCCCACAGATTGAAGACCTGTAACCCGATATCATTTTTCAACAGGATGGCGCTCGCCCTCATTCATGTCCTGCTCATGACAAACAGAGCTCACATTGAAGTGTATTGAGCGTGTGCACAAAACTTTATGAGTTTCTGTGTCAAATAAACCACCGGGTATTGTATTATTTATGGCTCTAAATATATTAACAACTAAAGTTGTCTGGGTCTTTTTGTGTATCGTTTAAGGCCCCATTTCTCAATGGTGAAGAATCACTTTAAAACAATTAAAAACTTCTTGGATAAGGATCCAGATCTTCACCAAAATCTAATCAATTTCTCTTTGCCATACTGCCATACACCCAACCCATCTACCAAATTTCAACCGAATCTGTCCATAACTTTTTGAGATATCGTGCTATATTGTTGCGAATCTGGAAGCCATGAGCACTCAACATTCAGGTCCCCATAGCTCAGTTATTTCGATAAGTAAATGTCGATAGACAGCTCCCTTTCCCCTATGTCTAATGGGAATTAAGTGTGCATGCGCTGCGAAGTTATTTTATAGATAGGAAGATATATTTTATCTTTTATAGATACCTATATTTTATAGATACCTATATAGATACTATATTTTTTAGATGGAAGATATTATATTGTATAGATAATTTTATAGAACACTTATAACAACAACAACAACAACACGCCTTCACCTCGCTTCCTCAACCCGACGTCATAGGCCCGCGGTGGGCGGAGTTCAAGGAGGACCTTGCGGCGGCTCTCGACCAATCAGGGGATGCGAGCGAGGTTGCCGTCAGTCGGCCAATGAGCGCCACAATGCAGGACAATGTTACTCTCCCTGTTTGAGGGGCGGTCCGCCGTGACGGCCGCCACGCCACCCCGGTCCAATCAGCGGACTTGGCGCCCCTTTGGCCAATCACGGGGGCGGCGAGCACAATTGCCGCCAACACCGTCCAGTGAGCAAGAGCGGGTCGGAGGAGGCGGCTCCTCCCCTCTGGAGAAGGGTGAATAAGTGTTCGGGGTGTTCTGTCTGGAAAAGAAGTGGCGTCGCCTGGTCGCCTTGTCAGCCTCGTCGCCTTTGTGCGCCTCGTCTGGCCTGCCGGCGTTCTGTCTGATCCACCTTCGCGCCGGCTGGTCATCCATCATTGCATTGTGTTGCGGGTTCGAGTCCCGCCGAACCGGATCATCGAAAACCGCACGAGGCGGAGATGTGAGACAGGTTCTCCCTTGGCTCACCTTCCCTCCCGAGCTGAAGGGCCGAATAAAGGCCGTGGGCATCATTTTTTTGATGTGTGCGTGTGTGTCTGTGGGCCCAGTCTATAAGTCGCAATTGTTTAAGTGCCTTGTACATTATTTGCATTTATTTCTTATAGTCGATAACTCTGCTCCTTGTGTGTTCCCTTCCCCTCCCTGCCTATTGTAAATAAATCTCCATTCTGTTAAATGTTTCAGCTTCGTTCTGTGTTTTCTTCATTGGTTTAGCACGGTGCGTGTGGGAAATTTGGAAGCGGCAAATTGTGCATTTGGACCGACGGACCTCGGTAACCATCCGCTCGGGTTACGCACGGTTCGAGCAGCTAACGGCTCGTTCGCTCGAGCTCCGCGAGGTGGAATTTCCCGGTAGTTTGGACGACGTCGGTATTTTGGTAAATTGAAATTGGCAATCGACCCTATCCCACGCGTCGACCTATTGGCGATCTCGGTCCGATAAGGACCCGTCGGCTCCGAGTTATCCGCGGGTGACGACTATAAATTCCGGGTGCTCGGTGGACCGACTCTACTGCTCCATCTAGCGGTCGTGCTCCACCGAAACTCGGCACCACAACAATATATCGTTTTTGGCCCGATCTCTAATGGTGAAATAAAAAAAAAATTGAGCATCCGGATCTGGATCCAGATCTTCACAAAAATTTAATCAATGTGTTCTTGACACACAACCCATCCACCGAATTTTATCCGAATCCATCCATAACGTTTTGAGGTATCCTGCTCACAGACAAACAGACAGGGGTGAAAACATAACCTCCTTCAACCTTTTTGACATGGGTAATGATCCTTAGGTGACTTATTGAGGAGCTTTTTTTGTTAAAAAAGCAACTGATACCAAAAATACAATTCCTTCAGCCTTTGGACCAAACTGTAATGACTTCGCTCAAAATCTAATGCGCTAATATCTGCTCATTTCCTCTGGAAGGAAAAAAGTTTCAAAACACAGGTATAGCACCTCTAAATAAAGGTACCTCCTCTCAGTTATTATTTGCAGAGAATATGCCAAGCACATTTCATAAACTGTGTTTACAGAGATGTTGCGCAATCGATCCCTGATTCTATAGTTTAAACAAAACCAAGATGCAAACAAATCCATCAGAATTACACAGAAAAATACCAGATGACAAGCTACAAGGTGGCAACAGCATTGCAGATGTCAAGAGGTGGTTAGGTTTCTCGAGGAAATATCCTTAAAATCAGGGAACTATGTGAATGCGTTTGTGTGTACATGTTATGGGAGTATGTGTGTGTCGCATACAACCTAACGACTTTAGAGGCTTTTCAACCTTCACCAGCTCCAATACATCAAGTGTATCTGGTGAGTCTTTCTCCAGCGAGACCAGAAGGTCAAACAGGCATTGTGCAGACACTTCTCCAGAAGCTCCACTGTTTGGTGAGTCCTGCGATAAGAAAATCACCATTTATAAGTTAGAGTGATGGAAGACCATAAGTGCGTTATCTGACATGTCTTTGTGAATACCACAATTACAGAATTATCAAAGAGAAACAAGCATTTTATCATAAGGTATAAACACAGGAATCAGATGTTGAAAGTACCGGAGATTCCAATAAAGGGGCCACGCTTGCAAAAAGTTGCAGAATAAAAGGCTTCCGGTGCAGGATGTAAAATTGTCGACAAGCAAACTCAATGGTCTCTCGAAGTAGGGCGTTACTGCGGTAACTGGTATACACCTTGGTGGTAATGAGAAAAAAAAGCAAAACTTTGGCAGGTACATCAAAGTCAGTGAAAATTATAACTTACAGAAGATTCAGCTATGATTAGCTGTGGTTATGTCTTCAGATAATTTGGTGGAGTCATTAAATGATGCCTGCTGATGTTGTTGTTCGTCTTTCGGCTGCTCCCGTTAGGGGTCGCCACAGCAGATCACCCGTTATGATCCGCATACTGATTTTGGCATAGGTTTTATGCCGGATGCCCTTCCTGACGCAACCCTGGTCGCCTCTTACGACACAGGGATAAGGATTGGGTTTCGCCATGATTCCGGGCTGCCCTACACCCTCTCATAGCGCGGCCCAGCGCAGAGCCCCCGTCCTCAAGCGATCCTCCAACCCAAGCCTCCGAGTAGCCGGATTACAGGCGCACGCCACTATGCCCGGTATTAAATGATGCCTGCTGATAAGGTGTGTCATACAGGAAGAGTAATTTGGTCATTACCAAAAGTTTCCACAAATATTGATATATCAATCTACATATGAGAGGAAAACTAATTCGCAATCCACCTTCAATGGCTTGTTTCACTACGAGCTACTGTGTGAGATAAAGACAAGCATCGCTTTTGATGTGCTTAACTTTACTCTTCAATGGATGTAAATCTCATATGATCACCAGGAATCAAGAAACGACATCCAGTAGCAAAAATTTCAACCTTGAGGGATATAAATATATGAACCTGTCAATTAGTGTTCAATAACATCAACTTGAACTTGCGGAGAAGGCATCTGAACTGAAGGAAAGCCTGAATCCTTTATCGTTACATCTACTGTACTTGATATCTCTGTTCATACACACATATATATATATATATATATATATATATATATATATATATATATATATATATATATATATATTAGTCTCGAGCTATAAAATGTACCCAACATTCTGTTTTATACATCTCACTGTGATCAAGTCATATATGCAGGAAAACCTGCTCATTGTTTGTATTTATTTACATATACAGAAGTTGAAGTGAATGAAAAAGGCAGAGGACAGAGAAGAAAGGTTAAATTATATAATGCAACAGACGTCTGTCTTTCATTGCACAGCCCGGGAGCCACTGGCGGCCCCTGGTGGCTTAAAGTGCGGCCCCCAATGTGTGGCCGATAATACACAAATGTGAAAACAACCCATAATAATCCACCATAAATGCTATCAAATTGACCTCACTGTTTCAAATGAGTGTTCCAACACAAAGTGTAATAAAAGCAACATCAGTAGGTAGCAATACAGTATGCAGTAAACCTTCAAATTTCGTGGGTTCTAATATCGCAGGTTTCGACCAATCACAGGCAACTTATTATCTTCCAATTTAGTTATCGTGGTATTTCTTTTCGGCCAATCACAGTTTCTGAGCTGAAATGAGTCATTGTTTGTGTCCGCATGTATGAATAACTTCCATGAAAAGGCTTTTCTTGTTTCTCGTGTAATAATCAGACCAGCATACAGAACGAAGCTAAGTTTAACAATGAATCATCATCAAACAGGAAATGACAAATGGAGATCCTATAATACTAGATCTACAAGATCTCGTCGACACATACCACTTAATAATGGTGTTCAAACATAAAACGATGGACGAAAGTAATTGTACCAAAAGGCAGAGAAACGTTATGAAATTGTGCTAAAAAATCGAGTTGTTAGAAACGTTGGCAAGAGGTGAAAGTGCGGCATCTGTGGGCTGCCATTTAGAGGATCAGGGATCCGTTTTTGTGAGTACATACACATGTGAAGCAACCTTTTCAACAATGAACATTGTGAAAAGAAAACAGAGGAACAAATTGACAAATTAACGTTTGCGCTGCCTCACAAGGAATTGCTGTGACGGATTACAAATACTGCATGAAGAGGGTCATGGAGCATCAGGCACACTTCCGCTCATCCAGCTTTTGAAGTCAGTCTTGAAATCAAATTTATTGTATTATTATTATTATTATTGTAATATTATCTGTATTATTTTGCCTGAAGTTGGGGATACCTGAAATAGGTGGCTTCGTATTACATTTTTTGGTTTCTGAAAATTCAGCCTATATTGTTTTATTGCACATACAGACTTCGATATAGTTAACCGAGCTGCTATATAACATAATTGCATGAAGGATTGTATTATTTTGTTTCACATGTGGTGCGGTGGCTCTCACACCGATGTCTTATCGGCGAAAGTGGCCCCCTCTAAAAAATAGTGATGATCACTGCAATAGGCAGTCTTAGAGCAAGTGACAAAGGAGAAGGATCAGCGAGTGGTAATATATACAGGTAGGGGGTGGGGGGAGCAGGGAGGGTAGTTAGACAGCATGGTGCCAGCCAGCTATAGGTAAAGCTAATAGGGTTTTAGGTTGTATTCATAGGAGGGTTAAATTATAATTATCAATAAAAAGAGGTAGTGTTGAATTTAGTAACACCTAATCAAGAGTATTGTATACGGTTTTCATTGCCACATCTGAGGAAGGACACAGCTGCCACAGAGAAGGTTTAGTGGAGAGTTACTAGATTGATCTCCAGGCCTAGGAGCAGCTATAAGGAGCAGCTGAAAGAGAGGGATTTTTGCATAAGAAAGCAGGCAATTGCAAGGGACATCCGATTGAGATGTTTAGGATAATGAAGAGTATTGATAAAATAAATGCAGAATAATTTTTCAGCAGAATAGACACTGACAAGATAAGGTGTCACAGTTTAAGAGTAAAGAAGGGGAGAGTGAGGATGGTAGCGTCGAAGAATACTCAATCCTCTTGTACATTTGAACCATTTATTTAATACATATGCATATGGAGAACCAGAGGAGATTCAATAACACAAGGAAACAATACGCTCTATCCTCTGATTCTAACAGTACACAGATGTTGAGTTCCTTATATTATAAGGAAAGGTGGGGAGGGTGACATCATGGGACAATGTCTTGTCATTTTCAAGACAGATACTGCTGAGGGTGAAGTTTTGATGTGTGGGGAAAAGATTACTCATAGCCTTTTTTCGCAGTGGCCACTCATAGGTCAGCTTGAATTCAAAGGGCTGGGGAACATTTTATGATCTAAAGTTGATAGGAGTTCAAATAGTCATCTGGATATTACCTAAACACACATTCCATTGAAGCAAGACTCCAGCTTCCAGCCAGACTTTCAGATGCCAATATGATTATTTATATATGAGAATACCTTATTATTAATTAGCTAAATAGAATAATACATAATTATATTCTACTGAATAAAGATTAAAGATTATTTGGAAGGCCAATATATTTTTGGGAGGAGGTGTGTTTTACTTGGCAGACTGGTCACCTTCCAATACAGTAAAGATATATATATATATACACTACCGGTCAAAAGTTTTAGAACAACCCCATTTTTCAAGTTTTTACTGAAATT
>CM068952.1:132376792-132387289 GCA_035128595.1 Eptatretus atami | reverse complement strand
TTTTTTAGGAGGAATTTTCAAATGGAGATGGTTATGTTGTGAGGTATTTTTGACAATATATGAAATATTATTATGATCAACGTTATGTATCTCAGCTATATTTACATTATCCATTAGACTAATAATATACTAGTTGTTTTACATAAATGTTATATATTCCTTTAGGCTGGGGAAAGTATTGGCATGTTCAGAGTGCAGGGTGTTATCGACTGGGTGGTATGGTGTAGTTAGACACCAACGTTGTATAGAGGAATCTTGATGTGATACACTAGGTAGTGCTTTTCTTTGGGTAATCGTTTTTGTATGCTTTTCCTAATTAAGTTATGATTGGGTCGGGGCAATAAACACGAGACATAGGAACAAGCGTGTGATATTAATTCATTAGTATAGAGCAACAGTCGAGCCAAATTGACAGCATCTACTTGCCAGAGCCATTCCAATGGCGCTACACCATTCACCTGCCATTATCGAGATGTGGGTAGATCTCGCGGGCGGATGGAGGAAGCGGAGACCCAGTGGTGAAAGGGCATTCGAAGATTCCGAAGACGTGTGTCCATCATTGTACGCGAATTCGTTAGAATTCGTTCACTGCTCTTCCGTACGTGATTGTTTCGTTTCTTTACGGAATCTCGTTCCAGTGTTCACGATGAATCTCTGTTCTTTCGACACAAAGAAGTGAGGAGTGGCAGGATGGCGGTGGGTGTGGTTTCTCGTTCGGGGGGCTCAGTTTGTGGATACGCTCGCCCTGAAATGGACATGTTCCCTTGCGATTTCGCACGGTGCTGGTTGGGACAGGATCACTTTTGCAGCGAGGCGGTTGTGCTGTTTTCGTGAGTGTGGAACCAATAGATAGCTCCATGCTGCTTGCTGTCAATTTAAGTCTGTCTATGATCTCTGATCACATGCACGAATATGTTTAAATCGCAGGTAACGGAGTATGCCGTTTGGGCAGGTCCATCTTGCCGTCATGAGATTATAGGGTGGGCTGGGTGGAGTGCTGCCGTACTCAGCCGGGCGCGGGATGTTCAGCCAGTAAAAGGGGGGTAAGTACCTGGGCATATTTTGAGGTTGATCGTACGCAAGTGGACAGGGCATTGACTCGCTCTCGGTGAGTGAGAGGGTGTGCTTCGGCCAGTTCGAAGTATGAGTTGCCCGTATATTGAGCTTAGTGCTAGCTCCAGATTTCCAAGGTTGGGCTGTAATGTCCACATTTGGTGTTTGTTTCAGGTCAGTGGGCCCCTCACATGCGTGCGGTGGCGGCGGAGGGTGATAGAACTGTAAACTGTGAGGTCTGAGTCACTGCTGTGGACCGGCGCCGCTGGCGTTGGTTCATCCTGCTGGTAGTTTGAACTGGGTCGGGGCTTGTTGGTCGTGTTGTAGAGGCTACCTGTCTACAAACATGCAGCCTGAGCAATGAACGAATATCATCAATCGTCCTTCATGGTACACCGCAGTTCGCTTCAGTGGGGCGTTGGATTTGTTGGGGTGGGAGATAGAAATCATGGGTTGGCGTACCGGGGTTCCTGGTGGCAGTCTCTTCGCTTTCAGTCTTGTTGGGCCTGGGCGTAGGTTGGCCTTAGTCTCTGAGCTGTTGCATGACTGCTGAGGTGTAGGTCATTGAGCTCTCAAGAGGACAACTTCTTTCATATGTATAGGATTGTGTTCTCAATGGGCAATCGAGTTCTTACCGTGGAAGTTTTTTTCCAGAAAAATGTCTCAAATGTTGAGGTCATTAGTTCAAAATTTCTGAGTTTGGCGTTTACTTTTCGCTGTCTGTGGTATATGTCAGTGCACATACTCAGCATCATAACATTTATTGGTGATTGTAGACAAACATGCCAGGGCTCGCCAGACGGCAGAGTTCGCTTTATAAATCCTTTACAGTTGTCAGTTTATGTCTCTCACTCTCACCATCAGTTCATGTGGGTGGGGGTGGGCTCGCGCTCATGCTGCAGGGCAGTGTTCCTCAGCTTTTCACTGCCATTCTGTGTGTTTCGTGCCGAGGGAGCCAACTGATCACGTTGAGATTTGTTCGGGCTTTGACAGGGATAATTTTGTCTTGTTTTTTTTTTGTTGTGTTTCTTGTTTTTTTTTCTTGGCAGTATCACAACAAATTCTTGGCAGTACAAATAAAAAAAACAAACACCAGCATGTTTGCCAGCCACCTCTTTCTAGAGGTTTCTGAGGGATTTTCTAAACTACGTATTTTGTTTGGTATGGTGCCTCTTCTTTAGTTCTGCCACACTCACTGGATCTAGCAGAAACTGCAGTAGTGCTGGCTTCTGATTTCTTTTCACTGGCTTCAGCGCTTTTTATTGATTCTTGTTCTACAAAACGACGACATAGCATATAGAACCGGTGACGGCCGGTCATCCGCAGGAGGATCAGTCATTGGCAGCAAGTTTTCAATAATTTTGAGATCAGCCAGCAAACGGCATTTGTTGATAGTTTCACACGATATGGTGGCGTCGCACCAAAAGCCTTCGATCACTACATACCGTAAGCCAGCTCTTATTTTTTGTCCCGTGAATTGCGTCACTTTTCCTTCTTTTTTCTCCATCTTTCCTCCCGCCAATGTGTGAAACACGCATATTTGGTTGTTGAAAGAAGAAAATCACGATCCGATTCTTATCAGATCACATGCGGCGGATCTTTGTGATTTGTTGTTTCTGGTCGTTTTCCCCTCCACGATTAACAAGAGCCACGGTCCACACTTCAACACTTCAAGGCGGTAATTTTCAAATGGTATAATGTGGTGTGTAATTGTTGCAATATGGAAACAAGTAGGAATTTTTCAATGGTGTTTTCCTTCTCTCATGAATGTACAGGGTGATATTTGTTTAGAATTGGTGATCTGGCACAACGCTGAACGAACCGACCACTCCACATGACCTATTAAGCTCAAGTGTCCGGAATGACAAAGTCGCTAAAATCTCTACAAAATAGAGATTTTGAAGAAAACAAAACGAAGCTAGGAAAACATAAACATTAAGTGAGAGAATAAACAGGTTTAAAAGGGACAGAATCCGAGGAACTTAAACTTTGAGAATGTCAGAGGGAGCCTGAAGGAGGAACGTGTTGAAGTTCCAAAACCGAAAAACCGGAGTGTTTAGTCAACAGCGTTTTCTGATGTATCGGTTTCTGATGAAGGATACAACGACAAATGCGGCGCGCAAAGCATTATAAGGATACTCTGCCTCTCCTCACACAGCGGGTGTTCCGTTAGAAACAGCTTGATATTCGCTCTGCCAGGCGGCTTCTGATTCAAAGAGCTCAAGAGCACATCCAACGGAACGGTGTCGTGCAACCGCTTCAAACAACAATGGCGGTCTTCCTCCATGGAAAACAGCTCTCAATGGTGTTCGAAGGCAAATACTCACCGGTGCCGTGATTTAGTTTTTATTTATTTCCAATATTTTCCGTGACAATTTGAGGAAAGGGAGGACATGGAATCGCGCAAAAAGAGTATATGTGGTTACCGTGCTCGGGGACGACGACGAAGCACTAGGACAGGGGAAAAGTGGGATGGAAATAAATTTGTTGGGGAGTCAGAGGGGAAGGAGGGCCGCGTGGGTGGGGCGTGCAAGCGTTTGTTTATAAGTGCACGACGGATTGTGCGATTTTTGAAGACGTGTCGGGGGTGGGTCTGAAAGGGGTGAGGAAATAATGCAATGAGGTTATTAAATGGACGGTTGGTCAAGGGAAGTATGGAGGAAAATGACTCATGAGAAACATAAAGAGGATATGATCTGAACGATTTCAAGGTTGTTGGTGTCGTTTGGGGTTTGGGGATGCGAAACAGGGAGCGGGTAATCCTTCACAACACAGGAACACAAAACACACCTCTCTGAATCGCTTGCTCCCCGGTGGCTGTGGCGGCTGGAGGCTAGCGGGTTGCGAGATCGACGGAAGCCATGGTTTGTGGGGATTTATGAATAATAAGCGCTACATGGTCGTGCACCGGCGGAACATGGAGGGAGTGTTTGATGACGGTTTTATTATCAGTGGGCTTCAGGGTGTTGGGCGATGCCAACCAACACCGTTGTAGGTAATATGGTAGTTTAGGATGGTTGTGGGTGAATCAGGGGACGACAACAGTATCAAACCAGAACATGGGACCGAGTCCCTTTCTGTGGAGGATGGGGAGCAATTTTGTATTAACCACGGCAGCAGAGCTGTCGAACAGCACACCTGGAAACATAGCAACAGGTTGGTTCAGGGATACACACAGGCAGACGACACCGGGCACGGGGGTGAGGACAGCATTCACGAGACAGACAACAACAGGCACAGGGGTAATCACACCCGAACACACGCACACACTTACAGGCACAACAGAGAAACGAGGGGACGACAAGGCAGGGGGGAACACAAACTGGACAGCACGCACACATCAGACAAAAAAACAGCAACACCACAAACACAACACGCAAACAGGACAAACAACACACCAAGAGAAACACACACATAACCAACACACGCACGGGACACAGACAAACAACACACACAGAGCAAAATGTACCCAACACGGCACGACACAGTGCACACACAAACACACAGGACACACTAAAAGAACACACAACACGGACACATAACACCAATAATATTGGTGGACGTGAATTGATCTCAACAGAGCCAACAAGTCCATGGTGGTCAGGGTTCTGCCCAAACACGAACCAACTCTACTCTAGCGTGTATCGTGTCCGGGGGGAACAGGGAAAACGCTCATGCGGATCGTTGGGTGTGCGCTGTGTGTGTAGATCGTTAAGTACGATTATGTTAACGTGGATATGTTTGGGTCGATTTATGAAAAATGTGGGATTAATTCAAGCACCCATGCAGTCTGGTTAAGCTGGCATGGGAAGCATTTTAGAATTTTCTAATTGCCAGTGGCAAAAGACAAGGGCGTGGTTTAGGCAAAAAGAACACATGGTGTTGTTGAATGAGAAGCATCTGGTGACGTCATAAAGGTGGTTTCAGAAGACACGACACAAGTGCATTGTTCACCTCTCGATCGTTGAAGATGCCGTCATGTTGGGAAAGCCATACGGGTTCGTGGGTTGGGAGATCGCTGAACCTCATCGTTCGGGGGTGCGTTCTACCCGAAGTGGGGTAGGTGAGGGTGAGGGGAAGATCGCGGGGGAGTTCTGAGTCCAGCGTGTAATCAGAAGAATTACCGCTAAGAGGTAAGGTGGGAAGCTGAAGAAGAAAGTGGTGTTGTGGTTTAAATTGGAGAGAGTGATTAATATCAAATTGATTGAGATAGTCATGTGGGGACATTCGCGAAGTGTGGTCGTTAAAAGGAGGGAGAGGAGGGAATTAGATATTTAACACATCGGTGAACACCGATTAGCGGATTTATAAAAGTTCAGATAAGGGAGAGAAAACAAACGAGTCTGTTAACGTAAATGTGTCTTGTTTGGGGAATCAATCTTGGAATGAAAGAGATGCCACCAACACCTATGCCGGTTGGATGCGTTGTAGTATGGTAAGGGGGTGTTCACGAGAGAGCCATGGCCTCCCCTCTGAACAGGGGAGTGATTAAGCGGCTGTTCATTGTGGGAAAGAACTGGCGATTGTTATGGCTAAGATAGACTGGGCACAAAGATAGAGGTGTTCCTTTTTCTGGACGGTCGGAGTTCATCAGTTCCATAATCATCCTCATGGGGAAATGTGCCTTTATTGGTAATGAAAGTTGGAGGTTCAAAAGTGTTTGTCTGTGCACTTGTCTGATCATATCTAGATAATTCGGGGACGGAGGGTTGTGGTTTCGTTTACTTACATGGCTGCGTTCATGTCGCGTTGTGCTCACAGATGGTCAAGGACAATAGTCCGCGGGTTCAAAGTTTCACACGGACAAGTTGAGGGCGCTGCTGACTATTTTCAAAAATGGGAGTCCTTGTGATCCTCAGCACGTTACTCGCTCATGCCAAGTTTTTTGGGGGATTGCGTGGAAACGTCCCGCCGGACATATACGGAGTAGAAGAAAAGGAAAAGTGCATTTCTGTGGTAGGAGACTTGCTCTTCCCCCCGCCCTCCTGTGGTAGAGATTTTACCCTCCCCTCTCGTGGTAAGGAGACCTTTACTCCCCCCTCCCCATTTATTCTCCTATTTGCATTAAGGGGTTTTTGGTGTTGGTACAGATTTTGTGTCTTTTCCTCTTAAATATTTTTATTATTCCTTTTTAAAATTAATAAAAACGTGTTTTTCAAATGAAATACATTTTCCATATATCAAGGTGTTCTGTAAAGAAAAGTTTCCCCAGTTTCATTTTGTTCTCCTGAAGACTCACCTGTTTAATCCTCCACACAAAATAAGACCAACCAAAGGGAGGGAATACATGTGTGTGAATCTACCTTGAAGAACGTTCCACAGGAGGTGGGAAAAAAGGATGAAAAGGTGGAGGGAAGTGAAGACAGTGAGTGGCTTGGAGGTTGGATGGGTATTTTTTTCCCCCATGCTCGGGGCGGGGGGGGCTTGGGGTGGGGGGGTGCGGGGCGCGGGCGGGTTGGGCGCGATGGGGGGGCGGGGTGTAAGAAGGGGGTTATGGTGGGACCCGTTGAGGACGCCTGGCGGAAAAGTATGGTGGGGGGGCGGGGTGGAGTGGGGACAGGGGGAGTCGATGGGAGAGGAGCATGGGGGTGGGTGAGGGGCGGAGGGTGGAGAAGGAGACGGGGGGGGCAAGAAGAAACGCCAATGGGAGAAGGATCATGAAGGTAGAGTGACAAGAGCGGCGGCAAAGCTTGAGACAGAAAACCGTCTTCAAGGAGGATAATGTGGGAGAAAGTGGATTGGGGGGGGGGGGTTTGGGGGGTCGGTGGTCTTGTATGCAGGAGATGACTTCGGTTGGGAGGGAGGGGGTTTATCAGGATTGGGAAAACGATGGTAGGCAGTAGATTAGGCTTCCCAGAAGTGGCTGAACCTGAAGACAAATTTTGCGAATAGGTGTTTTGTTTATTGCTGGTCGTTGTTTGGGGGGTCGAGTGGCGGAAGGTGTGCGCAATAAAAGTAGGACGAAATTGAGGACTACGCGGAAGTGTGCCTGCCGGCGCGTAGGGGTGTGTGGGGTTGCGTGTTGGTGTGGGGATATGGATGGTTGGGGGGTGTGTCGGAGGCGGGGGTCGGTGGTTGATAAATGTGTCAAATGGGCCGGGGCCATGAGGTTGGGGGGGCTGTATCGGTCCTAAACAGTGCAGTTTAGACCTGCGCACATAGTGTATGTATGTAGAGATGAGTGAAGGTGACGGCCAAGGAATCGCACAGGATATGTCTATCGAAGAATTTGTATATGAATAGTGAGGTGATAGTGTCGAGAGATGACGGTACATAGGGCGAGTCATATAGTGGGGGTGCCATACGGTCGTCGACGAAAACAGATTCAAATATCAATTGTCTTAGAAAGAGTGCTTGTTTTGTTTTGTCCTGTGATCATATAGTTTAGCATTGACGGTGGGATTGGGAGCAATAAACTATGCAACAGTTGTGAGGAAATGGAAACGCGCGGGTGAGCAACGCGTGTGGGCTTGGGCCTCCAGTGGCAGGTAAGACAGCACGCAAGGGGTCACATCAAGGTGCCGGGTGGTTGTGGGGTAGCGGTAATGGGGGCTCAACATGCACAGGGGTGATCGCTTTGGTTCAGTGGGGGGGGGGTGATCATGGGGAGTGTATCGGTACAATACAAGTGGAGGTGTACGTGTGCGGCTATTTTACGGGCACTGGGTGGGCGATTCGGGGACTGATGTTGCAGTTTTGCATCTTTGTGTAGTGACTGCTGTAGAATGTGTGTGTGTATATGTGTTTTGGTTAGTGGGGGGATTGTTGTTGTGGGGTTTAGGGAACGGGCGGTCTGGTTGGCGGCCATGGGCGTTGGTAAGGCTATGTGCTTGGATTTTGCGTGGGGAATTAGCATAGGGTCTTGTCGAAATATCTAAAAGACTAATGTTAACCAGCGTCCTGGGGGACGATTGAGCACAGTAGCAGTGCTACGGGACGAGGGGAAGTGTGGCCATTGTGGTGCGGGAGGAAGGACGAGTGTTGATGGATGGCGCGGGGGGCAGAGGAGGAGGGGGGGGGGGCGGAGAGGACGGTGTTACTGTGGGGTTGTGCTGACAGTATTTTGACAGAGGGAGGGGGTTGCGCAGGAATGGCAGAGAGTGAGGGAAGACGCAAAATCAAGGAGGAGTGTGCGCCTTATCAAGGCTTGGGGGGGTTGATGGTGGGCGGAAGCTGTAGCTGCTGTAAATGCAGGACTAGAGCGTTCTTGCAACAAGGAAATCTAGGTAACAGTTTCGTGGTAAAACGAAAGTGTCGTTGGGGGGGGAGGAGAGGGGCGCGGAGGGAGCGCGCAAGGTAAGTTGGGGGTGGGGGGGTGGCGTGTGGGTAGGGGGCGGGTTGGAGGCATAGGGAGGTTGAACCCATCTTTAATCTTTGGAACAGTGTCTCTTTGTTGGGGGATGTTAGCAGCAATCGGCGTGTGATGATTCTGTACGGGGCCTGTGACGGTGACTGGTGGGACTGGTCAGAGGTTTTAGTCTTTAAAGCATGGGCGGAGGGGGCCAACCTGCTTGGAGGCGCCCGTCTGTAGGACGATCTGTGGGAGCGGAAAATTTCGGAGGGGAGGTTTTGGGCATCATTGCATATGACTCAGGGGGGGGGGTGGGGGTGTGGCGGGCAGGTGCATTTACCGAATGTGTGTAGTGTTAAACTTCAGAACAGCGAAGCAAACCACTGTCCATACGAAGTGAGGAGCGGGGCAGAGCATTATTCCAGAGGTCGGACTGAGGCTAGGGGAGGGGACAAACCATGTGCAAACGAGCGAAGGAGATTCCTAGCATGGTTATGGATTGTGACGCTGGGAGAAAAGTGAGATGACAGGGAACGTGCAGTCAGTGATCTTGTTGATCGAGATGTTCATAAGATTATGTGAAGCATTGAGTCTGTGCCAATTGATATGCGTGGAATTATTTGAACATTTGGAGAGCGGGTTGTGATCAAGACATAAATTGGGCAGACGAACAATTGTGATTAGGCTCAAGCGCAGAATCTCCAGGATTTTATGACACCCTAAATGGAATGAAGCTGATGAGAGCGACGAATATAAGAGCTGGAGGTGAATCGATGGAGAGCAAAGTGGAGAACCATATAAAGCAGGGGAACTTTGGGTCTCAAGATAAGGATACGGTGGGGCACACGTCAGTTAACTTGGGTAGGGGGTCTAATGTGATCTTACTGAAAGTATTGCCAGAATGAGTTTGCAGGTTATTGTTGTTGGGTCTTTTTCCCCCCCAGGTGCAGAATGACCTGAAGGTTGCCACAATAGGGGACATGTTAATGCGCAAGCTGCTGGGGGGCTCGGGGGGACCCGTCCTTGCGCGCATGGTGAAGGGGTGGGTGGGGGGGGGGGTTGGGGAGTGGGGCCCTGTTGGTGTATTTGGTGTCAAAGGCGGCATAGCCAGTTTGTATGGTTCTAGGATTTTTGAATAGAAGTCTTGTATTGCGCTCGATGGCTTCTGGGTGTGCCTATTTGGGGCTAGGTGAGAGGGTTTTGCAGCTTGGTCGGTGGCTGGAAGTCGGTGGAGCAGGTAGAGTGATCGACGGTACCAATATAGGGGGGAGGGGTCACTGTTGGGCCACTAAGTGTGGCCGCGAGCATGTAGGAGGACGAGACCGGGGTCGCGACGGGTTAAGATGGCCATGGTACAGGCTGGTCATGGTATGGGAAGGGGTTACAGGCATTGTCGGGGGGGTGTTGGGTTCGGGGATGGAACAGGGGAAGTATGGTAAGGTCAGGGAGAGCCATGTAGTAGGCCCGGTATAGGGGGACGGGATTCTTAGGCCTAGGTCAGATGATGGGGTCGCCGGGATGTGACTGTTAAGATTGGCCGGATCCATGGTATTACATAAGTTTTGGGAAAGTCAGTCAGTTGGGTGGGGATGAGGATCTAAAAATGAAGAAAAGTACATGGAAGGAGCACAAACAAAAACAACAACAAAAACAACTGCAGTCACAACAACAAGAAGTGTTATATATATTTAAAAAAAATTAACATGTTTTACTTTATTCTAGATTACATCCTTATTGACACTCTCAGATAGACGTACAATGTGTTTGTGAGTACAACATTCTGTCTTTTGTTTAAACCCGTCAGCGAAGGGACAGGAGTCATGCTTGTTTTGTTATAGGTGTGAGAAGAATAAAACCTGCAGCATAGTTGGAAGAATCCACTGGTAGCCGTTGAGTGAGAACAAATGGTTGAAGTGCACAGCAGTGTTGATGGTGGTGGCGATGTACTGCCGAAGAAGTGCGCTATCCTCCGCATGCAATACCAGAGCACCATTCAAGACATTTAGAAAAAGCATGACCTCATCACCCCATGGAAACTCGCTGGGCATTCCAAGGAACATCTGTTCGAGAAGCCTTAGCCATAGTATCTTCTGCAAGCAGTCCAGGCCAAGTAGCTCCTTTCCTGTTGATATTGAGTGAGGGAGAGGGGTGGG
>CM068952.1:132354924-132376201 GCA_035128595.1 Eptatretus atami | reverse complement strand
GAGAGAGAGAGAGAGAGAGAGAGAGAAAAGCATAATACTTGTCATTTGATATAATCATCCCTTCCCCTCCCTCACATATTGGATTTTTATTAATTCATTTATATTGCACTTCATTATTATACTGACAAAGTTTGAAAATAAAAAACTGAAAATCTGCTAATCGTCAGAAGTCAGAATGAGTTCCAGTTTTGAGTTCCAACACGGCCAGATGCCATGTTCTCTGTTTTGAGATCATTGGTAAGGCCTAAGTCACATTTGCTCTACGGCTAGGATACGGCGGCCGTACCCCCCATGAATGACAGAAACGTGCGGCGGCCGCAGAGTTTCTGAGGTGGCTCAGGGTGGCCCTACGTCATATGGCTATATTTTACAGGCCGTAGGGGTCGCCGTGGAATTATAGCACGGAGTTATAACCTTTTTCATTATCTTGCCAAAACGAAGTTTTTGCAAGATATGTTAGTCAGTCTGTATGTTTTTTTTTTTTTTTTTTTTTTTTGTCTGTAATCACGAAAAAAAAATTCTGCAGACCACAGTTTCATTGGAAATTTTTGTAACTTCGCAGATCAGAGGCCTATGGAGGTCCCTTTCAAGCCATAAAATTTTGAAGTCAAGGTCAAAGGTCAAGGTCACTTTTTCGCAAATCAGTGTAATCGACAAAACCCTCATTTTTGAGTAATTTTGATCGGATCGTCTTCAAACTTCATGGGAATATAGTTCATGGTCTGGCGCTCAGCTGATTAATTTTTGGTGGCGATTGGCCTTGACCTTCATGTGTTTTTTTTGTTGTTTTCTTTTTTCTTTTATCTGTAATCACGTATAAATCACTCTGCAGAGCACAGTTTTCATTGGAAATTTTTGTAACTTCGCATATCAGAGGCCTATAAGGTCCCTTTCAGCGCATAAAATTTTTAAGGTCAAAGGTCAAGGTCACTTTGTCGCAAATCAGGGGAGTCGACGAAACCCTTATTTTTTGAGTAATTTTGATCGGATCGTCTTCAAACTTCATGGTAATATAGTTCATGTCTGGCATTCAGCTGATTAATTTTTGGTGGCGATTGGCCTTGACCTTCATGGTTAACGCCTAAGGTCAAATATTTGACCCCAAGGTCAAATTTTCAAGTTTTAGGAACCATATCGTGTAGTACCTCAAATTGAACACCTCGATGAGTGCTTTCTAGATATATCAAGCTTGAGACATTATGACGTGATTTGGTGACGTTATGAGGCAAACGCATATTTTTTTCATGGTTACTCTGTAGAACGATTCTCATCGGAATCTCTCGTAGGCAGATATTCCTCAAGGAGTCGCTCCTGGTGGATAGCAGCTCTGTTGACCTCAGTGTGACCTTAAAGAAGTCACACGTGGTCACCTTTTGGCAAGATACGGATCACCCTACGGGTGACATTGGTTTATTTATACGTTGGCCGTAGCAAATCGACAAGCCGAAACAAAAGAACTGGTAAAAAAAAAGAAAAAAAAAAAAAAAGAAAGAACCCACTCGTTACCGTCCGTCGGCCGCACGTTCGCCTTAGGGCCCCCCTGCGGTCGCCTTGCGGGCACCTTGAGGCTACCTGTGTTCTGCCTTGAAAATTCTATGGCCGCCGCAGGGACCCCTAAGGTCACGTGCGACCATTCAATCACAAGGGACCGTACGGCACCCCCACGTTTTCGGTCCCCACAATTTATAAATACGCCGTGCGGCTCCCCGAAAAATAAAACCATGTGACTGCTACATTGTGTGACCGTGGAAATACTGCGGCCGCCCTATAATTGCTAGTGGCTGTAGATTTTTGTAGACCTACGGCCCCGTGCAATGTGACTTAGGCCTTATAGACGAGGCTATGTCTTTTTTTGAAACAGAGATTACCTGTTCCAGAATTATTTTCTTGAAGAGTTTTTGTCTATTGTTGGTGTAAATTTGCTGATGTAATGTATTTGCACATCTCATTGAATGCCTTCACATGTGTTTTTGTGCTGGCATCATGTGCCCTTGTCTGGGCCAAGTGCTTTTGTGAGCCTGATCCGGATCTGTTGCCATTTCTTCCTCTTCCTATTTTAATGCTCGTTCATTCCCGGACTTGTTTCCCCGCCGTCGCATTGTCAGGGAGTTGCTACCCTTTTCCCCTCTGAAGAAAACTTAAGAAAACTTTGAGGATTAGAAATGTAATACCTCCAGGCAAGGCAAAGAGAGAAAATTCAGCATCAATGGCTTTGCGTGGGAAAGAAGGCAACCGGAGCAAGTCCTCCTGCAGCAGGGAAACGTGGGACTGCAAGTGTGCCGGTGGTTGGTGGCGTGTCAGTGCTTCCAGGAAAAGCAGGCGGCCAACTTCCTCCAGCTTTTGCATAAATACCTAGTTCAGAATAGTTTGGTGTCAGAGGCTGTGCAAGAAAAAAAAGAACTTACAAACAAAAGCCAATTTCATAGTTTATAGTACTGTGCTGAGAAATAAACTTGAATCCCAGTATGATGGTCCTTGTATTATACCGCTTCATACTGTTCAACATGTCTATTCCACTACATCTAAGGAAAACGAGATTTCATTTTGCTCATCCATAGATGGATACTGACTACAGAGTCATACCTACTGTGAACATACTTGTGGTACAGCTTACCTGTTGTTGTATCAATGACTGTCCTTTTTCCAGGTCCATCTTGACAAGGCTGAGTTGGGGTGAAACTGAGCGCCGAAACGAGTATACGTCCCGCACATAAGACTGAGTAGAGATTGGAGGAGTCAGAAAAAGATGACCATAATATCATATATATATATTAGACTAAAAGGCAAGGTCATTTAATCTTGACAATATTATATTTATTGTAATGTTTTCCCATGTGTATTACCTTTATCACAGGAAACCGTTAAATATTATGGGGGTTACGTTCCTGGAAAATGACGCGATATTCAAAACAACGATAGTTAAAACCAATTTCATATGGTTAACGAGAAGGGCATTTGGTAGAGCGCATACCTTCACCACGTAATGTCTGATCCACGAGAACATATCGGGCCCAATACTTTTTTTAAATATCATGCTGTGTCAGAGGCTTCTGGTGTCCCCACATATTGGAACTGGATGCATATTTGAAAATATATTTTTGTGATGCACTTGGTGGTACAGTATGTGTGAGGATTACTTCGATCCCTGGTGCTCTGAAAAAGCAATATATAAAGAAACTAGAAGGGCACTCAATAGAGCGCATACCTCCACCACACAATGCCTGATCCAAGGAGAACATATTGGGCCCATTACATTTATGAAATATCATGCAATACAGTACTATATAGTTTTTGGCCCTATCTCTCAACGATAAAGAATCACTTGAAAAATTAAATAATTATCGTATCCAGATCCGGATTCGGATCGTCACCAAAATCGAAACAATGGGTCCTTGCGAAACACCCAACCTGTCCACCAAGTTTCATCCGAATCCGTCTACAACTTTTGGAGATATTATGCTACATATTAGTTTAGCCCTATCAATGGTGAAGAATCACTTAAAAATGCTTGTAGTCGGATCCGGATCTCGATCTTCACCAAAATCTAATCAGTTCATCCTTGTCACACACCCAACCTGTCCAGAAAATTTCATCTGGATCCATTCACAACTTTTTGAGATATCCTGCACACAAACAAACAAACAAACAGACAAACATATAGACAAACATACAGACAGACAAACACCCAAACAGACAGAAATGGGTGAAAACATAACCTCCTTCACCTTCGGTGGTGGAGGTAATAAAAATTTGGCTGATCTGGGTGGCACAAACTTCTGATGAAAATTTATTGGGGATGCCTACCCTACCATCTTTCAATATATAAGACCCCAAGAAGACAAGTCCAAGGAGGCAAGGGCACTGAAGAGAGATATCAAAAAGGTACGTCATTTTTTGTATTATTTCTTCAGGTGTTTTTTGCTCTGTAATAGTGAGGCTCATAGAAAAGCAAAGTTAAATTGACAGTGAGGCAGTGGGGCAACAATTTGGCACAACCAGCAAGGGGATAAACAAACAGGAAAGTCAAGGAGAGAGGAGTAGGAAGGAAAGCCATCACCAGCAGCTTGAACAAATGCCAAATTCGTGAATCCTCTGTTAAATATCCTGCATCACAGTGGTGACCCCTCCATGATTGCAATGCTAGCCAAGAAACTGTGATAGTAGAACTGACACTGTATGGAGTATGGTAAAAATAATTCATCCGGGGCCAAGCGAAACATGATCGAGGCCATTTATTCCTGATATACTCCTATGTTGAAAGTTTTGGGTCACTTCCTCCAACGGTCATGGAGAAAACTAATTTAGAAGCGAATAAAGGTGAAAAAGTTAGGGTTGAAGAAAAAAAAAATAGGACCACTGGACAAGTAGCTTATCTGGGCCCTGGCCTAATGCTGTAACCCAAATTTGGTGGAATTCTGACTGGTGGATCTGGTGAGGAAGATTTTTTAAGGAATTTCTGCAATTTTCAAAATTTTTTCAAAGTCCACCATTTTGACATATTTCCAGGCATGTGATTGGCATGACCTCTGCAATTTAACATTAAGACCCTGTCCTAATCCATCCATCCATTGGGACCATTCTCTGTACAGAACGTAAGTGCTGCTGACGCAGTCTCCTGAGCTATTGGGCATAATCCTGGACAGGTCGCCACTCTGACATAGGATACTCAAATGGCTCAATCATCCCAGCAAGCTGGTACTCATTTTGCTGACCTCGGAAGGATGACAGGCTGAATCAACCCCACCTGGTATTAATTCAACAGCCAAGTGGGATTTGAACTCAGAACCCTAGGATCCCAAGCCCACCACCCTCACCATTCAGCCAACACCAGGCCTGTCCTAATGTTGAAACCCAAATTTGGTGGCATTCTGATGGGTGTGTCTGGAGAAGAATATTTTTAAAGGAATGAATGCGATTTTCCCAAAAGTTAACTAAGTCGGCCATTTTGACACACTTCTGGTCACATGATCCACATAAACCCCCACAATATAATTAACATTCCTACCCTACCATAACGTGGCAACCCAAATATGTGAGCATTCTGAGAAGAGAAGAAGATTTTGGAAGGAATTTGCATGACCACAATTTTTGCACACTTTTAGTCACATGATCAGCATGGCCTCCACAATTTAACACGAGGACCGTGTCCTAATGGTGAGACCCAAATTTGGTGGGATTCTGACTAATGGGTCTGGAGAAGAAAATTTTGAGGAATTTACGCGATTTTCACAAAATTTGACTACGACGGCCATTTTGGCAGACTTCTGGTCATGTGATCAGTATAGCCTCTGCAAGTTAGCATCAGGACCCTATCTTAATGTTATAACCCAAATTTGGTAGCATTCTGACTGGTAGATCAGAAGAAGAATTTGGAAGGAATTTACTAAGTCGGCCATTTTGACACACTTAAAGTCATGTGACCGGAACAAGCTTTGCCATTCCTATTACCAGTGAGGAGAGGAACGTTGCTGCAAAATTTCAGCCAGATTGGCCCAGTGGTTAGGCCAGAGCAGTCAAAAAAGGAGACGAACGGACAGACGTGACAATGTCTTATCTGGAATGTAAATTCCAGATAAGGTAAGAACAGTGAGGGCCTCGGCCGACATTCTATAACATAGTCAAGGATGGTTGTGGGTGCATATTACGAGTACAATAATAATATTAAGAAGAATAATAACAGGTATGTTGAGTATGTGAACGGAAACGGTGTTAAAAGCCAAACACGATGATAATTAAGTTTGTGTTTAAATTTCCCTTTAAAAAGCCAAAACGTTGACAGTGGAAAAATTTGCAAAATAAAAACAACAGAGTTATCGGAAAATGTTTTCAAATGGCACAAATTTTCGATTATTGAGACAGCATACGTACCTTTCATTTGGGAAAGCTAAGATAGAGAAAAATAGATTGTTTGAAAGTAATAGTCGCAGATACTTCACTGGCTTTGCTGATATCTAAAGTATGGATGATAAGCTATACTGTGCACATGCTACCAAAATAAATATCTTCCATCAAGTACTGTATCAGCCCAGGATGAAAGAAAGAAGATTCGTCGGATCACGAAAATGATTTCATTTCTGACAAGAAAAGGATTTGATTTCTGCTTTTAAATCCTTCAAAAACATGCAAAACACCTTTGCCGGGCACTAGTCGATGACAGGACAGTGAATTGAATGTGCAAGATGCAATAACATCACTTTTGTAAGAACAATCAATGGTGTAAAGTGAGAAAGTCAGATTACATGTATTCTTGCATCTCGTGGAATAAAAGTTGAAGTATGGCACTTCATCATACTTGCATACCCGATTGTAATGAATGAGGTTCCTCCGACGATCCATCAGGAAACAGCGGTTGTACTGGGATTCAGGTATGTTGAAGAATTCCAGGCTTTCCTTGAAAACAAAAAGAGTAATAGTCAGGGTAGAAAGATTGGCATTGTACACAGGCTGCATTAATCAACTACACATTCGCACTCCATCCACTCAAACCTTCCCCCTCATCCCACCCCCCTCAAAGCCTCACCCTCACCCTCAAAAGCTTCCCCCCCCCACCTCCCACCCCACTATCCTGCACCCTCCTCCACTCCCCACCCCCCAAAGCCTCCTGCCTTCTCCGTAACTGCATCGACCTCAAACATCCGAGGTCTCTGCTCCAACCTGACAGGTCTCTCAATGCAGGCTGCTGCCAATAAACCTGACATCATCTGTTTTACAGAATCCTTTCTCCCACAGGACATCCCTGACTCCTTAGTGCCTCTCCCTGGCTATTGTCTCATCCAATTTGATAGGCCTGAACCCCGCCCTGATGGCGGAGTTGCACTTTATATCAAGAACTCAATTTCTCACTGCCTTTATACTGATCTGGAGTACCTTGTACTAACACCTCCCAGTCCCCAGGAGTACCTCTGGCTGCAACTTCCTCTCTGGTCCCAACTCTTGTTTGTCTGTGTGTTGTACCGTCCCCCTAACAGTGATGACAGTGATGACTCGATGTACATCCATCTATCTCTCTCTCTCTCTCTCTCTCTCTCTCTCTCTCTCTCTCTAACAGGTACCAACTTTTAACCCCTTATCCCAACTCTCTCTTCTTCTTATGTGGTGATTTCAATTGCCTCACTGCAAATTCGCTGGGTGTTGGTACCTCTCTCATCAGCCATGGCACTTCAGCAAAGGATTTCTATCAAAGACTTTGAAAGGTCCGTCTGGTGGCACCTGGAGCAGGAAGAAAGCGAGTGCGAGTGGGGATCATTGTGGTGGAAATACTGCATGGTGTGAATGGCCAAGGGAGCTCCCAGGAGACCGCGAGTGGTGCAACAGAAGCCCCGTGCATAACGCATGGTTGGGCGGGTGGTTTGGAGAGCTATAAAGAAAACAACGTCGAACAAAGGGTCACAGGCAGAGAAAGCTCCGAGATATTGAAATTTCTGCAGATGTGCCAGTGGATTACTCCACATACTTTGTTGTGCCTTTGTGTGTACAGCTGTTCTGACATACTTCTTTTCATCCCGATAAGAGGTAGCTCATGATTTCTGTTGCTACTTTGCAAAGTCTACACTGGTCTGATTGGCTCAGTCCTGCGATTTTTTTTTGATTTTTTTGAAAGCCATCTAAGTTGTGTCTTTGGTCTGTGGCATATATAATGACTCCTCCATCCTAATTGAGCTGATCTATTCTTAGCCATTCCAGTGATCCTTCTTTGTCTATCCCCAATCTGTCCAAATCTTTTCTTTTTTTATATTTCCCCGCTCTTTTGTCTTTTTCCCAGTTGTTACTATATATCTGTTGGTATTTTTCTCAAAATTTTATTTTGTCTTTTTGAAATCATTGGGGCTGTCGGGCTATATTTGTTGCTGTTTCAGTTTGGTGCATGACATCTTCTATTCACACCTGTTTTTAGTAGTTTTTTGCAAGGTCAGTAAGAGATACCTTTTCTGGCTTGTGTTCATGCTTGTATACAACTTGTATTCGGTAGCCTGTTGAACTTTCCATGTAATCTGCCAATCCTACGGTCATGGCTCTGAGCACTTGAATGAGTTCCATCAGGCTGCTACCCCATTATTTCCTCGGCAGGTTCATTCTCGGCATGCATTGATTTTTGTAGAACATTTTGTGAAGAGTAAGGACTTTCCTTGTTTTGATGCATAGTTTTCTGATTTCCACTTGTGGCCAGTTTACTATTTGACAGCTGTATAGGAACACTGGTACTGCCAGTTGGTCTATGTCTTTGATTTGTTCTTTGAGGAGAGGTATGTTTTCAGGATCAGCCTCGTTATGCGTAGGTATTCTTTGATAATTGTTTTGCACATTATTTTATGACACATTTGGAAGCCCTCTTCTACTCCAAAGTGTTCGTCAGACACTTCTGTTTAGGTCCTACATTGTTGTATCTAGGTCGATTTTTATCTTGTCCATTTTTTGGTCAGGTCAGGTCAGGTATGGGAGCATGTGCCGGAGCAGCGCATCAGTGCATCCACTTTCTGCCAATACTCTAGGGGCCTCCGTCTGGTATCTTCCAGGCAGATGCCTGGTCCATCCCCATCTCCTTGTGATGCTGATCAACCTGCTGCAACCACAAGGCACATGGTCAGCTCATTGGCCTCCTCCACTCACAAGGCTTCCTCGCTAGGGAATCTGGTGAGCAGGATCAGCGCCAGGAAAATGAGCCACATGCCCATATAGCCACAGCTGATGCTACGGACTATGCAGGTAACAATCTCATTGGAGTCTCTCTCAGCAACCGCTCGTTGGATACAAAGTCCGACGAGCGATAGCCAAAGATTCTCCGAAAGAGCACGGTACCGAAGGAGCTAAGTCTCACATCCGTAAAGCAAGACGGGAAGCTCCATTGACCTGAAGACTCAGACTTTTGTCCTCCTGCACAGGTACTGACAGCGCAGCACCCCATGATCCAGTGAATCTATGACTCCCCAGCCCCGACCAGACATTTATTGACCTCTGGTCACTGCCAGAGGAGGCAAGAATATCACTGCCAAGTAAGTGAATCTCTCCGTGACCTCAGCATCCTCACCCACAAACAGTACAGGACAAGATAGCAGCATTCAATATGTCATTGAAAGCCTGGATCTTAGTTTTGACTCAGGAAACCCGTAATCCCATTGGCTCTGACTCCTCAATCAGCACCTCGAGGGCTCTCAAAAAGATATTCAGAGTCTCTGCAAAGACGACTGCATAGTCTGCGAAGTCAACGTACGAGATCTTGACATTCCCAAACGATGCACCAGAGCTTGATCTCTCTGACATCCTCCCAATAATCCAGTCTATACAAGTGCTGAAAAGCATGGGGGGCAGTACACACACCTGATGAACTCCAGTAATAACTGAAAACAAGTCAGAGATGGAATCACCACATCTCACAGCACTCTCAGTTCCAGAGTATTGTTCAGACATCAGATTGATCAGTTTTGGTGGAACCCCATGAAGGTCGAGAATCCTCCAGAGGGCATCCAGATTCAATGAATTGAATGCTTTGCAGAGATCAACATAGGCTGCAAGCAGCCCTGCCAAAACTCTCATCTGTGTTGGGCGAGTACCTGAAGAGCAATGATACGGTCAATTGTTGACCTCTTTGGTGTAAAACCTGACTGCTCTGGGGGCTGGTGCTCAAGCAGATGGTGGCAAACCCTATCAATAATTATCTGAGCAAAAACATTGCCTGACACTGAGAGCAGCATCACCCCTTGGAAGTTGTTGCAGTCCTGGTGACCACCCTTCGCTTTCCATAGAGGGACAACAAGGCCCCTCTTCCAGTCAGTTGGGATGATACTTGTGTTCCAGATGGAGCACAGAACTGCATGCAACAATATGAGTACAGAATTTCCACCAGCCTTGAGAAGTTCAGCATGGATGCCACAGATCCCTGGAGCTTTATCCTATTTCAACCGGTTCACTGCAACCTGTGTTTCCACAAACGAAGGTGGACCACAGTTGATTGGAGGGTCAGCAATCAGGATAGTAACACCCCTGACATCCAACTCAACAGCCAGTAGGTCAGCCTTGAACAGCCGCTCAAAGGAACTGACCCAGTGGACCTTCACTTCGGACTCCTCTGTCAAGAGCCCACTACCCTCTGCTCTAACTGCAGTACACCGAGGGATTGGTTTGGAGGAACACAATGCAGAATTCCCCTGTAAGCAGGAGGAGAATCACTTGACCAATGATGATGCTCTACCCCCTCAAAGATTCCTCACACATAGGCCTTCTTGTCCACAATCAGTGCACTACAGTTTTATGCCTCAACTCCCTGAACAGCTCAGCTCTGCCATCAAGCCTGGCCCTGCGACTCTTGTCAATGTATCCAGTGTCCCTTGTGAGACAAAATTCTTCTTCGCCCTCCGGTGAGTTCTAAGACATCCACCGGCAATAACAAGGATGGTAGTCTTGAAGGCACTCAACAACTCTTCAGGATTTCCCAAAGCACCCAGACTGCCAAATCTCTCAGCCTGTTTGCAAACTTTTCAGCTACCCTCTCATCCTTGAGCTTGCTAACATCCAGCCTCAGCTGGGATGGTACCATTCTCCCTGATTTAATCTGCAACTTCAGAGGTGCTACAACAAGCCTGTGGTTGGTATTGAGGAACTGAGCACTCTGGTGAACCCCAGAGTTTTCGATCATCCTCCAGCTACCATCAATGAGCACATAGTCAATCTCCTTTGTCACACAACCGACATTGGAATTCCAAGTCCAGCGATGAGCCTGTGGGTGCTGAATGCATGAACAAGCCACCCTAAGTCCATGACTTCTTGCAAAGTCTAGGAACTTAGTGCTATTCTGGTTCACAGTTCCAGACCCATAACCATCCCTATCAGCACCAGTCGATACATTGAAATCCTCCAAGACTAGAAGGGTATCTCGCCTGGGGCACTGATCAACCACAGACTGAAGCATGGCATAGAATGCATCCTTTATGTGAGATCACTCACCTCAGTCAGAGCATCTACAGAGATCAGCGAAACAACACCCAAAGATTTGCGAATCCTTCATCTCATAATATGCTCGTTGACTACACCATTCATCATTGGAGTCAGCCTATTGGACACAGCTACAGCAACTCCTTGGGTATGGTAACCATCTGAGTAACCATACCAATAGTTGGTGTAACCACCCGTCATGATGTCCCCACTGTCCGGTCTCCAAACCTCAGAGAGTGCTGCAATACCAATGTTGAAACGCTTGAGCTCAGATGATAACAGAGACAGGTGATCATCCTCTCTTAGGGATAGGACATTCCAGGCACCCACCTGCAGGTTAACCCAAGGAGACCGCTGTCGAGTGGACGACGCCTCAGCATCACTCCGCCACAAACCACCGCAATCCGATCCAGAATTTTGGTCTGCCTTACACAAATGTGCACTTGGCACACTTGTCTCGGCCAAATTCCATTTGGATGTCGTGAGAGTACTGTTTCAGCAATTTTAGTTGTTCTGCCAATTTTTCATCATTCGGTTTTTATATTTTCCTCTGCAGCAAAGGGTTTTAAATCATCCATGCAAAGTAGATGTGTCACCTTTCTTGATTCATTGCATGTTCTTTTATTGGTTGTTTGGGTGTATCTGTGTCCTTGCTCATTCATTAAGTTACTTAGTGGATCCAGAGCCAGGCAAAACAGGAGGAGGGAAAGGCTCTCTCCTTGGAAAATCCTGCACCATAACTTCACTTCTGGTATTTTGATCTTCCTTTCGATTGCTGCAGGATTTGTGTGATATTCTACAGATGCATGGCTTTCTCAATCAGGTTAATTATTTGGGGCTTAATCTTGTACATTTGCATGCGCTTTATCATCCATGAATGCGGGGCACTATCAAAAGCTTTTTTTTTTAAATCGTCTATCCATGCTGTGGACAATTTGGTTCTTCTTGTATTGCAGTTTTCAAGTATGGCCTTGTTTAATCGTAAGTGGTCTATCGTTCCATAACATCCTCTCTTGCATCCCTTCTGTTCTGCCTCTTGGCATCCTTGTTGTGTTCGGTGGTGGTACATTGTGTTCTGCCTCTCAGCCTCCTTGTTGTGTTAGGTCGTGGTACATTGTTTCGGTGATGATTCCTGGTAAAAGTTTGTACGTTGTTGGTAGACCAGGTTATTGGCCAGTATTTGTGAGTTAGTTGGGTTTCTTCAGATTTTGGTATGAGGAAGGTGTTGCCTTCTGTGAGCCATTCATCAATTTCCTGATCTGCTTGGATAAGTTCATTGAATGCTCGAATGTAGTGAACGTGGAGAGCATCAAATTGCTTTAGCCAGAGGTTTGGAATCCCATCTGGGCCTTTTGAAGTTTGCCATCTTTGCAAGTTGTTGTCTTGTCTTTTCTGTATCAATTATTACTGAGGGCATTTCCTCGAGATGTTGCTTCTCCTCCAGGTTTCGGATCCATTCAACCTCCTTATGGTGTTCTTTACGATCTTCATAAATTCCTTTCCAGAATTATTCCAGTTCATCTTTTTTAGGAGGGGATGATTGTCATGAAACCGTCACACCTGCAGAAGGACTATGTAACTTTAGGCTGAGATATAATTGTAGTGTTGTGAAATTGTGGTGAATTTGTTATGAATACTATACTATGGCTTCTGCGAAGAATATATCATATGAAAAGAGTATAGACATCAAAGTTTTAGCTGGTGAAGGCAACTCCACTTGGCAGAATTCAGCTCGACTTCATGTTTCAGGAGGAGCTGTATGCAAGTCTCTGAAGAGGAAATGCAAAACTGATACTGTTGACAATAAAAGACACCAAAGAAGAAAGGCCAATTTTTCCAAAAGTGATAAGTACTTCATGCTATATGTTCTCTCCTTGATAGATGACGATAAAATAGAGATCTTGTGAATGACCCAGGTGAAAGGATGAGTGATAACGTTTCTTCAAGAAGAGTAAGAGGCACATTACTGCAAAGTGGTGTCAATATATGTGTGACTGTTTGAAATGCAGGCAATCTTGCACCAATCGTTAACCACACAAACATTCTGCCATTGTTGCGTACCCAAAAAAGAGAAGGCTCCTTGGGTTTCATTTATTTGCAGATTAATTTGAAGTGTCTTGAAACTCTCGATTTTGAAATTGATGACTACTTATAGCAATATAAGGATCGTGAAAATACAGGTGTGATTAACATGGAACACCTCTCAATGAGCCACCATTAGCTTCTGTCTGCAAACCTGATAATTGTCTTATCTTGTCATGCTGCCTTAATAACCAGCTGATATGAAAGTAAATCGTTAAAAGAGCATGGCTCAAACCTTCAGCACAGCATCAAACTGAGTGTCTTCATGAACAGGTAGCTGAGTTGGGATATCACACTCATTTGGTCCATGAACCACCAAGGTCTTGGTTCCTTTAAAAACAAACAAACAGGAAAAACAGTGGAGAACACAAGCAACTGAATGCCTGTTCATTGTAAGTAGTGATCGTTCAGTCATTTTGGTCTAAATGGTGATGATCTTTTAATGGAATATATTAACAAGCCTGCCAGAGGAAAGGTCACCCATGACCTTTCTGTACTTCCTTTGCCTTCCAGCAAATCATTCCACCAGTTCAATCTGTTAATTCATGAGGTTCCAAAATTACATCAAAAATTCGCTTTACTGTTGCTCAAAGGAAGCAATTTGATATATTAGGCGCCGCGAGGAGGAGTGATGTAAGGGACACATCGGCCATTTTGGAGTTAATGCCATATAGCACTATTTTAACCCTTTCCCTATCATCCGAGCCTATCATCATCATATCATTAAAAAATGTCGCTTACATCACTCCTCCTTGTGGGGCCTCATATATCTTTTTTACATAGATTGAGGATTTTGTACACAAAGAGATATTACATGAAGACCATAAATAGAATTTCAACTTATTGCGTCAGTACATGGCTGGGATTAAAGCTCACATTTATCAAGTCAATCAGCCTGATGTACAGGGTGTTTACAAGTCCCGTTGCCTCCAGATAATCATCTACCCTGGTACGTTTCATATGAATGTAAATGTTAATCTTGATGTTAATATTAATCTTAATGGATTACTTCATTAATGCAGCCTTTTCTCTTATAGGAATGAGACTGGTGATGCCTATAAGAATATAAAATGGGACACCAAAGTAACTATTCAGTTGAAGAACATGCAGTAATGAGCACGTGGGCTCATGAACAACCTCGTTTCGGAAAGACACTGTAATGACTGATATTCGAAACGAATTTGATTCATAGTTTACATTAATACCTCTTGTGTGTTCATTATATTCATTTATCAAGTTCTGTGGAGGGGGTAACAAGACTTTGTAAAAACCCTGTATACCTCTATCTTGTGGTTTTTAACAATGTATTTTTTTGGAGATGAGGAGGTAGAGTGGAAGGCTTTGGGACTGTGGGCTTGCAATACTGATGAGTGATGAGCACTGAGTGCTGTGTGAAGGACACAAACAAATTCTTGGACATAGCTTTGCTAATCATGCCCTCATTTGACACCCTCATATTTGAAGTACAGCTGATACTTGCTGTTCACAATTCAGCCATTCATCTTTTCTGACACGGCAGATCATGATAACAACAACAAATATAAAGGCACTCGGTAGAGCACATACCTCCGCCAGGCTGAACAGTTTACATTTTGCATCCCACTGACAGACCGGATCTGCATCTGGACATCCAACATTTAATCAGCTTGTTCTTGTGACATCCCCAACTCATCCACCAAGTTTGTCATAACCCATCAACAACTTTTTTAAATATCGTGTTATATATCGTTTTTGCACGCATCTCTCAATGGTGAAGAATCACTTGGAATAATTTAAAAAATTTTTTTTATCAGATCTGGATCCAGATCCAGATCTTCACTGAAATCAGATCAATTCGTCATTGTCATGAATCCAACCTGTCCACCAAGTTTTGTCCGAATCCATCCATAACGTTTTTTGAGATATCCTGCTCACAGACAGACAGACAGACAAACAAACAGGTGTGAAACAGTAACCTCTGTTCACCTTCGGTGGCAGAGGCATTAACTTTTACTATGACGACTACTTCTTTAATAGCCCCAATTATTTCCACTCCACCCTCTTGTGAGATTGGCCAGGAAACATTTTTGACTGAGTTCCTTCATGAACTGGCAGACCTGGCCTGACATTTGACTCATGGTACAAGACAAATTTGTTTAGAGCAATGGTGATAGGTTCAATTACTCTTCAAGCTAAGGACACCATGGGACTATAACATCCACTAACTAATGCTAGCAGATGGGAAACCAAGTTTAATGTCCATCCAATGGAAGGTGCACACATTGCTGTAATGCCATACTGGCAAACTCCCAAGGGTCACAGTTTAGGGTTAGGCCGAGATTCCAACCCAGGCTAAACAGCTGATAGGAGTGTGCACATACCTTTAAGCCATTCAGACAGCTCAGGTAGATTATGCTTTATTGGTCTTAAACATTACGATGACAAATTGAGACAGACTCAGCAAAAACACAGTTCATTTAATCAGAACTTTACTGAGAGGATACAACATGGAAAAGACTGAAGGCAAAAATGAGATGGCTGTGATCCACCATCATGAAAGAATGGAGTGAAGAGCAGGAAAAGGCATGGGGAGGAAATTCCACAGAAAATAAGGAAGGCTATTCAGAAATTGAAATTAAAATTGTTCTTTGTATTGGAGTAAATGATCTTCCAATCACTCACTTGAAGAAACTTTCCCAAATTGTATTTTTCCACCTCCTGATATTTAACATGCAACAGCAGTAGAAAAACAATAACCCCCAAAAAACAAAACACGGGATTAAAACCCACATATGAAAGGAAGAAGTAATGGTCATGAAGAACAATTAAGCTTCAGATAAATGGGGGAACCACAACCAACCTGGCATAGCAGCTGTTACAAGTAGCTTGAGCTCACACTGCTCCTTCTTCAAAGTCTGCTTGAGGTCTTTGAAATAAAGACCCTCAACATTGCCCGCCACTTGCCAGAGGAAAGATAGTGTGGCGGTCATTGCCTCTTCACCCCAGTTGCATGGTGTGCGAACAAAGTACATAATCAGGCCAACCTGCACGTTCGGGAGAGCAAGACGAGGTGAGAGGTAATGGGATTCATTAAAAATTTTTTAACTAATGATCTTTTCTTTCAAGGGAAAGCAAAATCATCATGACATTTATTACTGTAATTCTGAATCAATCTCAGAAAGGAACAATTTTTTGCTGAATTTTGCATGACTTTGTGACAGGTTTTCACTTTTAACATCTTCGTTATGATTCTGTGCTCTTTCATGGGAGAGTATGAGAAGATAACTTGCATGCATTTAGGAAGGTTGGCAACACAGCCATGCTATTCCATTTATTATATTCTCTGGGACCAAGGGAAATTAAAGTTTTCCTTGTGTCCATCAGATCTATGCCAATCCTGATGTGCCATGCACTTGCATACAGCACAAATGGCTCAACATAAACTTATTTGGGTGAGAGCCTGGGTGTCTGCCTAACAGTGTCTGTATTTAATTTCATATACGATATGGGTTGTTATTTCATATACGATATGGGTTGTTATGCCTGGTGTTGGCTTGATGGTTAGGGTGGTGGACTTGGGATCCGAGGGTCCTGAGTTCAAATCCCGCTCAGCTGTTGAATTAATACCAGGTGGGGTTAACTCGGCCTGTCATCCTTCGGAGGTCAGCAAAATGAGTGCCAGCATGCTGGTATACTGTGTCCAGGATTGTGCCCAATAGCCAAGGAGACTGCTTAGGCAGCACCAACGCTCTGCACAGCGTATGGTCCCAATGGATGGATGGATGGGTTGTTGAGATGGCACACCTCTTTGTGGGTGTCATCGGGGGCCCAAAATCAGTTGCTGATGTTGATGTAATACCCTGCCTGTGAACCATCTGGATGAGAGTGTACTGAAAAAGTCAGGCTGGGAATTAAACACTGACAAGACAGCTCAAAAGTGGGTACTGTTATGAACAAGGGGATATATATATAATTTATATAATATATATAATATATAATAATATATAAATTATATATATATATAATTTATATACAGTCAACCCCGCTTCATCGCGGTTCACCTATCGTGCCCCCGGTTCATCGCGGGTTTCCCTTGGAACAACTAATTTTTTCTGCGGATTCCCCGGTACATCGCGGTAATAATGTTATAAATATAAATTATTTAAGCAATAAATAATGCGTGGTCTCACAATCCACCAACGCACGGACAAAGTTCGCTTGTGAACTTAGAATATTTTCTACGTTTTTCTCCAAGCCCACGATGGCCCCAAACCCGCTGCACCTTCGAAGGTTTCTGGCAAGGAACCGAAGCGCCAGAGGAAGGTCCTGGATGCTCCAGGAGAAGGTTAAGGTAAAGGTGCTCGATATATGCTCTCGGAAGGAAAAAGGTTGCCCCGTTGACGAGCACTGCTCATACCCAGCACCTCAAACCGACCAGACCAGACTAGTCGATCTCCGGCACCTCAAACCAATCACTGCCAAACCGACCAGACCAGACTAGTCGATCTCCGGCACCTCAAACCCAATCACTGCCAAACGACCAGACCAGACCAGTCGATCTCCGCACCTCAAACCCAATCACTGCCAAAACATCAGACCAGTCGAATCGATTTTTGGGGAGCGTCCATCATCGCGGATTTTCACTTAGCGCGAGAGTTTGGAACGTAACCCCCGCGAGAACGGGGGATTACTGTATATGTATAAAATTTAATATATATATATATATATTATATTATATAATAATTTATACTCTATACATATGCATATATATATATATATATATATAATAATATATATATTATATAATATATAATAGTTTGCGAATTCGCACCCCCGCGTCGGACGGCCACGTGACTCGAACGCGAACGCCTCGCCCACGCGGGGGACAATTCTGCGTGACCCTCTCGACTAACGCCGGGAGCCAGTCACGGGTGGCCTTCCGGCTCACCACGTCGTGCAATGGCCACCCGCGTGGGATATGGTTGCGCCAAACTCGAACTACCTAATACCCACCGCGGATGGTAAACCGGGCGATCCACCTCGCCGCAGTCGACTAAGGACACGAACCGCTTAAGCGGTCGTTCCGTGCTATCGGGATAACCGAGCGGTGTTATCGTCGCTCGACGGTTCCTGATTAATTATTGGCGTACAGGCCACTACGAACCCTTTTACGTGAGCAAGAGGGAGGTTCAATTAAAGAAAAGACGAAGCAAAAACGGCACAGTTCAATAAGTAAGCACATTTAATTCACGACACCACGGATACACACATATACAGCCATACAGTAAGAATGCAAAGAAAGAATTACTACCGAATACAAGCAAAGGTTATATACATGCACTTAAACAGTTTCTACTTTACAAGACACGGCGCCACAACACGCATTCACACAAAAGACAAGAAAACCCCTCAAAGGCAAGGGAGTCAGACTGGGCCCGTTGCCTAATGCGCGTGGAACCTGGATGAGCGGCCAGGCCACGAGACCGAAGGGTCCTACGCCGCCCCTCGTGGCGAGCCGCAAAATGTCGCTGCACGGCGGCGCCCCAGTTTCGTTGGCACCTGCTTGGAGTAAATGTGGAACGGGGCCCCTTTTCGCACTCTCTCAGCGTGGGGGAAAGAATTGTTGACGCTCTGGGGAGGAGTATGCTGGCTTGCTTGAGTCCTGCGACGAGCGATTCACCGCGACCTCGTCGCGACCGCCGTCTTCCTCGCCCCGGACCCGAGCTCCCGGTTCTCCTCAGCCATCTCCCTCGCAGCGTTCGCCTCCGTAGCCGTTCGCCCGCAGCCGATCTCCTCCGCCAGCCGATCTCCTCCGCAGCCGATCTCCTCCGCAGCCGTTCGCCTCAAAACTCATCTGCCCGCGCAGCAGATCTCCGCTCCGCCTTTTATGGCTCCAGGAACCCACCATATGCAATTTCGGATCAAAACAACCTCAGGGGCGATGCACGCTCGCCGATTGGACGAGGAAAAGGGGCGTGAATCTTCCCTGATCCTCAATAGCATACCTGATTTCTCTCAGATTGTCTGGAGGCGGGGCCAAGCCGCCCGCGCTTCCTAATTGGATGTAGAATGTGGCGTGTAGCATTCCTGATCCGAATTTCCTCGAAAAACCGCTATTTGCACTCGCGGCTCGCGTGTATCGCTGAACGGCCCAAGATAGCCCGACGCTCGGTGCCCACAGGTGTGCACGCGGGAGGTGGAGGGTTTCGGCGGTGCCGATGCCATGATGCCGTTTGGAATGGCGGTGATGTGAGGTTTGCGGGAGCGAGTGGTGAAGTAGTGTGGCTGCTGGCGTTGTTGTTTTGTTTGACGGTTGGAGCTGGGTTGGTTCAAAATAAAGGTAGAACAGAAAAACGCCTAACTCAAAGGATCGCAGCCCGAAGGACCATTAATCCCTCTAAACAATGGTTTGGGGCTAACTATACATGTACTTAAAAGATATCTCACCTACGGGACCTGAATGGTGGTTGCGAATTTCCCAGCCGTAACAATATATATATAATATACATTATAATATATATATAATATATATATATATATATATATATATAATTATATATATATATTGATATATACTATATATCATATATATATTCACATACATACATATATACATATTTATTAAAGGGGGCTGCAAAAGTAGGTATACATTAAGATTATACCAGTATTACAGTGTTATAATAGTGGTGCTAGGATTCATTTAATACTAGAATTCATTTAATTCATTAAAATCAATTACCATTAATATTATTTTCGTAATTTTTTGATATGCTTGTATAATCAATAAAATAGGTTTGTGTGCACACGTTTTGTTTTTCATTACTGTATACCTACTTTTGCAGCACCCTGTATATGCATATATATATATATATATATATATATATATATATATATATATATATAAATAACACATATACATTGTTACGGTGGGAAATTCACAGAACACCTCAGGTTCCCCAGAGGTCAGTTATTTCGGTAAGTGTGTGTTCCAGGTGAGAATTCCCACCAATGTATAACGGGAATGTTTGTGTGCCGGCAGTGCATCTTTGAGGTAGTGTATTCTTTTCTATCTTTATTTAACAATAACAACAACGACAACCCACGGCCGCGTTGACAGTATCTCCAGCAGGCCGTGTATCTCCAGCACGCCGTTGACGTGATCCAGCACGGCCGCGTTTGACGGTGATTTCTAACACGCCGCGTTTGACGGCAAGATCGGATCAAAAGGCCTTACCCTCTGAAAGAGCTGGCCAATCGAAAGTGAGAGGGCGAGCCAGCCGGGGGAAGGTCGAAGGTGAAAGAGCGAGCACCCCCGGACCCGATAAAGAGCCATGCTGAACGCCGAGAAGCGAGTTGGAGTTGGCTGGGCCGTTGAGAGAGTCTGGAGTCGGAGTCTGGAGTCCAGAGTCAGAGAGTTGAGTGGAGTCAGGGAGAGCGCTTGGAGAGAGCGCTTGAGTTGAGCGCTGCAATTGAGTTGGTGTGGGAGCTCGGAGGCAGTGGAGAGCCGGTTGCTTGAGTTCGTGCGCGCTGGAGTTCGTGGCTTGCGCGTTGAGGTGGGAGCAGAGACGCCCCGTTGAGAGCTGGAGAGTTCGGAGTTCGGGCAGTTGGGTCGCTGGGGTTCGCCGGCACAACCAGGAGGCCTGATCAAGACCCATTCACTCCTCCAGCACGTCGTCGCTAAACCAGGCCGCAGTGGAGGTCGACGACCAAGGAAGCCAGTCGGAGCTCGGGGGTCCGGGCAAAGACACCGAGGTCGCCGAACCAGGACCACGCGAGTCCACGAGGGTGGCCAGGTAGCCCGCCGTCTCTCAGAGCCCCTTCGTCATCCTGGCTCCGAGTATTATAAAGGTCCACGAGCCCGGTTCTTTCTTTCTGGGGTTTTAGATAAAGTCTGTGGCACCTTGTCTACCTAAGTAGAACTGATTAAGTGCATGACGTGTACACATAATAGGCATTGCTGTAGGTTTTGCTCTTGTCTTGTGCCCATCCCCCATTCATTGCATATGTGCATTTAAAAATAATACCCCTATTGTTTGAATGTTAACCTGCTCGTTGTGTCACTTTCTGCATACTGCCATGATGCGTTCGGGAAACGAGCTGGCTCTTAACGCCGATAAAATAATCTGGTCCGACGGGGATCTGGCGAAATAAAACCGCTCGGCATTCGCATACGGATCGAGCCGCTTAAGCAGCTCGTTCTCATGCAGGCCCCGTCGAGGAATAAACTCCCGGTATCTCTGTCTGCGCGAATAATTAGGTACATCGACAATTCGGCGATCGACCCTGTAGC
>CM068952.1:132335886-132354540 GCA_035128595.1 Eptatretus atami | reverse complement strand
CAGGACACTCCCATGCAGGTTGAACTTCCCCCACAACCGAACCCAGAGTCCGAAATGGGCGCAGCGGCGGCTTTTGACACTCCCCCCCTCCGTCAAATTCCCTCCCCGATCCCCAGCGATACCGTGTCCGAAAGAGGCGAATCGGCTTCATCGGGGTCGGCTGACATCAACCGGGTGGGAGAAATGTTGATGAAAATGATACAAGCGATGGGAGGCAAAATGGATGGCATGCAAGACAAAATGGAAGCGATGAAGGGAAACATAAATGCAAATGCGCAAGTAATGAATACAAATGCACGCGAAATGAAGGATAGCATGGATGCAAATGTGCAACGAATGAAAGAGATGAGGGGTGCGATGCAGTGCATGGGGCGAAGCCTGAATGCAGACATACAGGCATGGGGAGTGGAAACGCGGACCGTGGGCGAGAAAATGGCGACACCACGTGGCAGTACGATTGAACCAACGAGAGGGAGTGCAACGGCTGTCCGGCCCGCGATAAAGACGGGCGAGGTCATGACGAGCGACCCCCTAACTCGCACGAAACGACCGAACCCAGGCCTGGTGCGCGATCCACTTCAAGGGGGAATTTCCTCCCCTCGTTCCTGAAGGAGGACTATCCTGCTGCTCGCATCCGGGTCACGACACATTCCCCCAAGCTCCCCTCATGTCCCTCGCTAACTCCATGTGTGTGTGTGTCTTTAGTTTTGTCTACTTCACCCCCTGTCTCTCTATCTCCCGTGTTCTGTTAATTTCTTTTAATTCCTGCTTCTCTGTTAATTCCGTCACCGCTCGTCATTACCTCCATTTTCTTCTCTGGCTTTTTGTCTCTCTTAATTTCGTGACGTCGTCACCTCTGGTCTCGTCTTACACGTTTCGGTCTCCCCATTAATTAGACGTCGCTCGTCATACTCGCCTCTTATCGCGGCCCGGAAGCCGTTGCAACTCCTTCGTTGGTTCAATCGTACCTGCACGCTGTGTCGCCATTTTCTCGCCCCGACGGTCCGGCGTTCCACTCCCCATGCTGTATGTCTGCATTCAGGGCTTCGCCCCAGCACTGGCCATCGCACCCCTCATCTCTTTCATTTGATTGCACATCTTGCTCCATGCTATCTTCATTTCGCGTGCATTGTATCATTATTGCGCATTTGCATTTATGTTTCCCTCATCGCTTCATTTTGTCCTTGCATGCATCCATTTTCTCCACTCGCTTGTATCATTTTCATCAACATTTCTTCTCCACCCGGTTGATGTCAGCCGACCCGACGAAGCCGATTCCCTCTTTCGGACACCGGTATCGCTGGGATCGGGGAGGGAATTTGGACGGAGGGGGGGAGTGTCAAAAGCCGCCGCTCGCGCCCACTTTCGGATCTGGTTGTGTGGGGGAAGTTCAACCTGCTGGGAGTGTCCTGCCCGGTGATTTCGATCTGAGCCATAGATTCTATCAACTCATACCTGAACCACCCTGCCCTGCTGCCTGCAGCGCCATTTTGTGTATTGGAAATAAAAAAAATTCAACGCTCAGATTTAATGGAACCGGAGGGTCGCTTCGCACACGCCTTATTCCGGTTTCCGTAATTTCGCTTGGAGACGGGAGAGTTCTTGTCCCGCTGCTGACACCAGTGTTGTAGATTTCCGGCGTTCAGCGTGCGGATGAGCGCTTAGCCTAATTGCGGCCAGGCGGACCCGAACGAGCAAGTTTAGTCGTAGCTTCCCGGATCAACGCCGAAACCAGCTACGGGTCGTTTTTTAACACCCCAAACCAGCATCCCTCGTCAGCTACAGGGTCGATCGCCAATTGTCGATGTACCTAATTATTCCGCGCAGAAGAGATACGGGAGTTTATTCCTCGGACGGGCTCATGAGAACGAGTGCTTCAGCGGCTTCGATCCGTATGCGCATGCCGAGCGGTTTTATTTCGCAGATCCCCGTCGGAACCAGATTATTTATCGGCGTTAAAGAGCCAGCGTCGTTTTCCGAACGCATCATGGAAAGTCAATGCCAGAAAGTGACACAACGAGCAGGTTAACATTCAAACAATAGGGGTATTTATTTAAATGCACATATGCAATGGAATGGGGGGATGGGCCAAAGCACGAGCAAAAACCTACAGCAATGACTATTATCATGTAACAGTCATGCACTTATCAGTTAACTTACGGTAATCAAGGTGCCACAGACTTTCATTCTAAAACCCAGAAAGAAAAGACCGGGCCTCGTGAGCCTTTATAAATACTCGGAGCTCAGGATGACCGAGGGCTCTGAGAGACCGGGCGGCTACCTGCACCCTCGTGGTGACCACGCTGGGTCCTGGTTCGGCCGACCTGTGGTCTTTGCCCGACCCGAGCTCCGACGGCTTCCTTGGTCGTCCGACTCCACTGCGGCCTGGTTTAAGCCGACGACGTCGAGGAGTGACTGGGTCTTGACTCAGGCCTGCCCTGGTTGTGCCGGCGACCCCAGCGACCCAACTGCCCATCGAACCCGAACTCTCCAGCTCTCAACGGGCGCTCTCTGCTCCACCCTCAAGGCGCAAGCCCGAACTCCAGCGCAACCGGCTCGAACTCAAGCCACCCGCTCTCCACTGCCTCCGAGCTCCCACAAACTCAATTGGCAGCGCTCAACTCAAGCGCTCTCTCAGCGCTCTCCCTGACTCCATCAACTCTCTGAACTCTGGACTCCAGACTCCCGACTCCACGACTCTCTCCAACGCCAGCCCAACTCCAACTCGCTTCTCGGCGTTCCAGCATGGCTCTTTATCGGGTCGGGGTGCTCGCTCTTCTCAACCTTCGACCCTTCACCCCCGGTGGCTCTGCCTTCACTTTCGATGCGCTCTTTCAGAGGGTAAGGCCTTTTGAATCCGATGTTGCCGTCACGCGGCCGTGTTAGAAATCACCGTCAAACGCGGCCGTGCTGGAGATCACCGTCAAACGGGCCGGCTGGAGACACTGTCAAACGCGGCCTGGGTTGTCGTTGTTGTTATCGTTAAAATAAAGATAGAAAAGAATAACACTACCTCAAGAATGCCACTGCCGCGGCAACACAAACAATTCCCGTTATACATTGGTGGGGGAATTCTCACCTGGCACACCACTTACCGAACATTAACTGACCTCTTGGGGAACCTGAATGTGTTCTGTGAATTTCCACACCGTAACAATGTATATGTATTTGTATATGTAATATATATATATATAGAAAAAAAAAAAAAAAAAAGATATATAATATATTTATATATATATATTATATCATATATGCATATACACGGTGCTGCAAAAGTAGATACAGTAATGAAAACAAACGTGTGCACAAAACCTATTTTATTGATTAATACAAGCATATCAAAAATTACCGAAAATAAAAAGTATTAAAATGGTACTAATGATTTTTTTAATGATTAATGAACTTCTAGTATTAAAATTGAATCCTAAGCACACTATGTATAACACTGGTAATACTGGTATAATCCTTACTGTATCCTACTTTTGCAGCCCCTTATACTAATATGTATAATGTATGTTTATGTGAATATATATGTTATATGTATATTATATAGTATATATATACAAATACAATGTCATAATTATATATTATTTTTTTTATAATATATATTATATATATCCCTTGTTCATAACAGTACCCACTTTTGAGCTGTCTTGTCATGTTAATTCTCAGCCCTGCCTTTTTCAGTACACTCTCATCCAGATTGGTTACAGGCAGGTATTAACATCAACATCAGCAACCCTGATTTTGGGCCCCGATGACACCCACAAGCAGGTGTGCCATCTCACAACCATCCATCATTCCATTGGGACCATACGTGTGCAGAGCGTTGGTGCGCTAAGCAGTCTCTTGGCTAATTGGGCACAATCTGACACAGTATACCGCATGCCGGCACTCTTTTGCTGACCTCCGAAGGATGACAGGCCGAGTTAAACCACTGGTATTAATTCAACACTGAGTGGGATTTTGAACTCAGGACCCTCGATCCCAAGTTCCGACACCCTAACCATAAGCAACACCAGGCATAAAACCCATATCGTATATGAAATATACAACCCATAAAAAAAAAAAATTCGTTTATATGAAATTATAATACAGACACTGTTAGGCAAGACACCCAGGCCTCTCACCAAATAAGTTATGTTGAGCCATTTGTGCTGTATGCAAGTGATGGCCACATCAGGAATTGGCATAGATCTGATGGACACAGGAAAATTTAATTTCCCTTGTCCAGAGATATAAGAAATAGAATAAGCAGGCTGTGTTGCCGAACTCCTAAATGCACTGCAAGTTATCTTCTCATACTTCCATCAAAGAGCACAGAATCATAACGAAGATGTTAAAAGTGAAAACCTGTCACAAAGTCATGCAAAATTCAGCAAAAAATTGTTTCTTTCTGAGATTGATTCAGAATTAACAGTAATAAATGTCATGAGATTTTTGCTTTCCCCCTTGAAGAAAAGATGCATTAGTTAAAAAAAATTTTAATGATCCCGCATTACCTCTCACCTCGTCTTGGCTCTCCGAAGGCGGTTGGCCTGACTTATGTTACTTTGTTCGCACACCAGAACTGGGGTTGAAGAGGCAGTGAACGCTCACAATCTATCTTTCCTCTGGCAAGTGCGGGCAATGTTAGGGTCCTTTATTTCAAGACTCAAGCAGACTTTGAAGAAGGAACAGTGTGCGCTCAGCTACTTGTACACAGCTGCTATGCCAGTTGGTTGGTTTCCCTATTTATCTGAACTAATTGTTCTTCATGAACAACGTTCTTCCTTTCATATATGTGGGTTTTAATCCGGGTTTTGTTTTTTGGGGGTTATTGTTTTTCTACTGCTGTGCTGTTAAATATCGGAGGTGGAAAATACAATTTGGAAGTTTCTTCAAGTGGTGTTGGAAGCTCATTTACTCAATACAAAGAACATTTTAATTTAATTTCTGAATAGCTTCCTTATTTTCCTGTGAATTTTCCTCCACATGCCTTTTCTGCTCTTCACTCCATTCTTTCACGATGGTGGATCACGCCATTCTCATTTTTGCTTCAGTCTTTTCCAGTTGTATCCTCTCAGTACAAGTTCTGATTAAATGACTGTGTTTTTGCTGTAGTCGTCTCAATTTGTATCGTAATGTTTAGAGACCAATAAACATAATCTAACTGAGCTGTCTGAAGGCTTAAGGTTGGCACACTCCTATCAGCTGTTTAGCCTGGGTGGTAATCTTCGGCTAACCCTATAACTGTGAACCCATTGGGAGTCTTGCCAGTATGGCATACAGCAATGTGTGCACCTTCCATTGGATGGACATTAAACTTGGTTTCCCTCTGCTATAAATTAGTTAGTGATGTTATAGTCCATGTGTCCTTAGCTTGAAGAGTAATGAAGCTATCACCATTTGCTCTAAACAATTTGTCTGTACATGAGTCAAATGTCAGGCAGTCGCCAGTTCATGAAGGAACTCAGTCCAGAAATGTTTCTGGCCAATCTCTCCAACTCCCTCATCCTACACCTCCCGTCACACTCCACACTCCCTCCAAACCCCCAATTCCTCCAAACTCCACAAGAGAGGGTGGAGTGAAATATGGGGCTATTAAAGAAGTAGTCGTCATAGTAAATTTTAATCCTCTGCCCGGAAGGTGAACAAGAGGTTATTGTTGTCACCCTCGTTTGTTTGTCTGTCTGTCTGTGAGCAGGATATTCAAAAAAGTTATGGGATGGATTCGGACAAAATTGGTGGACAGGTTGGATTCAATGACAATGAATGACATTGATCTGATTTCAGTGAGATCTGGATCTGGATCCAGATCTGATAAAAAAAATTTTTTTATTATTCCAAGGATTCTTCACCATTGAGAGATGCGTGCAAAAACGAATATAACACGATATTTAAACCAAGTTGTTGACTGGGTTTTGACAAAACTTGGTGATGTTGGGGATTGGTCACACGAACAACTGATTAAATGTTGGATGTCCAGATGCAGATCCGGTCTGGTCAGTGGGATCAAAATGTAACTGTTCAGCCTGGCGAGGTATGTGCCTCTAAACCGAAGTGCCTTTATCTTTTGTTGTTGTTATCAATGATCTGCCGTGTCAGCAAGATGCAATGGCTGTAATTGTTGACAGCAAGTTCAGCTGTACTTCAAATATGAGGGTGTCAAATGAGGGATGATTAGCAAAGCTATGTCCAAGAATTGTTTGTGTCTTCAACACAGCCTCGGTGCTCAATCACTCATAAAGTATTGCAAAGCAACACCCAAAGCCTTCCACTCTACTCCTCATGCTCCAAAAAGTACATTGTTAAAAACCACAGATAGAGGTATATCAGGGTATTTTACAAGTCTTGTACCTCCACAAACTTGATAATGAATTATAGATACACACAAGAGGTATTAATGGTAAACTATATCAAATTTCGTTGAATATAGTCATTACAGTGTCTTTCCGAACGAGGGTTGTTCATGAGCCCCACGTCTCAATTACTGCATGTTCTTCACTGACTATTTACTTGGTGTCCCATTTAATATATTCTTATAGGCATCCCAGTCTCATTTCCTATAGAGAAAAAGCGCAGTAATTAAGTAATGCCTTATGAATTAAAATTACTCAAGATTACATTAACTTCTAGAAACGTACCATGGGTAGATGTTATCTGGAGGCAACGGGACTTGTAACACCTGTAAATCAGGCTGAACTTGACTTGAAAATGTGAAGCTTTTAATCCATCCATGTACTGGACGCAATATTGAAATTCTCTTTATGGTCTTCATGTATATCTCTTTGTGTACAAAACTCATCTATGTAAAAAAAGATAATGAGCCCCACGAGGAAGGAGTGATTGTAAGCGACATTTTTTATGATATGATGATGATAGGCTGAGATGATAGGGAAAGGTTAAAATAGTGCTATATGGCATTAACTTCCAAAATGGCGAGTGGCCCTTACAATCACGTCTCCTCGCGGCGCCTAATATATCAAATTGCTTTCCTTTGAGCAAACAGAAGCGAATTTTTGATGTAATTTGTGAAAGAACCTGCAGATTAACAGATTGAACTGGTGGAATTGATTGGCTGGACAGGAAGGAAGTACAGAAAGGTCATGGGTGACTTTCCTCTGGCAGGCCTTGTTAATATATTCCATTTAAAAGATCATCACATTTAGAACCAAAATGACTGAACGATTCACTACTTCTGCAACATGGCAATTCAGTTGCTTTGTGTCTCCACTGTTTTTTCCTGTTTGTTTGTTTTTAAAGAACCAATGACCTTGGCTGGTTCATGGACCAAATGAGTGGTGATTCCAACTCAGCTACCTGTTCTGAAGACACTCGTTTGATGCTGTGCTGAAGGTTTGAGCCATGCCATTTTAACGATTACTTTCATATCAGCTGGTTTATTATAGGCAGCAAGACAAGATAGACAATTTCAGCTTGCAGACAGAAGCTAATGGTGGCTCATTGAGAGGTGTTCCAGAGAATCACACCTGTATTTTCACGATCCTTAATTGCTATAAGTAGTCAGTCAATTTCAAAATGACGAGTTTCAACACACTTCAAATTGAAACTGCAAATAAATGAAACCAAGAGCCTTCTCTTTTTTGGTACGCAACATGGCGAGATGTTTGTGTGGTTAACGATTGGTGCAAGATTGCCGTGCATTTCAAACAGTCCACACATATATTGACACCACTTTGCAGTAATGTGCCCTTTATCTCTGAGAAAGTTATCACTCATTCCTTTCACCTGGGTCATTCACAAGATTCTATTTTATCGTCATCTATGCAGGGAGAGAACATATTAGCATCAGTACTTATCACTTTTGGAAAAATTGGCCTTTCTTCTTTGGTGTCTTTTATTGTCAAACAGTATCAGTTTGCATTTCCTCTTCAGAGACTTCATACAGCTCTCCTGAAACATGCGTCGAGCTGAATTTCTGCAAGTGGTTGCCTCACCAGCCTAAAACTTTGATGTCTATACTCTTCTTCATATGATATTTCCTTCCAGAAGCCTATATAGATTCATAACAATTCACCACAATTTCACAACACTACAATTATTCTCAGCTAAATTTACATAGTCCTTACTCGGTGTGACGGTTTTCATCGGCATCATCCCCTCCCTAAAAAAGATAACTGGAATAATTCTGGAAGGATTTATGAAGATGTAAAGAACATCCATAAGGAGGTGATGGATCCGAAAACCTGGAGGAGAAGAAAGTCACATCTCGAGAAAGCCCTCAAGTAATAATTGATTACAGAAAAGACAAGACACAACTTTGCAAAGATGGCAAAACCTTCAAAAGGCCCAGATGATTCAACCTCCTGGCAAAAGCAATTCTGATGCCTCGCAGTTCACTACATTGAGCATCAAATGAACTTATCCAGCAGACCAGGAATTGCATGAATGGCTCACAGAAGGGAAACCTTCCTCAATCCAACTGCTGAGAAACCAACTATTCACAAAATACTGGCAATAACCTGGTCTAACCACATACGTACAAACTTTTACCAGGATCATCACCGAAACATGTACCACGACCTAACACAACAAGGAGCTGGAGGCAGAACACATGTACCAACACGAACAGACAACAGGATGCAAGAAGGCAGACAGAAGGATCAAGAGAGGATGTTCATGGACAATAGACCACTTACGATTAAACAAGGCCATACTTGAAAACTGAATACAAGAGAGAACCAAATTGGTCCACCTAGCATGGATAGACCGATTTAAAAAAAAAAGCTTTTGATCGTGCCCGATTCATGGATGATAAAAGCGATGCAAAATGTTTACAGATTAAGCCCAATATTAACTGATGAGAAGCCATGCACTGTAGATATCACACAAACCTGAGCAATCGAAAGGAAGATCAAATACCAGAATGAAGTTACTGGTGGCAGGATTTTCCAAGGAGACAGCCTTTCCTCCTCCTGTTTGCCTGCTCTGGATCCACTAAGTAACTTAAGAATGAGCAAGGACACAGATACAACCCAAACAACCAATAAAAAGAACAATGCAATGTCAAGAAAGGGACACATCTACTTTGCCTGAGTGATGTAAAAACCTTTTGCTTTGCAGAGGAAAATAGAGAAAGACGAATGATGAAAATTGCAGAACAACTAAAATTGCTGAAACAGTACTCTACGACATCAATGGAATTTGGCCGGACAAGTGTGCCATAGTGCACATTTGTGTCAAGGCAGACCAAAATTCGGAATGGATTGCGGTGTTTGGGCAGAGTGAATGCTGCAGGCTCGTCACTTGAACAGCGGTCTCCTTGGGTTAACTGCAGGTGGTGCGGGATATGTCCTAATCCCGAAGAAGGATGATCACAATGTCTCTGGTTTAACATCTGAGCTCACGCGTTCAACATTGTATTCAGCACCTGAGTTCGGAGACCGACAGTGGCGAGATCATGACGGGTGGTTACACCCAACTTTTGCTATGGTACTGCAGATGGTTACCATACCCAACGGAGTTGCTGTAGCTGTGTCCAATTAAGCCTGACTCAATGATGAATGGTGGGTTGTCCAACGAGATATTATGAGATGAAGGATTCGCAATCTTTGGGTGTCGTTTTCCCTGATCTCTGTAGATGCTCCGATGAGGTGAGTGATTCACTTAAAAGGATGCTTCTATGCCCATGCTTCAGTCTGTGGTTATCAGTGCCCAGGAGATACCCTTCTAGTCTGGAGGATTAATGTTCGACTGGTGCTGATAGGGATGGTTATGGTTGGGAACTGTGAACAGAATAGCAACTAAGTTCCTGACTTTGCAACGATCATGCTTAGGTTGGCCGGTTCATGCGCTTCAGCACCCACCAGGTCATCGCTGGATTTTGGACATTCAAAATGTCGGTGTGTAGCAAAGAGATTGACTATGTCTTCGTTGAATGGTCGCTGGAGATGATCCAGAACTGCAGGGTCCTACCGGAGTGGCTCAGTTCCTCATCACCACAGGCTTGTTGTAGAAACTCTGAAGTGCAGATTAAATCAGGGAATGGTACCATCCCAGCCAAGGCTTGGAGTGTTTAGCAAGCTCCAGGATGAGAGGGTAGCTGAAAAGTTTGCAAACAGGCCTGAGAGATTGGGTGTCTGGGTGCTTTAGGACAATCCTGAAGAGTTGTGGAGTGCCTTCAACGACTACCATCCTTGTTAATGCCTGGATGTCTTGAACTCATGCAGGGCAAAGAGACTTTAAAGTCCTCAAGGGACCTGGATACATTGACCAGAGTTGCATGGGGGGCAAAGGCTTAATGGAGAGCTGAGCTGTTCAGGGAGTTGAACATAAAGCTGTAGGTGCACTGATTGTGGACAAGAAGGCCATGTGTGAGAATCTTTTTGAGGGGGTAGAGCCTCATCATTGGTCATAGTGATTCTCTCCTGCCTTACAGGGGATTCTGCCATTGGGTTCTCACCAAGTCCATCCTCGGTTACTGCAGTTAGAGCAGAGGGTAGTGGGGTCCTTGAACAAGGAGTCCGAAGTGAGGTCCACTGATCAGTTATTTGGGAGCGGCTGTTCAGGCTGACCTACCGGCTGTTGAGTTGGATGTCAGGGGTGTTTACTATCTGATTTCTGACCTCCAATCAACTGTGATCCACCTTCATTTGTGGGAAACCAGCTGCCGTGACCGTTTTTGAAATGGGATGGAAGCTCCTGGGATCTGTGGTCATCATGCTGAACTTCTCAAGGCTGGTGGGAAATGCTGTACTCATTTGTTGCTTGCAGTTCTGTACTCTATTGGAACACAGTATATCCACTGACTGGAAAGAGGGGCCTGTTGTCCTCTATGGAAAGCGAGGGGTGGTGCCAGACTGCAACAACTTCCAAGGGGTGATGCTGCCTCTCATGTCAGCAATGTTTTTTGCTCAGATATTATTGAAAGGGTTCGCCACATCTGCTTGAGCACCGAGCCCCCAGAGCAAGTCAGGTTTTTACACCAAAGAGTCAACATTACGTATCCTTGCTCTCAGGTACTCACCCAACGCAGAAAGTTTTGGCAGGGGCTGCTTGCCAGCCTATGTTGATCTCTGCAAAAGCATTCGTTCATTGAATCGGATGCCCTCTGGAGGATTCCACCTCATGGGTTCACAAAACTGATCATCTGATGTCTGAACCAATACTCTGGACATGAGAGTGCTGTGAGATGTGGTGATCCATTCTGACTTGTTTTCAGTTATATGGAGTTCATCAGGTGTGTGTACTGCCCCCATGTTGCCTTTTCCAGCACATTGGTTATAGACTGGATATTGGAGGATGCAGAGAGAATAAGAATCGGGCAATCGTTTTGGGAATGTCAAGATCTCGTATTGACTTGCAGACTATGCAGTCGTCTTGCGGAGACTCTGAATATCTTTTTGAGGGCCCCGAGCTGCTGAATTTGAGGTGGAGCCAACTGGGATTAACGGGTTTCCTGAGTCAGAAACTAAGATCCAGGCTTTCAATGACATATTGAATGCTGCGTATCTTGTCTGTACCTGTTAGTGGTGAGATGCTGAGGTCACGGAGAGATTCACTTCATTGGTAGTGATATTCTTGTCCCTCTGGCAGAAGCTAGTAAACTGGCACAAGTGGATAATCAGAAAACTATGCATCAAAACAAGGAAGTCCTTACTCTTCACAACAATGTTCTACAAAATCAATGCATGCCGAGAATGAAACCTGCGAGGAAATAAGGGGTAGCGGCCTGGATGGAACTCATTCAGTGTCGAGCTATGACCCGTAGATTGGAAGATTACATGGAAGTTCCAAAGACTACCGATACAAGTTGTATACAAGCATGAACACAAGCCAGAAAACGGTTCTTTACTGACGCTTGCAAAAATACTAAAAACAGGTGAGATAGAAATGTCATGCACCAAACTGAAACAGCAACAACTATGCCTACACCAATGATTGCAAAAAGACAAAATAAAAATTTGAGAAAAATACCAAAGATATATAGTAACTAACTGGGAAAGACAAAAGAGCGGGTGAAATATAAAAAAGAAAGATTTCGGACAGATTGGGGATAGACAAGAAGGATCATGGATGGTAAGAATAGATCAGCTCAATTATGAATGGAGATAGGAATCATTATATTGCCAGACCAAAGACACAACTTAGATTGCTTTCAAAAAATAAAAAATGCAGGACTGACCAATCAAGACCAGTGTAAGATTTTGCAAAGTAGCAACAGAATCATGGCTTAACCTCTTATCGGGATGAAAAGAGTATGTCAGAACAGCTGTCCACACAAAGGCAACAATAACAGTATGTGGAGTAATTCAGCTGGCACATCTGCAGAAATTTCATATCTCGGAAGCTTTCCTCTGCCTGTGACCTTTGTTCGACGTTTGTTTTCTTTATAGCTCTCCAAACCACCCGCCAACCAGCGTTTATGCCGGGGCTTCTGGTGCACCACTCGCGGTCTCCCTGGGAGCTCCTTGGCCAGTTCACACCATGCAGTAATTTCACCACAATGATCCCACTCGTCACTCGCTTCTGCTGCTTCCGGTGCCACAGAAGACGGACTTTCAAAAGTCTTTGATAGAAATCCTGTTGCTGAAGTGGCATGGCTGTGAGAGAGGTAGCCACACAGCGATTTGCAGTGAGGCAATTGAAATCACTACATAAGAAGAAGAGAGAGTCTTGGATAAGGGTTAAAAGTGTACCTTTTGTTAGAGAGAGAAGAGAGAGAGAGAGAGAGAGAGAGTAGAGAGAGAGAGAGATAGATGGATTACATCGATCATCACTGTAGGAACGTACAATACACAGACAAACAAAGAGTTGGACCAGAGAGGAGTTGGCAGCCAGAGGTAACTCCTGGACTGGAGGTGTTAGTACAAGGTATCCCAGATCAGTATAAAGGCAGTGAGAATTGAGTTCTTGATATAAGTGCAACTCCCGCCACAGGGCGGGGTTCAGGCCTATCAAATTGGATGAGAAAAGCCAGGGAGAGCAACTAAGGAGTCAAGGAATGTCCTGTGGGAGAAAGGATCTGTAAAACAGATGATGTCAGGTTTATTGGCAGCGAAGCCTGCATTGAGAGACCTGTCAGGTTGGAGCAGAGACTCGGATGTTTGAGTCGATGCATTATGGAGAAGGCGGAGCTTTGCGGGTGGGGGAGTGGAGGAGGGTGCAGGATAGTGGGTTGGGGGTGGGGGGGGGAATCTTTTGAGGGTGAGGGTGAGGCTTGAGGGGGGTGGATGAGGGGGAGGTTTGAGTGGTGGAGTGCGAATGTTCTTGATTATCAGCCCGTGTACAATGCCAATCCTTTCTACCTGACTATTACTTCTTTTTGTTTTCAAGGAAAGCTGGAATTCTTCAACATACCTGAAATCCAGTACAACCGCGTTTCCCCTGATGGATGTCGGAGGAACCTCATTTCATTACAATCTGGTTACGCAAGTATGATGAAGTGCCATACTTCACTTTTATCCACGGAAGCAATGAATACATGTAATTGAACTTTCTCACTTTACACACGCATTGATTGTTCTTACAAAGTGATGTTATTGCAGTTTGCACATTCAATTCACTGTCCTGGTCATAGACTAGTGGCCCGGCAAAGGTGCTTTTGCATGTTTTTGAAGTGATTTAAAAGAGAAATCAAATCCTTTTCTTGTCAAATGAAATCATTTTCGTGATCCACAATTCTTCTTTCTTTCATCCTGGCTTGAACCACACTTTGATGGACGAAATTTTATTTGTACATGTGCACAGTATAGGTATCATCATACTTTAGAACTATAGCAAAGCCAGTGAAGTATTGCACTGATACTTTCAAACATCTATTTTCTCTATCTTAGCTTTTCCCAAATTGAAGGTACGCTTATGCTGTCTCAATAATCGATATTGTGCCATTGAAAACATTTTTCCGATAACTCTGTTTGTTTTTAATTTTGCAATTTTCCATCTGTCACGTTTTGGCTTTTTTAAGAAATTTAAACACCACTTAATTATCATCGTGTTTGGCTTTTACACCGTTTCCGTTACATACTCACATAACTGTTATTGTCTCTTAATATTATTATTGTACTCGTAATATGCACCCACAACCATGCTTGGACTATGTTATAGAATGTCGGCGCGGCTCCACTGTTCTTACCTTATCTGGAATTACATTCAGATGACATTGTCACGTTGTCCGTTCGTCTCCCTTTTTGACTGCTCGGCTAACACTGGGCAATTCTGGCTGAAATTTGCAGCATACGTTCCTCTCCTCACTGGTAATAGGAAATGGCAAGCTTGTTCGGTCACATGAATTTAAAGTGTTCCAATGGCCGACTTAGTAAAATTCCTTCCAATTCTCTCTGATCTACCAGTCCGAAATGCTACCGAAATTTGGGTTTATAAATTAGGAGTAGGTCCTGATGCTAACTTGCAGAGGCTATACTGATCACATGACCAGAATGTCTGGCCAAAATGGCCGTGTGTCAATTTGGGAAAAGACTCGCGTAAATTCTCAAATTTTCTTCTCTCAGACCTCAGTCAGAATCACCAATTTGGGTCACAGGATTAGGACCGGTCGCAAGTTAAATTGTGGAGGCCATGCTGATCATGTGACTAAAAGTGTGCAAAAAATTGTGGGTCCATGCAAATTCCTTCCAAATCTTCTTCATCTTCTCGAATGCTCACATATTTGGGTTGCAAGTTATGGTGGGTAGAATGTTAATTATATTGTGGGGGTTTATGTGGATCAAATGTGACCAGAAGTGGGTCAAAATGCGACTTAGTTTAAACTTTGGGAAAATCGATTCTTCCTTTAAAAATATTCTTCTCCAGACACCCTCAGAATCCAACAAATTTGGTTTCAACATTAGGTACAGGCCTGGTGTTGGCTGAATGGTGAGGTGGTGGGCTTGGGATCCAGGGTTGATTCAAATCCACTTGGCTGTTGAATTAATCCAGGTGGGGTTGATTCAGCCTGTCCTTGCCGAGGTCAAGCAAATGAGTACGCAGCTTGCTGGGATGATTGAGCCATTTTAAAGTATCCTTGTCAGAGTGGCGACCTGTCAGGATTATGCCCAATAAGTCAGGAGACTGCGTCAAGCACTTACGTCTGTACAGAGAATGTCCCAATGAATGATGATAGACGGATTTTAATGTTAAATTCAGAGGTCAATGCCCACATCCATGCCTGTGAAATATGTCAAAATGGTGCCTTTGAAAAAAATTTGAAAAATTGGCAGAATTTCCTTAAAAATCTTCTCACTAGATCCACCAGTTAGAATTTCACAAATTGGTTACAGCATTAGGCAGGGCCCAGTAAGTATTGTCAGTGGTCCTTTTTTTTCTTCAACCCTAACTTTTTCACCTTTATTCGCTTTAAATTAGTTTTCTCAGACCGTTGGAGGAAGTGACCCAAAACTTTCAACATAGGAGTATATCAGAATAATGGCGTCGATCATGTTTCGCTTGGCCGGATGAATTATTTTTTACATACTCATACATGTCAGTTCTACTATCACAGTTTCCTGGCTAGCATCAATCATGGAGGGTTACCACTGGTGATGCAGGAATATTACAGAGGATTCACGAATTTGGCTTTGTTCAAGGCTGCGTGTGGCCTTTCCTTCCCTACTCCTCTCTCCTTGACTTCCTGTTGTTTACCCTTGCTGGTTTGTGCCAAATTGTTGCCCCAACTGCTCACTATTACAAGCAAAAACACCTGAAGAAATAATAGCAAAAAAGACGTACTTCTTGATATCTCTCTTCAGTGCCCTGCTCCTTGGACTTGTCTTCTGGGTTCTTATATAATTTGAAAGAGGTAGGGTAGCTCCCATATAATTTTTCATCAGAAGCTTTGTTGGCCCAGAAAATCAGCCAAATTTTTTACCTCCACCACCGAGTGAAGGAGGTTATGTTTTCACACATTTCTGTCTGTTTGGGTGTTTGTCTGTCTGTATGTTTGTCTACTATGTTTGTCTGTTTGTTTGTTGTTTTGTGCAGGATTCTCAAAAAGTTGTGAAGGATCTCAGATGAAAATTTCTGGAGCAGGTTGGGTGTGGTGACAGGATGAACTGATTAGATTTGGTGAAGATCGAGATTAGGATCCGACTACACAAGCATGTTTTAGTGAATTCTTCACATTGATAGGGCTAAACTAATATGTAGCAAAATATTCCAAAAGTTGTAGACGGATTTCGGATGAACTTGGTGGACAGGTTGGGTGTTTAGCAAGGACCCTTGTTTTCGATTTGGTGACCGTCGACTCCGGATCTGGATACGATAATTATTTATTTTTCAAGTGATTCTTTAATGTGAGAGATAGGGCCAAAAACTATATAGTACTCGTATTGCATGATTTTCATAAATGTATGGGCCCAATATGTTCTCCTGGATCAGGCATTGTGTGGTGGAGGTATGCGCTCTATTGATGCCTTCTAGTTTCTTATATATTGCTTTTCAGAAGCACAGGGATGAAGTAATCCTCAACACATATCTGTACCACCTAAGTGCATCACAAAAATATTTTTTCAATATGCATCCAGTTCCAATATGTGGGGACACGCGAAGCCTCTGACACAGCAGATAAATTTAATAAAAATGATTGGCCCGATATGTTCTCCGTGGATCCGACATTACGTGGTGAGGTATGCGCTCTCAAATGCCCTTCTCGTTAACCATATGAAATTGGTTTTAACTATCGTTGTTTTGAATATCGCGTATTTTTCCAGGAACGTAAACCCCATGAATATTTAACGTTTCCTGTGATAAAGGTAATACACATGGGACAACATTACAAAAAATATAAATTGTAAGATTAAATGACTTGCTTTTAGTCTAATATCATATATATGATATTATGGTCATCTTTTTCTGACTCCTCCCAATCTCTACTCAGTCTTATGTGGCGGGACGTATACTCGTTTCGGCCTCAGTTTTTCACCCAACTCAGCCTTGTCAAGATGCGACCTGGACAAAGACAGTCATTGAATACAACAACAGGTAAGCTGTACACAAGTATGTTTCACAAGTAGTGTATGACTCTGTGTAGTATCCATTCTATGGTGAGCAAATGAATCTCGTTCCTTAGATGTTGGAATAGACATCGTTGGACAGTATGAAGTCGGTATAGCATACAAGGACCATCATACTGGGATTCAAGTTTATTTCTCTCAGCACAGTACTATAGCACTATAAATTGGGCTTTTGTTTGTAAGTTCTTTTTTTTTCTTGACAGCCTCTGACACCAAACTATTCTGAACTAGTATTTAGCAAAAGCTGGAGGAGTTGCCGCCTGCTTTTTCCTGAAGCACTGACCGCCACCAACGACGGCAACTTGCAGTCCACGTTTCCCTGCTGCAGGAGGACTTGCTCCGGTTGCTCTTTCCCACGCAAAGCCATTGATGCTTGAATTTCTCTCTTTGCCTTGCTGGAGGGTTTACATTTCTAATCCTCAAGTTTTCTTATAGTTCTTCAGAGGGGAAAAGGGTAGAACTCCCTGACAATGCGCGGCGGGAAACAAGTCCGGGATGAACGAGCATACAAATAGAAAGAGGAAGTGAAATGGCACAGATCCGGATTAGGCTCACAAAAGCACTTGGCCAGACAAGGGCACATGATGCCACACAAAAACCCATGTAAGCATTCAATGAGATGTGCAAATTACATTACATCAGCAAAATTTACCCCAACAATAACAACAAACCTTCAAGAAAATAATCTGGAACAGGTAACTCTGTTTTCAAAAAAGACATAGCCTGCGTCTAAAGGCCTAAGTCACATTGGCACGGCGGCGTGGGTCTTAAAAATCTACAGCCACTATGCAATTATAGGGGCGCGCCGCAGTATTTCCACGTCACACAATGTAGCAGTCACATGTTTTATTTTTCCGGGGAGCTCGCACGGTGTATTTCTAAATTTGGGACCGAAAACGTGGGGGTGCTACGTCTTTGATTTGATGTCGCACGGTGACCTTAGGGCGTACCGCTGCGGCGGCATAAGAAAATTTTCAAGGCAGACACAAGGTTACTCAAGGTGCCCGCAAGGCGACCGCAGGGGCCCTAAGCGAACGTGGCGGCAGACGGACGGTAAAGAAGGGGGTCTTTCTTTTTTTTTTTATCTTTTTTTACCAGTTCTTTTGGTTTTCGGCTTGTCCCGATTTGCTACGGCCAACCGTATCAATAAACCAATGTCACCGTAGGGTGATCCGTATCTTGCGGCCAAAAGGTGCCACCGTGGTGACTTCTTTAAGGTCACAGCTGAGGTCACGAGCTGCTTTATCCACCGGAGCGACTCCTTGAGGAATATCTGCCTACGAGAGATTCGATGAGAATCGCTTCTAACAGAAGTAATCCATGAAAAAATATGCGGTTTGCCTCATAACGTCCACCAAAATCACGTCATTAATGTCTCAAGTGATATTCTAGAAAGCCACTATCGAGGTGGTTCAATTGAGGTAACTGACAAGATATGGTTCTAAAACTTGAAAATTTGGACCTTGGTCAAATATTTGACGCTTAGGCGTTAACCATGAAGGTCCAGGCCAAATCCGCCACCAAATTAATATAGCTGATGCCAGAGCCATGAACTATATTACATGAAGTTTGAAACGACGATCGATTCAAAATTACTCAAAAAATAAGGGTTTCGTGACTCCCTGATTTGCGACAAAGTGACTTGACTTTGCCTTAAAAATTTATGCGCTGAAAGGGACGCTCTATAGGACCTCTGATATGC